>OV702287.1:234906861-235508944 GCA_916181665.1 Avena sativa
TGCTGATTACCATGACGAGGAGGGAGTAGTTCTCTCTCAAGGCTAAGGGTTCTAGCGATAGCTATGTGTTCATCTCTCTCTATGCATGATCTTATTGAGATCATGAGCTTGTAATCTATAGATCTACCTCGCTACTCAAGTGCTTTAATAGATCTCTGCTCTCCCCATGTGTGTGAAAGTGACAGCTTGCACACCATGATGGCACTTAGGCTAGAGATTACAAATACTTGTTATGAGTTATATTTGGAGTTGGATGTCTTTATGAAATTGTGGTGTTTGTTTGAACCATCTAGAGCTCAAGGTGACAGTGTGGGGTTATCTAGATGGGGAAAGCGGACTTTGAGGTGTGCTATTATAGCCCTACCATGGATTAGAGTGTCCAACCGGAGAGTAGTTCAGCATAGTATCATAAAGAAGAATATATTTATATGAGAGTGTTCACTAGTGAAAGTATGATCCCTAAGCCTTGTTTCTAAGGACTAAAACACCGTTTGCTATTAGATCTATTACATGTTTGCTTGATTCTATCTTTATTTCAGTTTTCCTTTAGTCTCTTCCATGCCATCAAAGTATTTTCTAGCATCGTTATCTTATATCCATACCACTTGTATTTCACTATCTCTTCACCGAACTAGTGCACCTATACACCTGACAAGTGTATTGGGTGTGTTGGGGACACAAGAGACTTCTTGTATCTTGATTGCAGGGTTGCTTGAGAGGGATACCTTTGACCACTTCCTCCCTGAGTTCGATAAACCTTGGGTAATCCACTTAAGGGAAAACTTGCTGCTGTTCGACAAACATGTGCACTTGGAGGCCCAACAACTGTCTACAAGAATAGAAGTGCGTAGACATCAAGCTATTTTCTGGCGCCGTTGCCGGGGAGGTAAGGTAAAAGGTACTCACATCCTCCGGTGTGAGTGCTCGAAGTTATTTTCTTTAGATTCTGCAATTTTGTCTTTTTGTTTCTTGTTTTCACTAGTTAGGCTTAATGGAAAACAACAACAAAATTAGAGAGCTTTATAGTATTTATCTTGAGTTAGGACATGAAGTGTTTGAAGAGAAAATTAAAAAACCTATGGAACTTTATTTGCAAGCTAATAGCAATGTTGTTAGTATGAATTCTTTGGACACCATTATTGCTAATGCTATGGAAAAGTCTAAGCTTGGGGAAGCTAGTCTTTATGAAACTGATCTTTTTAGTCCCCCAAGCATGGAGGAGAAAATTTACTTTGATGATACTATACCTCCAATATATGATGATTACAATGATGAATATGATATTTTCAGTCCACCTACTATTGAGGAGAACATTAATTATGATTACAATATGCCTCCTATATTTGATGATTATGGTGATGAGAATAATAATGATAGATATTTTGTTGAATTTGCTCCCACTACAATTAATAAGAATGATTATGCTTATGTGGAGAGTAATAATTATTATATGCATGTGGCTCATGATAAGAATGTTTTATGTGATAGTTATATTGTTAATTTTATTCATGATGCTACTAAAAGTTATTATGAGAGAGGGAAACATTGTTTTATGTATCTCAACAATATTAAGTTTCCCCTCTTTATCTTGAAAGTCTTGAAGTTGCACTTGTTTTGCTTTACTATGCTTGTTGCTTTGTGCTTTCATGACTTGTTTCTTTATAAGATTCCTATGCATAGGAAGTGGGTTATACTTAAATGTTCTTTGAATTTGCTTCTTGATGCTCTGTTTTACTTCAATTCATATTTCCTATGTGAGCATCTTCTCAAACTATCAAGCCTAACTTAAAGGCGTTAAAGAAAAGTACTTATTGGGAGATAACCCAAAAGTTTTAGTTTACTCTTGGAAGTTATTACGTCTATAATAACCTCTCCTTATCATTTTTGTGTGGATTTTGTGCCAAGAGTAACCTCTAATGAGAGAGAAGTAATGCTTGGGAAAGTTGCTGTCCCGAAACAGATTTCTGTGCATCACCGTAAAAATTCGTGTAAAATCTCTGTACGTCCTTTTGAGGCATGAATTTTTGTGCTTCTGCCCCAGGTTGTTATCTAACTTTCGTTAGTTCAACTTTTTTCGATTTGAGCAACAGAAGGTCTTCGAAAAAAAATCGTATTTACCTGCTGGTCTGTTTTGACAGATTTCTGCCATTATTTGCATTTGCTTCTTGTTGATTCCTTTTTAGGTTCTCTTTTGGGGAATTGAGCTTTTTGAGGGAAGTGCTACAGTAGCTTCTGTTTTAATGGAAGTTTTATTGGTGTTGTAACTGAATCTAAAGACCTATTATCTTGAGTGCACTAATGTTGCTAATAAAGATTGTGTGAAGTTTTGTATGAAGGAAAAATTTCAGGTGTATGGAAGGAATGAGTAATGAGATGAAGGATGGACTAAAGCTCAAGCTTGGGGATGCCACACATGTAACCCCAAGAAATATCCAAGAAGTACAAGCGTCAAAGCTTGGGGATGCCCAAGGCATCCCCCACTTCATCAATAAAAATCCTAGGTTTCTTCCAAACGCTTTATTTTTATTGTTTCATGCATAGTTATGTTGTTCTTGGATCGTCTTCTTTTTCGTTTGATTTGTTTGCTTAGTTTTCTGAATAAATTGGTTGGACCCCCTCTTTCGTACGTTGGTTTTCAAATAGTTTGGTTTGGATTGGAAAAGAGTAGGAAAGTTCATGCTTAAGTGGTAAAGAGAGCTTGTTTTTGACTGTGGCCTATGCTTTGTCATACCATGCTCGATATTGTTTTGGATTTATGCTTAGTATTGTTTGTTGTAGCATGAATTGTTATAAACAATTGAGATTGCTTAATGTGCCTTGGAAGGATCATGCGTTGTTTTAGCATATTAAAGCATAGTATTGTGGTATACTCCTTTGATGCTTTATTTGGGTTGACTTGGCACATGCTCAAACCACGTTATGACTATCCCAAGTCACCATAGCCTTTATGATCCTTTAGTTTTCAACTTGTAGTACCACTTTATGCTTTGATCATTGATGTTTTGTCGCTCTGCATGATTATGGCCATTATTGCTCTCTTAGTTGGTCGCTCCCAGTCTTTTGCTAGCCTCCATAACCAAGTATGAGTTCCACTCATGCATCCAACTCCTAAAACCAAGTTATTCCAAAGAGTCCACCATACCTACCTATTAGCATTTTCTATTCCAAGTATATTCATGTTTTATCTAACTTCCGAATTAAACTTGTTATGAGAAAACTAGTGATTAAAGCTCTCACGAACTTTATGGCACACTTTACTTTTCTTGCCCTTAATAAACTTGAACCATTGTGTCATCTATGTTGTATATGCTTGCACTTATTTGTTGGGGATTAGCAGAACCATGCTGTCATGGGGAACGCTTTCAACATTGCACTGGTACTTTGTACCTAGTTGATATCATGCTCTTTTGTCTATGGATGTCGTCGGTGTGAAAAGAAAGGGGAGCTTGTAAGTCCATGGAGTTATGTATATGTGTTAGAGAAACGCCTGGGCCACTAGTCTAATCCATGCTGTCATGGTGGAAACCTGCAGTGTAACCATAATGAGCTGTCTCTGAAGCATTCTTCTTATAAAAAAAGAGTCACATATTGAGAAAAAAAGAGAAAAAGAAAAGAAAAAAAGAGATTATGAAAAGAGGAAAGAGAGAAAAAAGCACCATATTCCCATGGTAAATAAGAAGATTGCTGAGATGCTCGTTGTCTGCATGACAGCAAAGATTCTTCCGTATCATCGGGCTACTCAAGTTTAGTCATAATGAGCTTGTAATTTTGATATGCGGATTCTTCCGTATCATCGGGCAAGGGGTACCCCGTTGGCGGATCTCTATGATACACATGTACTTACGATGATAAGAACTTACCGGTGACTAAACTTGAGTAGCATGAGGAGCGGCCCTCGTATACAAGGGACATGAGATTTCTGACTTATACTTCGTCAAGCATGTACACCATAGTTTGTTCACTTTAACCTTAATCACTTCAAGATGCTTATGATAGGGCAATGAGAGCTGAAAGCTATAACTACCATAATTTTTGGAAGCTCTTTTTGAAACTTGAATCTCTGCTTCATTCTATGAAGGCCTTTCTTCCACTTATATATTGAGTCTCCACCTTCTACCTTTATGCACCTACTTTGAGAGCATAGTGGACATTCTTAGTTCTATGTGCATTGTCCCAAGACTAGTTGATTGATGCATAACTTGATATTGCTTGTTTTAAACTATTTGTATCTAGTCACTCTTATGAACTTTGAAGGTGTCCTATGCATTTATATTTGCTACTCTATGAGGGACAAGCTGAATGCTACTATGCTATGTTTTCTTTATGTGAAAAAAACAAACATCTTGCAAAGCATTGTTATTCATGAATCTTTTGTTTATGCCTTTTCATGTTGCAACATAGTTTCTTTGCCTTATTGCTAGAACCATGTCTTTCATGTTATGATTGAAGTACTATGATCCTAGCTTTGAATGTTTTACAAATACTTTGATCAAGTTTATGATGGTGCATGTCACCTCAAAAAATATTCTTTCTTTTTATCACTTACCTACTCGAGGACAAGCAGGAGTTAAGCTTGGGGATGTTAGATGCGTAGGCATTGTGGCTCATCATGGATTCTTCATAGATATCATCCCCGGTTCCGGAGTCCCTAGACATGCTTCACAAGACCAAGTGGTGTACATGGAAGTGGTAGAGGGGTTAGGGATGCAACGTCAAACCTTACTTTACCTTGGAAGATAGTATCGTGCAAGTGGTCACACTTGAGAGCAATAAAAACCAAGCAATGTGAAGTTCACGCGGAACACCAAAGCCAACTAACCACTAAAAAACAGACACACACAAAGCTTATGGTGGATAGGTATGGAAGGTGGCGTGTCCAAGAACAATCCGAACTCAAGATGTTGTAATGGCAAGTAAAGAACCACAATGATCACGAAGCAAAACAAGTCAATCCACAAGAAGGAAATACGAACAAGGAAACACACATGGTGGGATAAATGGGACTTGCGCGACGGAGAAAGTGAGCTAAGAACCAAATGATTACCTAGCGAAGACTATAAGCTCGTGTTGCACAAGTGCAAGGAGAGACGCTAGTTCGATTGCAATAAAATTGGCGGGCTACAAGATATGCACAATAAGTACCACCTATTTGATGTTCATCGAGCTTGCGCTTCCTATTCTATGAGGCACTTGTTTCTTTCTTTCTTTTTCTTCTTTTTCTTTTTTTCTATTTTTTTCACTTTTGTTTTCTTTGTCACTTGCCCCTTCGGATATGGGGTGGCCCGATCTTCTCAGCAAGCTCTTGTCGATGATATGGTGGATGATAGATAACTAGTGCGTAGCTATGATCTCTCTCGCTCGATCCCTGATGCCAGTGCAACAGATCTCGAACCTTGTAGGATATTCACAACACCACACTCTTGTGCACGCAGCCCTCGACCACGAACGGTAGTTTGCAATCTACTAATTCCCGATGGAACAACAGATCACAATCAATTATAGTTGTAGAATTCGAACACAGGGTAATTTCAGAGGTTCTATGAAAGAAACATCTCAAAAATATTTTAACATGGTCTAACCCTAACTTGTGACGGCTACGGAGGTTTATATGAGGGCTGGGGCGTCCTCCCCTCTAAACGGGCCTAAAAACAGCCATATCTTGGCCCGAACTGACTCGGTTCGACTCAAACTGACACATACCGACCCATATATGGGTTCGGCCTTATTGGCACGCAGTCCAAACGTCGTGGAACACCTCAAACATTGAATTCTTGGTGCGCCATCTCTCTCTCTTGCTCATACGTGATTTCCTCATTGCCTGCCAGCGCGCATGCCTCCCGCTCCTCCCTCGCGCACTTGTTGATATTGGAAATCAGCGCTTATCCTTCTTTCTGCAACTCTCCTCCTCCTCGCGCAACGCTTGTGTTATCAATAAACCTGATCATACAAAGATGCATAGACTTAGGTAATATAAAGTTCTCATTAAGTAAAACATCAGGTTCAATTAGGAATGAATTCACCTGATAGTCATTATTGATTTGACTCAATATTTCCTTCCAGTTCAGGCAGTCAGATTCATCATAATCCCTGTATATATCCTCATCATCCTCCCTTTCTTCATGAAAAGCCGTCCTCGGCTTTAGGTAAGCTGAAAGTGGGAGAAACAAAAAGAACAACGTGTACGCAAAGTATATGTATATATAACATGTTGTATTATTGTTGTTCACATGAAAAGTATGTCCAGTATACATGAAGCAACTTAAATTGCAGGTATAAGTGAAGTACAAAGAATCATGATCATGCTAAAAAACAACTAAATAGATAGTCTTGTTCTTCAATATTAAATTGAGTTTTCGCAAAGAAGATCTATGATCAAATTTGTGCACAAGATCAAACCAATTCAATATGTGTGAAAACCAAATTGATTCATGCATGCTTCAACTCAGCTACTCTGATTATTATGAACATGGTCATGTTGTCTAGTAAGTAAGATGCAACTTAATTTGCAAATATCAGTGAAGTCTAAAGTAGTAACATAACTAGACAAAGACTTTTGGGACAAACACAACGAATACGAAAACTGGGGTTCTATCCTAGCAAGATTAAAACAATCCAACATAGGTAAAATTACTTGTGTTGGTTGCAATATGTCAACTAGACCAGAACGTGTTTCCATAATATCTCGAACATGAACCATTGTCCCATAGCAAAAAATTTGTGACACATTGCATATATGGCAGAAAACAGCTTGGTTCCAATCAGCGATTCTATCACAAGTAATGCATATGTGATCCACAAGAAAATTTTCATGCATCCTATATTGACCAATCAGATGGAAAGTGAAACAAGGAGAATATGTGCTAGAATTCAGAAATGAAATTTCAGAAATCTTATCCATAGCACAACTCATACTCATAGATTCATTTAGCATGATGGAATACAAAATATCAGTAGGTGGTATTCGAGCAAGTATTTCGTTATGTGTAATCAGTACCACATGATCAAAATTTGAATTGGGTAAACTATCACATGATATTGAAACATTAGTGCAATGCAAATCACAAGGTGGCTTCAGTAAAGGAAAAGACTCACAATATGTCACACATGTTGGCTGAAGCTCCAAATCAGTACCAATGTCATCAACAATCTCCTCAGTTGTAGTAGGTACTAAAACATCCTCCGCAAGTGACAATGCACAGTCCGATGATGCAGGTTGTAAAATAGATTGCTCCCTTTCTTCAAAAGCAACCTGCATAGCACAAGAAACAATACCTAGCGTAGAGATGATTAGCATCTACTGCACTGATGTTTTCTTTTTCTCTCATAGTCTTAGAATGGATGCTCTCAACCTCACGTTTAGTGGAATCACAACTCTCACTTTTGATAACACTCTCACTCAGCTTGGCTATGTGGCTCTCATTCTCACATGGGTTGTAATGCACACCGTGTTCAAGATGACAAATAATAGAACTGTCACCATTCATCATGACCTTGTACTTAGCAGACAAACTGAACTCTTTTGTCCTCTCCTTGCGAAGAAGATGATACTCATTAAATTTGTCGGCTGAAATCCTGAGCATAGCACGCCTCTTCATGTTCCATTTGAAAGAAATCCTTCCAACAACAGGACATATTTGAGCGTCAAACCTTCTGCTCCAAGGTACTCCCAATAGTATGTGACAAGAATCAAGTGGTATAGGAGATACATCACAGCGCACAATCTCAGTATGCTCTTTAAAAGTCGTAGGAACATCAGCGGTGTGTGAAATCAGCAATGTGCCATATGATGAATGCAATAGATATGGCACCGCACGAGCACTTGTGGCTAGCTGCAGCTTTTGTACAACTTCAGCGCTGACCAAATTAAGAGTAGAGTTGCTATCAATGGTAATGGAAGCACATCGCTCACCAATCATCACACTATGGTGGAAAAGACCATCACCATCAAAAATACCGCGTTCTTCCCTCCAAAAAGTTCCACTACAACGCCAATTGTCGATGAATTTCTAACTGTAGGTCTCCATATTATTTGTAACATCACCTGCCTCCATTTTCTGCATCACATCAACACTACTAGAAGACATGATTAGTACATTAGTGCACAAATCAAAATCAGTATGAGCAAGCATGAGCAATGTCTTCTCACGCCCAAAGTGACCCATCAAACCACCAGCATGTGATTCCTGCACTAAGAACAAACGCAACGACGATTCTGGAATACATAGTTTGTTAGCTCGAAACAAATATCCATCATGTATATGATACTTATCCCATGCGTTTCTAAGAGCACATAAACGATATGGTTCAGCAAAATCATGGTCAGTTGCATAAAGTGCACGAATAGCTTCTAATCCAGGAATTTTAACATCAAGATTGGTTAATAGCATGTTCTTCCTAGATAGAGCATCAGCAACTTCTCTTTTCCCTTCTTATAATTAATGATGTAAGGAAAAGACTCAATGAACTCAACCCATTTAGCGAATCTTCTATGCAAGTTTGATTGAGCTTTCAAGTATTTCAATGCTTCATGATCAGAATGTATGATGAATTC
This sequence comes from Avena sativa, assembly GCA_916181665.1. NCBI lineage: Eukaryota > Viridiplantae > Streptophyta > Magnoliopsida > Poales > Poaceae > Avena > Avena sativa. The sequence continues at coordinate 234,915,413 of OV702287.1, forward strand.
CTTTGGCCACAAATAATGTTGCCAAACTTCAAGTACTCTCACAAGTGCATACAATTCTTTATCATAGATTGAATAATTCAAACGAGCATCAGTCAATTTCTCAGAAAAATAAGCGATAGGCCGACCCTCTTGCATCAAAACGCCACCTATGCCTATACCACTAGCATCACATTCAACTTCAAATTGCTTCGAAAAATCAGGTAATGCAAGCAATGGTGCAGAAGTAAGCAAACGTTTCAATGTATCAAATGCAATGTCTTGGGTCGCGCCCCATACAAAACGAACACCTTTCTTTGTCAAATCATTTAATGGTGCAGCAATGGTGCTAAAATCTTTCACAAAGCGCCTATAGAAACCAGCGAGACCGTGGAAACTACGCACTTGACTTACATTCATTGGAGTAGGCCAATTCTGAATTGATTCAATTTTAGATTGATCTACCTCTACTCCATGCTTAGAAACAACAAATCCTAGGAATATGACCTTATCTTTTGCAAATGTACACTTCTCAAGATTAGCATACAGTTTATTATCACGTAACACTTGCAAAACTTGTCTAATATGAGTGCAATGTTCAGATTCGGTGTGGCTGTATATGAGTATATCTTCAAAGTAAACAACCACAAAACGACCAATAAACTCTCTCAAAACATGATTCATCAAACGCATGAAAGTACTAGGTGCATTAGTAAGACCAAAAGGCATAACTAACCACTCATACAAGCCGAATTTAGTTTTGAAAGAAGTTTTCCATTCATCCCCTTCTTTCATCCTAATTTGATGATAACCACTACGCAAGTCAATTTTAGAGAAAACAGTAGCACCACTCAATTCATCGAGCATATCCTCTAAGCGTGGAATAGGATGACGATATCGAATAGTGATGTTATTAATCGCTCTACAGTTAACACACATGCGCCATGTACCATCTTTCTTAGGAACTAAAATAACAGGAACAGCACAAGGGCTAAGAGAAACACGAATGTACCCTTTATCCAGCAACGCTTGTACTTGCTTCTGAATTTCCTTAGTTTCTTCGGGATTAGTCCTGTAGGGTGCACGGTTGGGAAGTGTGGCACCAGGAATCAAGTCCACTTGATGTTCTATACCATGCAATGGAGGTAAGCCTGCGGGTACATCTTCTGGAAACACATGCCCAAAGTCCTGCAAAACAGAGGAGACACCAAGAGAAATAGGGGTCATGTCGTTAGAAACCAATACCTCACCCTTATACATGAGCACAAGTGGCATGGCTGTAGGATCCTCACGAAATTCTCTCATATCTTCCTTAGTGGCTAATATCAATAAACCAGGCGCTCTCTCACTTTTTGTTATATCACTCAATTTAGGCTCAATTACATCAGGAACAGCTGTCACGCAATCTCGCCGAGTGGTAGTATCTTCCTTCAAGTTCACCTCTATCTTCTGGTGAGAATCATTCACAATTTCTTGTGGTGTCATTGGCTGCATAGTAATCTTCTTTCCTTTGAATTCCAAGTGATATGTATTGGCTCGGCCATTGTGTTGCACATGGCGATCATAGAGCCAAGGCCGACCCAATAGTAGGTGACAAACAGTCATAGGAACCACATCAAAATCAATAGAATCTTTGTATGGCCCTATTTGAAAGTTCACTCGTACCATATGATTTACCTTCATCTCACCATTGTTGCTCAACCATTGTATGTAGTATGGCTTGGGATGAGGTAAGTATGTCAAATTCAGTTTGGCACAAAGTTCCTTACTTGCAAGATTTCTGCAGCTACCTCCATCAATAATGACCTTGCAAGCTTTGTTTGGTCCAACTAGAGCTTTTGTTTGGAACAGGTTGCAACGCTGGGATTCCTCAACTGGTTGCACACTAAGTACATGTGAAGATACGACAATCGTGGGTGCACGCTCAGCATATGCATCAGCACCAACCTCGCCGTCATCAATATCATCATCAGAAGCTTCATCTCCACTTTCTACTTCACCTTGTTCATTAACAAACATAACCTTGCTGTTTGGACAATTCTTCTTGTAGTGACCTCTACCTCCACAAGTATGGCACACCACATCACGAGTACTTGCAGTAGACATGTTGGAACCCGAGCTAGCAGCAGGGGCAGCGGGTTTCCGAGCATTAGAACCAAACGAAGGTGTACTTGCTGGTTTGGCCGATGGTGTAAACGGAACAGTAGCTGGGGGCGTGACTGTAGGAGGAATAGATCTGGCCGAATATCTGCTGGAGGATGGAAAACGAGCGTGTGACTTCGCCTCTTCTGCCAACTGGGATTCAGCCTCTCTAGCATGGTGCAATAGCTCATTCATGGTCTCATACTTGTGATGACGCACTATGCTCTTGATTGGCAACTTCAGATTGTTTAGGAATCGCTGCATGGTCATCTCAATAGACTCGCGAACTCGAGTACGCTGCATAAGCATCTGCATCTCCATGTAGTACTCATCAACTGTCATGGTGCCTTGCTTCAGTTGCGTCAATTTATCAAAAACTGATCGCAAATAGTTGGTTGGTATGAAACGAGCTTTCATGATTTGTTTCATCTCGTGCCAATCCATCACAGGAAGTTCATTGTCCTCCCTCCTATGTTGCACAAGAGCATCCCACCAACGCAAAGCATAACCATCAAATTCAGATGCTGCAAGCTTGACCTTCTTATCTTCTGGATAGTCAAATAAGCGCCAGAGTTTCTCAATCTTCAACTCCCATGTGAGGTAGTCTTCAGGATCAATGGAACCATCAAACTTAGGAATTGAGAATTTTGGCTTGCCCAAACCATCATCAGTAGCTTGATTGGGCACACGTTGAGCATGCCCAAGAGGGGCAAACCCACGGCCATGAGCAGGTGCATGGACAGGGGGAATAGCACGTCCCATGCCAACATGTGGAGCAGCATCCACAGCGCTACCCTCAGCAAAATCATCAAAGGCATCATCATGTTGAGGATCTTCCCTTCTATGTAAGGCGGCTGTCAAACCCTCAATGGACTGCTGCAAAGCGGTGACATTGACATTGAGCGTAGCCACTTGCGTTTGAATAGTATCAACCGTTCCAACATGCTGATCCAATCTCATATTCATATCCTGGAGATTCTTGTCAATGGCATCTGTCGTGTTAGTAAACACACGTGTCAAGTGGGACTTCAAAGCCTCATATTCACGCCAATTAACAAGCTCCTCATCCTTCTTTTTCTGCATCACAATATCATCATCACTAGAAGACATGATTAGTAGGTTAGTGCAAAAATCAAAATTTGTATGGTGGAACTCTCACAGCTCACTGACAACTAATAAGAAAGGAGATCTTATCGTTCCAAAGTGAATAGAGATGCTCTACCAAACAAAATCAAAAACTGATGCACTGATGTGATGAAGTGAATATCAAAGGTATAGAGAACGATCACAGGGCACACAGGGTATTTATGGTGGAGCTGTAGGTATGGTATCCTAACTACACCGCAAATAAGTCCTAGTGCTGATCGTATAACAAAGACCCACGGAAACACACACGGTGGAGATAAATGGGGCAATTGCATCTATGAAAATGAGCTCAATAAAGTAAGGTATGTCGGAGGAATGCTCGTGTTGCAATGCACAAGGAGAGACACTAGCAATGTCTCAACGAAACGGGCACAAGATTGCTAAACTGAGCAGCCCGCAGAGCACTAAGCACGCTAGTCTCGTAGGATAGTTTTAGACACAAATAAAGGCTTACTAAGGCTCACAAGGATAGGTACGCTATGTGGACTCAGTAAAAAAATAAACAAAAAAAGAAAAAAAATTTGACCTGAGAATTGGCCTCTGCCACGGCAGAAAAACGGCATAAAATCCTGCCGCGGCAGGATGGCGGCAGAATTTTTTTTTCTCGTATGAGGGCAGACCAGTCTGTGGTGAGGCGACGGTCAAATTTTTTTTTTCTTCACGCCGGAGCACAGACCTATCTGCGGTCAGGCGTGAGGCAGCGAGCCAATTTTTTTTTATTCCGACTTTCCAAGCAGTACGCAACTAGGACTCTTTACTTGGTCGGATCTGACTTGATGGTAGCGGAAAAAGATGGTGGAAAACAACTAGAACAACTAGAAAACCAATCTACGAAGAACATATCTAAATCTAATCGAAAAGAGGAACTCGACCAGCAACTATTACTCGATTACGATGTAATCTAGGCTATGGTAACTCGTTTTGTGGGGCTTTTTCTGTATAGGATGAAAAACACTCTCGAATCTATGGATGGATTGTGGATTGCTTACCGAGGCAACGAGGAAATCTGATACCAAGATGATATGGGGTGGCCCGATCTTCTCAGTAAGCGGATGGCGATGATGATGGTGGATGATAGATAACTAGCCTGTAGCTATGAACTCTCCCGCTCGATCCCTGATGCGAATGCAACAGCTCTCGAACCTTGTAGGATATTCACAACACCACGCTCTTGCGCACGCAGCCGTGACCACGAACGGTAGTCTGCAATGTACTAATTCCCAATGGAACAACAGATCACACTCAATTATAGTTGGTAGATTCGAACACAGGGTAATTCCAGAGGTTCTATGAAAGAAACAACTCCAAAATATTTTAACGTGGTCTGAACCCTAACTTGTGACGGCTACAGCGGTTTATATGAGGGCTAGGGCGTCCTCCCCTCTAAACGGGCCTAAAAACAGCCATAACTTGGCCCAAACTGACTCGGTTCGACTCAAACTGATACATACCGACCCATATATGGGTTCGGCCTTATTGGCACGCAGTCCAAACGTCGTGGAACACCTCAAACATGTAATTCTGGGTGCGCCATCTCTCTCTCCTGCTCATACGTGATTCCTTCATGGCGTCCTAGTGCGCATGCCTCCCGCTCCTCCCTCGCGCACTTGTTGATATTGGAAATCAGCGCTTGTCCTTTTTGCTGCAACTCTCCTCCTCCTCGCGCAATGCTTGTGTTATCAATAAACCTGATCATACAAAGATGCATAGACTTAGGTAGTATAAAGTTCTCATTAAGTAAAACATCAGGTTCAATTAAGAGTGAATTCACCTGTTGCTCAATCAGCTTTGCACGAGCTCTTGTAATGGGTCCAATCTTGATTTCATTGGATTTGTTCTTTGCAGCAACATCTACATTGTGAATAGGAGTAGGAGATAGTGGAATATTATGGATGTCCTCATCAGTGATTCCTTGCCGAGGCCAAGGCGACAATGATATGGGCATGAAGGAGGAGGTGAAGCCTAATTTTAGGACTCCACCAAGCTAGGTGATGCGGGCGCATCCCATTGATGATTGGCATGCCAGGATGACCTACGATATGTAATGATAAGTCTAAGGTTGTGTCAAATATTGTTGATATGTTATTGAGTCCGAGTCCAGGTTAGGTTTGAGTTCGTTGTGTGTTTGGTTTGGGTCTATCCAACCGACTAGTTGCAGGCCTCCTATATAAAGGAGCCAGCCACCTAGGTTTAGGGAGTTCAGTTGTTTAGTCTAAAAACTATATTGTGCTCCACCGTGTATCATCCCTCCGGGGACGGCGATACCGTTTATCATATTATTGCTGCGGAGGTTCTTGTGTTCATCAAGGATTATCGTGCTCAGGTTGGAGGCGTGGTGATCTTCATCATGTTACTTGCTGGATTCATTCCTCTTCTTCAGGTTACGTTCATCGCGTGATTGGAAGGATTACTATCCGGGTTGACTCACTGTGAAAGATCAGGACAAAACTCAAGGATCACCGGTGTGATCCGTACCAGGTGGTATCAGAGCTCTCGTTGATCACAACGTGTTTCTGGATCATATATGGACTACTTTTCTACAAGCAGTTTGCAGATCAATTTGTTTGGAGAAGAGATTGGGAGGCGAGTTCTTGAGCTAGCTTTTAATCGATCGAAGGTAGATCTGATCGTGAGCTATTTGATCGATCGGATCAAGGCAGTTGGAGTAAAAGAGGAAGGAGGCCGGCCGTGCGCCCCAAGATCGAGTTTTTCCCGGATGCACGGTGGTGATCGATCGGTGAAGACTAGATCGATCCAGGTTGCCAGATCGCTTGGTACCAGATCCGATCGTGGACTCTAGAAAAAAGTGCCAAAGCGTGCCCCGCGAGGCAATCCAGGAGATTGAGAATCCCGCGCCGTGTCTTCACTGGCCGCCTTACTATCAGGATTGAGTACAAGATCAGATCGAGGCAATTAAAAAAATAAGGGGGAAGGAGTCCCTCTCGTGCGCGCCTCGCGATCGAGGCTTCACGTGATTGGCACGTCGCCCATTAGCATTGATCGGCCTCGCGCGCCTGGCGCCTTCGCTCTGCCCGTGCCTGACCGACCCCCCCCCCCCCCCACGCGCAAATAGATTTTTCCCTAGTGGGCCGGCCCAACTGCATCGATCGGTGTTGGCTGGCTCGCGTAGGTCGCCTAAGGACAGACATCCTCTGTGGTCGAGCAAGGCACCCTGGCCAGGCATCGCTGCCCCTGCTGCGTGTTTTACTTCAGTTTGGACAGGATCTTTGGGAATATTTTTGTGTGATAGATCACTAGGAGCCACACAAGATATTTCATATCAGTAAAGGCTGGAACAATATAGGATATAATGGATCTTCAGGATAATATCAATGTTCTTTCAGCACGAGACGTCTACAATGATTATATAGACCTAAAAAAATTTGTGCGCCGTGATTATAGTAAATTGAAGTGGAAGCTCTTACATACTGCAACACCGACAGAATACAAATAATGGGAAGAGACAATGCAAGCTGGTTTTCGCTTATGTGTTGATGTTTCTCTAGATCTGCAGTTTGATGAAAATATCGCTTTTCGTCTTGCAAAAAGGTGTGATGATACGCGAATTTGGCGGTGGTGGGATATGGACACATATACGCGAGGTGTCTCAAAGAATACTGTTTGGAAGGATTATTATCCAGGTTACTCGTTGTGAAAGATTGGGACAAATCTATAGGATCATCGGCTTGATCCTTATCCAGAACACACATGCCAATGACTCTAGTGGATCCATGTGGTTTATGGAAAGAACACAAATGCAATGACACTGATGGTGGTTTATGAAAAGAACATGCATGCAGTGACTCTAGTTGTGGTTACATGTGGTTTATGAAAAGAACAAACATGCAATGACTATAGTTGTGGTATATGAAAAGAACACACATGCAATGACTGTAGTGGTGGTTTAGGAAAAGAACACACATGCAATGACATGCAATGACACTGGTGGATCCATGTGGTTTAGGAAAATAACACACATGCAATGACACTGGTGGTGGTTTATGAAAAGAACACACATGCAAATGACACTAGTGGATCCATGTGGTTTAGTAAAATAACACACATGCAATGACACTAGTGGTGGTATAGGAAAATAACACACATGCAATAACTCTAGTTATTGTTCCATGTTGTTTATGAAAAGAACAAACATGCAATGACTATAGTTGTGGCTTATGAAAAGAACACACATGCAATTACTCTGGTGGATCCAAGTGGTTTATGAAAAGAACACACATGCAATTACTCTGGTGGATCCAAGTGGTTTATGAAAAGAACACACATGCAATAAATAGTAGTGGTGGTTTAGGAAAATAACACACATGCAATGACACTAGTGCTGGTTTAGGAAAAGAACACACATGCAAACACATGAAATGACACTAGTGGATCCATGTGGTTTAGGAAAGGAACATACATGCAATGACACTAGTGGTGGATTATAAAAAGAACACACATGCAATGACTCTAGTTGTGGTTCCATGTGGTTTATGGAAATAACACACATGCAATGACACTGGTGGTGTTTTATGAAAAGAACACACATACAATGACTCTAGTTGTGGTTCCATGTGGTTTATCAAAAGAACAAACATGCAATGACTATAGTTGTGGTTTATGAAAAGAACACAGGTGCAATGACTCTAGTGGTGGTTTAGGAAAAGAACACACATGCAACGATATGCAATGACACTGGTGGATCCATGTGGTTTAGGAAAGGAAAACACATGCAATGACACTGCTGGTGGTTTATGAAAAGAAACCACATGCAAATGACACTGGTGGATCCATGTGGTTTAGTAAAATAACACACATGCAATGACACTAGTGGTGGTTTAGGAAAAGAACACACATGCAATGTCTCTAGTTGTGGTTTAGGAAAATCACAAACATGCATTGACTCTAGTTGTGGTTTATGAAAAGGACACATATGCATTGACAATGGTGGATCCATGTGCTTTAGTAAAATCACACATGCAATGACACTAGTGGTGGTTTAGGAAAAGAACACACAAGAAAAGACATGCAATGATAATGGTGGATCAATGTGGTTTAGGAAAGGAACACACATGCAATGACACTAGTGGTGGTTGATACGTTGCTAACGTATCCATAATTTTTGATTTTCAATGCTTGGGTTTATCAACTTTCTTATGTTTTGTCCACACTTTGGAGTACTTTTCATATGATTTCTTAGACTAACCTATTAACAAGAGCCACAATGCCAATTGCCTGTTTTCTGCTGTTTTTGGTTCCAGAAAGTCAGAAAATGAATATTCTCGGAATTGGACCGGACAAAAGCCAAAGTCATTATTTTCCCAGAAGATTCACGGAGCCAGAAGGAGAGATGAAGGGGGGCCACAAGGTGGCCAAACCACCCCTAGGCGCGGGTCCCACAAGCCGTGCTAGGGCATGGTGTGGGCCCCCTGGCCGGCCACCGACCTTGCCCCTTCGCCTATAAAATCCTCCCGATGCAAAAACCCTAAATCGTCAAGCCTCCAGACACGAAAAAGTTCCGCAGCGCCACCGCCACCGAAGGGGAGATTCGGGGGACAGAAAGTCTCTGTTCCAGCACCCTGCCGGGACAGGGAAGTGCCCCGGAGCCATCTCCATCGATCTCCACCACCATCTCCATCACCGCTGCTGATTCCCATGATGAGGAGGGAGTAGTTATCTCTCGAGGCTAAGGGTTCTACCGGTAGCTTTGTGTTCATCTCTCTCTCTATGCATGATCATATTGTGATCATGATCTTGTAATCTATAGATCTACCTTGCTACTCAAGTGCTTTAATAGATCTCTGCTCTCCCCATGTGTGTGAAGTTGACAGTGTGCACACCATGGTGGCAGTTAGGCTAGAGATTTCAAATACTTGTTATGAGTTATATTTCGAGTTGGATGTCTTTATGAAATTGTGGTGTTTGTTGGAACCATCTAGTGCTCAAGGTGACAGTGTGGGGTTATCTAGATGGGAAAGCGAACTTTGACGTGTGCCGTTATAGCCCTACCATGGATTAGAGTGTCCAACCGGAGAGTAGTTAAGAGTAGTATCATAAAGAAGAATATAATTATATGAGAGTGTTCACTAGTGAAAGTATGATCCCTAGGCCTTGTTTCTAAGCACTGAAACATTGTTTTCTATTAGATCTATTACATGTTTGATTGCTTCCATCTTTATTTCTTTTTGTCTTTAGTCTTTTCCACGCCATCAAGCTATTTTCTAGCACCGTTGTCTTATATCCATACCACTTGTATTTCACTATCTCTTCGCTGAACTAGTGCACCTATACACCTGACAAGTGTATTGGGTGTGTTGGGGACACAAGAGACTTCTTGTATCTTGATTGCAGGGTTGCTTGAGAGGGGATACCTTTGACCACTTCCTCCCTGAGTTCGATAAACCTTGGGTGATCCACTTAAGGGAAAACTTGCTGCTGTTCTACAAACCTCTACACTTGGAGGCCCAACAACTGTCTACAAGAATATAAGTGCGTAGACATCAAGCTATTTTCTGGCGCCGTTGCCGGGGACTAAAGATGAAGAAGATCCCACGTCAACCACGCGCCAGCAAATATTTCCTGGCGCCGTTGCCAGGAGGTAAGGTAAAAGGTACTCACATCCTCCGGTGTGATTGCTCGAAGTTATTTCCTTTATATTCTGCAATTTTGACTTTTTGTTGTTTTCACTAGTTAGGCTTAATGGAAAACAACAACAAAATTGGAGAGCTTTATAGTATTTATCTTGAGTTAGGACATGCAGTGTTTGAAGAGAAAATTAAAAAACCTATGCAACTTAATTTGCATGCTAATAGCAATGTTGTTAGTATGAATTCTTTGGACACCATTATTGCTAATGCTATGGAGAAGTCTAAGCTTGGGGAAGCTAGTTTTGATGAAAATGATCTTTTTAGTCCCCCATCTTTAGAGGAGAAAATATACTTTGATGATACTATACCTCCAATATATGATGAATACAATGATGAATATGATATTTTCAGTCCACCTACTATTGAGGAGAAAATTAATGATTACAATATGCCTCCTATATTTGATGATTATGGTGATGAGAATAATAACAATGATAGCTATTTTGTTGAATTTGCTCCCACTACGATTAATAAGAATGACTATTTTTATAGGGAGAGTAATAATTGTTTTATGCATGTGGCTCATGATAAGAATGTTTTATTTGATAGTTATATTATTAATTTTATTCATGATGCTACTGAAAGTTATTATTAGAGAGGGAAACATGGTTTTATGTGTCTCAACAATATTAAGTTTCCTCTCTTTATGTTGAAAGTCTTGAAGTTGCACTTGTTTTGCTTTACTATGCTTGTTGCTTTGTTCTTTTATGATTTGTTTCTTTAGAAGATTCCTATGCATAGGAAGTGGGTTAGACTTAAATGTTCTTTGAATTTGCTTCTTGATGCTCTCTTTTACTTCAATTCATATTTCTTATGTGAGCATCTTCTCAAACTATCATGCCTAACTTAAAGGCATTAAAGAAAAGTACTTATTGGGAGATAACCCAAAAGTTTCAGATGAGTCTTGGAAGTTATTACTTCAGTAATAACCGCTCCTTATCCTTTTTATTTGCTTTTTGTGCCAAGAGTAACCTCTAATGAGAGAGAAGTAATGATTGGGAAAGTTGCTGTCCTGAAACAGATTTTTGTGCTTCACCGTAAAAATTCGTGTAAAATCTCTATAAGTCCTTTTGAGGCGTGAATTTTTGTGCTTCTTCCCCAGGTTGTTATCTAACTTTCGTTAGTTTAACATGTTTCGATTTGAGCAACATAAGGTCTTCGAAAAAAATTCGTCTTTACCTGCTGGTCTGTTTTGACAGATTTCTGCCATTATTTGCATTTGCTTGTTGTTGGTTCCTTTTTGAGTTCTTTTGGGGAATTGAGCTTTTTGAGGGAAGTGCTATAGTAGTTTGTGTTTTAATGGAAGTTTTATTGGTGTTAGAACTGAACCTAAATACATATTATCTTGAGTGCACTAATGTTGCTAATAAAGATTGCGTGAAGTTTTGTATGAAGGAAAAATTTCAGGTGTATGGAAGGAATGAGTAATGAGATGAAGGATGGACTAAAGCTCAAGCTTGGGGATGCTAGGTGTGTCACCCCAAGAAATATCCAAGAATTACAAGCATCAAAGCTTGGAGATGCCTAGGGCATCCCCTTCTTCATCAATAAAAATCCTAGGTTTCTTCCAAACACTTCATTTTTATTGTTTCATGCACAGTTGTGTTGTTCTTGGAGCGTCTTCTTTTTCGTTTTGGTTTTGGTTTTTGTTTGCTTAGTTTTCTTAGTTTTCTGAATAAATTGGTTGGACCCCCTCTGACATGGGTATACCCTACAGGTACTCGAGCTTGGTATATACGGTCCAAATACGTATAGGCCCACGGTGTTGCCAAGGCCTAGATGGAAGGACTCGAGTAACCTGCGGAATCTCGATTGCTTGACGATCAAGAAAAAGCTAAAGATAGAAAGTTTGAAGGGGAAAACCCTAACTTGTAACCGACTCGACCTGCTACCCGAGACCTAGCCTATCTATATAAAGGCTAGGAGGGGGCGGCGAGGAGGACACGCGCAACCCTAGTTTCCACAACCTTCGCCAAATTACATTTGCGCACCATTGTAACTTTCGACTCCTTCAATAATTCCACGAGCAGACAAGCAGGAGTAGGGACCTCTACGAGGCCTGAACCTGGGTAAATCCTTTGTCCCCTGTGTGCTTGTTTGCTAGCCGATAGATGTCTCCAGCGCTCCCTCCTTCTCCAAAACCCAAGTCCATAACAATGGGCATTGATGAGTTAAACCCTCGTCAATTGGCATCGTCTGTGGGAACTGGGAGTGCTGATGTTGCGGCTTCTTCGGCCCCATAAACTGCGATCTACAACTCCGCAACAGCGGAGATCTGCCAGCTCTTCGGCGCCTTCGACTCCTTCGAGTCCGTGGGCGATGGAGTCAGCCTGGCAATTGGGAGCTTCCGCTTCCAAGTTGGTCAGATGGGCACGCTTTGCATGACTGATCAGCCGACAACACCGGCGATTGCCCCGGCATCATGGTTCCCTTCATCGATTGGCACCCTCAGCGAGCTCAACGCTCCGGTGGCAGTCGAGAACACAGTCAGCGACAGCAGTCGCGACTCCGATCTAAGCGATCTGGCCACTGAAGATGGAACCTACGGTTTCGGATCTGAAAGTTGTGGAAGCAACAGCTTCCCTAATCACTTCATGTGCGCCGTCATCAACGCGGGCGACACCTCCGCCAATCGCGATAACGGTGGCAACATCGGCAACGGCACCGATCCACCCAATCGCGGCAACGGTGGTAACACCGGCAACGACACCGACCCACCCAACGCCGGCAACAGTGGCAACAGCGGCAACGGCGGTAACGGTGGCAACGGAGGAGCAGTCGAACCTCCTAGCATGATCAACGAGCAAACCGGCAAACACGTCGTGATCAGGCTCAACGAGCAAGAGTGGGATCGCTGCCGCGAAGCCCTACGAGGTGCACCTCTACCTTTTGGGTCCCCGCAGGAACTGCTGATGGGTTACCACTGGCTCCTAAAAGAGGAGTTCAAGCACCAAAAACAAGCAATCGCGGAACTTGAGGTGCGTAAAAAGGCAGCGGACAAATCAAGCCTTCGTCGCGTTGGGCTCTCCTCCTACGGAGGATCCTCCTCAAGAGGCAACGAGTACCTCGACAAGAAGAGGCAATCGCGGATGGCTCACCTCACCGAACAAGAGCGCATAGATGCCGCAAAAGTCCTCGACTTCGGTTCTATGACGGTCGACACGAGAGGCAACGTGGTTCCCAGGACACCGCAGGCCGCGGTAACAATAGCCACCATGTACCTCCTCAATAACCAGCTGCCAGCTGGAGATCCCCGAACGGCCATGCACCGATCTATGATCACTGGCCTGGGGCTAATCGAGGCCGCCCTCGACAAGGAACCGGTACCAGACCCAAAAAAGGGCAAAGCACTAGCAAAGCGCTACTCCTCGCCCTCGTCCAGCGATGACAGTCACGACCTGTCTCGACGCCGCCGCTCACGGCGACACGATCGCGACTACGATGCACGCAACGAACTCACGCAACGCAAGATCGACAAGTCAAGGGCACGACGTGCTCGGTCGACTGATTTGGAAGAGGAAGATGGGGAGCACTGCGGCGCCAGATGCTTCAGCAGATCCATCAGGCAAAAGCGAATGCCTAAAGGGTTTAAACTCCCATCAGAGAACCCGAAATTTGATGGTCTGCAGGAGGATCACATCTCCTCCGTCAGGCTACATGGAGGCAGTCGAAGTACAGCCATGCAATGCTTGCAGCTACAGCTGCAGGGCGCCGCCCGGGCATGGCTCAATAACCTCCCACGAGGATCCATTCGCAGTTGGGATGAGCTAGTCTGCAGCTTCGTGTGCAACTTTAAGGGCACGTACAAATGCCCTGCCTCAATCGAAGAACTGAGATGCTGCCAGCAAAGATCTGGCGAATCATTGCGCTCTTACATCCAAAGGTGGTCCATCATCAAGAACTCCGCGGAGAACATCTCGGAAGACCGCGCGATTGATGCATTCAACGGTGGTGTTCGCCGCATGGAACTCAGGGAGGAGCTAGGCCACTCAAAGCCTCAGACCATCGACCACCTGATGGAGATCGCGAATCGGTGGGCCGATGGAGAAGATTCGGTGAAGAATCGCGTTCACTCTAACCAGGAGGCAGAACTCGAATGAAGACGTGACCGCCGGAGTAAGCGTCGCATGCGCGTCTACGATGATCATGATGACGTCAACATGGTCGTAGCTGGCTACGCCGATAGACGCGACGATAACCCCAACAGTGGATACCGTAGCAGCGGATACCCGCGACTCTGGGAAAACCACGCAAGTATGGCAACACCGCACTCGCGATGAAGCACCCGCGACCTCCATCGAGGACAAACTGTCCGGGCCATGCACGGTCACTTCTACATCGACAAGCATGATGGCAAGAGAAAGTCCAGCCACCTCCTCAAGGACTGCCGCGAGTTCCTCAAGCTACACGAGGGATTGGTTCGGATGAACCGCAATGCAGTCGAAAGAGGCTATGGAGCCGCTCCAGGCGTCATGGCACATGGCGCACCACCACCACCACCTGGGCCACCCCCGAACGGAGCTGCACCGGACCAGCACCACGGAGGCGAACCATACCCACGGGCCATGGGTACCATGATGATCCAAAAGGGGCGCCCCTCCAATAGGGTGCAGAAGGCCATCACTCGCCAAGTCAACTTGGCCATGCACTCGCCACCATCCACCACTGAGTACCTCAGTGGCAGTGAGTCGTGCATTACCTTCGACAAACACGACCACCCGCCCCAAATACCTCGCCCAGGTCATTGCCCCCTCGTACTCGAGGCGCAAATTGGAGGCTTCGACATGAGTCGCGTCTTCATGGACGGCGGATGCGGCATCAACCTCATATTCGCGAGTACCTTGCGAGCAATGAGGATCCCTCTAACCTGCTTGGAGGCATCGAACACAATGTTCCATGACATCGTCCCAGGGAAAGGCGTATACCCCCTGGGCAAAATCAACCTGGACGTCATCTTTGCCACACCAAAGAACTTCTGATGCGAGCACATCGCCTTTGAGGTCGTCGACTGGCCCTCACAATACCATTGCATCCTTGGGCGCGTCGCATTCGCCAGGTTCATCGCAGTACCCCACTACGCCTACGTGCAGATGAAAATGCCAGGTCCCAACGGCGCCATAACGATCAACGGGAACTTCGAGCGATCTGACGCTTGCGACAGGGAATTCAACAGAATCTCCCAGTCCTTCGGCATGCGGGAGGAACTCGCAAGACTGAAAGAGACGACAGACAAGAGTCTGTCTCCCCTGAGTAGGCCAAGATCACCTAATCTCTCCTTCGACGCATCTGTGCACACAAAGAAGGTGTAGGTCCATCCATCCGATCCCGCCAAAACGGCCCTCATCGCCAACAACTTGAGTCCCGCATAGGAACTCACGCTCGTCGAATTCCTCCGTGAGCACTGGGAAATTTTTGCCTGGTGTCCTGCGGACATGCCAGGAGTTCCCAGAGAATTCGCCGAGCACGCACTCAACGTCAACCCCGACGCAAGGCCAGTCAAGCAAACAATTAGGCGACTGTTTGAGCCACGAGCGCAGGCAGTCGGAATGGAGATCAATAGACTCCTCGAGGCCAAATTCATACGCGAGATCAAGGAAAGCACTTGGCTCGCCAATATGGTGTTGGTGCCAAAAAAGGACACAGATATCCTACGGATGTGCGTGGACTTCACTTCTTTAAACAAGCACTGCCCAAAAGATCACTTCCCGCTACCACGAATCAATCAAATCATCGACTCCACCGCTGGATGCGAGCGCCTCTGCTTCCTCGATGCCTACTCAGGCTATAACCAAATTCGAATGAAGGAGGAAGACCAGGAGAAGACCGCGTTCACAACGCCCTTCGGTGTGTTCTACTACAACACAATGCCCTTCGGGCTAAAAAACGTGGGAGCCACCTACCAACGATGCATGCAGGCTTGCCTCAAGGAACAACTAGGTCGCAACATCCAAGTCTATGTCGACGACATAGTAGTCAAGACCAAGGAGGAAGCCTCTCTAATCGATGATTTGCGTGAAACCTTCGCCAACCTCGATCGCTACCGGATCAAGCTCAATCTGGACAAATGCTCCTTCGGCGTACCATCTGGGCAGCTACTCGGATACCGCATCTCCGCGAGGGGGATCGAGGTGAATCCGAAGAAGA
The DNA here is from genome assembly GCA_916181665.1 of Avena sativa. Taxonomy (NCBI): domain Eukaryota; kingdom Viridiplantae; phylum Streptophyta; class Magnoliopsida; order Poales; family Poaceae; genus Avena; species Avena sativa. The sequence goes on from OV702287.1 coordinate 234,931,465, forward strand.
TAAAAGCCATACTGGCCATGGAGAAGCCGAAGAACATAAGAGGCATCTAGCAACTGGCCGGATGAATCGCGGCCCTCAATCGATTTATCAGTCAGATGGGTGAAATGGCACTGCCCTTCTACCAGCTCCTCCGCAAAACCGAAAAATTCGAGTGGACCAATGAAGCACAAGAAGCATTCAAAGATCTCAAGCGCTTGCTATCCACTTCGCTGGTACTGGTGACTCCACAAGAAAGGGAACCACTGTTGCTGTACATCTCCGCCACCAACCAGGTGGTGAGCATGGTGCTCGTCATCGAGCGAGCCGTGGAAAACAAAGTCCACGGCGTACAACACCCAGTATACTACCTCAGCGAGGTCCTCACGCCAACAAAGCAGCAGTACCCGCACTACCAGAAGTTGGCGTACGGCATCTTTATGACCGCCCGGCGACTGCGCCACTACTTCCAGGAACACCCAATCGTGGTAGTCAATGACGCTCCGTTGGGGCATATCCTCAATAACCCCGACGCCACGGGGCGAGTCGCGCTTTGGGGAATAGAGCTATCTCCACGAGACATCACATATGAAAAGCGCGACGCCATCAAGTCGCAAGTGCTCCCTGACTTCCTCGTGCACTAGATGGAGAACCAACTCCCAGAGAAGCCATATATGTCCTACCTCTGGAAAATGCACTTCGATGGGTCCAAACGGAAAGATGGAGCAAGCGCAGGTGTCATATTGGCATCACCTCAAGGGGACAAGCTGAAATATATCCTGCGAATGCAGTTCACAGCCTCAAACAACGAGCCTGAATACGAGGCCCTGTTATATGGGATGAGGATGGCAAAAGCCTGTGGCGCCAAAAGGCTCATCATATATGGCGACTCCAAGTTGGTCGTCAATCAAACATTGCACGAGTGCGACGCACTGAACGACAACATGATCGCGTACCACGACCTCTACGACACACTCGGGGGCTACACCACCCAATGAGGCAATGGCACTCGATGACTTGGAGCTGGACACAGGACTCGAGGGACCAAGGAGCGTCATGATGATCGAACAATCTTGGACGCAGCCGTACATTATGTACCTCCTCAGCAAGAGACTACCGAACGATCCGACAGATGCATGGCACATCGCCCGGCGCTCCAAGGCATTCGCCGTTCTCAACGGCGAATTGTAGAAACGCAGCATCACAGGAGTGCTACAACAATGCGTCTCCCTGGCCGATGGAAGAGCAGTCCTCCTCGACATCCATGAAGGGACCTGCGGGCACCACGCTGGCAGTCGCGCCCTCGTTGCCAAAGCTCTACGAGCTGGATTTTACTGGCCCACGGCCATGCGTGATGCCAAGGACATAGTCCAAAATTGCAACGCTTGTCAGCGATTCACAGACAAGCCACATGCACCAGGCGCAGAACTATGGCCTATTCCATTGGCCTGGCCCTTCGTACAATGGGGGCTCGACATGGTGGGCAAGCTCCCAAGGTCCTCGCAAGGAGGCTACGTCTACCTCTTGGTCGCAGTCGACAAGTTCACCAAGTGGATTGAGGCCACGCCAGTGACCAAACAATCAGGCCACAGTGCGGTCAAGTTCTTCGAGTCCATTGTGTACCGCTTCGGCGTGCCGCACAGCATCATCACTGACAACGGGACGAACTTCACATCCAAGGAGTTCCAAGAATTCTGCGGAAACCTAGGGATCAACATCAGTTACGCCTCAGTCGCGCATCCACAGACCAACGGTCAAGTGGAAAAAGCAAACGGGCTCGTCTGCAGCAGCATCAAGAAGCGACTCCTTCGACCACTCGAACAAGCCGCAGGTTGCTGGCCAGATGAGCTCCAATCCGTACTCTAGAGCCTACGTACAACTCCAAACAGCGCCACGGGCTACACGCCATTCTTTATGGTGCACGGAGCAGAAGCAGTACTACCCGCTGAAGTTAGGTACAAGGCGCCGCGCGTAGTCGCTTACAGCGAACAAGAGTCCTCTCTTGCACTCGAAGACTCCGTCGACCTCCTCGACGAGGCAAGAGAAATCTTCGCAGAAAGATCCACGATCTACCAGCAGAACCTGCGCAACTACCACAGTAGAAGGCTTCGCCCCAGATCCTTCGTCGAAGGTGACCTGGTCCTGCGACTGAAGCAGCAGGGGCATCTCAAGCTCGAATCCCCGTGGGAAGGACCGTACGTGACTACAGAAGTAATCCCAGGTGGCGCCTATCGCCTTCAAGACTTAGAGACAGGAGTCGCATACTCCAACCCTTGGAACGTCGCACAACTGCGACACTTCTACCCCTAGTTGTTTTACTTTTTACATCACAAATAAGGCTACTCAGCCAAGGCTACTTAGCCACACATTGTACCTTGTACTACTCTTTCAAATAAATAAAAGCTAAGTGCCCCAAAACTCTGTGTTTTTCTTTCACTTTTTTCAATTTTATACTCGGGGGCTACGCCACCCTACCTACATCTGTTCTTCGAACCAATAAACGCGATATCCTGAGTAGCTGGCACATCAATCGAACCCCTTAACACAAACTCAACCCAGCCACAACGCGCCTGGCAGGTTGACAATGGGATGGCCAGGCTAACAAAAAGGAATCACATAGTGCAACGCACCTAACGCTGACAAACCTGTTTGCACACATTCAACAATAAATTATCTACAAATACATATGAACTTTACAACACAAGTACACTTATGTGCAGGATACATATTTGGCTACCCTTGCAACAGAAGAACATTAGTTTGTTCCTCGAAGAAGTCGACGATCTCCTCGACGGGGCGGTCCACCGCCTGATAATGCGGCACCATATTCCAGGAAGATCCTGCTGGTGGCGCTGGTGGCCCAGAGGCAATGGCGGCGACATCCACGTCAGGCCTGTGCAAACGCACCATTGAGAGCGCAGCCTTGGCACCAGCCACCAACTGCTGCCTCATGCACTCGCGAACCGCGGATGTATCTTGAAATTTGGCCAGGAGAGCCAGCAGGCTTGATAGAACATCGCCCGATAGATGTTCTTCAAACACGACTACGACTTCTTCAGGAAGAGCAGCACTCGCGAAGCACGATCCTGTAGGGCCGCCAATGCAGTCGCACGATCGTGATCTACCCAGAAGTATCCACTCTCTTGAAGTTGCTCCTGGGTGAGATCATGAAGGCGGATGGCAATCCTATCCCTCTCCTCCTGCGGACGGCGTGCGCTAACAACTACACGAAGCAGCACCAACAGCATGAGTACAACGTACCATTGCGACTAACTACAAAGGAAAAGATGAGGACGAGCAAACTAACACTTAAACTGGTTGCCCAGCCGCGTCACCTCGCCAAGCAGATATTGCTCGCAGGCGGTGGATTTTTCTGCCTTCGACTTCCACACGTCTGCATTACCACGGATCAGGGGCAACTCACGCTCCAGCTGCTTCACGCGATCACGAAGTCGCGACAGCAAGGATAGCTCCTCTACCCTGGAGCGCAGTGGTGCCATTGTCTCATCAAGAGATGGCGAATCCTGGTTTTCCCCCACAGGACCACTCGATGTGCCCTTCCACAAGTCAAGACAAAAGCAGATAAGTCAACCAAATCAACACAAAGGCAAGGGGAACAGACGCATTCAAGATAAGCATAAGTGTTTACAAACACACTCGCCAGCAGGCACGTCCTTAGACTAAAAGGGCAACTGATCAATTATTACAACAAGTTAACTACGGAGCAGCTGGCTTCTTCAACTTCGACGGCTTTGGGGGCTTCATCAAGTCCGTGGCAGTATCAGATGCCACAGACTTTCCGCCAGCCCCTGAGGCCGAAGCTTTTGCCACCTTCTTCGCACGTTGGAACTCCTCCGAATACTTGGCAACATTATTTATCAAGGAATGGCCATATTTGGCGCAAGCAGTCGCAAAGGGAGCAAAGACTACCTGCTGACCATCCGCGCCAATAAGCATCGTCTTCGACACCGCAGAGGGATCTATTTCGACTCCGAGGGCTTGCACCATGGCAAGTGACATGGTCACGCCAGCCGCGCGGAGGGAGTTCTTGTACGTGGCAGGCACACCCCCGACGAGTGACTCCACCAGCTCTTCCACATTGTCGACTAGCTCCGCCTTCGGCATCAACTCCTCCCGAAGGCGACTAAGGGTGACCTTGGCCTTGGACAACGTATTTTGGACAGCGGTGCTACGATCCTCGACCGCAGACACCGTGCCCGCCAGAGGGTCATCGCGACAAAGGGCTTGTGGGTCAAAGCTCAAATCGCCAGCATCTGCACGGAAAACCCACACATGGATGAAATCTATAGTGCTACCGGCAAAAACTCTAGATGTAGAGAGGAACTTCAATAAAATATCTACCAGTAAAGGTACCTGAGAGGGCCCTGGCGACTGAGAACAGTTGCTCTTCGAACAACTTTTCCCTGGCTGCAAAGGAGGCGCGTAGATCCTCTTCGCGCTTCTGGGCATCGTCACGAGCCGCGATTGCCTCATCGCGCCCCTTCATAGCTGCGGCTAGTGTTTTCTCCAACATGGCGACATTGCGCAGTAAAGCGTTATGCTCAGCTACATGGCAGTCAATAATTGGCTATCAGTCGATTATATCAAAACAGAGAGAAGACGAAAAGAATAAGTGTAGAGCACTCACTTTCGACCACGCGGTGACGCGTCTCCAGCATTGCATGCTGGCGACCCATCGCCATCACCTTCTCCGCCACCTGCGCGGCTTCCTTTACAAGGAGCTGTCACACAAAACAAGGAGTCAGAAGAGGGCAGCAGAAGGCGTTGACTGCCACATTAAAAAAGAAGGAAAGATATACTTACATGGTCCTCTAGCGACTCCGAAGAAGTTTGCTAAACCGTCATCCGAGCAACCATTCGATGCTCCCCTATGTGAGGAGAGCTTGAAGAATTATGCCCGGAGTGGGCCGCCGCCGGAGGAGAAGGAGCACGCTCGACCTCTACCTTGTCCCTTGAAGTTGCGACTCCGGATTCTTTCAAAAACTCGACGTCTCCAGATGATGACGACGCCTCTTGACTACAAGACCAAGTCCACATTGAGAAAAGGGCAAACTCCAGGACAAAACCAACAAGAAGAAAACAGCAAAGAATGAATGACCCAGCAAACTTACCAGTTAAAGTTGTCAAGATCAAACGTGGCAGCCACCGATTCCAACGAAGACTCCTTGGGCAATCGCATCTTCTTGCGAGAAGACGGTGCCATAGTCCTCATAGGAACGGCTGGAATTGGCGACTCCGCGCCAACAGCCACGCCTCCTGGAGTCGAAGGAGTCGACGTGTCGGAGTCCTCGCTACGCGAACGCTTGCGAGTATCCGGACTCTCGGACACGGGGGCTTCCTCTTCCACATCAGAAGGGACAGTCGACTCAGACTCTTCCTCCTCCAAAGCTTCACGAGGAATAACCCCCTCAGGGAGAGGAGGCATACAAGGCGACACCGCCCAATCCTGCATACAAAGAGAACAAGTAAGCAAACAGAAAAGCAATCATGAAAATAAGCTACTGCGTAGCATAACTATACCTCGGGAGGAGGATTCAAAGCATCAAAAGGAGGAACAACTGGTTTGCTTGGAAGCACATCCTTAACAGCGCACTTCGTAACCAGTCGAATCCTCTTATCCACCTCACTCGCTTACATGCCATCGGCAGACACGCGAGTGGCATCATCAGGGCCACTCCATTAAAACATGGGATGGACTCTAGCTTGGAGAGGCTGGACGCGACGGTGTAGCCAAGTCCTGATAAGAGCGCAACCTCCCTCTTCTGCGCCTATGCGACTTTCGAGGTTGCAAACATGCTGATACAACACGTCCGTCTCCGCGAGTTCACCAGGCATAACTACGTTCTTCCAAGAACGCATCTTCTTGCAGGGAGTCGCCGGATCGAAGGGCGCAAGTCCAAAGTGCTCATCTTTGGCCTTCTGATTGCGGACATAGAACCATTTGTCCCTCCATCCCTGGACGGACTTGGTAAGCTTGATGTCGAAGTAGGTGGCGGATGGGTCGACATGGATACCGCAACCACCTACGTCATAAACTAAAGATCCAGAGGCGGACTGGCGCTTCAATTTAAACAAGCGCTTGAAAAGGCCAAAGTGCGGCTCGATTTCGAGCCAGCACTCGCAAAGAGTAATGAAACAGGTGATGTGGAGAATCAAGTTTGGGGACAGCTGAGGGAGCTAGAGCCCGTAGAAACAAAGGGGGCCCCTAAGAAAGGGGTGGAGAGGCAAATAAAGGCCGCGAATGACGAATGCAAGAAACATCACTCGAAAACCAGCGGGAGGCACAGAATGGTCTCACCGCTAGGGACGCGCGAATCGGCGACTGCTGTAGAAATAACTCCGTCTTGACGAAGAAGACGGAGATCTGATGCCTTGATGATAGAAGGGCGCCATGCGCCATTGGTCACACGGGTACCCGCAACCTTCTTTTTCTCGCTAGAGGCGGCACGGGTGCCCGTAGCAGCGGGGCCACCCTTCTTCTTCGTCGTGGCAACGGTGGCCGCGGCTTCAGCGGCAGCGCCTCCTTTCTTCTTTCCCATTGCGCGGCGGCGATGAGAGCGCAGAAAATAACTTGGAAACGAACGGAGGTGGTCCCGAGTTGAGGAGGAGATGAGCGCAGGGAAAAGCAGATGAGCAGCAGCAATGGCGATGGCAGCGAGGAAGAAAAGAGTGCAGATGGAAAATTACCGCCGTAGCGCTGCTACTTAACCCCTAGGAGATGCAATCCAACGGCTCACAAAAACTCTACTGGACGTGTGGCACGCATCACGCTCGACACGTGGAGAAGAGGAAGCGCGAAACCGTCCCTCCACTACTCCCATTACGCGCGGAAATCGAGGAGGCATAGTTAATAATAAGATTACACACGCACAGTCAAATCAAAGTCAGATAGTGGGACCCACCGCTCATCACGTCCCGTCAAAATCGCTCACGCGGACAACTGAGGTCATGCAAGCGTCAGCACTGACGTCATCAAAGGCTACTTTAGTCCTTGCTGGAGTCTTCGACTCCACCAAGCACTCGGGGGCTACTCCCATAGGGAGCACTGGCCGTGCACCCTACATTTTTTTTCTTTTCTTATTGCAGGGATATAGGCAATCACAATCAAAACCAACCACTCGAATCATGATTCGACTATGGACATGGGTTACTCCCATAGGGAGCGCCGGAAACAATTTCGACTGAAACAAGCAAGCAAAAGACGACAGCAGTCGCAAAAGTGTTTTAATCCCTGCCAGAGTCTTCGAATGAAACAAACAAGCAAAGACGACAGCAGTCGCAAAAGTTCTTTAGTCCCTGCCTGAGTCTTCAACTCAACCAGGCACTCGGGGGCTACTCTCATAGGGAGCGCTGACCGTGCACCCTATGATTATTTGCACAAAAATTGTGTTTTGATAACATCCACACTCGCAGATCATGGCGACACTGCCTCATAATTTTCCCTACAAAGAGACTACATCTCCTGGGTCGCCCGAATCGTCTCCGCGATGATAAAATTCGGATGCCGCGCTTACAGCGTGAAGGTAAGACCTGAATAAGGCCTGGCAACGCATTTAACTGCGCACTACCAGAAATATATCCGTGCCTGCAGGCACGATGAACATGCCTTGACAGACGCGTCGAGTGCTCACACCCATATAACTGGAATTCGACTCCTGTAAGACCTCCGCGGCCTGAGTCGAATTACACCAGCACTCTTCCGGATTCGAGTCCGGGGACTCGAATTTGACTAGATTGCGTTGTTTCACCCTAAGGTGGTTAACTGATACCGATAATTCGGTTACATCAGGCACGTATATCAACAATCCCTATGACATAAATAAAAGCAGTCGAAAACGTACTCATTCAGGCACTCAAAGACTTCAAAAAATTCCCCAGTCGAATCTACGATTCCACTGGACACTCGGGGGCTACTGACATGGGTATACCCTACAGGTACTCGAGCTTGGTATATACGGTCCAAATACGTATAGGCCCATGGTGTCGCCAAGGCCCAGATGGAAGGACTCGAGTAACCTGCGGACTCTCGATAGCTTGAAGATCAAGAAAAAGCTAAAGATAGAAAGTTTGAAGGGGAAAACCCTAACTTGTAACCGACTCGACCTGCTACCTGAGACCTAGCCTATCTATATAAAGGCTAGGAGGGGGCAGCGAGGAGGACACGCGCAACCCTAGTTTCCTCAACCTTCGCCAGATTACATCTGCGCACCATTGTAACTTTCGACCCCTTCAATAATTCCACGAGCAGACAAGCAGGAGTAGGGACCTCTACGAGGCCTGAACCTGGGTAAGTCCTTTGTCCCCTGTGTGCTTGTTTCCTAGCCGATAGATGTCTCCAGCGCTCCCTCCTTCTCCAAAACGCAAGTCCATAACAATGGGCATTGGTGAGTTAAACCCTCATCACCCTCTTTCATGGTTTTCAAATAGTTTGGTTTGGATTGGAAAAGAGTATAAAAGTTCATGCTTAAGTGGTAAAGAGAGCTTGTTTTTGACTGTGGCCTATGCTTTGTCATGCCATGCTTGATATTGTTTTGGCTTTATGGATAGTATTATTTATTGTAGCATGACTTGTAATAAACAATTGAGATTGCTTAATATGCCTTGGAAGAATCATGCGTTGTTTTAGCCTATTAAAGCATAGTATTGTGGTATTCTCCTTTGATGCTTTATTTGGGTTGACTTGGCACATGCTCACACCATGTTATGACTATCCCAAGTCACCATAAGCCTTTATGATCCTTTACTTTTCAACTTGTAGTATCACTTTATGCTTTGATTAATGATGTTTTGTGGCTTTGCATGATTATGGCCATTATTGCTCTCTTAGTTGGTCGCTCCCAGCCTTTTGCTAGGCTCCATAACCAAGTATGAGTACCGCTCATGCATCCAACTCCTAAAACCAAGTTATTCCAAAGAGTCCACCATACCTACCTATTAGCATATGCTATTCCAAGTATATTCATGTTTTTATCTACCTTCCAAATTAAACTTGTTATGAGAAAAATAGTGATTAAAGCTCTCACGAACTTGATGGCACACTTTACTTTTCTTTCCCTTAATAAACTTGAACCATTGTGTCGTCTATGTTGTATATGCTTGCACTTATATGTTGGGGGTTAGCAGAACCATGCTATCATGGGGAACGCTTTCAACATTGCACTTGTACTTTGTACCTAGTTGATATCATGCTCTTTTGTCTATGGATGTCGTCGGTGTGAAATGAAAGGGGAGCTTGTAAGTCCATGGAGTTATGTATGTGTGTTAGAGAAATGCCTAGGCCGCTGGTCTAATCCATGATGTCATGGTGGAAACCTGCAGCGTAACCATAATGAGCTGTCTATGAAGCATTCTTCTTATAAAAAAAAGAGTCAGATATTGAGAAAAAAAGAGAAAAAAGAAAAAAGAGATATGAGAAAAGAGGAAAGAGAGAAAAAAGCACCATATTCCCATGGCAAATAAGAAGATTGTTGAGATGCTCGTTGTCTGCTTGCCTTGTCATTTTGATATGGGGATTCTTCCGTATCATCGGGCAAGGGGTACCCCGTTGGCGGTTCTCTATGATACACATGTACTTACGATGACAAGAACTTACCGGTGACTAAACTTGAGTAGCATGAGGAGCGGACCTCGTATTCAAGGGACATGAGATTTCCAACTTATACTTTGTCAAGCATATACTCCATAGTTTGTTCACTTTAACCTTAATCACTTCAAGATGCTTATGATAGGGGCAATGAGAGCTGAAAGCTATTAAGTACCATAATTTTTGGAAGCTCTTTATGAGACTTGAATCCCTACTTCCTTCTATGAAGGCCTTTCTTTTACTTTTATGTTGAGTCTCCACCTTCTATCTTTATGCACCTACTTTGAGAGCATAGTGGCCATTCTTAGTTCTATGTGCATTCTCCCAAGACTTGTTGATTGATGCATAGCTTTGATATTGCTTGCTCTAAACTATTTGTATCTAGTCACTCTTATGAACTTTAAAGTTGTCCTATGCATTTATGTTTGCTACTATATGAGGGACAAGCTGAATGCCACTATGCTATGTTTTCTTTATGTGAAACAAACAAATGTCTTGCCAAGCATTGTTATTCATTAATCTTTTGTTTGTGCCTTTTCATGTTGCAACATAGTTTCTTTGTCTTATTGCTAGAACTTTGTCTTTCATGTTATGATTGAAGTACTATGATCCCAGCTTTGAATGTTTTACAAATACTTTGATCAAGTTTATGATGGTGCATGTCACCTCAAAAATTATTCTTTCTTTTTATCACTTACCTACTCGAGGACGAGCAGGAGTTAAGCTTGGGGATGTTGATACGTTGCTAACGTATCCATAATTTTTGATGTTCCATGCTTGGTTTTATCTACTTTCTTATGTTTTGTCCACATTTTGGAGTACTTTTCATATGATTTCTTGGACTAACCTATTAATAAGAGCCATAGTGCCAGTTGCCTGTTTTCTGCTGTTTTTGGTTCCAGAAAGTCAGAAAATGAATATTCTCGGAATTGGACCGGACAAAATCTAAAGTCGTTATTTTCTCGGAAGATTCACGGAGCCAGAAGGAGAGACAAAGGGGGGCCACAGGGTGGTCAAACCACCCCTAGGCGCGGGCCCCCCCAAGCTGCGCTAGGGCATGGTGTGGGCCCCCTGGCCAGCCACCGACCTTGCCCCTTCACCTATAAAATCCTCCCGATGCAAAAACCCTAAATCGTCAAGCCTCTAGCCATGAAATGTTCCGCGGCACCGCCGCCACCGAAGGGGATATTCGGGGGACAGAAAGTCTCTGTTCCGGCACCCTGGCGGGACGGGGAAGTGCCCCCAGAGCCATCTCCATCGATCTCCACCACCTACTCCATGGCTGTTGTTGATTCCCATGATGAGGAGGGAGTAGTTCTCTCTCGAGGCTAAGGGTTCTACATGTAGCTATGTGTTCATCTCTCTCTATGCATGATCATATTGTGATCATGAGCTTGTAATCTATAGATCTACCTTGCTACTCAAGTGCTTTAGTAGATCTCTGCTCTCCCCATGTGTGTGAAGTTGACAGTGTGCACACCATGGTGGCACTTAGGCTAGAGATTTCAAATACTTGTTATGAGTTATATTTGGAGTTGGATGTCTTTATGAAATTGTGGTGTTTGTTGGAACCATCTAGTGCTCAAGGTGACAATGTGGGGTTATCTAGATGGGAAAGCGAACTTTGAGGTGTGCTGTTATAGCCCTACCATGGATTAGAGTGTCCAACCGGAGAGTAGTTAAGAGTAGTATCATAAAGACGAATATAATTATATGACAGTGTTCACTAGTTAAAGTATGATCCCTAGGCCTTGTTTCTAAGCACTAAAACACTATTTGCTATTAGATCTATTACATGTTTGCTTGCTTCCATCTTTATTTCTTTTTGTCTTTAGTCTTTTCCATGCCACCAAGCTATTTTCTAGCACCGTTGTCTTATATCCATACCACTTGTATTTCACTATCTCTTCGCTGAACTAGTGCACCTATACACCTGACAAGTGTATTGGGTGTCTTGGGAACACAAGAGACTTCTTGTATCTTGATTGCAGGATTGCTTGAGAGGGAATACCTTTGACCACTTCCTCCCTGAGTTCGATAAACCTGTGCAGGATTGCTTGAGAGGGAATACCTTTGGTGGATCCATGTGGTTTATGGAAAGAACACACATGCAATGACACTGGTGGTGGTTTATGAAAAGAACACACATTCAATGACTATTGTTGTGGTTCCACGTGGTTTATTAAAATAACAAACATGCAATGACTATAGTTGTGGTTTATGAAAAGAACACACATGCAATGACTCTAGTGGGTCCATGTAGTTTCTGAAAATAACAAACATGCAATGACACTGGTGGTGGTTTATGAAAAGAACACACATGCAATGACACTAGTGGTGGTTTAGGAAAAGAACAAACATGCAAAGTACTGCAATGACACTGGTGGATTCATGTGGTTTAGGAAAGGAACACACATGCAATGACACTAGTGGTGGTTAATGAAAAGAACACACATGCAAATGACTCTGGTGGATCCATGTGGTTTATGGAAAGAACACACATGCAATGACTATAGTTGTGGTTTAGGAAAAGAACTCACATGTAGTGACACTGGTGGATCCATGTGGTTTATGAAAAGAACAAACATGCAATGACCCTATTTGTGGTTTATGAAAAGTATACACATGCAATGACTCTAGTGGTGGTTTAGGAAAAGAACACACATGCAATGACACTTGTGGATCCATGTGATTTAATAAAATAACACACATGCAATGAGACTAGTGGTGGTTTAGGAAAATCACACACATGGAATGTGTCTAGTTGTGGTTTAGGAAAAGAACAAACATGCAATGACTCTAGTGGTGGTATATGAAAAGTACACACATGCATTGACACTGGTGGATCCATGTGGTTTAGTAAAATAACACACATGCAATGACACTAGTGGTGGTTTATGAAAAGAACACACATGCAATGTCTCTAGTGTGGTTTAGGAAAAGAACAAACATGCAATGACTCTAGTGGTGGTTTATGTAAAGGACACACATGCATTGACACTGGTGGATCCATGTGGTTTAGTAAAATAACACACATGCAATGACACTAGTGGTGGTTTAGGAAAATAACACACATGCAAAGACATGTAATGACACTAGTGGATCCATGTGGTTTAGGAAAGGAACACACATGCAATGATACTGGTGATGGTCATTGAAGAGAACACACATCCAAATGACTCTGGTGGATCCATGTGGTTTATGTAAAGAACACACATGCAGTGACTCTAGTTGTGGTTCCATGTGGTTTATGAAAAGAACAAGCATGCAATGACTATAGTTGTGGTTTATGAAAACAACACACATGCAATGACTCTGGTGGATCCATGTGGTTTATGAAAAGAACAAGCATGCAATGACACTGGTGGTGGTTTATGAAAAGAACACACATGCAATGACACTAGTGGTGGTTTAGGAAAAGAACACACATGCAAAGACATGCAATGACACTGGTGTATCCATGTTTTTAATAAAGGAACACACATGCAATGACACTGGTGGTGGTTAATGAAAAGAACACACAAGCAAATGACTCTGGTGTCTTATGGGGTAACCCCGTGGGTGGCCCGGTCTTCACGGATCTCATGGTCAAATCGATGGGAAAGCGAGGGGAAAGGGAGAAGGTAGCGGAAGCGGACGCACACCTCGCGAAGAACACGATGAACACACGCAAAACACACACATACAAGGCCGATTGCTCTCACCGGTGGCCACCGGTCCGATAGAATCCTCGCAAGGAAAGATCAGTCAACGTGCTCCCTCGATCCCATGCGGAGAGGGAAGAACACCTTGGAGAGGGTCTTGACGTCGTGGCAAAGGGACACTGATGCCAAGGCCTTGTACAACGAGGGAGGCACGATGCAAACTCCAATTAGGTGGTGACGATAGTCGATCCCCTTTGGTAGAATGGGATGAGGCAAAACTAGAGATTCCACAAAGGGGGTTGTCTTTAGTTTATCATCTATGCCTCCGGTTACATGAGGGGGTGGGGGCACTATATATAGGACAACCACTAGTTCAAGGGTACTTTAGGAATAAAAGGGGAAAGTCTGGGCGGACTAAGGGATACATGGGCCAAGGGCCCAGCTAGCAGCGCGCAGGCCCATACGCTAAGGCCGGAGACTCCGGTGTAGTGGTCCGGAGACTCCGGTCTAGGCCGGAGACTCTAGTCTGTCTCCGGTGTCGTCTCCGGAGTGGCAGACAGAGTGTCCTCGAGCCCGATGTGGCAGACAAAGTGTCGTCTCCGGTGACAATGATGTGGTAATGACCAAAGGTTGGGCTACATCATCTCCCCTCCCTTCAAAAAGAGCCGTCCTCGACTCTACATGCTCATCACAAAGTAGAAGATGTCGAGAGACCTTCTTGATCCTGGGGTTCAGCATACAGTTGTCCTCGGGAAGATTGAATTGACAACACCTCAATGTTGCTTCACCTTCTATGAAGCCTATAAAGCTCACCACAAAAGCGAAGCAACACTCAAAGCATAGCCAATTCATGAAGATTATAGCATGAGTCTTCAAGTAGAGTGAAGTCACCTTATGATGTAGAGATAGCTCGCTGAGGAGAAGCCATAGGTAACTCTCTACGGTTCGTCTTGTCAACGTATGGTCCATAGAGGTTGACGCGTAAGCAATTGTACCTTCACACAACAAAGACCAAGCAACATAAGTTTGTGTGTGGTAGAGGAGCATGTCATTTGTGGCATGTCCATTCTTGTTCACAACACTATTAGCATAGCTCAAGTATAGCAAACGGGATGCATATGCAAGGTCAAAGTGCATGGAAATTGTTTGAACATCATCCAAATGTGGGAACACAAAAACTCCATATAACATCTTAGTGTGACACTCAAAGCAATTGACTAAAGTATTGATCAACATCTTTGATGCAAAGCTAGGAGAATTTGGCAAAAACACAAGAGGAAGAATATCCAAAACAACATCATTATGTGTGCAAACCAACCATTAGAAAGAACAATTGTTCAATATGTTGGATGCCATACACATATCATCAAAAGCCAAAATAATGGGGGTATGAGGATCGCAAGCGGAAGCAAAAACAACATGTTTGCAAACAAACCAAATGAAAGAGCAAGTGGTCCTTATGTTTGTTGCAATAACTATACGAGAGACTTGGAAGCTCTCATGACAATACATGCTCATAATGGCAATATGGTTGCACACAAAACATCGGAAAGAGAAATTGTTCAACATTTTTGTGGAAACACACAAAGCATCAATATCCAATATCAACGGAACATGATTGTCACAAGGTGAAATAATACCATCAACATGTTTGCAATCAAACCATAGGAAAGAGTAATTTGTCAACATGAAAGATGCAAAGCATGCGAAAGGTATCAGAGTTGGGTTCGATCTTGAACTCACTTGGGGGATGCTCTCTAGACCTCTTTTTGTCAACTCGTGCTCAATCGAGGTTGACATTCTTGTGCGGGTACCTACACACATCAAACACAAAAGGAAGAACGTGTGTGCATGGTAGAGAAACACATCATCCATCATGACGTATCTCTTCTTGTGCACATCACCATGAGTGTGAATCAAGTATGAAATAGATGCATGGTGAGTATGCAAGTGGTGAACATGCTTATCATGACATTTACCAAAATCTCCAAAATTTGAGAAAGCTATGGGGGCCATCTCAATAGAAAGCATATGAGAATTATTGTTGCAAGCAAAACAAGTGAAAGAGAAATTGTTCATCTTATTGCATGCAACGAGAGAGATTGTAAAACAATCATGACAAAGCATGGTTCGAGGGGTACCATTGGTAACATCATTGCATGCAAAACATTATAAAGAGCAATTGTTCAACAAAGTGCAACAATGATATCATCAACGTAACTTTTAGAGCATGGCATGTCTATGGCAACATCATCACAATCAAATAATTTCACATGCTCAACATTATGCAAAGGGAAAGTATCACATGGAAATATCAATGAAGCATATGTGATATCACAAACATCATCCATAGCATGCCAATCATCACAAGTCATCATGTCCACTAGTGGGATCATGGCATCATCAACACTCGTATTCTTACCTTGTTCATACCTCTCATATGAAGTGGGTGTTGTGGTAGTATTGGCCTCCCTGTGGGTGACTTCTTCTTCTTGCATGGGGATGGCATCATCTTCATCCACCATGTACATCTTCTCGGTCGGAGGCATCATCATCTCCAAGCTTGGCGCTTCTTGATCCATGGAACTTAGAACATCATGAGGAAACACACTAGAGGTAGAGGGTAAGTCGTTAGAAATCAAAGTGGTCTCACATGACCTATCAACTACCACTCTCAACTCACTAGGTGTATCACTCATGCCCTCCAAGTGGAAGCACTCAATCTCACGTATGGTGGAGTCGCTCATATCACTCTTGCTTTCACTCAAGTGGGCTAAGTGGCTCTCATACTCACATGGGATTGGTACCACATCATCACTCAAGCATGTAGGCGTAGGCTCGGTTCTCTCAACTCCATGCGCCTCTTTTGGTGAAGGGAAAATCCCATGCTCACCATTCTCGACCTTGTCATCGCCTTGTACTTTAGCTTGTGTAGTCCTCTTGATGTACTCGTCCAACTTGGCGAAGTAGAGGTCTTCATCTTCCTCCTCCATGAAGTTGTATGCGTCATCTAGGACATCAAGTCTTGGCATTGAAGCTTGATGACGGAGAGGGGAGCTTGCTCTTGGTGCCATTTTGGTGGTGGCACGAGTCGTAGAAGGTGCCTTATGATGGTGTC
The DNA here is from genome assembly GCA_916181665.1 of Avena sativa. Lineage (NCBI taxonomy): Eukaryota > Viridiplantae > Streptophyta > Magnoliopsida > Poales > Poaceae > Avena > Avena sativa. The sequence goes on from OV702287.1 coordinate 234,947,807, forward strand.
GATGGAGGTGATTGGCGTGCCTTGCCAAAGATTGATGTAGATGGCACACTTGGTCATCCACATGATGCTCGCGAAGATGCTCCTTGTCCTTGGCACTCTTCTTTTGATGGTGGTGCCTTCTTGAGCTTGGTTGAGCATTATGGATGGTTCTCAACATGTATTCTCCATCTTCATGGTGAAGATGCCTTGTACGACGTCTTGTATCCTCTTGATGTTGGTGATGATCTCGAGAGGATGTATGTTGATGAAGATTCTTGCTTCGTGGTGCCTCATTTGGAAGATGATGTTTGGGCGCCACTCTTCTTGGAGTAGATGGCACTTGATGCCTTAGAGGTAGATGCACTTGACGCCTTGGAGATGGTGGTGCTTGGCGCCTTGGAGATGGTGGCGCTTGACGGCTTGGAGGTGATGCTGCTTGTCGCCTTGGAGATGGTGGCGCATGACGCCATGTAGGTGGTGGTGCTTGATGCCTTGGAGGTGGATCATCGAAGCAGGTGGTGCCCTTTGGTGTGGCACGCTTGGCCTTGAAGGTCATGGTTTCTCGATGATGTGTCTCCGCTAGCTTGGCATAGTAGCCATCCATCTCCAAGCGGTGGAGGTATTCTTCATGGCTCATGGGAGAGCCCGGTGAAGCTCGCCATGTCCTCCATGCTTGGTGACGCGTCGTCGTTGTAGCACTTGAAGTCATCCATGCTTGGGGAGTCATTGTTGATGTAGTACTCCATGTCACCCAAGCATGTGGAGCCATTGTCGGTGTAGTGCTCCATGTACTCCATACATGAGGAGCCATTGTCGATGTAGAGCTCCAAGTCATCCATGCTTGAGGAGCCATAGTTGATGACGTGCTCCATGTATTCCATGCATGTGGAGCCGTCATAGGTGTAATGCTCTGGGTCCTCAAAGCATGTGGAGCCATTATCGGTGTAGTGCTCCATCATGTCCTATATACTTGTGGAGTCGTAGTCGTGGTAGCTCATCATGGATTCTTCATAGATAGCATCCTCGGTTCTGGAGTCCCTAGACATGATTCATAGGACCAAGTGGGGTATATGGAAGTGGTAGGGGGTTAGGGATGCAACGTCAAACCTTACTTAACCTTGGAAGATAGTGATACATTGCAAATGTATCTATAATTTTTGATGTTCCATGCTTGGTTTTATCCACTTTCTTGTGTTGTGTTCCAAGTTTGGAGTACTTTTCATATGATTTCTTGGACTAACCTATTAACAAGAGCCATAGTGCCAGCTGCCTGTTTTCTGCTGTTTTTGGTTCCAGGAAAGTCAGAAAATGAATATTCTCGGAATTGGATGGGACAAAAGCCAAAGTGCCTATTTTTCCGGAAGTCATCAAGTGCCAGAATACAAGACGGAGAGGGTCCAGAGGGCGGCCACACCACCTGGCCGCGCGGCCAGGCCTTTCCCGCACCAGGGGGTGGTGTGGCTAGCCCAGGCACCCCCTCGGCCTCCCCTTCCGACTATAAGATGCCCTCGGGATGTAAACCCTAAGTGCCCGATAAAAAATCCACGAAAGAGTTTGTAGCCGCCGTCATCTCCATCCCTAGATCGGGAGGGATCTGAAGCTCTTCCCGGCACCCTGCTGGAGAGGGGAATTCACCCTGGAGGCCTTCTTCATCACCATGCAATCCTCCGGTGTGATGCGTGAGTAGTTCATCCTTGGACTACGGATCCATGTAGTAGCTAGATGGCTGGTTCTCCTCCTTTGTGCTTTCATGTTTAGATCTTGTGAGCTCCGTTCATGATCAAGATCATCTATTTGTAATTCTACATGTTGTGTTTGCGGGGATCCGATGGATATTGAGATGCTATTTCAGATTGATTATTGATTCTATCATGTCTTTGTTATTTGTGATCTTGCTTGCTTTCCGTTGTTAGTAGCTATCTTGGCCAAGTAGATGCTAGCAACTCCAAGAGTTAGTATTTATGCTCGATAGTGGGTTCATGCCTCTAGTAATCTGGGGAAGTGACAGAAATCTCTAAGGTACTAGATGTGCTATTGCTACTAGGGAGAAAACAACAATCCTTTGTTCATAGAGCAATCGTATTGTTTACTTTACACGCAGTTCGTAAAGCAATAATCTGTTGCTTGCAACGTAATACTGGAGGGGGTTCGGATGATAACCTGAAGGTGGATTATTAGTCATAGATGTAGTTGAATGGCGGTGTATGTATAATGTTGTAATGCCCAATCAAGTCTCAAAGGAGTCAAGATGATTAGTATATGCATGTATTTGTTTCTCGGTGTTTGTCAATTGCCCCGCTGTAATTTGTTCACCCAGCATGTTATCTATCTTAAGGAGAGCCACCTCTAGTGAACTATGGATCCCGGTCCTTTTTCTTTACATATAATCTATAAACTGTTTACTGCTTTGTGTTTACTTTTTGCAACTTTTACTTCTTTCCATTCAATACGTTTAATCCTTTGTTTTCCGCAAAACACGGTGAGGTTGACAACCTCATCGCAAGTTGGGGACAAAGTTCTGTGGTTGTGTTGTGCAGGTCTCCACGTTGCTACTAGCACCGGTAGTGCGCCCTGCCAAAGCTCAGCTAGTAACGCCTTTGGGGTGTTTCCTTGCTCCTACTAGTTCGATTAAACCTTGGTTTCATAACTGAGGGAAACTTGCTGCTGTCCTCATCATACCTTCCTCTTGGGGTTCCCAATGAGCTCTACATCAACACCGCCATCAAGCATTTTTCTGGGCGCCGTGCATTGAGCCATCAAGCGATTTTCTGGCGCCATTGCCGGGGAGTCAAGGACATCTTCAGAAGGGCAGTCCCTCATAACCAATCTCTTTACTTTGTTGTTTTTGTTTTGCTTAGTTTTCTTTTTGCTTTGTTTTCTTGTTTTGTTTATCAAAAACACAAAAAAAAATAGTTTTACTAGTTTGCTTTCTTATTTGAAAACCCAAAAAATGACTACCCTTGAAAACACTAAGTTGTGTGACTTCACTAGCACCAACAACAATGATTTTATGAGCACACCTATTGCTCCACCTGTGGCTGAAAATACTTTCTTTGAGATAAAACCTTCTTTACTCAATCTTGTTATGAGAGAGTAATTTTCTGGTATTGGTAATGAAGATGTTGCTTCCCATCTAAATAACTTTGTTGAACTTTGTGAGATGCAAAAGCATAGGGATATAGATGGTGATATTATTAAGCTGAAATTGTTTCCTTTCTCTTTGAGAGGAAAAGCTAAAGAATGGTTGAATTCCTTAACTAGGAATAGTATTGATTCTTGAACTAAATGCAAAGATGCTGTCATTGGAAAATACTATCCTCCTTCTAAGATTATATCTATGAGAAGTGAAATAATGAAGTTTAAACAACTTGATAATGAGCATGTTGCTCAAGCTTGGAAAAGAATGAAATCTTTGGTAAAGAATTGTCCCACTCATGGACTGACTGCTTGGATGATCATCCAAACTATTTATGCAGGATTGAACTATTCTTCAAGGAACCTATTGGATTCTGCTACTTGAGGTACCTTTATGACCATCACTTTGGGTGCTGCAACAAAACTTTTGGACAATATGATGGTTAATTATTCTGAATGGCATACTGAGAGAGCTCCACAAGGTAAGAAGGTAAATTCTGTTGAGGAAACCTCCTCCTTGAGTGATAAAATTGATATTATTATGTCTATGCTTGTTAATGGGAAAGCCCATATTGATCCATATAATGTTCCTTTAGCCTCTTTGGTTGCTCAAGAAGAGCAAGTTGATGTGAACTTCATAAGAAATAACAATATTGGCAACAATGCTTATGGTAATAATGCTTATAGGAACAATTTTGGTAACAACAATTATAAGCCATATCCTCCCAACAATGGTAATGCTTATGGAAATTCTTACAACAATAATAAGAGTGCTCCCTCTGAACTTGAAGTTATGCTTAAAGAGTTTATTAGTAAACAAACTGCTTTCAATAAAACTATTGAGGAAAAACTCTCTAATGCTGAAAGAAATATATCATCTTTAGCTGAAGCTCAATCTACTTTGAATAAAATGGCTGCTAAACCTGAAACTAATGATAATCCCTTTGCAGCTACTAATGCCATACAAGTAAGAATTGATGAAAATGTTAGACTATTAGCTGAATTACATGCTAAGTGGGAAAGAGAAGATGAAATTGCTAGAAACATTAGTGTTTCTACTATTACCACCAATAGTGTTGAGGCTAGTAATAGTTCTACTACTTTAGATGATAAGTATGGTTTTGATCTTGATGGTTGCAATATCTCTGAAGTTATTAAGTTCCTACAAAAGCTTGCTAAAAGTCCTAATGCTAGTGCTATGAACATGGCTTTTACAAAACACATTACTGATGCTCTCATAAAGATTAAAGAAGAAAAGATGAAACATAAAACTTCTATTCCTATAAAACAAGAGGATGGTTGGGAACCCATCATTAATATGAAAGTGAATGACTTTGATTACAAAGCTTTATGTGATCTTGATAGTAGTGTTTCTATTATGCCTAGAAGGATTTATGATATGCTTGATTTGCCTCCTCTTGAAGATTGTTATTTGAATGTCCAACTTGATGATAATGTTAAAAATAAACTCATGGGGAGTCTTAATGATGTTCTTATTATGGTTAACAATTCTTATGTCCCCATTGATTTCTATGTTTTGGATGTTGAATACAATGCTTCTTGTCCTATTACTTTGGGAATACCTTTTCTTAGAACTGTTGGTGCCATCATTGATATGAAAGAAGGCACCATTAAATATCAACTCCCATTCAAGAAAGGTATAGAACACTTCCCTAAAAAGAGAGAAAAGATTTCTTTTGCTTCTCCTATGAAAAAAAAGTTTGGTCTTAATGCTTCTTCATTTGAGAACACTTGATTCTTTTTCTTGCTTCTTATGCCTAACTTAAAGGCGTTAAAGAAAAGTACTTATTGGGAGATAACCCAAAAGTTTTAGATGAGTCTTGGAAGTTATTACTTCAGTAATAACTGCTCCTTATCCTTTTTATTTGCTTTTTGTGCCAAGAGTAACCTCTAATGAGAGAGAAGTAATGATTGGGAAAGTTGCTGTCCCGAAACATATTTTTGTGCTTCACCCTAAAAATTCGTGAGAGAGCTCTGTATGTTGTATTGAGCTGTAATTTTTTGTGCTTCTGCACCAAGTTGTTATCTAACTTTAGTTAGTTAAACACTTTTTGATTTGACCAACAGAAGGTCTTCTAAAAAATTCGTCTTTACCTGCTGGTCTATTTTGACAGATTTCTGCCATTTTTTGCATTTGCTTCTTGTTGGTTCCTTTTTGAGTTCTTTTGGGGAATTGAGCTTTTTGAGGGAAGTGCTAAAGTAGCTAGTGTTCTAATGGAAGTTTATTTGGTGGTAGAACTGAACCTTAAGACTTATTTATCTTAAGTGCACTAATGTTGCTAATAAAGATTGTGTGAAGTTTTGTATGAAGGAAAAATTTCAGGTGTATGGAAGGAATGAGTAATGAGATGAAGGATGGACTAAAGCTCAAGATTGGGGATGCCACGCGTGTCACCCCAAGAAATATCCAAGAAGTACAAGTGTCAAAGCTTGGGGATGCCCAAGGCATCCCCTTCTTCATCAATAAAAATTCCAGGTTTCTTCCAAACGCTTCATTTTTATTGTTTCATGCACAGTTGTGTTGTTCTTGGAGCGTCTTCTTTTTCGTTTTCTTTATGGTTTATCGTTTGCTTTTGTTTGCTTAGTTTGCTGAATAAATTGGTTGTACCCCCTCTTTCTTACATTGGTTTGCAAATAGTTTGGTTTGGTTTGGAAAAGAGTAGGAAAGTTCATGCTTTTGTGGTAAAAAGAGCTCGTTTTTTACTGTGGCCTATGCTTTGTCATGCCATGCTTGATATTGTTTTGGCTTTATGCTTAGTATTCTTTGCTGTAGCAGGACTTGTTATAAACAATTGAGATTGCTTAATGTGCCTTGGATGAATCATGCGTTGTTTTAGCATATTAAAACATAGTATAGGGGTATTGTCCTTTGATGCTTTATTTGGGTTGACTTGGCACATGCTCACACCATGTTATGACTATCTCAAGTCACCATAGCCTTTATGATCCTTTAGTTTTCAACTCGTAGTATCACTTTATGCTTTGATCAATGATGTTTTGTCGCTCTGCATGATTATGGTCATTATTGCTCTCTTAGTTTGTCGCTCCCAGTCTTTTGCTAGCCTCCACAACAAAGTATGAGTTCCACTCATGCATCCAACTCCCTAAAACAAGTTATTCCAAAGAGTCCACCATACGTACCTACGAGCTTATGCTATTCCAAGTATATTCATGCTTTTGTTTACCTTCCAAATTAAACTTGTTATGAGAAAACTAGTGATTAAAGCTCTCACGAACTTGATGGCAGACTTTACTTTATTGCCTCTAATAAACTTGAACCATTGGGTCCTCCTTTGTTGCGTATATGCTTGCGCTTTATAAGTTGAAATTAGCAGAACCATGTACCATGGGGAACGTTTTCAACATTGCACTTGTACTTTGTACCCCGTTGATATCATGTTCTTTTGCTTACGGATCCCGGCGGTGTGAAATAAAAGTGGAACTTGTAAGATCATGGAGTTTGTATGTGTGTTAGAGAAACGCCTGGGCCGCTAGCCTAAGCCATGCCTAATCATGGTGGAAACTTGTAGCATCACCATAATGAGCACTCTATGAAGCATCCTCAATAAAAACCTATGCAAATAGCAAATAAAAAGATCGTTGAGATGCTCATTGTCTGCTTGCCTTGTCATTTTGATTATGGGAAAGCTCCCATATCATGTGCAAGGGGTACCCCGTTGGCGGTTCTTAATGATACACATATACTTACAATGAAAAGAGCTTACTCGTGACTGAAGTTGAGTAGCATGATGATCGGTCTTCGTAAGTAAGGGGCATGAGATTTCGGTTTATAACTTGTCAAGCATATCCTCTTAGTTGTGTAACCTTAACCTTAATCACCTTAAAGATGCTTATGATAGGGGCAATGAGAGCTGAAAGCTATAAGTACCATAATTTTTGGAAGCTCTTTATGAGACTTGAATCCCTACTTCCTTTTATAAAAAGGCCTTTCTTCCACCATTATATTGAGTCTCCACCTTCTACCTTTATGCACCTACTTTGAGAGCATAGTGGCCATTCCTAGTTCTATGTGCATTGTCCCAAGACTAGTTGATTGATGCATACTTTGATATTGCTTGTTTTAAACTATTGTATCTAGTCACCCTGATGAACTTTGAAGGTGTCCTATGCATTTATATTTGCTACTCTATTGAGGGACAAGCTGAATACTATTATGCTATGTTTTCTTTATGTGAAACAAACAAACGTCTTGCAAAGCATATTATTCATTAATCTTTTGTTTGTGCCTTTTCATGTTGCATCATAGTTTCTTTTGCTTATTGCTAGACCTTTGTCTTTCATGCTATGATTGAAGTACTATGATCCCAGTTTTGAATGTTTTGCAAATACTTTGATCAAGTCTTTGATGGTGCATGTCACCTAAAAAATTATTCTTTCTTTTTATCACTTACCTACTCGAGGACGAGCAGGAGTTAAGCTTGGGGATGTTGATACATTGCAAATGTATCTATAATTTTTGATGTTCCATGCTTGGTTTTATCCACTTTCTTGTGTTTTGTTCCAACTTTGGAGTACTTTTCATATGATTTCTTAGACTAACCTATTAAAAAGAGCCATAGTGCCAGCTGCCTATTTTCTGCTGTTTTTGGTTCCAAGAAAGTCAGAAAATGAATATTCTCAGAATTGGACGGGACAAAAGCCAAAGGGCTATTTTCCGAAAGTCATCAAGTGCCAGAATACGAGACGGAGAGGGGCCAGAGGGCGGCCACACCACCTGGCCATGCGGCCAGGCCTGGCCCGAGCCAGGTGGTGGTGTGGCCAGCCCAGGCACCCCCACGGCCTCCCCTTCCGACTATAAGATGCCCTCGGGACGTAAACCCTAAGTGCTCGATTAAAAATCCACGAAAGAGTCTGTAGCCGCCGTCATCTCCATCCCTAGATCGGGAGGGATCTGAAGCTCTTCCCGGCACCCTGCCGGAGAGGGGAATTCACCCTGGTGGCCTTCTTCATCACCATGCAAGCCTCCCGTGTGATGCGTGAGTAGTTCATCCTTGGACTACGGATCCATGTAGTAGCTAGATGGGTGGTTCTCCTCCTTTGTGCTTTCATGTTTAGATCTTGTGAGCTCCGTTCATGGTCAAGATCATCTATTTATAATTCTGCATGTTGTGTTTGCGGGGATCCGATGGATATTGATATGCTATTTTAGATTGATTATTGGTTCTATCATGTCTTTGTTATTTGTGATGTTGCTTGCTTTCCATTGTTAGTAGCTATCTTGGCCAAGTAGATGCTAGCAACTCCAAGAGTTAGTATTCATGCTCGATAGTGGGTTCATTCCTCTGGTAATCTGGGGAAGTGACAGAAATCTCTAAGGAACTAGATGTGCTGTTGCTACTAGGGAGAAAACAACAATCCTTTGTTCTCTAAAGATGATTAGTATATGCATGTATTGCTTTCTCGGTGTTTGTCAATTGCCCCGCTGTAATTTGTTCACCCAACATGTTATCCATCTTAAGGAGAGCCACCTCAAGTGAACTATGGATCCCGGTCCTTTTTCTTTACATACAATCTATAAACTGTTTACTGCTTTGTGGTTACTTTCTGCAAACTTTTACTTCTTTCCATTCGATATGTTTAATCCTTTGTTTTCTGCAAAACACGGTGATATTGACAACCTCATCGCAAGTTGGGGACAAAGTTATGTGGTTGTGTTGTGCAGGTCTCCACGTTGCTACTAGCACCGGTAGTGTGCCCTGCCAAAGCTCAGCTAGTAACACCTTTGGGGTGTTTCCTTGCTCCTACTGGTTTGATTAAACCTTGGTTTCATAACTGAGGGAAACTTCCTGCTGTGCTCATCATACCTTCCTCTTGGGGTTCCCAACGAGCTCTACATCAACACCGCCATCAAGCATTTTTCTAGGCGCCGTGGATTGAGCCATCAGATAGTATCGTGCAAGTGGCAACACTTAAGAGCAATCAAAACCAAGCAAAGTGACGTTCACATGGAACACCAAAACCAGCTAACCACTAAAAACATACACACACAAAGCTTATGGTGGATAGGTATGGAAGGTGGCGTGTCCAAGAACAATCCAAAATCAAGATATTGTAATGGCAAGTAAAGAACCACGATGATCACAAAGCAAAACAAGTCAATCCACAAGATAGGAATATATACAAGGAAACACATACGGTGGGATAAATGGGACTTGTGCGACAGAGAAAGTGAGCTAAGAACCAAATGAATACCTAGCGAAGACTATAAGCTCGTGTCACACAAGTGCAAGGAGAGATGCTAGTTCGGTTGCAATAAATTGGTGGGCTACAAGATATGCACAATAAGTACCACCTATTTGATGTTCCTCGAGCTTGCGCTTCCTATTCTATGAGGCACTTGTTTCTTTCTTTCTTTTTCTTATTTTTCTTTTTCTATTTTCTTCTTTTTCTTTTCTTTTTCACTTGCCCCTTCCTTGTGCCAACAACTAAACAAGATAACTATATGAGATAGCGTGCTCACAAATTTTGCTCGGAATTCTACAAGGTATCAAATATGCATAGCCCAAGAAATCATAGGAGGAACTAGTCTCAATAGGTGTTTGTTGATCGCAAAGATAGTGTAGCCCACAAAGGGATGCAAGTGGGGAGTAGTCGCGGAATTTTTATATCTTTCGTCGCCGATCTTCACCCTTTATTGGTGGATTCCGCCTTGCTCACGGATTTTTGATGGAGTATATAGCATGAACCACAGATATGATGATGTAGATCTCCTTCTCCTTTTCGAAACGAGCTAAAGAACACCAAAATCCGAGTTCGTATGCAAAAGTTATGCTCGAAACCGTGAAGCAGATTTTTCTGTCAGCAGATAGGGCGGAGACTCCGGTCTAGAGGTCCGGAGACTCCGGTCTGGAGTGACTCACACCGGAAACTCCGGTCCGGGGTCGGAGACTCCGGTCCAGTTGATTTCTGCACCTCAAGAACATGAACATGACGCGATTTTGGCGGAAAACTCGAACCAAAACACCAAATTGGTGGGGGGAATCAAGGAATTAGGCCATGGAAACGCAGGGGAAGGTAGATCAACAAGTTTAGCAAGTAATCCACGGATCAAAACCTACCAAAACGCACGCAAATCACAGACCGATCCAAAACACGAATTAGGGCTTTTTTTGGTGGAACTTTCGAATTTATGGGGAAAAAGACCAAATCGAGGAGAAATCTGTGGCAACCAAAAGCTGATGATACCAGATGTTATGGGGTAACCCCGTGGGTGGCCCAATCTTCACGGATCTCGTGGTCAAATCGATGGGAAAGGGAGAAGGTAGCGGAAGCGGACACACACCTCGCGAAGAACAAGATGAACACACGCAAAACACACACGATACAAGGCTTGCTCTCACCGGTGGCCACCGGTCCGATAGAATCCTCACAAGGAAAGATCGGTCAACGTGCTCCCTTGATCCCACGTGGAGAGGGAAGAACACCTTGGAGAGGGTCTTGACGTCTTGGAAAAGGGACACCAATGCCAAGGCCTTGTACAACGAGGGAGGCGCGATGCAAACTCCAACGAGGTGGTGACGATAGTCGATCCCCTTTGGTAGAAGGGGATGAGGAAAAACTAGAGATTCCACAAAGGGGGTTGTCTTTAGTCTATCATCTATGCCTCCGGTTACATGAGGGGGTGGGGGCACTATATATAGGCCAGCCACTAGTTCAAGGGTACTTTAGGAATAAAAGGGGAAAGTCTGGGCGGACTAAGGGGTACATGGGCCAAGGGCCCAGCTAGCGGCCCGCAGGCCCATACGCTCAGGCCAGAGGCTCCGGTCTGGGCCAGAGGCTCCGGTTCTGGTCTGTCTCTGGTGTCATCTCCGGAGTGGCAGACAGACTGTCCTCGAGCCCGATCTGGGGGTCGGTCCAGAGATGGGTCCGGAGACTCTGGTGTCTGTAGGCCGAAGACTCCGGTGTCTTCAGGCCGTAGACTCCGGTGTGGCCGGAGACTCCGGTGCTCCAGCTGCTGCTTCTTCCATCTATTCTTCCAAGCCTCCGTCTTGTCGGGCTTGGTGCTCCAGGCTTCCTCCAATGCTTACGTATTTCTCTATATGAACCTATCATGTATATATGACAGAGTATGAAGTAGTATACCATTCAATGGGGTAGGAAGTGGGCTTGCATAGAGGAACGGATTCACCTTTGGAGTCCATGACGACTTGGAATAAGTTGGAGACCATGATGTGGTAATGACCAAAGGTCGGGCTACATCATGGTGGATCCATGTGGTTTATGGAAAGAACACACATGCAATGAATCTAGTGGTGGTTTAGGAAAAGAACACACATACGATGACACTGGTGGATCCATGTGGTTTATGAAAAGAACAAACATGCAATGACTCTAGTTATGGTTTATGAAAAGTACACACATGCAATGACTCTAGTGGTGGTTTAGGAAAAGAACACACATGCAATGACACTGGTGGATCCATGTGATTTAATAAAATAACACAAATGCAATGACACTAGTCGTGGTTTAGGAAAAGAACACACATGCAATGTCTCTAGTTGTGGTTTAGTAAAAGAACAAACATGCAATGACTCTACTGGTGGTTTATGAAAAGGACATCATGCATTGACACTAGTGGATCCATGTGGTTTAGTAAAATAACACACATGCAATGATACTAGTGGTGGTTTAGTAAAAGAACACACATGCAATGCCACTAGTGGATCCATGTGGTTTAGGAAAGGAACACACATGCAATGACACTAGTGGTGGCCATTGAAATGAACACACATGCAAAGACATGCAATGACACTGCTAGATCCATGTGGTTTAGGAAAGGAATACACATGCAATGACACTGGTGGTGGTCACTAAAAATAACACACATGCAAATGACTTTGGTGGATCCATGTGGTTTATGGAAAGAACACACATGCATATGACACTGGTGTTGGTTTATGAAAAGAACACACATGCAATGACTATTGTTGTGGTTCCATATGGTTTATGAAAATAACAAACATGCATTGACTATAGTTGTGGTTTATGAAAAGAACACAGATGCAATGACTCTAGCGGTGGTTTAGGAAAAGAACACACATGCAAAGACATGCAGTGCCACTAGTGGATCCATGTGGTTTAGGAAAGGAACACACATGCAATGACACTAGTGGTGGTTTATGAAAATAACACACAAGCAAATTACACTGGTGGATCCATGTGGTTTAGTAAAATAACACACATGCAATGACACTAGTGGTGGTTTAGGAAAAGAACACACATGCAATGTCTCTAGTTGTGGTTTCGGAAAAGAACAAACATGCATTGACTCTAGTGGTGGTTTATGAAAAGGACACACATGCATTGACACTGGTGGATCCATGTGGTTTAGTAAAATCACACATGCAATGACACTAGTGGTGGTTTAGGAAAAGAACACATATGCAAAGACATGCAATGACACTGTTGGATCCATGTGGTTTAGGAAAGGAACACACATGCAATGACACTGGTGGTAGTCACTAAAAATAACACACATGGAAATGACTTTGGTGGATCCATGTGGTTTATGGAAAGAACACACATGCAATGACACTAGTGTTGGTTTATGAAAAGAACACACATGCAATGACTATTGTTGTGGTTCCATATGGTTTATGAAAATAACAAACAAGCAATGACTATAGTTGTGGTTTATGAAAAGAATACACATGCAATGACTCTAGTGGGTCCATGTAGTTTATGAAAATAACAAACATGCAATGACACTGGTGGTGGTATATGAAAACAACACACATGCAATGAGACTAGTGGTGGTTTAGGAAAAGAACAAACATGCAAAGTACTACAATGACACTGTTGGATTCATGTGGGTTAGGAAAGGAACACACATGCAATGACACTGGTGGTGGTTAATGAAAAGAACACACATGCAAATGACTCTAGTGGATCCATGTGGTTTATGGAAAGAACACACATGCAATGACTATAGTCATGGTTTAGGAAAAGAACTCACATGTAGTGAAACTGGTGGATCCATGTGGTTTATGAAAAGAACAAACATGCAATGACCCTAGTTGTGGTTTATGAAAAGTATACACATGCAATGACTCTAGTGGTGGTTTAGGAAAAGAACACACATGCAATGACAATTGTGGATCCATGTGATTTAATAAAATAACACACATGCAATGACACTAGTGGTGGTTTAGGAAAAGGAGACACATGCATTGACACTAGTGGATCCATGTGGTTTAGTAAAATAACACACATGCAATGATACTAGTGGTGGTTTAGTAAAAGAACACACATGCAATGACACTGGTGGATCCATGTGGTTTAGGAAAGGAACACACATGCAATGACACTAGTGGTGGCCATTGAAATGAACACACATGCAAATGACTCTGGTGGATCCATGTGGTTTACGGAAAGAACACACATGCAATGACACTGGTGGTGGTTTATGAAAAGACACACATGCAATGACTCTAGTTGTGGTTCTGTGTGGTTTATGAAAAGAACAAACATGAAATGACTATAGTTGTGGTTTATGAAAAGAACACAGATGCAATGACTCTAGAGGTGGTTTAGGAAAAGAACACACATGCAAAGACATGCAATGCCACTAGTGGATCCATATGGTTTAGGAAAGGAACACACATGCAATGACAATGGTGGTGGTTTATGAAAAGAACACACAAGAAAATGACACTGGTGGATCCATGTGGTTTAGTAAAATAACACACATGCAATGACACTAGTGGTGGTTTAGGAAAAGAACACACATGCAATGTCTCTAGATGTGGTTTAGGAAAAGAACAAACATGCATTGACTCTAGTGGTTGTTTATGAAAAGGACACACATGCATTGACACTGGTGGATCCATGTGGTTTAGTAAAATCACACATGCAATAACACTAGTGGTGGTTTAGGAAAAGAACACACATGCAAAGACATGCAATGACACTTCTGGATCCATGTGGTTTAGGAAAGGAACACACATGCAATGACACTGGTGGTGGTCACTAAAAATAACACACATGCAAATGACTTTGGTGGATCCATGTGGTTTATGGAAACAACACACATGCAATGACACTAGTGTTGGTTTATGAAAAGAACACACATGCAATGACTATTGTTGTGGTTCCATATGGTTTATGAAAATAACAAACATGCAATGACTATAGTTGTGGTTTATGAAAAGAACACACATGCAATGACTCTAGTGGGTCCATGTAGTTTATGAAGATAACAAACATGCAATGACACTGGTGGTGGTTTACGAAAAGAACACAATTGCAATGAGACTAGTGGTGGTTTAGGAAAAGAACAAACATGCAAAGTACTGCAATGACACTGGTGGATTCATGTGGTTTAGGAAAGGAACACACATGAAATGACACTGGTGGTGGTTAATGAAAAGAACACACATGCAAAAGACTCTGGTGGATCCATGTGGTTTATGGAAAGAACACACATGCAATGACTATAGTTGTAGTTTAAGAAAATAACTCACATGTAGTGAAACTGGTGGATCCATGTGGTTTATGAAAAGAACAAACATGCAATGACCCTAGTTGTGGTTTATGAAAAGTATACACATGCAATGACTCTAGTGGTGGTTTAGGAAAAGAACACACATGCAATGACACTTTCGGATCCATGTGATTTACTAAAATAACACACATGCAATGACACTAGTGGTGGTTTAGGAAAAGCACACACATGCGATGTCTCTAGTTATGGTTTAGGAAAAGAACAAACATGCAATGCCTCTAGTGGTGGTTTAGGAAAAGAACAAACATGTAATGACTCTAGTGGTGTTTTATGAAAAGGACACACATGCATTCACACTGGTGGATCCATGTGGTTTAGTAAATTAACACAGATGCAATGACACTAGTGGTGGTTTAGGAAAAGAACACACATGTAATGTCTCTAGTTGTGGTTTAGGAAAAGAATAAAGATGCAATGACTCTAGTGGTGGTTTATGTAAAGGACACACATGCATTAACACTGGTGGATCCATGTGGTTTAGTAAAATAACACACATGCAATGACACTAGTGGTGGTTTAGGAAAAGAACGCACATATAAAGACATGCAATGACACTAGTGGATCCATGTGGTTTAGGAAAGGAACACACATGCAATGACACTGGTGATGATCATTGAAGAGAACACACATGCAAATGACTCTGGTGGATCCATGTGGTTTATGGAAAGAACACACATGAAGTGACTCTAGTTGTGGTTCCATGTGGTTTCTGAAAAGAACAAACATGCAATGACTATAGTTGTGGTTTATGAAAAGAACACACATGATATGACTCTGGTGGATCCTTGTGGTTTATGAAAAGAACAAACATGCAATGACACTGGTGGTGGTTTATGAAAAGAACACACATGCAGTGACACTAGTGGTGGTTTAGGAAAAGAACACACATGCAAAGACATGCAATGTCACTGGTGGATCCATGTGTTTTAAGAAAGGAACACACATGCAATGACACTGGTGGTGGTTAATGAAAAGAACACACCTGCAAATGACTCTGGTGGATCCATGTGGTTTATGGAAAGAAGACACATGCAATGAATCTAGTGGTAGTTTAGGAAAAGAATACACATACAATGACACTGGTGGATCCATGTGGTTTATGAAAAGAACAAACATGCAATGACTCTAGTTGTGGTTTATGAAAAGTACACACATGCAATGACTCTAGTGGTGGTTTAGGAAAAGAACACACATGCAATGACACTAGTGGTGGTTTAGGAAAAGAACACACATGCAATGTCTCTAGGTGTGGTTTAGGAAAAGAACAAACATGCAATTACTCTAGTGGTGGTTGACGAAAAGGACACACATGCATTAACACTAGTGGATTCATGTGGTTTAGTAAAATAACACACAGGCAATGACACTAGTGGTGGTTTAGTAAAAGAACACACATGCAATGATATTTGTGGATCCATGTAGTTTAGGAAAGGAACACACATGCAATGACACTAGTGGTGGCCATTGAAAAGAACACACATGCAAATGACTCTGGTGGATCCATGTGGTTTATGGAAAGAACACACATGCAATGACACTGGTGGTGGTTTATGAAAAGAACACACATGCAATGACTCTAGTTGTGGTTTCATGGTTTATGAAAAGAACAATCATGCAATGACTATAGTTGTGGTTTATGAAAAGAACACAAATGCAATGACTCTAGTGGTGGTTTAGGAAAAGTATAGACATGCAATGACATGCAATGACACTAGTGCATCCATGTGGTTTAGGAAAGGAGAACACATGCAATGACACTAGTGGTAGTTTATGAAAAAGAACACGAATGCAAATGATAATGGTGGATCCATGTGGTTTAGTAAAATAACACACATGCAATGACACTAGTGGTGGTTTAGGAAAAGAACACACATGCAATGTCTCTAGTTGTGATTTAGGAAAAGAACAAACATGCATTGACTCTAGTGGTGGTTTATGAAATGGACAAACATGCAATGACACTAGTGGATCCATGTGGTTTAGTAAAATCACACATGCAATGACACTAGTGGTGGTTTAGGAAAAGAACACACATGCAAAGACATGTAATGACACTAGTGGATCCATGTGGTTTAGGAAAGGACACACATGCAATGACACTGGTGGTGGTCACTAAAAATAACACACATGCAAATGACTCTGGTGGGTCCATGTCGTTTATGGAAAGAACACACATGCAATGACACTGGTGGTGGTTTATGAAAAGAACACACATGCAATGACTATAGTTGTGGTTCCATGTGGTTGATGAAAAAATAAACATGCAATGACTATAGTTGTGGTTTATGAAAAGAACACACATGCAATGACTCTGATGGATCCATGTGGTTTATGAAAATAACAAACATGCAATGACACTGGTGGTGGTTTATGAAATGAACACACATGCAATGACATGGTGGTGGTTTAGGAAAAGAACACACACCTCAAAAAAGTTCTCTTTTACAACGGACAATTTTCATGGTTGAAGGCCCTTTTTCATGGCTCAAGAGTCTTCCACGACGGATGGCCTTCGTGGTAAAAGCCCCATCACAAATGAATTAACACCCTTCAGCCAAGAAAACGTGTTCCATCGTAGATCTGTTCGCCAGCCGCGCTGACTGCTGACATCATGCGAACCGTGGCAGAAGCCATGCCCAACCAAGGCCCGCTAAACCGTGGCAGAAGCCATGCCCAGCCAAGGCCCGCTAAATACAAACTGGGCTGGCCCATAAGGGGACCCCAATAAGAAGATGGCCTGTTACTGTTTTGTCTTGCACTGTTTGAAATGGGCCAAAAAATGTAGCCAGCAGCGGCCCGCAAACTTTCAGGCCTAATTCTATTTCGGCCTACAGAAGGCCCATGTTGGTCCAACAGTGTGCGACCCATTAGAAGCCTGCGCCAAGTCGCTCCTATAAACATAAAGCCTGCAGTCAGCCTATCACTGTTATCGCAACCCATCGTCGACCACCTACTGACGGCCCTTCTCTGAGATGGTCTGTTACTATTCTGGCACGTTACTGTTCTGGCCTTTTACTGTTATGGTCTTTAGCTGTTTATGCCCACAAAAGGCCCTTTACTGTTCCAGCCTGTTAAATTTGTCGGCCTATTACTACCCTCGTACGGGAATTTCTCGGCCCGTACTATTCAGGCTCGTCACTGTTCTGGCCTTTTACTATTGTGGCCCGCTACTGTTTTGGCCTGTTACTGTTTTGCGATTTGTGGAGTTTCTTGCCTGTTACTGTAATGGGTTGTTTCTGTTCTGGCCTGCTACTGTTACAACCTACTTCAGTAACGGCCTGTTTTTGTTATGGCCCGTTAGGCCTATTACATTTATGGCCTATTACCACATGCGCATTGGCCCGTTATGTTTACGGCCTTTTACAGTTTCGTCAATTCTGAAGCCCATGCCAGTATCATAAAACATGTATAATAATCCAGCATTTTTTTACTGTTCGTCGTCGGCCCAATACAGCACGGTACTGTTCCCTAATCGACCTGCCTAGCGTAGTTATCGTAACGAGTACCGCAATGTGTGGACGGCGTCAACTAAATGCCTACATGGCCTACACGAGTTATCTAGATATTACATCAGCTGCAAACTTCTTAAAATTATTACATATTATCAACTCAGGGGAAAGAAAAATCGGCATTTCAGTTGACAATCAAGTTGATAGCAGAGTCCTCAATTTGCTTTCTCAATCGATCACCTGCATCTTCCATTGAGTGTGACAGCTACATTGGAGGAGACATGATCTTGCAGCCCCCTTTTTGGTGGGGCTAGCAATAATTGCAGTGTGAAACTAAGTAATAACAAGTTAATACATCAAACGAGATAAACTACTCATTTGACTGATATGACAGGAGCTATGAACTGGAGTAATCAAGTATTGACCAACTGATTAATGCTTCAATTATTGACTAACACGTCAAACAAACATGACAAGCAAGCACACATTAAACAAGTGTGACTATCGTGAAACGAGCAATCAAAAAATGTGTGTGTGTGGCTTAGAATTTCAGCAGATATAAACTAGTCAGATTATTTTGAACAAATATATATGGAAGCAGTTCTATACCCTAAAATGCAACAGATGTTGGGTTACTTGGAATTTGCGATGAACCACAAAATAGCATGCACTTACTGTCATAGCGAAGAATGAACCAGATAGCAATTATAACTGCATCATACGAGAAACTATAGAATAGAAATGCAAACCACGAATGAACTATATATCGTAGAGGATAGTTATGTCATGACTTAGGACGAACCCGACCTAGAACCAGATGCGAGATATAATGGTGTCGCTCGTGAACCTGTAGAATAGGACAAACAAGCATTAGACAAGTGTGCCTAGAATGAAATGAGCAATCAAACAAAGTGTTTCTTAGAATTTCAGCAAATATATATGGAAGAAGTGGCATCTCCTGGAATGCATAGATTCACTGGTTGACTTAGAATTTGTGGTGAGCTAGACAATGGCAAGTAGTTACTATCATTGATAAAAATCAACCAGGTAGAAATTATAATGGCATCATAAGAGAAATTCTAGAGCAGGAATGCAAACCATGAGTGAACTACATAGTAGAGGATAGTTATGCCGTTGCTCAAGACGAACCAGCACCAGATAAGGAAGTAATGGCATCCCTTGTGAACCTGTAGAATAGGCTATGCAAACTAACATGTTCATTGTTCCATTTTAAGCTCTATGCAAGAAAAAGGAAATAGTTAGTGATGCAGCTTTTGAAGAGCCAGATGGCATTATGGCAACAACAAAATTATAATTGAATTAGTATGAAGAGTTTAAACGGCTACTACAGGATAGCAGGCCGATGCCAAGGAGGAAATAATAGCAGGAACTGATCTCAAGACGAACCAGATAGATTCATCAACTGTAGAGTAGGGAATCCACACTAATATTTTCCATTGACTGCAGATTTTACAAGAATTACACGGTAGCAGGCAATTACTGTTGTATGAAGTAGCTAAGAACATGTGCATGACAAAATAACAGACATGTGCATGACTTGAAATTTGTAGAGCAGCGAATGCAAACCAACATGTCTAATGACCTTGCATGTACTAGCACGAAGAATAGGCGTGCCTAGTGACTTGTATGTACTAGCATGATTACAAAAATGTTATTCACTACGACAGGCTTGAACCTGCTTTACTACTGACAAAACAAAAACGGGTTGGATATTAGGTTAACCTTGGTCGGAGAGGTGTCTAAGCATCGTCGGTACCGTGCGAGTGACGTCCAGGTCACCGAGGGTGCTGCGGTTCCGGTGTCTGTTGGCGTCGGGGAAGCAGATTTTGGGCGGTCGATGCCGGCTTGAACGCGGTAGACGAGAGCGTCGCTGAGGCAGATCCGATGCAGTGAATAGCGACGGCCGTGCAGCTGGTCTGGAGCGGTGGACATGGAACTCCTTGAACTAGGTCATGTCCGGTGGACACCGGTGAAGCGGATCCAGTATGGTTGGGTAGCTTTCAGCAACGAGGAAGCAGACCTTGGGCGGTCGATGATTGCATCGTCGACGAGGAAGAAGAGCTTGGGCGGTCGATGACGCCATCGGCGTGGTGAACAACACCGTAGCTCCGGTGCAGTGGCAAAGAGACCCGGTGAACTAGATCCGGTGGGTGAGCGTCGGTGAAGCGGCTCCGTGGCGGCGCACGAGACCAGAGATCAAGCCGGTGCATGCGGTGGCCATGGAGGCGACAGAGGAGCTTGGGATTTTTGGGAGGGCCAGCGGGAAAAACTGTGCGAATCGGGACCATAGTATAGGTGAATAGCAATATAATTACGATCGTGCCCCCGAGGTACTGACTTTAGCATGCCCATCTATCATCTGAACAATGGGAACAAAAAATTTAAAGACAAAAGTTTTTGAAACAGAGGGGCGTGAAATGCTTCAAGGTTGGTGTGTGATATTGCCGCTCGATTGAGATTTGAATTTGGCCCGCGTCCAACTAATAATAATAGAAAAATGGTACTATCCAGTGGGAGATTTTGGCTCAAAGGTTTTGAATCGGTGGGGTGGTAAATGCTTCAAGGTCGGTGGGTGATTTTGCCGCTCGATTCAGATTTTGAATTTGGCTAGCATCCATCTAGTAATAGAAAAAGGTAGTAGACCGTAACCTATCTGTCCAGGAATGCAAAGCCGAGAGTCACATCAACTAATCATCCCTATCCATACTAGTAAAAGGCACGTGACACAATTTCCATACCACTATATAGTGCTTGACACTTCTTTTCAAAACAAAAAATGACTATGTTGCTTCACAATTTCCATACCACTATATAGTGTACGAATAACTTCGAACATCGGCAGTTGGATATAGATTGGCAAAACCTCACATTGTTGACCATTGGATCTCTTTTAGTACATTTGATTATGTCATGTCTAGCATATAGAAGATCCCATTATTATTGGCCTCTAGCACCATGAATATACTATGCACAGAAAGTACAGAGAACATGGTTTTGAATGCCACAAGCCAAGTTTCCAGATATAGTGGACAATGTTTTATGTAGGATTCCCAAGTTTTATGAGTTTTCAAAGCTTCCGAGCTAACTCGGACCACTCAAATGACTTTATGTCTCTATTAACAAAATCATGTCATATTTGAACTAGAATCTCTAGAAAGTGGTAGATTTCTATCTTTCTACAAAAAGCTTTTGGTGGTATACATTAGGTAGTTAATATATCAAAAACAATCGAGAGTTTTGACAAATTCAACTTCCTGCTAAGAATTTGTATCTTGAAAATTTTGAACCCGTTTTGAAACAATCACATGTAATAAATAAAAACAGAAAAACAAATATTTACGCATGGCATCCTATCACGTCATGTGTACAACCTATGAGGAAACTGATAACCATGGGATTTGACAACTTCTAGAAACCAGCCACGCCATATTTTCCCACCATGTATGAATATTATTAGGTTTCAACCCTGATGAACAAAAAAGGTCATGGCCATATCGACATCATAGTTAATGTACTGTTCCCACATTAATTTTGTATATGGGTGCATCTTGGCGTAGTAGGAAATGTTGCCGGTGGGAGTCTCAACATTGGGCCTATTTTTTTAACAGGCAAGGGACGACTTTGCCTTTTTCTCCGAACACACTCCATCATTGGAGCAAGCAAGACTCACGATTAAGTCTACATTTCTGTGCATACCTCGTTCTTACATCAATGCATGTGTGACCAACATATATGCAACCCAAGAAGCCCATGCCTCATCTAGATTGAGAAGGCCATGTTTCAAAAGAATAGCAAAACAATCTACTGCCATTGATCAAAACAAGTACTAGTACAAGAGTATTAGTTCTACAAAATACTTTAATAATAGCAACATCAGCACATTTGAGAGATTCGGTAGCTTTTTTGAAAGATTCAGCAGTACAGGCCATATTCTGCACTCGATCTGAACAATTCCCAATACATAGAAATTATTACAAAATATATTAGAAGTTGCAGAACTCCATACAAAATACTCGGTCAAAGTATAAAACTACTCTTAGTAGAACCTTAATCTAGCTAGGAACGATTACATGTCTCATCATATACTCCAAACATGCATGAGAGAAAGCGAGAGGTCAGAATCACCACAAGATCTGTATGCCAACGATTCAGCATGTACAGGTCGTGGCTGGTTAGCGCTTGCTTTCCCGCCTAGCACGCTTCTCTCATTTTACCGTCGTCTGTGGATCCTTGTAATAGGCTTTCGCCTGTTCACCCTTAGCAAGATAGATGTAAAATTCACGAACCTTTCTAGTCATTTCCACCACTCCGATTGCGAAAGGAATCTGCAACTAAAATAAATAAAGTAATTAATATTAGAACAAAGGGACTAGAAAATTACATATACATTCATATCAGGATCATTAGGAGAATATTAAGATGTGATATCTCACAATGGGTTGATGTCGTCATCGATCCAACATTGGAACTTCATGAGGAACTCCAACCAACAATTGAGGAAGTCCCCGCTACCGACAGGTAATGGTTGAGCACCTCCAGCACGGCTGCGGCCGGCGGCTGCCCAATCTTTGGCTCAGAATCAAACTCGAGTGGATAGAACCCACGAAAATCGACCAATGATGATATCCTCACCTCGTAGTCCTCCAATTCCCACGCCGTGGACCTTACGCGGCTGACGGACAGGACAATCTCCGTGTGGTGCCCATCAATCTGGCCGATGAATAGCATGCCCGTCTTCCCGATGCCGATGACATTTGTTCTCTGCGAGCACCCTGCAGGCACCGGCTTAGACGAGTCCCATTGTTTGGCGATGTAGAGGACTGTGGGCACCTCAATTGAGTGGGTGGATTTGAGGTGCAGATACAATGTTAATTTGTTGCTGACCCAGTTGCATCCTAGCTCCGTGTAGATAAACGGGCTATGGATGTAGGAGGTCATGTGGGCATAGAGTTTGTTGAGGGAGACCACTTCCAGGCATTTGTAGTTCGGGTAGCTGTAACCTTCTCCACCGACGACTTGGCGGTGTAGCTCCTTAGAGCATGTGGCCAGCCGGACGACGCTTTTAGCATCGAGACGCTCAATGATTTGGTTGATGACGTCGTCACCGACCTTGTTAAAGCCACTACACTATCGGCTCTCCCTCGAACCTCTCCAAATTTTGTACAGACATTCCGCCATCGTATCGAGGAGGATTGGGGGCGAGGGCGGATCTATATAGATCTGTTTAGTTTTTTTGGAGTAGAGGGGTGGTGGTCTAGAAGGAGAGATGCACCAAGCGAGATGGCGAGGAAAATGTGTGATCAGCACGGTGGAGAGGATCCCAAATGCGGCCAGGCGGCGTCGGTGAGTGTGGATAAACTAAACAGAGATGGGGAAGATGCGATGGCTCTTTGAAAGAGGTTTTTTCTTTTCTTGTAATAAACTAACCATGTCACCTCCTGGCGCAGTATAGTCTCATCATGTCGGTTTGACTAGACACATTATTTATTTACAGGTCCTACTATAGTACTGTTTGCATAAGTAGGAGTAGTAGGTAGGAGGATTACTCTACCTCCATCCCAAGGAATAATAAGGCGTCCTCATTTTGGGTGTTTTTTCTTTGACCAAGATTTACTCTAAATATATAGTATAAAGAATGTTGGTAGAAAATTAGCATTATTGGAAAGTTTTACTCTACCTCCAACAGTACAAGTACTATTTTTACACAAATTAATCAAGTGTATTAGTTACTCTATTTATTCGGTCAAATTTTACACAATGTAATCAAGTATGTATCTTCTCGGCACCCTCGCGCACATCTGCTAGTTGATCTCTCCCTCGTCCGGAGTGTGGCGCTCAGCACATGTGCCATGGTTATGGTTATGAGCGGGATCCCGTGAAAGTCCTACCTCTAGTTCATTTTGAAGTTTCTATAGGAGTACTTCAAAATGAACTACAAGTGGAACTTCTACGGGATGCCGCTTTCAACTCTAACATTGGTACGATGGCTCTGTGTCTGTCTATCGTGTGTTCATCATCTACATTGTGTTGGTGTGCATATGAAGGACCCACTTTGGGCATTGGGTTGGGGTAGCAAAAAAGTAGTCGCGGATCAAACTTTTCAGGTTTTGATTTTTTCACTTGTTTTGTCCCAAACATCACATTGAAGCTTATTACAAGGATCAACACTCACAACACTAGAGAAGGGATATTGTACTTGGTATGTATATATAAATATATACACATAGGCAGCCTGAGAGAAGGTAGCTCGAGAGGGCTACGGTGAAGGTTATTACAAGCTACTGTAAAGAGATTATGTGGTTAGAGAAGGCAGCCCGAGAGGGCTGCAGCAAAGAGGTGTTGAACGCGGTTCGATGTCAGAGCAAAGTTATGAAAAAAAAGATAGAAACAGAGCCGCTGTAGTACCATGGCACACGTGCGCAGCGCCACACTATGGACGAGGGAGATATCAGCTAGAGGATGGGTGTGATGCAGCAAAGGAGAGAGTAGTATACAATTTATTTTCTTTGCATAGAGGAGGAGTAGCACACTGTAAGGCTGCAGGAGTGAGCACCACGCTGATTTTCTTTGTTAAGCAAGTACAAGTGGACCTCATAAAAATGAAAATTGCATCCAAGTCCATGCATTTAGCACAAGGACCCTAAAACTTAGCAATGAAGTGTGTGTTTTGAGGTTTGCGCATACTAGCATTCATCGTGCTAAAGTAGAATCTTTCTAGATGCTAAGAATAGAAAAAAGATCCAATGGTTAGCAATGTTTGGATTTGCCTGTCTTGATAAAACATTCATTGTTTCGTACATCATGTAGTGGTATATATGGTATTGTGAGAGATAAGAGACAAGATAAAGATAAGATAAGAAGTACTGCGAATGGCCGATCTAACTTTAGGTCTCGTAGGAGCGAGGTGCTCGAGAGTTAACATGGTCGGTGGAAGTACAGGTTACATCAAGGACCTCGTAAAAAATAAAAATTATATCCAAGTCCATGGATTTAGCACAAGGACCCTAAAACTGAGCAATGAAGTGTGTGTTTTGAGGTTTGCGCGCACTAGCGTTCATCTTCCTAAAGACTTTCAGTAGAATCTTTTTAGATGCTAAGAATGGAAAATAAGATCCAATGGTTGTTAGCATTGTTTGGATTTGCCAATCTTGATCAAACGGTCAATGGTTTGTACACTCTATAGTGATGGTATGATATTGTAAGAGATAAGAGAACATAAAGATAAGATAAGAAGTATTACGAATGGCCGATCTAATGGTAGGTCTCGTAGGAGAGAGGTGCTTGAGAGTTAACACGGCCGGTGGAAGTACAAGTTACATCAAGGGCCTCATGAAAATGATAATTATTGCATCCAAGTCCATGCATTTATTAGCATAAATACCCTGAAACTAAGAGCAATGAACTGTGCGTTTTGAGGTTTGCGCATATACTAGCGTTCATCATGCTAAAAACTATCAGTAGAATCTTTCTAGATGCTAAGAATGGAAAAGAAGATCCAGTGGTTGGCAATGTTTGTATTTGCTACTCTTGATCCAACGGTCAATGTTCAAAGTTAATTCGTACACTATGAAGTGATTTATTGTATTGTAAGAGATAAGACACAATAAAGAGAAGATAGGAAGTACCGCGAATGGCCTATCAAATGGTAGGTCTCATAGGAGAGAGGTGCTTGAGAGTTAACACGGTCGGTGGAAGTATAAGTTACATTAAGGACCTCATAAACATGAAAATTGCGTCCAAGTCCATGCATTTATTGGAACAAGGACCCTGAAAACTGAGCAATGGAGTTTGTGTTTTGAGGTTTGCACATACTAGCGTTCATTGTGCTAAAGTACTCCCTCCGACCCAAATTAGTTGACTTAGTTTTATCTAGATTCAGACGTATCTAACACTAAAACAAGTCTAGATACATTTGAATCTAGACAAATATAAGTCAACTAATTTGGGTCGGAGGGAGTAGAATCTTTCTAGATGCTAAGAATGGAAAAGAAGATCTAGCGTTTGGCAATGTTTGGATTTGCTACACTTGATCCAAGGGTCAATGTTCAAAGTTAATCCATACACTATGCAGTGATTTATTGTATTGTAAGAGATAAGACACGATAAAGAGAAGATAAAAAGTACTGCGAATGGCCTACCAAATGGTAGGTCTCATAGGAGAGAGGTGCTTGAGAGTTAACACGGTCAGTGGAAGTACAAGTTACATCAAGGACCTCATAAAAATGAAAATTGCATCCTAGTTCAAGCATTTATTAGCACAAGGACCCTGAAAACTGAGCAATGGAGTTTGTGTTTTTAGGTTTATGCATAGTAGCGTTCATCGTGCTAAAGTAGAATCTTTCTAGATGCTAAGAATGGAAAAGAAGATCAAGAGGTTGGCAATGTTTGGATTTTCTAGTCTTGATCCAACGGTCAATGTTCAAAGTTAATCCATACACTATGAAGTGGTTTATTGTATTGTAAGAGATAAGACACGATAAAGAGAAGATAAGAAGTACTGCGAATGGCTATCAAATGGTAGGTCTCGTAGGAAAGAGGTGCTTGAGAGTTAGCATGGTCGGTGGAAGTACAAGTTACATCAAGGACCTCATAAAAATGAAAATTACACCCAAGTCCATGCATTTATTAGCACAGGGACCCTAAAAACTGAGCAATGCAGTTTGTGTTTTTAGGTTTGCGCATAGTAGCGTTCATCGTGCTAAAGTAGATTCTTTCTAGATGCTAAGAATGGAAAAGAATATCAAGAGGTTGGGAATGGTTTGATTTGCTAGTCTTGATCCAACGGTCAATGTTCAAAGTTAATCCATACACTATGCAGTGGTTTATTGTATTGTAAGAGATAAGACATGATAAAGAGAAGAGAAGAAGTACTACGAATGTCCTATCAAATGGTAGGTCTCGTATGAGAGAGGTGCTTGGGAGTTAACACGGCCGGTGGAAGTACAAGTTACATCAAGGACCTCAGAAAAATGAAAATTGCATCCAAGTCCATGCATTTATTAGCACAGGGACCCTGAAAACTAAGCAATGGAGTTTGTATTTTTAGGTTTGCGCATACTAGCGTTCATCATGCTAAAGTAGAATCTTTCTAGATGCTAAGAATGGAAGAGAAGATCAAGAGGTTGGCACTGTTTGGATTTGCTAGTCTTGATCCAACGGTCAATGTTCAAAGTTAATCTGTACACTATGAAGTGGTTTATTGTATTGTATCGTATTGCAAGAGATAAGACACGATAACGAGAAGATAAGAAGTACAATACTGCGAATGGACAATCTTTTGAATAACCTTCTGATACATTGCAAATGTATCTATAATTTTTGATGTTCCATGCTTGGTTTTATCCACTTTCTTGTGTTTTGTTCCAACTTTGGAGTACTTTTCATATGATTTCTTGGACTAACCTATTAACAAGAGCCACAGTGCCAGCTGCCTGTTTTCTGCTGTTTTTGGTTCCAGGAAAGTCAGAAATGAATATTCTCGGAATTGGACGGGACAAAAGCCAAAGTGCCTATTTTTCGGAAGGGATCTACAGCATACCATTTGTCTAACATGTGTAATGCTACATGGTCTAGTAATATAATGGCTACTTCCTACATATAATTGTTGCATCATCATTATATCATGCTCATGTCATCATGCCACCTTGCATTTGAGCATCATATAAAACCCTTTTCCATTTGGTTTTTCTCTCATATGCATAATTAATTGTATTTGGCTCTTGATATATTGTATTTGGCTCTTGATAAATGCTTGAAGCCCAAGTTGAGTTGGGGGTATATCTTTTATTCAACTCCATCACTTTTCTTTGTCACCAGCTTATAATTCCACCATCCTAGTTACCCATGAGCTTTTACTTTCTTTTGGCATTTTACCTAGCTCATGTGGGTTGGGATGGATCCAATTCTATTTTCCTTTAGCTTGGCCTTTATCCATATTTTGGAATGCATGGGTATAATTGCCATGATCATTATTTTGTTTTCACAAGATCAACATGGCATTTAATGCCCATGCATGGGCCATGCAAATCACCACCATTCTATTCTTTTGGGCTTTTCTTGTATTTTTGGGAAGTGGAGCATGGATCTTTGAGAGTCCATTCTTTTTGGCTCTATTCTTTTGCTCTTACCCCAAACCCCCTCATCTTGATCTTGTTTCTTTGTCATGTGCATCAAGACCTCAACTCCACCCCAACCCCCCAAGCTACCCCAACCCTAGCTAAACCCGAGCCAGCCTCTCAGCCTCGTCGTCCCCACCTGCAGTCACACCCCAGGCCGAGCCCCAGCTTGAGCACGTGAAGGAGGAGGAGAAAAAGGTGGCCGAAGCCACCTTTACTCCACCGATTCCCCACGGCATCTCCCCTCTCCCTCTCTGCTTTACCCACTCCCTCCTCTCTGTTGTTGACGCCTAGATCTATCAGGGCCTCGCCCTTCTCCTCCCTACCACCTGCCTGCTACTCCCTCTCTCTTGCACCCCGACCACCTCACTGTCGGCCTCTACCCCACCTACTCGTTACAAGCCGGCGGCATGTTGTTGGGTCGTCGAGGAAGAACCAGGGGTGCTACCTGCGTCGTCCCGTACACGCCAGCGGGAAGGAGACGGTCCCCTGTACCTGCTGCACGCTGACGCCGCCAAAACCCTAGCTCCGGCCGGCCGCCTGCTACGTCGCCTATCAGCCGCTCCCCTGCCCGATCCACCACCTCCAGCAACCTCGCGGTGAGCCACGCACCCTCCTAGACATCCTCGCCGTCGTCGTTGTTTCCTGGTCGCGTCGTACGTTCCGTCGAACGCCCTCTGTGCGCCGACGAGCGCGTGCGCCTGCTCGTCGCTGCGTCGCAGAAGAACACCTAGCCACCGATCTGTTCCGTAGCAGCAAACCCCGTCTAGCCCAGTGGTTACTGCCACCGTGCGCGCGCTCGAGGACGCGAGTTCGAGCCCCCGCTGCGCCGTGTCGCGCGTCCGTCAGTTTCGATAGACAACGCGACAGGAAGAAGTACAGTAGCCGCCGCCACTTTGCACATACCCCCTTTTTCCTTTTAATTCCTCAAGCCGCACTCCTCACGGGGCCACCTGCCAGCCTCTGGGTTCGTTTTACAAAAGGGTACCCAGGTTTTCGTAAACCTCAACCCGCAGTCCCCGTGGTGCTGCATGGCATCCCCTTGGTCGCCCGCTGTCACGTGGGCCTGTGAGCCCGTTGGTCCCACCTATCGACCTCCTGGGCTAGCCTTCCACGCGCTGAGAAAAGCCCCGACGCGCACCGTGTCGCCCAGTCAGCACGGGTCCCACCCGTCAGTGACTTGGGTTAGTTTTCTCTAAGTATAAAAAGTTCTGCAGTTTATCTATTTTAATAAAACGATTTCAGAAATGTTCAAATACAAATTTCAATCTGTTTTTAAAAAACTTTTAAATGATAAATCCAAATAATACAAATGATATATGTTTTCGAATCAGAAAAATGTGAGGATTTCAAATATGCCATTCAAATTAATGTTTGAGCACTTTAAATTTTCGAGATGAATAAAATTACTATAAAATGCCCTTTTCTTAATTAATTAACACCTTTAGTTCTACAACTCCAAATTCGATAAATAATATGTCTAAATCGGTCAGCGCGACGAGCCCGTTCTAACTATGCATTCCTTGTTCTGAATTGCGACATGCATCATATAAATATAAAGTATACAGCAAGTGTTATGAGAGCAAAACATGACTAAAACTTAATAAAATGCTTTATTCTTGTACCCCACACCTCACCCATGCCATGCTACATTATTGCCATGTAAATTGTGCATCATTCATCATGGCATGCTTGTTTGCTTGCCGCATTTTAATTCATATGCTTGTGTACTTTATTTATGTTGGCCCTTGTTTGTTTGGTTCTTCTTTGAATAGACGCCGAGCAGGGGATATAACACGAATGCCAGGAGCAGTACCCAGATCTGTCTCTCGCTTCAACTGAGCTGCCAGGCAAGCACTACCACATGCTTGCATACATATAGTACCTATTGCCTCTATCTTATTCTTGCATCATTGAGTCGCGAATTGCATTAAATTGAATCCCAAGTACTGCATAGCCTTTACTTTTAAAACCCCACCGAAGCTTGTTCCTCCATCCCATGAGCCATTACTACAGGAGTTATTTGAGCCACGCGAGTCGTAGAACTGCATGTGTAGGGTATGTGAGTGTCTGATGGATAACGAGGTACCTAAACAACTTAACCTGAGTAGTAATGGGATAACTAATAAAAGTGGCACCGGTGAGCAATATCTGCTATTTGGTTTTTCATGCTCACTTGCGTCCCGTAGGACCCCGAGTACTTAATTCCTGTTCCTTGACTATTCGCACTATCCACATCCGGGAGGCCTTATGGACCCCCCTGAGCCAGAGCTTGATTCATTTCTATTTCGTGGGGCCACAAAGTAGTTTGGGGCTTTGTTGCTATCCTGTACTTATGCCATGCTTTACTGTTTTATTTAAGATTGTGCGAGGAGCACCTGTACTATTTAGGATTGCGAGTGTTTTCGCGGTATCGACAAGCCCAGTCAAACTTTCGGGTTCCCAGTCATTTACATCCATTGGCGCAAACCTTGGGTCCGTCTCGGAGCCGGCCAACTTCGTTGCGGGTAGCTTAATGGGGTGGCCCCCTGAAATATTTCTGAATCCTGTGATCGCTTTGTCGTGAATGCCTCGTTGGGTTTTGATTTGGTTTTTCCAAGGTTGATCGAGTGTGTGTTGCTATTTGTGCACCCCTGCAGGGTAAATCTTTCTGAAAGCCGTGTCCGCGGTTATGGACGACTTGGAGCACAGTTTCTCGATCATAGACAAGTATAACTAAACTACCGTTTTTAATTTGACTAAGTAACTGACTAGTAAATAGTGCAATACTCATGGAATGGTTGATAAAACTGCCAACGGATGGGTTGTTCGTCCGCTTTCTAGTTGGTGAGCGAGAAGGAGGATGGATCTGTTAATTATATTGTTATAACTGTTGTTACTAATTAACGGACATCCGTCTATCATTGGTTAGGCGGATGGTTAGCGAGTATTTATAGACTTGTTAGTTATTATCTGTTGCTGCAATTGCGTCACCCCAGGTTTATGTTCCCTTTAGAGGCATAAAGACTTGCTGAGTACCCCTAGGGTCTCACACGATAAATTGTTTGATTCAGATGAACAGGTGTACTCGCAAGATGGATACTGGGTGGAGGAGACAGATGATGTTGGCAATGATCACTCGGTGTAGAGATTCCGGGAACGGGGATCTGTGAGATCTATGGGCGGGATGTGTTTATTTATATGGCATCTTATGCCGATTTGCTTCTTATCCGTACTCGGACCTTGTTTTCCGCTTCCGCCTGATACTCTGATGTTTGATGTATGAGGAGCTATCCTAAACTATTATCTCTATCTACGATATTTGGATCTTGCCGTATGGCGTTGCAATATTTCTATTTCTTTTAGATGGAATGGCTCTTTGAACAGTTGTATGGTGGCTTGCATACATACTCACTTGTGTATGTAGTTGATCCCTTCGCTTGCCGATTACGTTGCTCGTCCTTGTCCCGATGTTCTGAAAGTGGTTAGGACGGCCAAAAGGTCTACCTGTGAGTGGCCCCTGGGCCCCACCGTACTATTTTAACCACTTTCGCTCATCCAGGCATGCAACTAAGAGCATAATTCACCGAGGTAGTTACAATTGGTATCAGAGCCATCCCGCCCTTCAGGGTCTTAGCCAAATGGTCATTGTCAGTCTAGCAAATATTTTTGGTAGCTATGTATACTAAGGAAAAACAAAACGTGAGAGTAGGACTGCTTCCATTTTTCTTCTTACCCACCCACCCACCCTTTTCTGGTAAGGAAGTGTAACGTTTTCAATCCTCTTCTAAAATTCAAACTAGGATTCACGTGTTCTGGGTTCCGTAGTACCATAGGTTGTGTGTGTGTGTGTGAATTCCTTGTCTATCTGTTGCATCCAACATGTTATCACTATCTGCCTTTTTGGTTATCAACTGTTGGTACATTCCATACCGACAGGCCTTTGTAAACCGACGCGATCTATCTGATTCATTGTATACCGGTGCGATTTGTCTTAATCTTTGTTATCCGACGTTATCTTGTTTGGGGTGTTCGTTTCCGTAGTTGTTAATCTTTAGGTTCGTCTTAAAAAGAAGGTGTTGGGATATGTGGTTTACTTATTCATGTGTGGAGTAATGATTTGAGTGCGGGACGGAGTCGCGACCATACCACTACTCTTATCATTCGCTCTTGTATATTGAATTGGTAGAGTTACTAATCTTGATTCGTTAAGTGGTTTTGCGCATACAGTGGTATTTTAATGCCGAAATTTGCGGATTTTTTTTCTTTGATAGCTTTGTGTACCACACTCCTTGTTTAGTCCTGTGCGATATGCTTAATATCTTCTAGGTGCTTTGAACTTTGTTGATATTTTAATATCATCTTAGTAATTTGTATCCTTTAATTTTGGTTAATTCCATTTTGGTACTATTTTGGATTATTATTATTCTCCATTATGGTAATGACTTGTGTTTTATATCAATCACAGGATGGCACCACCACGCCGTTCTGAGGAGGACATACCACCTGAACTAGGGGCTGCGTTGGCAAGTATTGCTAATGCCTTGGGAACAATGCAGCAGAACCAACAGCGATTTGAAGAAAGTGTCAGGAGGAATGAGTTTGTTCCGCTACCTCCACCTCCCAAGCGAGGATACATCAAGAGTTTTCTGAAGTTCAACCCGCGCCACTTTGAGGTGTCTGATCAGCCTCTGGACGCAGATGATTGGCTACGTGAGATGTCAAGGTTGTTGATGACTGCCGATGTTCCTGAGCAAGAACGGGTAAAATGTGCCACTCACCTTCTGAATGGGAGATGCAGCTCTGTGGAGGGAGAATTACCTGAAGGCAAACCACTCTGAGTTTCAGCCTACTTGGGAGCAGTTCACTGGGGCTTTCAAAGAGCAATATCTGTCAGAAATTGTCATGGAAAGGATGAAGGAAGTGTTTCTCAACCTCAAGCAGGGCAATGACAATGTCAATACCTATATCAGAAACTTCATGAATCTTTCTCGGTATGGTGGCGATGAGATCTCTGATGACAAGAAGAAGCAAAAGAGGTTCAGACAAGGGCTCAATGCATCAATCAAATATGCAATCACTCATGCAAGGCCGGGGTCTTTTCTAGAACTCCAACATACAGCTCTACAGGAAGAAGCAAGTAGGCAAGTATTTGAGGAGTCCAAGAAACACAGTCGTGATGCAGCAAGCTCTTCAGCTATGTCAGCTCCTTCTAAGCGCCGCGTGTGGGTTCCTAACACCCCACCGTCGCTCCCGGCTCCACCAAGACCTTCAAGCTATGCGACAAGGCCACCAAACTCCTTCACTGCTGCTCCCAGGAGCTACAACCACAACTACCCTGGAGCACCTGGCGGAGTCCCTGGCTACGTTGCTCCACGCCCACCTGGTGCTTGTTACACTTGTGGGAACCCTGGACATCAACACTGGAATTGTCCAATGAACAACAAAGCTCTTCCTCCACCACCTCCAAGACCTGCGGCAAGCTCTTCTATGGTTCGTGCACCTCCACCGCGGGCTCTCAACATCAACACCAAGCCCGGGTTTACTGTTGCTCGTGCCAACTATGTCAACGTCGCTCAAGCTGAGCATGCACCTGGAGTTGTGATGGGTATGCTTCCTGTTAACTTAGTTCCTGCACGAGTTTTGTTTGATTCTGGTGCATCGCATTCTTTTGTCTCTACAAGTTTTGCTGATGAGAATGGGCTACCTATGGATCCTCTCCCTAAACGGTTAATGGTCCTTTCTCCTGGAGCAACAATGGAATCTTCAAAAATCAGCCATGGCAATCAAATTGAGATTGATGGTTCTTCGTTCCCGGCTTCCTTAATTATTCTGGGCAATTCTGACATTGATGTTATCTTGGGCATGGATTGGCTAATAGCAAATGCAGCTGTGATTGATTGTGCTGAACGCTCGGTTTCTCTGAAAATTCCTGAAGGCCATATAGTATACTCTCCAAGTCTGACTCATGCAATTCAGCTTTTCTCTTTGGCGGCTCTGAATGATGATGCTATGGAAGCTATTCAGAGTGTTCCGGTGGTCTGTGAGTTCCCAGATGTTTTTCCTGAAGAGTTACCGGGTATGCCTCCTGACCGTGAGGTCGAGTTTGTGATTGATCTTGAACCTGGAACCGCACCTATCTCCAAGCGGCCTTATAAAATGGGTCCTGCTGAGTTGGATGAACTCAAACGTCAGCTTGATGAACAAGAGAAGTTGGGTTTCATTCAGCACAGTACTTCTTCTTGGGATAGCCCAGCCATCTTTGTGAAGAAGCGAGACAATACTGATAGACTTTGTGTTGACTATCGGGCTCTCAATGCTAAAACCATAAAGAATAAATATCCCCTTCCGCGGATTAATGATCTCTTTGATCAGCTAGCTGGTGCTGTGGTATTCTCTAAGCTTGACTTGAGAAGTGGATATCATCAAATCAAGATTCGCAAGGAAGATGTTCCTAAAACAGCTTTCACCACCCGCTATGGCCTGTATGAGTACACGGTCATGTCTTTCGGTCTCACCAACGCACCTGCTACCTTCTCGAGGCTTATGAACTCGGTTTTCATGGAGTATCTTGATAAGTTCGTTGTGGTCTATCTGGATGACATTCTAGTCTATTCTAAGTCAAAGGAAGAACATGAAGAACACCTTCGGTGTGTCCTAAACAAGCTTCGTGAGAACTGCCTGTATGCAAAGTTCTCCAAGTGTGAGTTCTGGCTGCCTCAAGTCACCTGTCTTGGTCACGTCATCTCTGCGAAGGGCATTGCCATCAACCCAGAAACTATTAAGACAATTGTTGACTGGCTTCCACCCATAAATGTCAAAGAAGTCCGGAGTTTCCTTGGTTTGGCTAGTTACTGCCGTCGCTTCGTTCAGAACTTCTCGAAGATTGCGAAGCCTCTTACCGATCTCCTCAAGAAAGGCAAGAAATACCTTTGGTCTCCTGCATGTCAAGCAAGCTTTGAAACACTCAAAGAGAAGCTCACTTCCACACCAGTCTTGATTCCTCCAGATACATCAAAGCCTTTCCAGATATTCTGTGACGCCTCATTGCAAGGATTGGGTGCGGTCCTTATGCAAGAAAAACAAGTTGTCGCTTATGCCTCTCGACAGTTGAAGACGCATGAGATCAACTATCCAACACATGACCTCGAGCTCGCAACAGTTGTCTTTGCTTTGAAAGTATGGAGGCACTACTTGCTTTGTAACCGTTGTGAGATCTTTTCTGATCACAAGAGTCTGAAATATATCTTCACACAGCCTGATCTCAACCTTCGTCAGAGAAGGTGGATTGAAGCAATTAATGATTTCGATTTGACCATCAACTACACTCCGAGCAAAGCTAATGTCATGGCCGATGCTCTCAGCCGAAAAGCTTATGTCAACAACCTCATGGTGGAAGAACAACAGCCTCTCTTGTGTGAGGAATTCCGTCAGCTCAACCTTGAAATTATGGATCAAGGGTACCTTCTGAACCTTCTGGCAACCCCTCTCTTGGAAGAAAAAGTTCGTTCCATTCAACTTGGTGATCCTTACACTAAAAACATGATCTCCAACATTCAGCATCCAAAGTATGAGTCCTTCCACGTCGATGACCAAGGCGCTCTTTTATTTGAACACCGGATGTTTGTTCCGAACTAACTGGGTTTAAGAGAGCAAGTTCTCAAGGAGGCGCATGATTCTGTTCTTTCTATCCACCCTGGCAGCACTAAGATGTACATGGACTTGAAAACACAGTATTGGTGGCCTGGGTTGAAACGATATTGTGCCAAGTATTTCTCGGAGTGTGATGTCTGCCGCAGAGTTAAAGCTGTCCATCAGAAACCTTCCGGTCTTCTACAACCATTGAAACCTCCGGAATGGAAATGGGGGAAGTAGAGATGGACTTCATAACTGGCTTTCCAAGGTCGCAGAAGGGCAACAATGCAATCTTTGTTGTCATCGACAGGCATTCTAAAGTGGCTCACTTCTTTCCAGTCAAGGAAACAATTTCTACAATTCAGTTGGCTGAGCTCTATATCAACAGAATTGTCTCTCTATATGGGGTTCCTCTTGAGATCAGCTCAGACCGTGGAAGCATCTTCACTTCCAGGTTCTGGGGAAGTTTCCAAAATGCTTTGGGAACAAAATTGAACTTCAGCACACCTTACCACCCTCAGTCGCAAGGACAAGTTGAAAGGATCAATCAGATTCTGGAAGATATGCTCCGTGCTTGCGTCATCTCTTTCGGCATGAAGTGGGAAGAATGTCTTCCTTATGCTGAATTCTCTTACAACAACAGCTTCCAAAAAAGTCTAAAGATGGCACCATTTGAGGTTCTCTATGGTCGCAAATGCAGAACTCCGATTGGGTGGTCGGGTGCTGGTGAAAGAACATTGTTTGGCCCCGACATTGTAACTCAAGTGGAGGAGAAGGTTCACATCATTCTTGAAAACCTGAAGGTTTCTCAAAGTCGCCAGAAGAGCAATTATGAAAGAAAGCACACGGACATGGAGTATGTCCCTGGTGATCTCGTTTACCTTCGTGTCACTCCCATGAGAGGCACGCATCACTTTGGTATCAAAGTAAAGCTGGCTCCTAGATACATCGGTCCCTTCAAAGTTTGTGGAAGAAGAGGGGAAGTTGCTTATGCTCTTGAGCTCCCTGAAAAACTCAAGGTCCATGATGTTTTCCATATCTCTCAACTCAAGAAGTGCTTCAAGGACCCCGGCAGGACTGTGAACCATGAGTTTATCAATCTCCAAGAAGACCTATCTTATCAAGAACACCCCATAAAAATTCTAGAAGTCGCAGAAAGAAGGACTCGCAACAAGTCCATCAAGTTCTGCAAGGTGCAGTGGTCGCACCATTCCATTGATGAAGCCACTTGGGAACGCGAGGATGAGCTCCGTGCCAAGTATCCTACCCTCTTCGTGTCTTCTTATTCTTCCTAGAGTCTCGGGGCGAGATTCCTGTTTAGTGGGGGAGAGTTGTAGCATCCCATCTGTCTAACATGTGTAATGCTACATGGTCTAGTAATATAATGGCTACTTCCTACATATAATTGTTGCATCATCATTATATCATGCTCATGTCATCATGCCACCTTGCATTTGAGCATCATATAAAACCCTTTTCCATTTGGTTTTTCTCTCATATGCATAATTAATTGTATTTGGCTCTTGATATATTGTATTTGGCTCTTGATAAATGCTTGATGCCCATGTTGAGTTGGGGGTATATATTTTATTCAACTCCATCACTTTTCTTTGTCACCACATTATAATTCCACCATCCTAGTTACCCATGAGCTTTTACTTTCTTTTGGCATTTTACCTAGCTCATGTGGGTTGGGATGGATCCAATTCTATTTTCCTTTAGCTTGGCTTTAATCCATATTTTGGAATGCATGGGTATAATTGCCATGATCATTATTTTGTTTTCACAAGATCAACATGGCATTTAATGCCCCTGCATGGGCCATGCAAATCACCACCATTCTATTCTTTTGGGCTTTTCTTGTATTTTTGGGAAGTGGAGCATGGATCTTTGAGAGTCCATTCTTTTTGGCTCTATTCTTTTGCTATTACCCCAAACCCCCTCATCTTGATCTTGTTTCTTTGTCATGTGCATCAAGACCTCAACTCCACCCCAACTCCTTTCACCTTATACTTTATCTTGTGTTTGGATCATGTTAAAACCCTCACACCACCTCTTCTCTCATCTCACTCTCCTTATCCATCATCACATCCTCCACCCTTGCTTGATCTTAGTGGATCACCCCTAAACCCTAACCTCTCTCTCTAACCCCTCTCTCCCCAAACCAAAACCAAAACCCTAACCCTCTCCCTTAGTCTCACCATGCCGAGCAACCCTAGCTGCTCTCTCTCTTTCTCTGCCAACCAGGACCCACCCCCATCTACCCCAACCTGCCGAGCTACCCTCCCTAACCCTAACCACCCTAGACCAAGCCAAACTACCCCAACCCTAGCTAAACCCGACCCTCTCTCTCTCTCTCTCTCTCTCTCTCTCTCTCTCTCTCTCTTTCCCTCTGCCAGCCAGGCCCACACCCGAGCCAGCCTCTCAGCCTCGCCGTCCCCACCTGCAGTCACACCCTAGGCCGAGCCCCAGCTCGAGCACGTGAAGGAGGAGGAGAAAAAGGTGGCCGAAGCCACCTTTACTCCACCGATTCCCCACGGCATCTCCCCTCTCCCTCTCTGCTTTACCCACTCCCTCCTCTCTGCAGTCGACGCCCAGATCTACCAGGGCCTCGCCCTTCTCCTCCCCACCACCTGCCTGCTACTCCCTCTCTCTCGCACCCCGACGACCTCATCGTCGGCCTCTACCCCACCTACTCGTTACAAGCCGGCGGCGTGTTGTTGGGTTGTCGAGGAAGAACCAGGGGTGCTACCTGCGTCGTCCCGTACATGCCAGCGGGGAGGAGACGGTCCCATGTACCTGCTGCACGCCGACGCCGCCGAAACCCTAGCTCCGGCCGACCGCCTGCTACGTCGCCGATCGGCCGCTCCCCTGCCCGATCCACCACCTCCAGCAACCTCGCGGTGAGCCACGCACCCTCCTAGACATCCTCGCCATCGTTGTCGTTTCCTGGTCGCGTCGTACGTTCCATCGAACGCCCTCTGTGCGCCGACGAGCGCGTGCGCCTGCTCGTTGCTGCATCGCAGAAGAACACCTAGCCGCCGATATGTTCCGTAGAAGCAAACCCCGTCTAGCCCAGTGGTTACCGCCGCCGTGCGCGCGCTCGAGGACGCGAGTTCGAGCCCCCGCTGCGCCGCGCCGCGCGTCCGTCAGTTTCGACCGACAACGCGACAGGAAGAAGTACAGTAGCCGCCGCCACTTTGCCCATACCCCCTTTTTCCTTTTAATTCCTCAAGCCGCACTCCTCACGGGCCCACCTACCAGCCTCTAGGTTCATTTTACAAAAGGGTACCCAGGTTTTCGTAAACCTCAACCCGCAGTCCCCGCGGTGCCGCGTGGCACCCCTTGGTCGCCCGCTGTCACGTGGGCCTGCGAGGCCATTGGTCCCACCTGTCGGCCTCCTGGGCTAGCCTTCCGCGCGGTGAGAAAAGCCCCAGCGCGCATCGTGTCGCCCAGTCAGCACGGGTCCCACCCGTCAGTGACTTGGGTTAGTTTTCTCTGGGTATAAAAAGTTCTGCAGTTTATCTGTTTTAATAAAACGATTTAAGAAATGTTCAAATACAAATTTAAATCTGTTTTAAAAAAACTTTTAAATGATAAATCCAAATAATACAAATGATATATGTTTTCGAATCAGAAAAATGTGAGGATTTCAAATATGCCATTCAAATTAATGTTTGAGCACTTTAAATTTTTGAGATGAATAAAATTACAATAAAATGCCCTTTTCTTAATTAATTAACAGCTTTAGTTCTACAACTCCAAATTCGATAAATAATATGTCTAAATCGGTCAGCGCGACGAGCCTGTTCTAACTATGCGTTCCTTGTTCTGAATTGCAGCATGCATCATATAAATATAAAGTATACAGCAAGTGTTATGAGAGCAAAACATGACTAAAACTTAATAAAATGCTTTATTCTTGTACCCCACACCTCACCCATGCCATGCTACATTATTGCCATGTAAATTGTGCATCATTCATCATGGCATGCTTGTTTGCTTGCCGCATGTTAATTCATATGCTTGTGTACTTTATTTATGTTGGCCCTTGTTTGTTTGGTTCTTCTTCGAATAGACGCCGAGCAGGGGATATAACAGGAATCCCAGGAGCACTACCCAGATCCGTCTCTCGCTTCAACTGAGCTGCCACGCAAGCACTACCACATGCTTGCATACATATAGTACCTATTGCCTCTATCTTATTCTTGCATCATTGAGTCGCAAATTGCATTAAATTGAATCCCAAGTACTGCATAGCCTTTACTTTTAAAACCCCACCGAAGCGTGTTCCTCCATCCCATGATCCATTACTACAGGAGTTGTTTGAGCCATGCGAGTCATAGAACTGCATGTGTAGGGTATCTGAGTGTCTGATGGATAACGAGGTACCTAAACAACTTAACCTGAGTAGTAATGGGATAACTAATGAAAGTGGCACCGGTGAGCAATATCTGCTATTTGGTTTTTCATGCTCACTATCCACATCCGGGAGGCCTTATGGACCCTCCTGAGCCAGAGCTTGATTCATTTCTATTTCGTGGGGCCACAAAGTAGTTTGGGGCTTTGTTACTATCCTGTACTTATGCCATGCTTTACTGTTTTATTTAAGATTGTGCGAGGAGCACCTGTACTGTTTAGGATTGCGGAGTGTTTTCGCGGTATCGACAAGCCCAGTCACACTTTCGGGTTCCCAGTCGTTTACAGACATTGGCGCAAACCTTGGGTCCATCTCGGAGCCGGCCAACTTCGCTGCGGGTAGCTTAATGGGGTGGCCCCCTGAAATATTTCTGAATCCTATGATCGCTTTGTCGTGAATGCCTCGTTGGGTTTTGATTTGGTTTTTCCGACGTTGATCGAGTGTGTGTTGCTATTTGTGCACCCCTGCAGGGTAAATCTTTCTGAAAGCCGTGTCCGCGGTTATGGACGACTTGGAGCACAGTTTCTCGATCATAGACAAGTATAACTAAAGTACTGTTTTTAATTTGACTAAGTAACTGACTAGTAAATAGTGCAATACTCATGGAATGGTTGATAAAACTGCCAACGGATGGGTTGTTCGTCCGGTTTCTCGTTGGTGAGCGAGAAGGAGGATGGATTTGTTCATTATACTGTTATAACTGTTGTTACTAATTAACGGACATCCGTCTATCATTGGTTAAGCGGATGGTTAGCGAGTATCTATAGACTTGTTAGTTATTATATTTTGCTGCAATTGCGTCACCCCATGTTTATGTTCCCTTTAGAGGCATAAAGACTTGCTGAGTACCCCTAGGGTCTCACACGATAAATTGTTTGATTCAGATGAACAGATGTACTCGCAAGATGGATACTGGGTGGAGGAGACGGATGATGTTGGCAACGATCACTCAGTGTAGAGATTCCGGGAACGGGGATCCGTGAGATCTGTGGGCGGGATGTGTTTATTTATATGGCATCTTATGCCGATTTGCTTCTTATCCGTACTCAGACCTTGTTTTCTGCTTCCGCCTGATACTCTGATGTTTGATGTATGAGGAGCTATCCTAAACTATTATCTCTATCTAGGATATTTGGATCTTGCCGTATGGCGTTGCAATATTTCTATTTCTTTTAGATGGAATGGCTCTGTGAACAGTTGTATGGTGGCTTGCATACATACTCACTTGTGTATGTAGTTGATCCCTTCGCCTGCCGATTACGCTGCTCGTTCTTGTCCCGATGTTCTGAAAGTGGCTAGGACGGCCGAAAGGTGTACCTGTGAGTGGCCCCTGGGCCCCACCGTACTATTTTAACCACTTTCGCTCATCCAGGCAGGCAACTAAGAGCGTAATTCACCGAGGTAGTTACAGGATCAAGTGCCAGAATACGAGACGAAGAAGGGCCAGGGAGCCACCACACCACCTGGCCGCGCAGCTAGGCCTGGCCCGCGCTAGGGGGTGGTGTGGCCGCTCCCGGCACCCCCTCGGCCTCTCCTTCCGCCTATAAGTTGCCCTCAGGATGAAAACCCTAAGGGCCCGATCAAAAATCCATGAAAGAGTCTGTAGCCGCCGTCATCTCCATCCCTAGATCGGGAGGGATCTGAAGCTCTTCCCGGCACCCTGTCGGAAAGGGGAATTCACCCTGGAGGCCTTCTTCATCACCATGCAAGCCTCCAGTGTGATGCGTGAGTAGTTCATCCTTGGACTCTGGATCCATGTAGTATCTAGATGGCTGGTTTCTCCTCCTTTGTGCTTTCATGTTTAGATCTTGTGAGCTCCGTTCATGATCAAGATCATCTATTTGTAATTCATACATGTTGTGTTTGCGGGGATCCGATGGATATTGAGATGCTATTTTAGATTGATTATTGATTCTATCATGTCTTTGTTATTTGAGATCTTGCATGCTTTCCGTTGTTAGTAGCTATCTTGGCCAAGTAGATGCTAGCAACTCCAAGAGATAGTATTTATGCTCGATAGTAGGTTCATGCCTCTGGTAATCTGGGGAAGTGACAGAAATCTCTAAGGTACTAGATGTGCTATTGCTACTAGGGAGAAAACAACAATCCTTGGTTCATAGAACAATCGTACTATTTACTTTACACGCAGTTCGTAAAGCAATAATCTGTTGCTTGCAACTTAATACTGGAGGGGGTTCGGATGATAACCTGAAGGTGGATTATTAGTCATAGATGCAATTGGATGGCGGTCTATGTATTATGTTGTAATGCCCAATCAAGTCTCAAAGGAGTCAAGATGATTAGTATATGCATGTATTGCTTTCTCGGTGTTTGTCAATTGCCCCGCTGTAATTTGTTCACCCAGCATGTTATCTATCTAAGGAGAGCCACCTCTAGTGAACTATGAATCCCGGTCCTTTTACTTTACATACAATCTACAATATTTTACTGCTTTGTTTTTACTTTCTGCAAACTTTTACTTCTTTCCATTCGATACGTTTAATCCTTTGTTTTCCGCAAAACACGGTGAGATTGACAACCTCATCACAAGTTAGGGACAAAGTTCTGTGGTT
The DNA here is from genome assembly GCA_916181665.1 of Avena sativa. NCBI lineage: Eukaryota > Viridiplantae > Streptophyta > Magnoliopsida > Poales > Poaceae > Avena > Avena sativa. The sequence continues at coordinate 234,990,658 of OV702287.1, forward strand.
GTGTTGTGCAGGTCTCCATGTTGCTACTAGCACTGGTAGTGCGCCCTGCCAAAGCTCAGCTAGTAACACCTTTGGGGTGTTTCCTTGCTCCTACTAGTTCGATTAAACCTTGGTTTCATAACTGAGGGAAAACTTGCTGCTATATTCATCGTACCTTCCTCTTGGGGTTCCCAACGAGCTCTACGTCGAAACTCGAGCGCATCAAGATTTTCTGGCGCCGTTGCCGGGGAACAAAGAAATATAAGCTCCCACGTCAACTACACGCCATCATAGATTTTCTGGCGCCGTTGCCGGGGAGTCAAGGAAATCTTCACAAGGGGAGTCCCTCATAACCAATCTCTTTACTTTGTTATTTTTTTTTGCTTAGTTTTCTTTTTGCTTTGTTTGCTTGTTTTGTTCTTCAAAAAAAACACAAAAAAAATAGTTTTACTTGTTTGCTTTCTTATTTGAAAACCCAAAAAAATGACTACTCTTGAAAACACTAAGTTGTGTGACTTCACTAGCACCAACAACAATGATTTTATGAGCACACCTATTGCTCCACCTGTGGCTGAAAATAATTTCTTTGAGATAAAACCTGCTTTGCTCAATCTTGTTATGAGAGAACAATTTTCTGGTATTGGTAATGAAGATGCTGCTTCCCATCTAAATAACTTTGTTGAACTTTGTGAGATGCAAAAGCATAGGGATATAGATGGTGATATTATTAAGCTGAAATTGTTTCCTTTCTCTTTGAGAGGAAAAGCTAAAGAATGGTTGAATTCCTTAACTAGGAATAGTATTGATTCTTGGACTAAGTGCAAAGATGCTTTTATTGGAAAATACTATCCTCCTGCTAAGATTATATCTATGAGAAGTGAAATAATGAAGTTTAAACAACTTGATAATGAGCATGTTGCTCAAGCTTGGGAAAGAATGAAATCTTTGGTAAAGAATTGTCCCACTCATGGACTGGCTACTTGGATGATCATCCAAACTTTTTATGCAGGATTGAACTATTCTTCAAGGAACCTATTGGATTCAGCTGCTGGAGGTACCTTTATGACCATCACTTTGGGTGCTGCAACAAACCTTCTGGACAATATGATGGTTAATTATTCTGAATGGCATACTGAGAGAGCTCCACAAGGTAAGAAGGTAAATTCTGTTGAGGAAACCTCCTCCTTGAGTGATAAGATTGATATAATTATGTCTATGCTTATTAATGGGAAAGACCATATTGATCCAAATAATGTTCCTCTAGCTTCTTTGGTTGCTCAAGAAGAGCAGGTTGATGTGAACTTCATAAGAAATAACAACTTTGGCAACAATGCTTAAGGTAATAATGCTTATAGGAACCATTTTAGTAACAACAATTGTATGCCATATCCTCCCAACAATGGTAATGCTTATGGAAATCCTTATAACAATAATAAGAGTGCTCCCTCTGAACTTGAAGTTATGCTTAAAGAGTTTATTAGTAAACAAACTGCTTTCAATAAAACTATTGAGGAAAAACTCTCTAATGCTGAAAGAAATATAGCATCTTTGGCTGAAGCTCAATCTACTTTGAATAAAATGGCTGCTAAACCTGAAACTAATGATAATCCCTTTGTAGCTACTAATGCTATACAAGTAAGAATTGATGAAAATGTTAGACTATTAGCTGAATTACATGCTAAGTGGGAAAGAGAAGATGAAATTGCTAGAAACATTAGTGTTTCTACTATCACCACCACTAGTGTTGAGGCTAGTTATAGTTCTACTACTTTAGATGATAAATTTGATTTTGATCTTGATGGTTGCAACATCTCTGAAGTTATTAAGTTCCTACAAAAGCTTGCTAAAAGTCCTAATGCTAGTGCTATGAACATGGCCTTTACAAAACACATTACTGATGCTCTCATAAAGATTAAAAAAGAAAAGATGAAACATAAAGCTTATATTCCTATAAAACAAGAGGATGGTTGGGAACCCATCATTAATATGAAAGTGAATGACTTTGATTTCAAAGCCTTGTGTGATCTTGATAGTAGTGTTTCTATTATGCCTAGAAGGATTTATGATATGCTTGATTTGCCTCCTCTTGAAGATTGCTATTTGAATGTCCCACTTGATGATAATGCTAAAAAGAAACTCATGGGGAGTCTTAATGATGTTCTTATTAGGGTTAACGATTCCTATGTCCCCGTTGTTTTCTATGTTTTGGATGTTGAATACAATGCTTCTTGTCCTATTACTTTGGGAAGACCTTTTCTTAGAACTGTTGGTGCCATCATTGATATGAAAGAAGGCACCATTAAATATCAACTCCCACTCAAGAAAGGTATAGAACACTTCCCTAAAAATAGAGAAAATATTTCTTTTGCTTCTCCTATGAAAACAAAATTTGATCTTAATGCTTCTTCATTTGAGAACACTTGATTCTTTCTTTGCTTCTTATGCATAACTTAAAGGCGTTAAAGAAAAGTACTTGTTGGGAAATAACCCAAAAGTTTTAGATGAGTCTTGTAAGTTATTACCTCTGTAATAACATCTCCTTATCCTTTTTATTTGCTTTTTGTGCCAGGAGTAACCTCTAATGAGAGTGAAGTAATGATTGGGAAAGTTGCTGTCCCGAAACAGATTTTAGTGTTTCACCGTAAAAATTCCTGAGAGAGCTCTGTATGTAGGATTGAGCTGTAATTTTCTGTGCTTCTGCCCCAGGTTGTTATCTAACTTTCGTTAGTTCAACACTTTTTGCTTTGAGCAACATAAGGTCTTCAAAATATTCGTCTTTACCTGCTGGTCTGTTTTGACAGATTTCTGCCATTTTCTGCATTTGCTTCTTGTTAGTTCCTTCTTGAGTTCTTTTGGGGAATTGAGCCTTTTGAGGCAAGTGCTACAGTAGCTAGTGTTCTAATGGAAGTTTATTTGGTGTTAGAACTGAACCTTGAGACTTATTTATCTTAAGTGCACTAATGTTGCTAATGAGATTGTGTGAAGTTTTGTATGAAGGAAAACTTTCAGGTGTATGGAAGGAACGAGTAATGAGATAAAGGATGGACTAAAGCTCAAGCTTGGGGATGCCACGCGTGTCACCCAAAGAAATATCCAAGAAGTACAAGCGTCAAAGCTTGGGGATGCCCAAGGCATCCCCCTTCTTCATCAATAAAAATTCCAGGTTTCTTCCAAACGCTTCATTTTATTATTTCATGCACAGTTGTGTTTTTCTTGGAGCGTCTTCTTTTTTGTTTTTGTTTTGGTTTTTAGTTTGCTTGGTTTGCTTAGTTTTCTGAATAAGTTGGTTGGACCCCCTCTTTCACACTTTGGTTTGCGAATAGTTTGGTTTGGTTTGGAAAAGAGTAGGAAAGTTCATACTTATGTGGTAAAAAGAGCTCGTTTTTGACTGTGGCCTATGCTTTGTCATGCCATGCTTGATAATGTTTTGGCTTTATGCTTAGTATTCTTTGCTGTAGCATGACTTGTTATAAACAATTGAGATTTCTTAATGTGCCTTGGATGAATCATGCTTTGTTTTAGCATATTAAAGCATAGTATAGTGGTATTCTCCTTTGATGCTTTATTTGGGTTGACTTGGCACATGCTCACACCATGTTATGACTATCACAAGTCACCATAGCCTTTACGATCCTTTAGTTTTCAACTTGTGGTATCACTTTATTCTTTGATCAATAATGTTTTGTCGCTCTGCATGATTATGGCCATTATTGCTCTCTTAGTTTGTCGCTCCCAGTCTTTTGCTAGCCTCCACAACCAAGTATGAGTTCCACTCATGCATCCAACTCCCTAAACCAAGTTATTCCAAAGAGTCCACCATACCTACCTACTAGCTTATGCTATTCCAAGTATATTCATGCTTTTGTTTACCTTCCTCTTGTTATGAGAAAACTAGTGATTAAAGCTCTCACGAACTTGAAGGCACACTTTACTTTACTTGCCCTTAATAAACTTGAACCATTGTGTCATCTATGTTGTATATGCTTGCACTTATTTGTTGGGAATTAGCAGAACCATGCTTTCATGGGAAACACTTTCAACATTGCACTCGGTACTTGTACCTAGTTGATATCATGCCCTTTTGTATATGGATGTCGTCGGTGTGAAATGAAAGGGGAGCTTGTAAGTCCATGGAGTTATGTATATGTGTTAGAGAAATGCCTGGGCCGCTGGTCTAATCCATGCTGACATGGTGGAAACCTGCAGCGTAACCATAATGAGCTGTCTATGAAGCATTCTTCTTATAAAAAAGAGTCCTATATTGAGAAAAAAAGAGAAAAGAAAAAAAAAGATACTATGAAAAGAGGAAAGAGAGAAAAAAGCACCATATTCCCATGGAAGTAGAATGCTGAGATGCTCGTTGTCTGCTTGCCTTGTCATTTTGATATGGGGATTCTTCCGTATCATCGGGCAAAGGGGTACCCCGTTGGCGGCTCTCAATCATACACATGTACTTACGATGACAAGAACTTACCGGTGACTAAACTTGAGTAGCATGAGGAGCGGCCCTCGTATACAAGGGACATGAGATTTCTGACTTATACTTCGTCAAGCATGTACACCATAGTTTGTTCACTTTAACCTTAATCACTTCAAGATGCTTATGATATGGGCAATGAGAGCTGAAAGCTATTAAATAGCATAATTTTTGGAAGCTCTTTATGAGACTTGAATCCCTACTTCCTTTTACAAAAGGCCTTTCTTCCACCATTATATTGAGTCTCCACCTTCTATCTTTATGCACTACTTTGAGAGCATAGTGGCCATTCTTAGTTCTATGTGCATTGTCCCAAGACTAGTTGATTGATGCATAATGCTGGCCGGGTCACCTCAAGGCAGGCCGAATCACGGGGTAACCCGGACCAGGGGCGTTCGCCTAACTAAGTCTCAACCGACTTAAGCAGTAAGTCGGAAATGCATGTTTAACTTGTATGCAGGAACAGGTGTGGCCGGATCAACTATGATCCGGGGCACATCTAGCTTCTAGGAGAAGGAAGGAATCTCGCTGGTCAAAAGAAGCCCCGGTACGCACTGCCTGAGCGAAGCAGACAAAGGCAGGACCATCGAGGCGTGGCCGACAAGGGTGACGATACCCATGTCGGCTGACGCGGGCGCCGCAGAGGCTCACATAGCTTCTGCATGTGTGACGCGAGGGAAAAGTAACCCGGTCGGCTTACTACTTTGGGAGATGGCATATTCTAGGAATATACCTCCATGTATGCCCTAGATGGAGACCTAGCCCCCCCTATATAAGGAGGGCTAGGGCTTCTTTAGAAACGGTTCCGATTTGGCTAGTTTGGCTAGGGTTTTAAGGGTGATCTGTGAGCGAGAGTAAGAGAGCTCCTTCTTCCTCCTCTCGCCAATACAGCTCTAGGAGCACTTGTAACCTTGGAGACAAAGCAAATATAAACTTCTGTGTGGAGAATCACTTCACTATCCCTCCCTGGATTCCCCTAGCGTGTATTAGTCCCCACCTTTAGCCTATCCATGGCATCTTCTGTGACACCACCACGAAAGTTGGCGCCCACCTTGGGTCTAGAGGCACTAGCAGGGGTGAAGATCCGGATGGGATACCTCATCAGCACCGGCGAACGCATCGTCTCCGGGCTCGTTTAGCGCTTTGGAGCGCTGGACTTCGTGAGCGACAACGCTGGCTGCTTCGGCACGCGCCCACTTCCGTGCAACGGCCTCTTCGTCAAGTTGGGTGCGCACAAGGTCTACGTTGTTGTGGACGTATCATGCGTTCATCCGCAGCACGTTGTTGAAGCAGGGGAACCACCCCTTAGCGTGGTTCACGGGGAGCGTATCGCTCGCTCCCCGGACCGTGCTGAAGTGATGATGACTGCGCCGGGGGCAGGCGCAAGAAAGGATCCAGCACCAGATCTGGAGGTAACACCTAAGGTACCGAGGAAAGGTAGAGGTCCTCCACTAGAGAGGCCTGAGAATGTATTGAGAGAAGCTATGGATAGCTTGGCTAACCCGGTAGCAGCGGTAGTAGATCCGACGCGGGCACAGGCCGAGCTAGAGGAAACTAGGTAGAAAATTCTGGAGGGAGCGAAAAAGATTGTTGCGGCTCAGCAGTCGTTGAACATGACGCTGCGTGAGTACACCAAGGCAAACAAAGTAGATGCTGTAAAAGTAAAGGGGAGAAATCTCATGAGTGAAATGAACAAAGAAGGGGATACTCGGATTGAGGAGTCTGGAAACTATTTGTCCGTGGGGCTGCCGAAGTACAGTACCCCGACGAAAAACCTCAGAGCAGCAGATGCAGCCGCATCCGAGCTAGAGGGCCCGTCAGAGACAGCAAGATCGGGTCAGTGAGTTGGTTCGGATCGTGAATAGGCAAAATGAGGAACTGCTTAGGGCAAACCCGGAGAAAGCTGGGGCCTCCAAGATCGTTCATTCGGCGGTGGGTAACCCGGAGAAATCCGCTGGAGCCGCATCGTCCCCTCATGGTGGTCAAAGGAGAGAGGAGGTAGTAACCTCGGCCAAGAGAAACAAGCAGATTGTTCCGTATGACCCGACAAGGGCAGGAAAGGCAAAAGAAGTACAAAGAAACGACGATCGACGGAGTGTAAGCCGAGGTGAAGCTGGCCGAGGTAACCGTGACCAAGGAAATGCCGGTCAAGGAAACGCTATTAACGGTAATGCTGGACAACGCAACTCTACAGGACAACCGCAACAGCGGAATATGCCAAGGCAAGAGCAAAGTGTCGGCCGAGGTATGCAACAGAAAGATGCGCCACGAGAACGAGACCGGTACAATGAAGGATATTCGGAAATGGTAAATGCAGGATACCCATGGCCGGACTATCATGTGATAGGGTCAAGATTGGGAAGCAGGGATTTGATGCCGGATGATGCCAGGTTGAAACTGGATCGACTGTATAGGTCGGAGTAGATTGAAAGTCAAGGTCCTCCGGGTCCTACGTGTTTTGGACCCTGGATCATGAAAGAGCCACCAGTACCTAACTTCCAGTTACCTAGAGGCACGAAGACGTATGACGGCAGCACTAAGCCGGAGGATTGGTTGATAAATTATGCAACGGCTATGAAAATCGCCACATGCAACTTGAGGTGGGCTGTACGATACGTACCCCAGATGTTGGAGGGCCCGACAAGGGTATGGCTAAACAATTTGCCACCCGGAAGCATTAATTGTTGGATAGATTTTGAAGAGAGGTTCATCAACAATTTCTCGAGTACGTATCAAAGGCCGAATAAGCCACAGACACTAGCTATGTGCAAGAAAAGACCGAATGAGACGGACCGTGAGTTTTTAACTCGGTGGTGTACCGTGAGAAACTCATGTGAGGGCGTGATAGAATCACAGGCCATAGCGTGGTTTGCACAGGGATGCAGATATGCAAGCGAACTGTGGCAAAAGTTACAAAGGAAGATGCCCACCATGTTGGCAGAGATGATCCGGATTGCTGATTTGTATGCTCTGGGAGATCCGACTCAACCTAGGCTTGTGTCAAACGAGTCGAACGATGAGTACTACCAGAGAGATGGAGCCGGATCATCCTGGAGGAATGACTACAGAGGTAAATGGAGGGACGATAGACCGGATGACCAGTACAGTTCGCAATAGGTTGCAGCTGTGAATCAGGACCAGCCTGGAACAAGAAGCAATCAACGCCAGAAAACCGGAGGGCAATGGCCTCCGAGAAACGATGGCAAGAAAACTTGGACGCTAGAACAAAAGAAACAGTGGCAAGAAAGGAAGGACCGTCCGAGGTACACCTATGAGTCGATGTTGGATCAGCCGTGTAAGTTTCACACGCCAAATCCGAGTAACCCAGCGGGTCATACAACAAGGCAATGTGAGTGGATGTGTAAGATGGAACAAGATGGTTCGGGGAATGCTCAGGCACCCCGGAATGATCAACCTCGGCAGGAGTTACCCCGGCAGCAATTGCTCTCCGAAGCGAACACGCAACAGCTAATGTTGCCTCCCCCTCCACCGAGGTATGACAACAATGAGAGAAGGGATGCAGTGCATCAGGTGGAAAATTAGCACCAGCCGGATCAAAGGTACCCCGGAAATGAGGGAAGAAATGAGTACAGAGAGCATCACCAGAGCTATTGTGTGTTCACAACTGAGGAAACAGATAGAAAGAGCTTGCAGCACCGACATATGGAGGTCAATGCGGTAATGCCAGCGGTGACGAGGTACATGCCTTGGTCGGACCAGGAAATCACCTGGAACATCAAAGATCATCCCAAACTTATGCCGAGTCCTGGTTCATATGCGTTAGTACTGGACCCGACATTCATTGGGCCTAACATCAATGTGAGGTTCTCCAAGGTACTGATTGACAATGGTAGTAGCATTAACATTATGTATGCGGATACAATGCGCAAGTTGGGTATCTCAGAGAACATGCTCCAGGCTACAAGGACAACTTTCCATGGTATTGTACCAGGCATTTCTTATGAGCCCATAGGCAAAGTCTGGGTCGACGTATTGTTCGGCACGAGAGATAATTGCCGAACTAAGAATCTGGAGTTTGAGGTGGTGAACTTGGAAAGTGCGTATCACACGTTACTCGGAAGGCCAGCATTGAATAAGTTCATGGCAAGATGCCACATCAGTTATCTGAAGATGAAGTTGCCCGGGCCAAATGGAGTGATTACCATTGCAGGAGATTTCCGACGTTGCATTGAGTTTGCCTCAGCCGGGTCTAACCTAGCCGAGTCACTCGTGATTGCGCAAGAGAAAAGAAAAATCCAAGAGGTGGCGGCATTAGCTCAGTCCACGCAGCAGTATATGTCGGCGCTGAGTAACCCGCATGGTAGCGTTTCGTTCCAAGCCGCAAAGGATACTGAGAAAGTGCCTGTTGATGATATGTTCCCAGAGCGCACCGTAACAATTGGTGCCGGGTTGAATGATAAATAGGAAAGCGAGCTCGTCAACTTCCTCCATGAGAGTCGTGATATTTTTGCTTGGTCTACACAAGACTTGCAAGGTGTTCCGAGGGAGTTGGCCGAGCACTCTTTGAACGTAAGACCCGGAGCAAGGCCGGTGAAGCAACCTCTCCGCCGCTACGCCGAGGATAGGAGAAAATTCATTAGAGACGAGATAGCTCGGTTGCTAGCAGCAGGATTTATCATGGAAGTACTGTATCCGGATTAGCTCTCTAATCCGGTGCTGGTAGAAAAGAAGAAGGATGATCCGAACGTGGCAGTAGTTTGGCGTATGTGTATCGATTACACGAACCTGAACAAGGCGTGTCCAAAAGATCCATTTCCACTGCCGAGGATAGATCAGGTCATAGACTCAACCGCGGGATGTGAACTGTTGTCATTCATTGATGCATATTCTGGTTTCCACCAGATACCTCCGAATCCGGATGATCAAATAAAGACCGCATTTATCACCCCGTACGGGGCTTATTGCTATCGCACTATGCCGTTTGGTTTACGTAATGCAGGTGCAACGTACCAAAGATGTATGCAAAAATGTTTGCACGACCAAATAGGTCAAAATGTACAAGTATATGTTGATGATGTGGTTATCAAGACCAAGGAAAGAAAAATGCTCCTTGACGACATCAGGCAGACATTCGCGAACTTGAGAAGGTTCCGTATGAAGCTTAACCCGGAAAAATGTACCTTCGGTGTCCCGGCTGGAAAATTACTTGGATTTCTCGTCTCCAGCCGAGGCATCGAAGTTAATCCAACTAAGATCCAGGCCATTGAACGAATGGAGCTTCCAAAGTGTCTTAACGATGTCCAGAAGTTCACTGGGTGCCTAGCATCGTTGAGTCGGTTTGTATGTCGGTTGAGAGAAAAGGCATTGCCTCTCTACCAACTCATGAAAAAGTCGGATAAGTTCGTTTGGACGCCACAGGCCGATGAAGCCTTTGCCCACTTAAAAAAGATGTTAGCCACTGCACCAGTGTTATCCTCTCCACTATCAAAGGAGCCAATGTTGCTCTACATAGCCGCAACCAACCGAGTTGTAAGTGAAGTGATTGTAGTAGAGCGCGATGAAGAGGGTAAGTCGGTGCAGAGGCCAGTGTATTACTTGTGCGAGGTATTATCTGCCTCAAAACAGAACTACCCGCACTTTCAAAAGGTGGCATATGGTGACAAAGAAGTTAAAGCATTACTTTGAGGAGAACCCCATCAAAGTAATATGTGAGGCTCCCATATCCGAGATAATGGGTAACAAGGATGCAAGTGGTCGAATCGCAAAATGGGAAATTGAACTAGCTCCTTATGCGCCACAATATGACAGAAGAGAAGCAATCAAGTCTCAGGTTGTGGCAGACTTTTTTGTAGATTGGGCCGAGGTACAATATGAACCACCGCCACCAGATCCGAACTACTGGAGGATGCACTTTGACGGGTCAAAAACAAAAAACCAGGCTAGGCGCCGGAGTTGTGCTTACCTCGCCAAAGAAGGAACAGCTGAAATATGTGCTCCAAATCCATTTCGCAGCATCGAATAATGTCGCAGAGTATGAAGCACTTGTGCATGGGCTCAAGGTAGCAAAAGAGATTGGGATACGTCGGATCATATGCTTTGGCGACTCGGATTTGGTGGTACAGCAAGTATCAGGGCTGTGGGACGCCCTTGATCCAAACATGGCGCTTTACAGATTTCATGTACAGAAGATATCTGGTTACTTTGAGGGGTGTGAATTTCACCATGTGCCTCGAGTGGAAAATGAGGCTGCCGACATGCTATCGAAGCTCGGATCAACCCGACAAGCAGTTCCACCGGGTGTAGCATTGGAACACCTCAGAAAACCATCTATCAGGCCGTCCCCAGGAACCGACTCGATCTATGTCCCGGAAGATACAGAATCCGGAGCTGAGCCCATGGACATTGACATGGGAGGTAGTGCGCGAAACCCGGGGACTGCATCAGCAAACCCGAGGACTGCCTCAACGAACCCGGGGACTACCTCGCAGGACCCGGGGACTGCTCAGCGTGATCCGGTTGAAGTTATGCCGGTGGATTAGATGGAAATTAATGAGGATGTGTTCCCTGCACGAGCAATACCAGCTTGGGCATTGCCTATATTTCAATTCCTGAAAAATGGAAAGTTACCCACTGAGGAGGTGTTAGCCAGGCAAACTCAGAGGAGAGCAAAAGCATACACGATTATCAATTCCGAGCTGTACAAACGGAGTGTAACCAATGTCCTCCAGCGATGCGTTGACCCGGAAGAAGGGCTTGACATCCTCCGAGATATACACCAAGGAGAATGCGGGCATCATGCTTCATCCAGAGCCTTGGTGGCAAAAGCATTCCGGCATGTGTTCTACTGGCCAAGTGCCTTAGAACAAGCAGAAGATCTGGTGAGAAAATGCAATGGTTGTCAGAGGTACGCTACTAAGACACATATGCCAATGTCGGAACTCAAGACCATACCAATTACATGGCCATTTGCTGTATGGTGCTTGGATATGGTTGGTCCGTTTAAACCAGCAAGAGGAAACACGACTCACATTTTGGTCATGGTGGATAAATTTACGAAGTGGATCGAAGTAAAGCCTATTAGGAAATGTGATGGGGCTACGGCCGTAACGTTTCTCAAAGATATAATCTTGAGGTACGGTTACCCACACAGTATCATAACTGATAATGGAACAAATTTTGCGGAGGGAGCATTTGCGTGTTTCTGCCGGGACAAGAAGATCCGACTCGACGTAGCCTCGGTAGCCCAGCCCGCATCAAACAGACAAGTGGAAAGATCCAACGGATTAGTACTATCCGGGATAAAACCCCGGCTCATTGAGCCGCTGCAAAGATCAGCGGAGTGCGGGATAGAAGAACTACCAGCGGTACTATGGAGTTGAAGAACAACTTTGGATCGATCAACAGGCTATATGCCGTTTTTTCTGGTATATGGGGCAGAAGCTGTATTACCAGCCGACATAGAGCATGATTCGCCTAGGGTCACCCAGTACACAGAAGCCGAAGTGCAAGAAGCCCGGCAAAATGCTGTTGATCTGCTGGAAGAAGTGAGAGAATTGGCATTGTCCAAATCCGCCATATATCAGCAAAATCTCCGACGCTATCATAGCCGGAAAGTAAGCCCCCGAGTCTTTCGAGAAGGTGATCTGGTGCTCCGGTTGGTACAACGTACTGCCGGCATGCATAAATTATCCCCCCATGGGAAGGGTCGTTCATCGTGAGCAAAGCATTGCACAATGACTCTTATTATCTTATAGATGCAAAGCCACAGGAAAAGAACAAGGCGGACAGGTCAGGCGAAGAATCTAAGCGCCCATGGAATGTAGCTCTACTTCGTCCTTTCTACACTTAGCAGAGAAGTGTATGTATTCGAGTCTTCTCATATATCGGTATTTATGCCGGCAATGAGCTTATGAATGAAATGTTGGCACCTCGAGCAGTAACTCGGAGACTTCCTTAATAATATTTGTTGTTTTTTATTATTTTTATGTCAGCTGGAGTAAGTTGTTCTACTTAACTCGGATCAGTAATGTGTGAGCACCAAAAACCCAACTCTTCGACTTGCTGCTGTCCAACAAGAATTGGCTTCATGGCAAGCAAGAGAACAAGTTTGGAATTGCGTAGCACATGAAAAACGACTAATGAAAAGAACTTAATCGAGCCGACGTTTGTTTTTCAGACTAACCTTGTATTTACTTTCAAACTATTATGCTAAATTATTTTGAGCTAAGCCTAAAAGTTTCTGAGTATTGTTAAAACAATTTTTGAAGCTCGGATTCGTAAGTCGTAAAACTGAATCAAGGTAGACACGAACCGAGCCAGAAGATTGGACGAACAAGAAAATGAAACTCGGGGACTACGCCCAAGTTAATCCGGCATACAAACTTAGTAGCAAAATATTACATAAGTACGGGATACATTTCCACCCGGCATTACCGGGGATCTGATAAGTTTTCGAGTGTTTTTAATTAAGGAGCAGCAGGAGGAGGAAGTTCGGCGTCATCTTCGTCTTCTTCGATATCCGAGGCATCGTCCTCTCCATCCTCGTCCGAACTATCTTCGACATTCTCGACCCCGTCATCGCCAGCGGCTTCCAGGAAGCTCGGACCCTCAGTCCATTTATGAATGGGAGAATATTCAACAAGGCTATGGGCGCAAGCCTGGCGCTGAGCTACCCATTCCGGGTCATCGGTCCACTTGGATCCGGTGCGCACACGCGTCAGGAGGTTGAGATCGATCTTCTCATACCACGTGAGTATGTGGTGAAGAACGGTCTCAGCTGCAGCACGTCTAGCAGACTCCCTCCAAAGGTCGAGCTGAGTCTCGATCTCCGACAGCTTTTTAGCAAGAAGTGAAACTCTCTTCGGAGCGCTCTCACCGGGCCAAAACGTGTTGAAGACTCAGACTGAAACGTCGAGGAGATCCCTGCCATAGTTCTTGATGATTTCCACGCGAGATGACAGGCTGACCAATAGGTCCTCCATGTCAAGGGGAATGCTCTCACCGTCAGAAGCGACAGGAGTACCCCTCTCTCGGCGCAAGTTGGCAACAACAGCGCTCGCAATAGGAGTACCTTCTGGAAAGTGGCCTAAAAACAAGGCAAAGGAAGAAGCTAAAGAAAATACATATGAAGTAACCCGGAGAAGTATGTCGGATAAGGGAAAGGAACTTACGTGAAATGTGGCTGTGGATCCAGGTCAATTCATTGATGCAATTATCGCGTCTTTGACGGAGCTGCACCAGTTCAGTGTTCGCCGACTCAAGTTTGACGTCGGCCTCCTGGAGAAGATCGCGGTCCTTGGCAATTAAGGAGGTTGAGGCGCTCGTGTTCTTCGATGAAGTCCTGGCCAGCCTTTTCAAGCTCAGTTTGGTGCTGCGCCTTCATTTTCTTCATTTCTGCCTTTAACTTGGCAATCTCGTCGTTCTTGGTTCGGAGAAGGGCAAGCTCATCGTCTTTCTTTTTGAGCTCGGCCTAATGCTGCCCTGCTTGTTCGAGAAAATGCAGCATCATATCAGGCACGCGCACACTATCTTCAAGAGATGCTGAAATAGCGTGTTGACCCAGCAGTGCCGAGGTATGATTGTTTGCCGAGCCAAGAGGAAAAGAAGATGGGAAGCAAAGCAGGGTCGGACAAAAAGAACTTACCCTTGATCTGCTCCAGGTTCTTTCGCATAATCTTGTTCTCAGCCTCCACCCCGGCTGCGGAAACCAAATAATGAGATTAGTTCGGCAGAGGGAGTTGAAGGAAAACGGAGAAGCGCCAAGGGAGAAACTTACCCCTTTTCTCATGCCCAGCGAGATGTGCATTGTGCTTTGCGAGAAGCATCTTGTGAGTATCCAGAAGACGATGGAAACTCAGCACTCCGGCGGTTGGTGGTCACCTGAAAAGAATACGAAAATTTAGCTTAAGCCTTGCGCATATTCAAAGTGTACAAGATCCGAGCCAAGTGGAACTTAACCCGGCTCTAGGTGTGTGCATATTCGAAGTGTACAAGATCCGGGCCAAGTGGAACTTAACCCGTCTCTAGGTGTGTGCATATTCGAAGTGTACAAGATCCGGGCCAAGTGGAACTTAACCCGGCTCTAGGTGTGTGCATATTCGAAGTGTACAAGATCCGGGACAAGTCGAACTTAACCCGGCTCTAGGTGTGTGCATATTGGAAGTGTACAAGATCCGGGCCAAGTGGAACTTAACCCGGCTCTAGGTGTGTGCATATTCGAAGTGTACAAGATCCGGGCCAAGTGGAACTTAACCCGGCTCTAGGTGTGTGCATATTGGAAACTATGAAGGAGCTACGTTAGTTCTCTAAGGAGCATCCAGCCGAGTAACAAGTTACTCCCCCGGAGGCTCGGGGACTAATGGTTATATTGCTAGTGCATGATAAGGAAAAGGTAAAGTAACGTACCTCCATCATCTGGCCCGCGAGGTTAATCGCCTTAGAGGCTGTGTTCATCTGAGCAGCGAATTTGGCGGGACCAAACTTCTCCAGGAGATCGTCGTTATAGACGAACTCCGCCTTGTTCCAGTTCTTCATGAACTCGATCAAGGTCGGAGGATATCGCTCACCGCTAAGCATGTGGGCCGCCACCAAGCCCTTTGCATGTGCCTCTCTCCTCTCAACTTGAGCAAGGGCCGGACTAGTGTGCAGAACAAGTTGCTATGCACTAGTTGGATCGACAGGGGCGTCCTTAGGTGCTGGAGCCTTCTGGGCAAGCATGGACGCGAGGGTGTGCTGTCCATACCCGCTGGACGCTGCCCTGGTGACGTCAGGGGTTTTCTTGCCTTTGGCTTGCTGAGAGGAGGAAGTGGTTGCGGCAGATTTCCCCTTGGGAGCTGCCTGGGTACTTCCTCGCCGAGACTGAGAAGACTTGGACGAGGCGGAGGAGCTTGGTGTTGGTGCTCTTGTTGCTGAAGCTAGTGCTGCTGCTGATTTTCTTGCTGCCGGAGTTGGTGTTGGTGCCAAAATTGGTGCTAATGCTGGTGCTGGTGTTGGTGCTGGTACGGAGGTAATCTTGGTAGTTGCTGGTTGCGGTGGAGCCGAAGTGGTGGATGTCGCTACCTAGGCTGGATCCGTCTCCCCCGCTCTGGGGTCCCCACCTCTTGACGAGGTGGGCTGGAACCCGGAGCAGCCGCAGAACCCTCTGGAATAGGGTTCAGCGGGCGTGACTCGTCGTCACGAGGGGGAGAGGAGCTAGGATGGAGCGGCGAAGAGATGCTAGATCCACTCTGAGGGACCTCCACCGCAGCCCTGTCAAATCAAATAATGTCAGAAGAGAAATTACAACAATGCAAGAAAGGACAAGTTATAGGAGAAAAAGAGACTTACGCGTCCGAGGTTTGGGGCTCCTTGGGTTTCCGAGCCCTTCGTGCCGGGGCCTTGCCTGCAGGCTTGGAAGCAGTTTTGTCTCCGGACTTCTTTCGCCTTTTGGAGGGCTGAGAAGGTCCGGAGGAGGAACTTGATGCAGCTCCACGCTTCTTCTTCGGCGCTGCCGGATTAGGTTCCCCCGTGGCAAGGGGAGGGTCCTCGTGGATCTGCCCACCGGGGTTAGCTGATGCCGGAAAAGCATAAGAAAGGGGGACAGCATCAACAGGTTCAATCACCTTGATATCTGAGTCATCTTCATCATCGGGCCAATCTCTAATAGAAGAGGGTTTACCGGTGGGTCGCTTCGTAGCGTCGGACATCGAGAGGAACATCTCCTGGTCCGGCTCTTCCTTGTCCGGGGTCTCCCGGTCAGGCGCCCATTTAAGGGTCGGATCGGTGCCATCCTCGAGGGTCTGCTGAAGGAATAGCTGAGGAAAAGAATGAGCAACGGAGTAAAAAATGGAACAATGACCGACATATAATTAACCTGGAGTAAAATTTGCGCCACGAAGCTTGCCGAGGGAGGGAGCCTATCCCGACAGAAATGCTCAATTCCCCACGTCCATTTAGTGGAGAAGTCCTTGTGGGTCGTGAAGAGAGCCTTGACCCGGCGATAGATCTCCGAGTTACTCAACTCGAAGGATGAGGTCCGGTTGGGGTCACGTCCGAAGGTCATATGGCACACCTTGTGGGTGCACCTCTGGAGGGGGGAGATTCGGTTGCGAACGAACGTGATCATAGCATCCTCGTTGCACAACCCGAGCTTCTTTAGCTCCGCAAACCTCTTGTTGACCTGGTTGGCCAAGGCTGTGGGCTTCTTGGGGATAACGTCCCACGTTTCCGGATTAGGTGGACCCGGAGCATAGGGAAGCAGCCGGATCAAGTCTTCAGTGCCCTCATTCCGGACATAAAAGATAGTCCGGGCCCATCCTTTGCAGGACTCCAGCCCGGTGATCGAGGGAAAACGGAAAACCTCCGGGGTGAGATGGATGCAGCTCTGAATTGAGTGAGCTGCTTGTCCTCCGGATCAAGTTGAATATTCGGAATTACATTACGACGAAGGCCGAAAAACCGGATCCATAGCTCCTTCGTGGGCCACAATCCGGCATAGCCCTCGATCGTAGAGGCAAAAGCGGAAAGAGAGGTGATTGCATTGGCAGGAAGGTGGTGCGGCTAGAGTTCGTACGTGCTCAACCAGTCATAGAAGAAATTGCTGACTGGCAAACCGAACCCCCGCTGGAAGTGTGACAAGAACACAACATACTCACCCAGATTGGGTGAGGGGGCGAGTTCGGCAGAGGCAAGGCGCGCGATGACGCTGGCGGGAATGCGTTTGGTCCGGTAGAGCCAGTCCAAGTCATCTTGGCAGACCCATGACCCGGCCCACGCACCACGGTCCGCGACGGCGGAGTCCTCCTCGATTTGTTGCTCAGCAACGACGAGCTCCTCCTCCATCATCTGATAATCGCTGCCCTCGCTGGCGCTAGCGGCAGCGGGGGCAGAGGCCTAGATTGTCAGCGACCCATGGTGGAGGAGGCGCGTAGCTGCAGCGACGACGTAGAAATCTGGGGAGAAAATGCGGCGGCGGCGCTGCTGCTTGGGAGCACTGGCGGCGGCGCGGTCGCGAGGAAGACGAAGAAGAAGAGCAAAGGGCAGAGGGGCGCGGTGAGGGAAAAAGCCTAAGTGATGCGCCCCTCCCCTATTTAACCTCTCCCATGAGGAGAAAGTAGGATCGCATCCTGCGGACAAGCCACACGCAATGGCCGTGTACCACCCACATCAACCAATCAACAAGGAGCCACACTGAAGGCCACAGAGTGGAGTTGGTCCCGTGACGTGACACGATGATGCGGTAAACGAGGAGGCAGGCGTGACGTGATCCGCGCACAGTGATGACTGACAATTACTGCGGTGGTTACTGTGTTGGCCCTTAAAATGAGACAACATAATGATTAGCCTCCACGTGGGATGGCGTAGGAGAGAAGGAAGCAAGACCCAGATAGGACCGTGGTAACCCGGCCAACAAGTGAAAACCTGGAATGTGCAGAGGGAAAGTAAAGCCATGAGGTCTGAGTTGAAGCGGTAACCCGGCCGGCAAGTGAAAACTTGGAATGTGCAAGGGGAACGTAAATCCGTATAACCCGAGACAAGGAGGTAATTCGGAAATAACGTCCAAAGGTCAAACATAATTGAACCTGATGTGGCCTTAGCGGCCGAGGCAGCTAAGACCGCACCAGCTTCGGGGACTAATGTTGGGGGGATACCCCCGGGTAGGGTCACGCCGGGGTATAAAGCAGATGCTGGCCGGGTCACCTCAAGGCAGGCCGAATCACCGGGTAACCCGGACCAGAGGGCGTTCGCCTAACTAAGTCTCAACCGACTTAAGCAGTAAGTCGGAAATGCATGTTTAACTTGTATGCAGGAACAGGTGTGGCCGGATCAACTATGAGCTGGGGCACATCTAGATTCTAGGAGAAGGAAGGAATCCCGCTGGTCAAAAGAAGCCCCGGTACGCACTGCCTGAGCGAAGCAGACAAAGGCAGGACCATCAAGGCATGGCCGACAAGGGTGACGATACCCATGTCGGCTGACGCGGGCGCCGCAGAGGCTCACGTAGCCTCTGCATGTGTGACACGAGGGAAAAGTAACCCAGTCGGCTTACTACTTTGGAAGATGGCATATTCTAGGAATATACCTCCACGTATGCCCTAGATGGAGACCTAGCCCCCCCCTATATAAGGAGGGCTAGGGCTTCTGTAGAAAGGGTTCCGATTTGGCTAGTTTGGCTAGGGTTTTAAGGGTGATCTATGAGCGAGAATAAGAGAGCTCCTTCTTCCTCCTCTCGCCAATACAGCTCTAGGAGCACTTGTAACCTTGGAGACAAAGCAAATATAAACTTCTGTGTGGAGAATCACTTCACTATCCCTCCCTAGATTCCCCTAGCGTGTATTAGTCCCCACCTTTAGCCTATCCATGGCATCTGCCGTGACACCACCACGACACATAACTTGTTATTGCTTGTTTGAAACTATTGTATCTAGTCACTCTTATGAACTTTGAAGGTGTCCTATGAATTTATATTTGCTACTCTATTGAGGGACAAGATGAATATTTTTATGCTATGTTTTCTTTATGTGAAACAAACAAACGTCTTGCAAAGCATGTTATTCATGAATCTTTTGTTTGTGCCTTTTTATGTTGCATCATAGTTTCTTTGCTTATTGCTAGAACTTTGTCTTTCATGTTATGATTGAAGTACTATGATCCCAGCTTTGAATGTTTTGCAAATACTTTGATCAAGTCTTTGATGGTGCATGTCACCTCAAAAATTCTTTCTTTTTATCACTTACCTACTCGAGGACGAGCAGGAGTTAAGCTTCGGGATGTTGATACATTGCAAATGTATCTATAATTTTTGATGTTCCATGCTTGGTTTTAACCACTTTCTTATGTTTTTTTCCAACTTTGGAGTACTTTTCATATGATTTCTTGGAATAACCTATTAACAAGAGCCACAATGCTAGCTGCCTGTTTTCTGCTGTTTTTGGTTCCAGGAAAGTCAAAAAATGAATATTCTCGGAATTCGACGGGACAAAAGCCAAAGTGCCTATTTTTCCGGAAGGGATCAAGTTCCAGAATACGAGACGGAGAAGGGCCAGGGAGCCACCACACCACCTGGCCACGCGGCAAGGCCTGGCCCGCGCCAGGGGGTGGTGTGGCCGCTCCCGGCACCCCCTCGGCCTCTCCTTCCGCCTATAAGTTACCCTCGGGATGAAAACCCTAAGGGCCCGATCAAAAATCCACGAAAGAGTCTGTAGCCGCTGTCATCTCCATCCCTAGATCGGGAGGGATCTGAAGCTCTTCCCGGCACCCTGCCGGAGAGGGGAATTCACCCTGGAGGCCTTCTTCATCACCATGCAAGCCTCCGGTGTGATGCGTGAGTAGTTCGTCCTTGGACTACAGATCCATGTAGTAGCTAGATGGCTGGTTTCTCCTCCTTTGTGCTTTCATGTTTAGATCTTGTGAGCTCCATTCATGATCAAGATCATCTATTTGTAATTCATACATGTTGTGTTTGCGGGGATCCGATGGATATTGAGATGCTATTTCAGATTGATTATTGATTCTATCATGTCTTTGTTATTTGAGATCTTGCATGCTTTCCGTTGTTAGTAGCTATCTTGGCCAAGTAGATGCTAGCAACTCCAAGAGTTAGTATTTATGCTCGATAGTGGGTTCATGCCTCTGGTAATCTGGGGAAGTGATAGAAATCTCTAAGGTACTAGATGTGCTGTTGCTACTAGGGAGAAAACAACAATCCTTTGTTCATAGAACAATCGTATTGTTTACTTACACGCAGTTCGTAAATCAATAATCTGTTGCTTGCAACTTAATACTGGAGGGGGTTCGGATGATAACCTAAAGGTGGATTATTAGTCATAGATGCAGTTGGATGGCGGTCTATGTATTATGTTGTAATGCCCAATCAAGTCTCAAAGGAATCAATATGATTAGTATATGCATGTATTGCTTTCTCAGTGTTTGTCAGTTGCCCCATTGTAATTTGTTCACCCAGCATGTTATCTATCTAAGGAGAGCCACCTCTAGTGAACTATGGATCATGGTCCTTTTACTTTACATACAATCTACAATCTTTTACTGCTTTGTGTTTACTTTCTGCAAACTTTTACTTCTTTCCATTCGATACGTTTAATCCTTTGTTTTCCACAAAACACGGTGAGATTGACAACCTCATCGCAAGTTGGGGACAAAGTTCTATGGTTGTGTTGTGCAGGTCTCCACGTTGCTACTAGGACCGGTAGTGCGCCCTGCCAAAGCTCAGCTAGTAACACCTTTGGGGTGTTTCCGTGCTCCTACTGGTTCGATTAAACCTTGGTTTCATAACTGAGGGAAAACTTGTTGCTATATTCATCATACCTTCCTCTTGGGGTTCCCAACAAGCTCTACGTCGAAATTCTAGCGCGTCACCTTCCCTCCTGATGTTTGGGAAGCAAGTGAAAATTACGAAAACCGGAAAACTTTGAATTTTTGTGCTGCCAAGGACCAAAGTGGTTTCTTTCCTATGTACTCCTCGTCCCTACTCCACACCAACGCGCGGCTGCCAAACACGCCAGAGACATAGAGCCGCCGTACCAAGGGACACGTGCGCAACACCATGCTGTGGACGAGGGGAGAGAGATCAGCCGGACCGGTGTGCGAGGGGAAAGGGGAGCAGAGATGGAGCATAGGGAAGGAGAGAGAAAACACACGATTTGTTTTGCGTGCATAGGTCCTGAAATTTACTACTAGTAGAGTTTACACTGTAAGGCCGCAAGAGTACCTCGTGTCAGACACCCATCATAATTTTGCTCTGACATGGAACCGCCTTCAACTTCTCTTCGCTGCTGCCCTCTTCCCCTGCCAACGTTTTATTCTCTTAGCATGTACAACGCGTGGACAGAGGTAACCATATGTCTAAGCAAACAAATATACTACTCCCGCATTGTGTAAAAAAGCACACCTTAATAAGGCTCAGATAGTAAATGTATGACATATCATCACTATATAAAATTATAATTGGTAAAGCACAAAAAATTATAAATTTGATCAATATCTATAAAGTATGGGTGTATATTTGGTTCTTGTACTTTGTATCATCATGTGTAGAAGTCAAATATTATTAGCTACCTAACACTTGAAATTTTTGGTAACATGATCTAGAGAAATGAGGGAGAAGATTCTAGTATGATGGAGAAGTGTGTTTTGAGAGGTTTATGCATAGTGCATTCATTGTGTTCAAGACTATCAATAGAATCTTCTAGATGCTAGAATGGAAAAGAAGATCCAACGGCTAGAAATGCTGGGATTCGCGAGTCTTGATCCAACGGTCAACATTCAAAGTTATCCGTACACTATATAGTGGTAAGATAAGATAAGATCATGTAGAAGTCAATGATTATTAGCTACGAGGGAGAAGATTCTAGTATGATGGAGAAGTGTGTTTTGAGGTTTGTGCATAGCATTCATTATGCTAAAGACTATCAATAGAATCTTCTAGATGCTAGAATGGAAAAGAAGATCCAATGGCTAGAAATGTTGGGATTCACGAGTCTTGATCCAACGGTTAATATTCAAAGTTATCCGTACACTATATAGTGGTAAGATAAGAGAAGATAAGATATCTCTATCTCTACTACTATAGTGGAGCAGTTTTGAATTGGATCCATAGCACCAATCCTGACCATTGGGCTATTGGATCCAGTGGTTCAGAGAAGCTGGATTCGTGTTGAATAATACCTAGAGCAAACTCCACCATGCATGTTCTAGAACCATCATGTCATCACCTTCAAAATTTCATAGCAAAGTAGACTATATTCTCTCTACTTACTACTATAGTGGAGCAGTTTTGAATTGGATCCATAACACTAATCATGACCGTTGGGCTGTTAGATCCAATGGTTCAGAGCAACTCGATTCGTGTTGAATAGTACTCCCTCTGCCAAAATATAAGGCGCCTAAGGATTAGTCAAAAGTCAACATTTTTTAAGTTTGACCATGATTATACACAAAAATATAAAAAATTAGAGTACTAAATTAATATCAATAGATTCACCATAAAGTATATTTTCTTAATATGTCCATTCAATATTGTAGATGTAGATATTTTTTCTAAATATTTGGTCAAAGTTAGTAAGGTTTGACTTTTGACCAATCCTTAGGCGCCTTATATTTTGGGACGGAGCGAGGGAGTACAGACCTAGATGCTAGAATGGAAAAGAAGATCCAATGGCTAGCAATGTTTGGATTTGCCAGTGTTGATCCAACGGTCAATGTTCAAATAAGTTAATCCCTACACTATTTAGTGGTGGTATGCATGGTATTGTAAGAGATAAGAGACAAGATAAAGGTAAGATAAGAAGTACTACGAATGGCCGATCTAATGGTAGGTCTTGTAGGACCGAGGTGATTGAGAGTTAACACGGTCGGTGCAAGTACAAGTTACATCAAGAACCTCGTAAAAAATGAAAATTGCATCCAAGTCCATGCATTTTAGCACAAGGACCCTAACACTGAGCAACGAAGTACTGTGTGTTTTTGGGTTTGCGCACTCTAGCATTCATCGTGCTAAATACTATCAATAGATCGAATCTTTCTTGATGCTAAGAATGGAAAAAAGATCCAACAGTTAACAATGTTTGTATTTGCCAGTCTTGATCCAACGGTTAATATGTTCAAAGTTAATCCCTACACTATGTAGTGGTATGGTATTGTAAGAGATATGAGACAAGATAAAAGATAAGATAAGAAGTATTGTGAATGGTTGATCTTATGGTAGGTCTCATAAGAGCGAGGTGCTTGAGAGTTAACACGGTGGGTAGAATTACAATTTACATCAAGGACCTCATAAAAAATGAAAATTGCATCCAAGTCCATGCATTTATCACAAGGACCCTGAAACCAAGTAATGAAGTACTATGTGTTTTGAGGTTTGCGCATACTAGTGTTCATCATGCTAAAGACTATCAATAGAATATTTATAGATGCTAAGAATGGAAAAAAACATCCAACGGTTAGCAATGTTTGGATTTGCCAGTCTTAAGATCCAACGGTCAATGTTCAAAATAAGTTAATCCCTACACTATGTAGTGGTGGTATATATGGTATTGTAAGAGATAATGTTGAGGGCAAACCTCTAGGGTGGCCCGATCTTTCACAAATCCCACTCAAATTGACGATGGAGTACGGGGAAAGGAGGGGAGGATGAAGACGATGAACTCACGCATGAAGAATGCGATGAACACACACACACAAAACCATGATACACACCAATATCTCATGCCGGCGGTGACCGATCCAGTGCAATCCCTAGGATCGGCATCGGGCGAAAGACTCTCTCTCGAACCGGCACGACGAGATGGGAGACTCGGTGAGATCTTGACGTCTAGGAAAAGGGACTCCGATGCCTAGGCCTTGTACAACACGGAGGCAGGATGCAAACTCCAACGAGGTTTGGGGATATTGGTGCTCCTTAGTCAAGGAGCATGAGGCAAGAATTAGATAGATCCACAAGGGGTTTCCATTAATTCCAATATCATGCGTAGGGTTTACAAGGGAGGTGGGGGACTATATATAGGCCAACCACAAGTTTAGGGGTAATTCAGGCATTAAAGTAGAGTTCTGGGCAAAGTAGAGGGGTACATGGGCCATAAGCCAACTAGGCTCGCATGCCCATCTTCAGGCCGGACAGTCCGGGTCGGAACGGCCGGACAGTCCAGGGTGGCGGGACACTCCGGGTAGTGTCCAAACTGGCCTTCTGAATGTCCACGCCAGGATGAGGCTGGGGCAGGCCAGACACTCCGGCTGTGCCGGACACTCCGGCTGGTTCCGGGCGGACTCTCCGGCTCAATCACCTTCAGGACAGGTGCAGCTTCAGGGCTCGTGGGTCGACGCGGCGGGGGTTCGTACCTGATGATGCACAGAGTAGTGGTATGAAGTAGCAAGCCATCCAGGTGTATGTCAAAGTCACATGATGAGAGGAGCGAATTCACCTTATCTTGAAGGAGCTTGGCTCGGGCACGGGTCATCGGTCCACTTGGGGGACTCGATGGTGTAGATGTAGGAGCATCCGTAGGACGGGCCGCATCAGATAGAGAAAAGATAAAGATAAGAAGTACTGTGAATGGCCGATCTAATGGTAGGTCTCGTAAGAGCGAGGTGCTAAAGTGGTCGGTGGAAGTACAAGTTACATCAAGGACCTCATAAAAAATGAAAATTCCATCCAAGTCCGTGCATTTGGCACAAGGACCCTGAAACCGAGTAATAATGAACTACTGTGTGTTTTGAGGTTTGCGCATACTAGTGTTCATCATGCTAAACACTATCATTAGAATCTTTCTAGATGCTAAGAATGGAAAAGAATATCCAATGGTTAGCAATGTTTGGATCTGCCAGTCTTGGATCAGGCCTTTGGTGGCGGGATCCATCGGAGAACAGGGTGAGGCCTATTGTGGCGTGGTGGTCTTAGTACCGCCCACCCCTCCAACATAGATGTACTTCCCTTAACAAGGAAGGAACTGCGGTAAAACAAATCTTGTGTCTCCGCGTGCTCCATCACGGTTTCCTCGTTCCTCACTTTACTCGCCTTTACTCGCTAGTAGTTAGGTTTGCATATAGGGAAATTCTACATAATACTATATCTAGAGAATTTACCGTTTGTGTCAAGCCTAAAATTGAAAAGGCATTAAAATTTGAAGTAGCACCTATTCACCCCCCTCTAGGTGCCCATACGATCCATTTCAGTTGGTATCAGAGCCCCGGCTCTTTATTCGGCCTTAACCGCCTAAGAGAAGTATGGGTACTAAGGAAAATGGGAATGAGGCTGTGGAGACGGTCACAATGGATGACCTCAAGTCGTTGGAAACAACCTTGTTGAAATCCTTTGAGACCAAGATGGAAGAGATGCAGCAAATGATTGCTCGCCTCACATCATCTACAACCCCATCTCCCATCTTCCTCTAAGGCCACCACTCCTCTATCAAAGGATAAGGCTCACACCGGATCTAAGGAAGATTAAGTGGTAGGTGAAAAACATAATGGTTTCCCCTCCAAGAAGGGAAGTGGTAAGGAGGACTATAGTGAGGTTCCTCATATATATTCTCCCGACCCACCTATCCCTCATCCTCATATAAACAATAGGGGTGATCCACCCAAGCTTACTACATCTACATTTAATCAATGGCAATTCTTAATGAAATCTCATGTATACAGTTCGTCAATTGAACTTTGGAGGATTATCGAAGATGGTCTTCATATTGGAGCCCCACCAATTCGACTAGAAGGGAAGTTGTGGATAGTTAATTGAATGCAACGGCTCTCCACATGATTCAGCTCGGAGTGGGTCCCAAGGACATGCCCCACATTGAGCACTTCAACACCGTCAAAGAAGCTTGGGTGGACTCACCGACCTATTCATTGGAAATGAAAGCATGATAAGAAATAGGTATGATTCCCTGAGGAATGAAGCTGAAGGATTTTATATGTTGGACGGTGAAGACCAGGAAGATATGTATAGAAGGCTCAAGGGCTTTACAACAACATTTAGAAAGCATGGAGCCACTCACATTGATGATGCTTGGATAAAAAGGAAATATGTGAGTGCTCTAATGGCATTTGAGCCAACAGACTTGAAGAGTTTGCAAGGTAGACACAACTACCATCAAATGACTTCCAATGAAGTCATGCAAGAAATGGCATCATTCACGGTTGCAGCTAAGAAAGCTGAAGATGCCTGATATGGGGTGGCCCGATCTTCTCAGCAAGCACTTGTCGATGGTGATGGTGGATAATAGATAACTAGCTTGTAGCTATGAACTCTCACGCTCGATCCCTAATGCCAATGCAATAGCTCTCGAACCTTGTAGGATATTCACAACACCACGCTCTTGCGCACGCAGCCGTGACCACGAACAGTAGTATGCAATCTACTAATTCCCAATGGAACAACAAATCACACTCAATTATAGTTGGTAAGTCGAACATAGGGTAATTCCAGAGGTTCTATGAAAGAAACATCTCCAAAATATTTTAACGTGGTCTAAACCTAGATAGAAGTGCGCCCCATCTATTTATGAGTCTGGGGGCGGCGGCCTAAGGGTGGATCCGAGTTGGTCCCACCCAACTAAGGGTACAAACCGACCTAAAGTTGGTTTGGTTCAGGTTTCTGCCGTGGCAGAATTCGGACCCGTTTCTCTGCCGTGGCAGCCTTCCGTGGGAGAAAAGAACTCTGTTTCTGTGCCGCGGCAGCCTGCCGTGGCAGAGAAAAGTTGCGTTTCTCTGCCGTGGCAGAGATTGTCCACCAAGTGTTGATCTTCAAGCTTGTGTGCTCCTTGCGCTTCCTCCCTCTCCTCCCTCGCGCATTCTTCATTGATCAACACGCCATGCTCCATTAACTCCTTGCTCCATGCTATGCCTTCTTCTCCTACGTACCTGATCATGCAATAATTCAAAGACTTAGGTAGTGTAAAATTCTCATTAATTAAAACACCAGGTTCATTAAGAAACAAGTTCACCTGTTGTTCTAGTAGCTTAGCACGAGCTCTTGTGATTGGCCAATCCTTATCTCATTGGATTGATCTTTCTTTGCAATTGGAACATCATCATTAGCAATTGGGGTAGGTATCGTTGTAGGGATGTCCACATCAATGCCCGTGCCCGGGCTATTGGAATGCAAAAAGGAGTCAATGTTGCTCTAAAGACAAATGTTGTTGAACAAGATGAGGATCAAAGAGGATACGAGGTTGTCTCCATGGGATGTCCTGAGGAGGTCAAGCGTCCTCATGGAGAGTACATGGCTTTCTATGCAAGGAATTTTTGGAAGGATCTAGCCAAGGCCAAGTCTGAACTCGAGCGCAAGAATGGGTCAAGTGGAAGAAGAGAGAATGGCCCAAAACTGAGAACATGCTGCAATTGTGGAGATAGATTGCACTTTGTGGTGAATGTCTATATCAAAGTAGAGAAGACAATGGTGGCAGGATCATCCTTAAAGAAAAAGTCCAACGCACCTCGAAAGAAGCCATTTATCAAAAAGAATGGTCCGTACAAGAAGCAACCCAGGATTGTCTTTGTGGCACAAGAAGAATATTCTTCTGCAAGTGAAGACGAAGAGGATGAAGATAGTTCTCAAGAGGTGGCTGCTATAGCCACCACATCTACCTCGTCATCACTCTTCGACTCTCCGAACGAAAATGTCATCAACAACAACGTCACTTGCCTCATGTCAAGAGGGTCCAAGGTATCATCTTCTATTTCTTTGTTTCCTAAGACTAATATAAATATGGATATGGATGATCATACTAGTCTTAAGATAAAAGAAGAAGTTATTGCGTTGGACAATTTTTTCACTAACTTGCAAGCTGAGCACAAACTTCACTTTGATGCTCTTATGAGTCAACTTGCTCATTCCGGAGCTCTTCTCGAAGAAAAGGGTAGAATTGAAAGAGAAGACTCCTTGGAAATAGCCTCCTTGAAGAATGCCTTAGAAGAAGAAGAGGAAGCTGAGAAACTCGAGTCAATTGAGGAATCCCATGAAGAGGTTGTTGCCTATCTCATGAAAGAACGTGACAATGCTCTTGCGAAGGTAAAGAAACTAAAGAAGGAAAAGGTTGAATTTGGAGCTGCTCATGCTAGACTCTCAGAGAAGTTTGAGAAACTTGACATTGCTCACAAGGCATTGGAGATTGAACATTCTACTCTAAATGAGTCTCGTGATTAGCTCCAAACTCAATTGGACAAGTATGATATGCCCAACACCTCCACTCCATCTTGTGGACACGAAGACATTGTTGAAGAAAATACAAGGCTAAAAGAAGAACTTGTAAAGGGATCTCAACATAAAGGTAAAAAGGTCCTAGATGAGGTGCTTAGCAAGCAAAGGACAAACAATGGGAAAGAAGGTCTTGGTTATGTCTCCAATACAAAGAAGAAGAAGAATAAGAAGAATAAGAAGAAGAGAAAAACTGCTCAACCAAAGACAAGCACCACCTCTAATGACAAGACTAACTATGATGGTTTTGCAGGGGCTAATAATCCTAATTATGAGTTATTTTGTGATTATTGTGGTGATGTATATGCGAGCTATGTAGGTCCTTATGATAGTTACATTTCTTGGTCTATTTGGGTTCCCAAGACCCTTGTCACTAACATGAGAGGACCCATTGAAAAATGGGTACCTAAAACCAAGAAGTAACATTCTTGCAGGGCTATGCTTCCGGTGGGTCTAAATGGGTACTCGATAGCGGGTGCACTAGTCATATGACCGGAAGCAAGGAGATCATCTCGGAGATGCGACCAAACAATGATCACATAACCGTCTCCTATGATGACAAGTCAAAATCTGAGGTATTGGGTCTTGACAAAGTTGTGGTTGCTCACGATATATCTCTCGTGGACGTCATGATTGTTGAGACCCTCGGTTACAATTTACTTTCAGTTTGTGCCCTTAGTAAGATGGGCTTTGCAGTTTTTATTGATGCTGATTTGGTGGTACTCTTGTGGAGCAAGTCTCTAAAGGTCGTTTTCGTGGGATATGTCGAAAATGACCTGTAAGTGGTGGACTCTTCAGGGAAAACCACTACAGGCCCGATTTGTCTTTTCGAAAAGGCCGATGAGGGTTGGATATGGCATCGCCGACTAGCCCACGTCAATATGAGAACTTTGCAAAGTCTCCACAAGGGTGGCCACATCCTTGGACTAAAAGACAATGTTTCCTTTGCCAAGATCATGTGTGCAGGGCTTGTGTTGAAGGGAAAATGCATGATTCTCCCCATCGAAGGAAGACCATTATTTCATCAAAAAGGATTTTGGAGCTCCTCCATGTGGATCTCTTTGGTCCTCCATCTCATGCAAGTCTGTGTGGACCATCCTCAACTGGCAGAATTGATCAACATGTCAAAGAATCTGGTGCAAGTCCCAGGCCGGATTTTCTGGCTAGCCCTGGATTATCTAGCCCTTCTCCAATTCAAGCAAGAACCATTCAAGACTACAAAGATGCTTCAGGTTCCCCCAGGCCGGATTATCCGGCCCTGAAAAGCCTGAAGAGCAGCAGCCTCCTGTCACGGCTATTGATCAACATCAAGGGCAAGATTCATCATCTCCAATTCCTGCTAATCAAGCTGAAGATCAAGGCCAAGCCAATGATTTCAACGAAGACTCAAATGATGAAGTTTTCCCCCAAGAGACAACAAGCTAATTGAACTTTGTCGCAAAGCTCATGCAGATTGGAACCTTGAATTAAGGGGTCACACTCATGACAAAGTTGTAGGTGATCTTTCGATGAAGGGTATCCACAAGAAGGGAGTTGGCAAGTCTCGGTGAGCATCAAGCTCACATCTCAATGGTGGAACCCAAGAAGGTGTTTGAAGCTCTTGAAGATCAAGACTGGGTTGTTGCTATGCATGAAGAGTTGAATAACTTTGAACGCAACAAGGTTTGGAAATTAGTAGAGAAGCCCAAGGATTGTCGCAATGTTATCGGCACAAAGTGGATATTTAAAAATAAGCAAGATGAAAATGGCATTATTGTAAGGAACAAGGCAAGACTCGTGGCACAAGGCTATTCCGGGCATCGACTTCGGCGAGACTTATGCTCCTGTGGCTCATCTTGAGTCCATCCGTATCCTTCTTTCTTGTGCTACTCATAATAATTTTAAATTACAGCAAATGGACGTTAAGAGTGCTTTTCTTAATGGTCCTCTACATGAGCTGGTGTATGTAAAGCAACCCTCGGGATTTGAGGATCCTAACTTTCCGAACCATGTCTACAAACTCGATAAGGCACTCTATGGCCTTAAACAATCCCCACGTGCGTAGTATGAGCACCTTATAGAGCTTTTGTTAGACCGTGGCTTCGAAGTTGGGCAAATCGATCCCACTCTTTTTACTAAGAAGGTTAAGGGGGAGCTCTTCATATGCCAACTATATGTAGACAACATTATCTTTGGCTCTACTAATAAAGCTTTTAATGATGAATTTTCAAAGCTTATGACTGACAGGTTTGAGATGTATATGATGGGGGAGTTACGGTTCTTTCTTGGATTCGATATTAAACATCTTAGAGAAGGAACCCAAGCAAAATACATCCAATACATGCTCAAGAGATTCAAGATGACGGATCTTAATGGCGTCGCCACTCCGATGTAGACAAAATGTCACCTTGAACTTAATCCCCATGGTAAAGATGTGGACCAAAAGGTATACCGGTCCATGATCGGCTCTCTTCTTTACCTCTACACATCTAGACACGATATTGTGTTGAGTGTAGGTGTGTGTGCAAGGTATCAAGCATCTCCTAAAGAAAGCCACTTAGTGGCGGCAAAAGGATCTTTTGATATTTGGTTCATTCCCCTAATTTTGGTCTATGGTATCCCAAGGGCTCCAATTTCTCTCTATGTGGTTATACTGATTCAGATTGGGCTGGTGATAAGGATGATCAGAAATCAACTTCTGAAGCTTGTCAATTCTTGGGAAGGTCTCTAGTATGTTGGTCTTCTAAAAAGCAGAATTGTATATCTAACTCCACCGCCGAAGCTAAGTATGTTGCTGCTGCTAGTGCATGTACTCAGTTATTATGGGTGAGGCAAACTAAAGGAATACGGTGTCAATTGTGACAAAGTGCCTCTTTTATGCGATAATGAAAGTGCAATCAAAATTGCATACACTCCAGTACAACACACAAGGACGAAGCATATTGAGATTCAGAATCATTTTATTCGGGACCATGTTGCTCGAGGCGATATTGATTTATCTTTTGTGAGCACGAAGAACCAACTTGCTGATATTTTCACGAAGCCACTTGATGAAGCAAGGTTTCGTTACTTGAGGAATGAGCTAAATATTGTTGATTCAAGGAGCCTGTCTTGATTACCCATGCACTCCCTCTTACTGATGAGGACATCCCTACAATGATACCTACCCCAATTGCTAATGATGATGTTCTAATTGCAAAGAAAGATCGATCCAATGACATAAGGATTGGACCAATCACAAGAGCTCGTGCTAAGCTACTAGAACAACAGGTGAACTTGTTTCTTAATAAACCTGGTGTTTTAATTAATGAGAATTTTATACTACCTAAGTCTTTGAATTATTGCATAATCAGGTACTTAGGAGAAGAAGGCGTAGCAAGGAGCGAGGAGCTAATGGAACAAGGCGTGTTGATCAATGAAGAATGCACAAGGAAGGAGAGGGAGGAAGCGCAAGGAGCACACAAGCTTGAAGATCAACACTTGGTGGACAATCTCTGCCACGGCAGAGAAACGCCACTTTTCTATGCCATGACAGGATGCTGCGGCACAGAAACAGAGTCCTTTTCTGCCACGGCAGGCTGCCGCTGCAGAGAAACGGGCCCGAATTCTGCCATGGCAGAAACCTGAACCGAACCAACTTTAGGTCGGTTTGTACCCTTAGTTGGGTGGGACCAACTCAGATCCACCCTTAGCCGCCGCCCCCAGACTCATAAATAGATGGGGCGCACTAGCTTTAGTTTTTAGACCACGTTAAAATATTCTGGAGATATTTCTTTCATAGAACCACTGGAATTACCAACTATAATTGAGTGTGATCTGTTGTTCCATTGGGAATTAGTAGATTGCATACTACCATTCGTCGTCACGGCTGCGTGCGCAAGAGTGTGGTGTTGTGAATATCCTACAAGGTTCGAGATCTGTTGCACTGTCATCAGGGTTCGAGCAGGAGAGATCATAGCTACGCACTAGTTATCTATCATCCACCATCATCATCGACAAGAGCTTGCTGAGAAGATCGGGCCACCCCATATCATCTTGGTATCAAATTTCCTCGTTGCCTCGGTAAGCAATCCACAATCCATCCATAGATTAGAGAGTGTTTTTAGTCCTATATAGAAAAAGCTCCACAAAAAGAGTTTCCATAGCCTAGATTGCATCGTAGACGAGTAATAGTTGTTGGTCGTGTTCATTCTTTAGTTTAGATCTCAGTCTTATTTTGTCTAGGTGTGGGCATGGATATAGGGGGAGTGTGGTCCTAATTAATTGGGCTAACCCTCCCCCCATAATGCCGAAAGCAAGTTAAATCATCTCTCTTAATATCATTTTGTGATATGTGAGCTTATTGACGAGTATTGTTCATGAACCCAAGATATATCTACGCGGTGTCATACCATGCACTCCAACATGGTGGCCTCGGCCACCACCCTCTTCCATGAGAAGAGTTGGATTTATGTGGATCTTTTTGGTTGTTTTTGCTTATCTCATGTTCTTATGGAAATCACACTCAATTTTGGATTTTAATTGATTTGATTCTTGCAATCTTGAGTGTGTAGTACCATCTTAGTTTGGTTCTCTCGTCCCAAGCCTATCCCTACCCCAAAACCATCTACTCTAGCACACAAGTCCTTTGTTCACACTTGCAAGGGTTTTGTTTGGGGATGCGCAGGCCTAAATCTGTGTGTAACAGAAATTCGGATTTGAGGCCCGATAATCTGGCCCAAATGTAGGCTGGATAATCCGGCCCTGGCGGCTGTAGTCTATTAAGGTCTAGGCATCGGGGGAAGGGCTCAAAACGAGTAGCACTTCTCCCTCGACCCCTTCCCTCTCCCCAGCCGCCGCCTGCCGCCCCCCACCCTCCCCAGCGCCTCCCCAACCGCCGGATTCTCCGGGCCTCCCCGGACCTTCTTCTCCAAGACTCTGGGTACCTTCCTCTCCGCGTTCTTCCTCCAATGAGTGAGGGTAACTCCCTCTCTCCCCATCCATTAAGTTGATGCGTCACTTGTTGGTGGAACATGGCCTAGAAGGTTGCTATTTCGTGTAGAGATTGTAGTCTTGTGGTTCCTCGGTACGATCTATGGTTTTGCACTCAATCTAGGCAGATCTGAAAAATTCTGCCAGGCTCAGATTATCCGCCCTGACCAGGCCGAATAATCCGGCCTGACAGAGTCAAAACTGCTTCAGTTTTGTATGGATTTGTGCATTGTGTATGATTGGACTATGGACTGTTTGCCTACTATTTCTACGTTCTCTCTCGGACTTGTGTGTGTGCTATCCCCATGCTATCCATCTTTCTCGTTTCACAGGTGGTTCTAGTGTCCCCAAGACCTACAAGCGCCGTCCTCGTGGCCTCTATTTCAGGGAAGACAATGAGGGTCATACTATGGATGAGGTTGAACTAAGGAGAAGGAAGAAAGAGGCTGACCACATGGCTGAGCAGGCAAAGAGGGATAAGACTAGGAAGGGTGTGTCCAAGAGGAAGGGCAAAGAGCCCAAGATTGACTGTAAGAAGATGGATCCTGTTACGTACTCTTCTATTCGTCATCATGTCTGTTTGTTGAGTTAGCGCATGATACTGAGCTGGGTGACTCTCGTTTTTGGTGTGCTGAACAAAAGGGTATCTATGAAGATGTTTATGCTCGGCAAAACATTCGGCCTATGCATCCTCTGATTATTGCTGAGGACATGGAAAAGCCTCACCTTGTTGATGCAATGTATGTGACTGAGTGGATGGGGCTGCACCATCTCATGGCTCTTCAATGCTCCTATGATTCTGAGATTGTGAAGCAGTTCTTCTCCACCTTGGTCATTTGTGGTGACGAGCACCGCACCATGAAGTGGATGACTCGTTACAGGCCTTTGCAAGCTGATTTTCGTGTTTTTGCTGGGGTGCTTGGGTATTCCTTCCGCAATAGGGATCGTGCTAGTGGCCACTGTATCATCACCCAACTCAAGCCCAATAAAGATGCAGTCCTCTCTCCGTGCATAGTTGACAATGGTATTGTGGGCACCTTTGCTGGTCTTTCTCCCTTGTATGCTAGCTTGGTGGGTCTCTTCCGTGATTCTATCACCCCAAGTGGAGGAAACAATGACAGTATCCGTGGTCACCTGGTTCAGCTTCTAGCCTTCTCTCATGAGGTTGCATCTAGTGAGGATGTGTCCATTAATTACAAGCTGGATGTGATGGACTTTATTTACCGTGAGTTGTCAGATGCAATGTTCAATAGGCTGTCCATCCCATATGCACCCTTCATTATGATGTTGATCAAGCACCTGCTTCCCACTGAAGAGTTTAACATTGATATTGAGCACAAGGCGAAGAAGATCTACACCAAGGTTATGAAGACCTCTCACCCATCTTCTGTGCCGAATGGTATCATGAGAGATGCTCGTTCCAGTGCTCGTAGGCCCCCAGTTCCTCCTATTTCTCGTGAGATCAAGCAGCTGAATTGGTTCCAGCGGAACATTCTTTGAATGGAGGTGGACACTCGCAAGGTACAGTATGAGGCGTACAAGCAGTGCCACGAGATGGCCCACACTCAGCAGCTCATTCTTCACCATGTGTCCGGAGCATCAAGCAATCCCCCTACTCCTACTACTCCCACACCATATGCTCGGTGAATTCTTCTTCTGGGCTCAACTATGGAGAGCTTGAGCGTCACCTATTCCCTTCCGCGGCCACTGCCGATGACAAGGAGGATGGCACCGAGGAGCCAGAGGATGAGGATGAGGATGAGGATGAGGATGAGGACGGGGACGAGGATGAGGACTACGAGTGATCCCTTGGGGCGTTAGCATCGCTCTTCTTCCTTTTTTGGCGTCTCGATGCCAAAGGGGGAGAAGTAGTTCTATTAGGTCTCCAAGGATTTGCATGGGTCGGGCGCAAGCATTTGCACTTTATCTTTTCGTATTTTTCTCGCTTGTGCCCATTTAGTATTGAACCTTCATTTGTGATTTGCTTTGTATGAGACTATATGTTTGTGTGGCTCTGGATTTATCTCTTGGATTACTCCTATGGATTCATCTACCATATTCTATCATATTGGCCATATTGGATATCTATCTCGAGGAAGGCGTTTATAATGGTTATCACATTGGGTATACTGGCTATCTTGAGGACGCCTCTCTCTCTAGGTGGTATGATTATGTTGTTTATATGAAGGGTTCGTAGCATAGAAAACAAAAAATTCCTACGATGGGAACTATTATACGCCAAGATCTATCTATTAGATACAAGCAACAGGTGGATATACATCCATAGAGAACATACCCTCGAAGACAACAAAGCTTTGTTAACGAGATGGAACTCCTGGAGGATGTAGTTGTACACTTGCCGATCTCAAGATCATGATGAAGTCCAGCAGGTCCAGCTCCAGCACATCCATCAAACCCAGCTCCAGTAAGTCCAAGACCACCAAGTGATGTAGCCCAACCTTCGGTCGTTACCATATCATGGTCTCCAACTTATGCCAAGTCATCATGGACTCCAAAGGTGAATCCGTTCCTCTATGCAAGCCCACTTCCTACCCCATTGAATGGTATACTACTTCATACTCCATCATGTATTCATGATAGGTTCATATCGACAAGTACGGAGGCATGGGAGGAAGCCTAGAGCAACAAGCCCGACAAGACGGAGGCTTGGAAGAGAAGACGAAAGAAGCAGCAGCTGGAGCACCGGAGTCTCTGGCCTGCAGACCCAGGAGTCTCCGGACCCATCTCCAGACTGACCCCCAGATCGAGCTCGAGGACAGCCAGAAGGCCCCTCCGGAGACGACACCGGAGACAGACCGGAGTCTCCGGCCCACACCGGAGTCTCCAGAACCCACACTAGAGTCTCCGGCCTAAGCGTATGGGCCTGCGCGCCGCCAGCTGGGCCTTTGTCCCATGTACCCCTTAGTCCGCCCAGACTCTCCCCTTTTATTCCTAAAGTACCCTTGAACTAGTGGCTGGCCTATATATAGTGCCCCCACCCCCTCATGTAACCCTAGGCATAGATGATAGACTAAAGACAACCCCCTTTGTGGAATCTCTAGTTTTGCCTCATCCCCTTCTACCAAAGGGGATCGACTATCGTCACCACCTTGTTGCAGTTTGCATCGCGCCTCCCTCGTTGTACAAGGCCTTGGCATCGGTGTCCCTTTGCTAAGACGTCAAGACCCTCTCTAAGGTGTTCTTCCCTCTCCGCGTGGGATCGAGGGAGCACGTTGACCGATCTTTCCTTGCGAGGATTCTATCAGACCGGTAGCCACCGGTGAGAGCAATCGGCCTTGTATCGTGTGTGTTTTACGTGTGTTCATCATGTTCTTCGCGAGGTGTGCGTCCGCTTCCGCTACCTTCTCCCTTTCCCCTTGCTTTCCCATTGATTTGACCATGAGATCCGTGAAGATCGGGCCACCCACGGGGTTACCCCATAACATCTGGTATCAACAGCTTTTGGTTGCCACAGATTTCTCCTCGATTTGGTCTTTTTCCCCATAAATTCGAAAATTCCACCAAAAACAGCCCCAATTCGTGTTTTGGATCGTCTGTGATTGAGTGCGTTTCGGTAGGTTTTGATCCGTAGATTACTTGCTAAACTTGTTGATCTACCTTCCCCTGCGTTCCCATCGCCTAATTCCTTGATTCCCCCCACTAATTTGGTGTTCTAGTTCGAGTTTTTCCGCCAAAATCGCGTCCCGGATGAGTTATCCACGTCCTGGAACCTCCGGACAGGAGATTCCGGCCTAGACCGGAGATTCCGGCCCCCAGACCCGAGTTTCTGGCAAAGTCTCCGCCCCCTGCTGACAGCAAATCTGTTTCACGGTTTTGAGCATAACTTTTGCATACGAACTCGGATTTTGGTGTTCTTTAGCTTGTTTCGAAGAGGAGAAGGAGCTCTACATCATCATCTTCGTGTTTCATGCTATATACTCCATATAAATTCCGTGAGCAAGGCGGAATCCACCAATAAAGGGTGAAGATCGGCGAAGAAAGGTATAAACATTCCGCCACTTCTCCCCACTTGCATCCCTTTGTGAGCTACACTATCTTTGCGTTCAACAAACACCGATTGAGACTAGTTCCTCCTATGATTGCTTGGGCTATGCACATTTGATACTTGTAGATTTCCGAGCAAAAGTTATGAGCACGCTATCTCATATAGTTATCTTGTATAGTTGTTGGCACAGAGAAGAGGCAAGTGGAAAAAGAAAAGAAAAAGAGAAAAAATAGAAAAGGAAAAAGAATAAAAAGAAAGAAAGAAACAAGTGCCTCATAGAATAGGAAGCGCAAGCTTGATGAACATCAAATAGGTGGTACTTATTGTGCATATCTTGTAGCCCACCAATTTTATTGCAATCAATATAGCGTATCTCCTTGCACTTGTGCGACACGAGCATATAGTCTTCGCTAGGTAATCATTTGGTTCTTCGCTCAATTTATCCGTCGCACAAGTCCCATTTATCCCACCGTGTGTGTTTCCTTGTATATAATTCCTATCTTGTCGATTGACTTGTTTTGCTTTGTGATCATCGTGGTTCTTTACTTGCCATTACAATATCTTGATTTCGGATTGTTCTTGGACACGCCACCTTCCATACGTATCCACCATAAGCTTGTGTGTGTGTGTTTTTAGTGGTTAGTTGGTTTTGGTGTTCCGCGTGAACTTCACTTTGCTTGGTTTTGATTGCTCTCAGGTGTTGCCACTTGCACGATACTATCTTCCAAGGTAAAGTAAGGTTTGACGTTGCATCCCTAACCCCCTACCACTTCCATATACACCACTTGGTCTTGTGAATCATGTCTAGGGACTCCGGAACCGAGGATGATATCTATGAAGAATCCATGATGAGCCACCACGACTATGACTCCACAAGTATAGAGGACATGATGGAGCACTACACCGACAATGGCTCCACATGCTTTGAGGACCCGGAGCATTCCACCTACAACGACTCCACATGCATGGAAGACATGGAGCACATCATCAACTATGGCTCCTCAAGCGTGGAAGACTTGGAGCTCCACATCGACAATGGCTCCTCATGCATAGAGTACATGGAGCACTACACCGACAATGGATCCACATGCTTGGGTGATATGGAGTACTATATCAACAACGACTCCCCAAGCATGGACGACTTCGAGTGCTACAACGACGACGCCTCACCAAGCATGGAGGACATGGCGAACATCTCTAACTTCGAGGGATATTTCATGAGCCATGAAGAATACCTCTACCGCTTGGAGATGGAGGACTACTATGCCAAGCTAGCAGAGGCGCATCATCAAGAAACCATGACCTTCAAGGCCAAGCGTGCCACACCAAAGGGCACCACCTACTTCGATGATCCACCTCCAAGGCGTCAAGCGCCACCACCTACATGGCGTCATGGGTCACCATCTCCAAGGAGGCGAGCGCCATCACCTCCAAGCCATCAAGCACCACCATCTCCAAGGCGCCAAGCAAGGCCACCTCGAAGGCGTCATGTGCAACAACCTCCTAGGCATCAAGTGCCACCAACTACAAGAAGAGCGGCGCCCCAACATCATCTTCCAAAAGAGGCGCCAAGAAACAAGAATCTTCATCGACATACATCCTCTCGTGATCATCACCAACATCAAGAGATACAAGACATCGTTCAAGGCAGCTTCACCATGAAGATGGACAATACATGTTGAGCACCATCGATGATGCTCAACCAAGCTCAAGAAGGCACCACCATCAAAAGGAGAGTGCCAAGGACAAGAAGCATCGTCGCGAGCGTCATGTGGATGACCAAGTGCGCCATCTACATCAACCTTTGGCAAGGCACACCAATGACCTCCGTCGACACCATCATAAGGCACCTTCAACTACTCGTGCCACCACCAAAATGGCACCAAGAGCAAGGTCTCCTCCACGCCATCAGGCTTCAACGCCCAAACTTGACATCCTAGATGACGCATGCAACTTCATGGATGAGGAAGACGAAGAACTCTACTTTGCCAAGTTGGACGAGTACGCCAAGAGGATGTATACACAAGCCAAGGAGGCCATGGCAAAGGATGAGCAAGCTCCAAGACAAGGGCCTACACCACAAGCTCGCGACGACAAGGTAAAGATTGGTGTGCATGGGATTTTCCCTTCACCAAAGGAGGCGCAAGGAGTTGAGAGAACTGAGCCTATCCCTATGTGCGTGAGTGATGATGTGGTACCAATCCCATGTGAGTATGAGAGCCACTTATCCCACTTGAGTGAAAACAAGAGTGATATGAGTGACTCCACCATACGTGAGATTGAGTGCTTCCATTTGGAGGGCATGAGTGATACACCGAGTGAGTTGAGAGTGGTAGTTAATAGGTAATGTGAGACCACTTTGATTTCTAACGACTTACCCTCTACCTCTAGTGTGTTATCCCATGATGTGCTAGGTTCCATGGATAAAGAAGCGCCAAGCTTGGACATGATGATGCCTCTGAGCGAGAAGATGAACATGGTGGATGAAGATGATGCCATCCCCATACATGATGAAGAAGTCGCCCACATGGAGGCCAATGCTACCATAACACCCACTTCATATGAGAGGTGTGAACAAGGTAAAAATAAGGGTGTTGATGATGCCATGATCCCACTAGTGGACATGATGACTTGTGATGATTGGCATGCTATGGATGATGTTTGTGATATCACATATGACTCATTGGTATTTCCATGTGATACTTTGCCTTTCCATAATGTTGAGCATGTGAAATTCTTTGATTGTGATGATGTTGCCATAAACATGCCATGCTCTATACATTACATTGATGATATCATTGCTTGCACTTTGTTGAACAATTGCTCTTTCCAATGTTTTGATTGCAATGATGTTACCAATGGTACCCCTCGAACCATGCTTTGTCATGAATGTTTTACAATCTCTCTCGTTGCTTGCAATAAGTTGAATAATTGCTCTTTCACTTGTTTTGCTTGCAACAATAATTCTCATATGGTTTATATTGATATGGCCCCCATAGCTTTCTCAAAATTTGGAGATTTTAGTAAATGCTATGATAAGCATGTTCCCCACTTGCATACCCACCATGCATATATTTTACACTTGATTGACACTCATGGTGATGTGCACAAGAAGAGATACGTCATGACGGATGATGTGTTTCTATACCATGCACACACGTTCTTCCTTTTATATATGATGTGTGTAGGTACCCGCACAAGAATGTCAACCTCGATTGAGCACGAGTTGACAAAAAGAGCTCTAGAGAGCATCCCCCAAGTGAGTTCAAGATCAAACCCAGCTCTGATACCTTTTGCATGCTTTGCATCTTTCATGTTGTCAAATTGCTCTTTCCTATGGTTTGCTTGCAAGCATGTTGATGGTATTCTTTCACCTTGTGACAATCATGTTTCGTTGCTATTGGATATTGATGCTTTGTGTGTTGCAACAAAAATGTTGAACACTTTCTCTTTCCGATGTTTTGTGTGCACCCATAATGCCATTTTGAGCATGTATTGTCATGAGAGCTTCCAAGTCTCTCTTATTGTTGTTGCAACAAACATAAGGACCACTTGCTCTTTCATATGGTTTGTTCGCAAACATGTTGTTTTTTACTTCCGCTTGTGATACTCATATCCCCATGATTTTGGATTTTGATGATATGTGTATGGCATCCAACATATTGAACAATTGTTCTTTCCAATGGTTGGCTTGCACACATAATGATGTTGTTTTGGATATCTTTCCTCATGTGTTTTTGCCGAATTCTACTATCATTGCATTAAAGATGTTGACCAATATTTTTATTCCATTGCTTTGAGTGCCACACTAAGATGTTATATGGAGTTTTCGAGTTCCCACATTTGGATGATGTTCAATTAACATCCATGCACTTTGACCTTGCATATGCATCCCGTTTGCTATACTTGAGTTGCGCTAATAGTGTTGTGAACAAGAATGGACATGCCACAAATGACATGCTCCTCTATCACACACAAACATATGTTGCTTGGTCTTTGTTGTGTGAAGGTGCATTGCATACGTGTCAACCTCTATGGACAAAGAGTTGACAAGACGAATCGAAGAGAGTTACCTAGGGCTACCCTTCAATGAGCTATCTCTACATTATAAGGTGACTTCCTTCTAATTGAGGACTCATGCTATAATCTTCATGAATTGGATACTCTTTGAGTGTTGCTTCGCTTTTGTTGTGAGCTTTGTAGGCTTCATGGAAGGTGAAGGAACATTGAAGAGTTGCCACATCAAGCTTCTTAAGGACGACTATATGGTGAACCCCACGATCAAGAAGGTCTCTCGACATCATCTTCTTAGGATGAGCATGAAGAGTCGAGGACGACTCTTTTTGAAGGTGGGAGCTGATGTAGCCCGTCTTGCGGATGCAATTACATCTACAACGCCAAGTCCCCAAGATCATCCCCAAGTCAACCAAGAAGATGGACCAGGAGCAGCCAGCTCCAGAATGAGAGTCTCCGCCATCATTCCCCTGGAGAGTCCGCCTGATGCCAGCCGGAATGTTCGGCGTAGCCGGAGTGTCTGGCCCGATCCAGGCAGAGTGTCAGGCCTACCCCGGGTCTATCCTGGCGTGGATAGTCAGTAGGTCACATCGGACTCTACCCGGACACTGCCCGGAGTGTCCGGCCACCCCGGACTGTCAGGTCCACCCGACCCGGACTGTGCGACCTAAGTGATGGGCCTGCGAGCCAACATCCAGGCCCTTGGCCCATGTACCCCTCTATTTCGCACCAAACCCTAGTTTTATGCCCAAACTACCCCTGAACTTGTGGCTGACCTATAAATAGAGCCCACACCCCTCATTGTATCCCTTAGGCATAGACGATAGACTAAAGAAAAACCCCCTTCATGGAATCTCTAGTTTTGCCTCATCCCCTTCTACCAAAGGGGATCGACTATCGTCACCACCTCGTTGGAGTTTGCATCGCGCCTCCCTCATTGTACAAGGCCTTGGCATCGGTGTCCCTTTGCCAAGACGTCAAGACCCTCTCCAAGGTGTTCTTCCCTCTCCGCGTGGGATCGAGGGAGCACGTTGACCGATCTTTCCTTGCGAGGATTCTATCGGACCGGTGTACGCCGGCAAGAGCAATCAGACTTTTATCATGTGTGTTTTGCGTGTGTTCATCGTGTTCTTCATGAGGTATGCGTCCGCTTCTGCTACCTTCTCCCTTTCCCCTTGCTTTCCCATCGATTTGACCATGAGATCCATGAAGATCGGGCCACCCACGGGGTTACCCCATAACATTTTGTGTGTTGGATAACAATACCGTGGAGTTTCTAATGTGCACTAAGTATTGCAGGAAAGAATTTTGGGTGTTTTGGGGGCCGGATTATCCGCCCCCATCAAGGGCTGGATAATCTGGCCTAACCATCTTGGCCAGGGATGGCCACGCGTGAGATTCTTTGTGGGGGCGGATTTTCCCCCGGACAGTCCGGTGCTAGGGCGGATTTTCTCCCTAGACCGAATAATCCGGCCTTCCTCTAGGGCCGGATAATCCGGCCCTAGGGAAATTGCCCAAGGGAGCGTCTGCGCGAGCTTCTGTCTAGGGGCGAATTTTCCCCTGGACAATCCGTAGTTGGGGCAAACTTTCCCCCCAGCTGGATAATCTGGCCCTGCTCTAGGGCCGGATAATCCGGTCCTCAGTAGAAGATGCCAAGGACCGCCCTGCGTGAGCTTCTATTTGAGGGTGACTTATTTACCGGATAATCAGAGTCTAGGCAGGAGTATTCCCTAGGCCGGATAATCCGGCCCTCACATGGGTTTAATAATCCGGACCCAAATGGCTCCAACGGCTCTGTTTGGACTAGGGTATAAAAGCCACATCAAACCCTCCAGTCAGAACTCTTGAGTCATTCGAAAAAGAACAGATTTGTTGCAAAAGCTCTCTCCCAAGTTCTCCCGCTTCAACCACCTGAAGGCTTCGATCTTTGTGGGAATTGAAGGAGGAGACATCACTCATCGTCATCACGAATCAAGCACTTCAACTCCTCTCCATTCACTTGTAGAATCCCCGATCTAGTATTCTCGTTTTTATCTAGATCTTGTGCTTTATTATTGATAACTATTGTTCTTGTGGCAGCTGGTTGTCATTACGGGAGCCTTCGGTTGTGGAGTTGTGCCCCGCTAGTTGTGTAAAGGCGCCGGTTCCTGCCTCGAAGGGTTCCTATAGTGGAAAGGTGGATCAAGCCTTTGGTGGCGGGATCCATCGGAGAACAGGGTGAGGCCTATTGTGGCGTGGTGCTCTTAGTACCGCCCATCCCTCCAACACAGATGTACTTCCCTTAACAACGAAGGAACCGCGGCAAAACAAATCCTGTGTCTCCGCGTGCTCCATCACGGTTTCCTCGTTCCTCACTTTACTCGCCTTTACTCGCTAGTAGTTAGGTTTGCATATAGGGAAATTCTACATAATAGTATATCTAGAGAATTTACCGTTTGTGTCAAGCCTAAAATTGAAAAAACATTAAAATTTGAAGTAGCACTTATTCACCCCCCCCCCTCTATGTGCCCATACGATCCATTTCAAACTAGCAAGGTGCAAATTCTTAGCAAGAAGTTGAATTTGTCGTCAAAAATCTCGTTGGATGGTTTCTCATATATTAATTGTGACCCCCCGATGGGTACCTTCAAAAGCTTTTTCGTAAAACTTTCACAGTAACCTACAATTTGCTTGTAGTAGTTCAAATTTGAACTAATTTTGATAAATTGACATAAGGTCATTCAAGTGGGCGAAGTTAGGTAGCGATTTTGAGAATTCATAAAACACAGAAATCATAAGTACAATATGTTGGTCCACTATATATATATATGTGTGAAAACTTGGGTTCTTGCATTTAGATCGATATACTTCGAACTTCCTTTACGAGAGAGAATAATCTTGACATCACTTAGAAAACTGAGAATGGTCTTACCTGATAATTGGAAACTCACACCGACGACATTGTTTACTACAAGAAGATGCACCTTTCTACCTCCAAAAAGACATTTAAGTCAAGAGCAATCTATCGCGCTTACATGTAGCTCAATTCTGACTTAATTTTGTTAAATTGTCAAGATGCAAAATCTTAGAAAGAAGTTGAACCTATCATCAAAGCTCATAGTGGTTTCTGATATATTAATTCACCCCTCCCCCGAAGGGTACCTCCAAAAGCTTTTTCATGAAACTTTGAAAGCAACCTACAATTTACTTCTAGTTTAAATTCAACCTAATATAATTTCGATAAATCGAGATAAAGTCATTAAAGTTGGCAGAGTTAGATAGGAAGTTTGAAAACATGGGTATCATCAGTACAACATGTCGGTCCACTATATATAGATATGTCTAAAAACCTGGATTGTGGCATTCAAATCCATATTCTTTACACTTTCTTGACGAAAAATAGCAACCTCGCTTGTCATCTCTCGGAAAATTGAGAATTGAATGTTCTTTCCTGATAGTTCGAAACTCACACCAACGACATTGTTTACTGTATATTGATTTTTTTCAGTGGGTATACTATTTAATATTGTATGTAGTTGGTCAAACTTTGAAACGGTTGACTTTGACTAAACCTAATATGCTGAGTAATACTCCCTTCGTTTAGAAATATAAGACATTTTAGCTTTGTGAATCGAATGTATCTAGATGTCTTTTAGTGTAT
This sequence comes from Avena sativa, assembly GCA_916181665.1. NCBI lineage: Eukaryota > Viridiplantae > Streptophyta > Magnoliopsida > Poales > Poaceae > Avena > Avena sativa. Next base: position 235,035,371 of record OV702287.1, read on the forward strand.
GGGTTCGTAGAGGTTCAGAGTGAACCTATACACTAAAAGGCGTCTAGATACATTCATTTCACAAAGCTAAAACGTCTTATATTTTTGAACAGTGGGAGTTTTAAATAAATGGAGTATAGGATAAGATTAGGAAAAAAGCATTTTTTTAGAACCCTCACAAGATTTTTCTTAGCATCACATATCTGAATATTACATTGACACTGATGATTAACCAAACTGCAAACAGAGCAAACCCAAACACATACGGAGTAGTAGTAGTACAACTTAACAACTTCTAGGGGGACTCCATGGTCTTCTCAGGCGACTTGGCAGCATCCTCCGCGGGCAACTTGGCTGTGTCCTCTGTGGTACCATCGCTAAGCAGGGACTCATGGATGCTGGGTAGCACGCCACTATGCACGATGGTAACACTGGCCATCAGCTTGCTGAGCTCCTCGTCGCGCATGATGCCGAGCATCACGTGCCTCGGGATGATGCGAATCTTCTTGCTATCCTTCGTGGCTTGCCCGCGAGCTCCAGCACCTCGGCGGTGAGGTACTCGAGAATGGCCGCGAGATAGACAAGAGCCCCGAAGCCTATGCGCTGGGAGTACTGACCGTCCTTGAGGTAGCACCCGATCCAGCCGATGGGGAAATGCAGCCCCTGACCTTAATGGACCTCGACACCTACTTCTTCATGTGGCTTCCTGGTGCGATACTGTGAATTGGAGTGGCCAGAGCAGGATTCGGAAGCCGGCGACATGACTTCTTTTTCTCCACGGCCTTTGTCGCTGCCACCTGGGTCTTCTTCTTCCCACGGAGAGCTCCGGTCTTTGGAGCCATAGCTGCAAAGTCTAAGAGGAAGAAAGGTTAATTGTGGAGGGCCAGTGAAGGTGCCCTGGTCCCTTGTATTGAAACTTTAACAACACCGTCTTTATTGTTTTACAAGTATGAATTTTTAATAGGAGTACTACTAAAGGCTGTGTGCATGTTTCCTTATTTTCTTTCACTTTTTTGAAACATGGTCAGATGTGTCAGCATGAAAATTCATACAAAGAAGTTGTATCTTTCAAAACAATAGTCGGTTTTCAGTATGACTGCGTGGGTACAATAATTAGTACTATATGAATTTCTGACAAATTTACAAGCAATCTATCATGCACTTGTAGTTCAAAATTTACCTACTTTGGTTTTATTGACAAAATGTCATTTAATTATGTGAAATTAGCTAGAAGGCCTGAAAATTCATGAAACTTGTTAACCATGAAACATACTCTATTTTATGTGAAATTTAGTGTGTTGTGGCATTCAGAGCCATACTCTTTGCCTTTTCTTTAAAAAATATTTATATGTGGCACTTCTAAAATAATTTAACAAAATTCTATACATAAAAGTTGAAAAGTCCAATTAGTATGCCATGCCAAGATGCACCCCATCTACCCGAAATGGACAAGACCTTTGTCATTATACAATTTGAAACCCAAGTACTCCCTCCATCTCAAAATAGATGTCGCAATTTTTTAAAATTTAGATGTATCTAGACTAGATAGTGGCTAGATACATCCAAATTTAAACAGTTTTGAGACATCTATTTTGAGACGGAGGGAGTATGTTAACAGATCACTGGTCATATTGTGAAGAAGTGTTTTTAAACCTTGTCAAAATTCATGTTTATCATTTATGGAAGAGGACACCATACATAAGTGCTTAACATTTTTTATTATTTTCTTTACTTTTCTTTAATTTATCCCAATAAACAGGACGAGTGATGCAGATATGACCTTGACCTTGGTAACTTGGCTTAAAATGTGAACAATGTTCATACATTGTTATGACCATATTGTGTAGCAAGTTTTCTGAAAGTTGTCCAAATCCATGTTTGTAGTTTTTGTTGAAACAAGCACAAATATAAGAGGACACCTTTTAAGTTTCAACTATGTATCATTACCACCCCACCCCCCTCCCGCAAAAAAAACCATGTATCATGACACACATTGAAATACGTATTTTCATATAGTACTAACATGCGGTGGAAATTATCTATATTTTGCTAGAATACAGTGAGTGCACTCTAAGCCAAATTATCCGGGCGTACTTAATTACTAAAAACAAATCCTATCACTTGGAAATTGAAAAGCATTTTCCTAAAAGTTCGGAACTCTCATTGACAATATTATTTACCAAAGCCAAGATGCTTCTTAGAACGAGATATAGTACACTGCCCGCCTCTTCTCTGGACGCCATTTAATTTTTCACTCGGACACGCTTCTTCGGTGGGGGGCATGAAGAGACCTCCTCATTGTCGTCCTGGGCCTCCTCCCCATCATCGTCCTCGGCCTCCTCCCTATCGTCGTCTTCGGCCTCCTCCTCAAGGTCGACCTCAGACTCCTCCTCTTCCTTAGTACCATCTTCTGTCTTATCGGAGTCGCTCGGTGTTGGTGGTGGTGTCCCTTCGAAAAAGCACTACCAGTGGCTATCTTCTTCATCAGAGGAGTTAGATAGCGGCCACAGGCATGGCCCGTCGACTGAGTTGGGCTTCCAGGTGGAGTTTTGGGGCCTTTCCCATTTTTTAGGTTAATCGACGTGTTCTGGAGAGAGTTGTCATACGACATTTTGTAAGGAAATAGAGAGAGATCAAGTTCTGAGCAACGGTGGGTTGGGTGTTTTGGGTGAAAGTAGGGGTGCGTACTGTTGCAATTTATAATGTCTATTTATAGTCGTGCTTGTGTTAATACCCTGAAAACTATCCCAAAATATCATAAATAGATTGTACCAGACTCGTCCCGTCAACAAAAAAAGGATTATACCAGACTTGTCGGTTCTTGATTTTTCTCGGCCCAGAGAATTCAGGAGGCGCCCCGCTTTATCCAAAAATGAAGAGAATCATGCAGATCGTGCTGAATTACTCACTGTCTCTTACTTCATCCGTTAAAAATTAAGTGTCTATAGTAGTACATACTTATCTAGCTCCAGTACTACTAGTATACGTATACTCTTCACAAAGTTGCGTCAACGACTTGATTGATGGTGGTATGGTGTGGGCCTCATCTTTTTCTGCACCGCTGCATCTCAGACTAGAAGTATAATCATTGTGTGAAATCTTACACGGGAAGGAAGGAGAAATGGAGAGGATAGTGGATGGATGGTGAGAGGGGGACAAAGGAGAGAGGAAATCTACTACGTAGTAGTATGTGTACTAGTACCGCGTGTCACGACCCATCGTAATATGTAAACTTTTATCCGAAGTTAGATAGGAACCATGATCAACTACATATTTGAAACCATTGCCTTGTGGCATTCTGTACCATATTATTTGGACTTTCTTCACAAAAAAACATCACCATCCTCATTGGGAAAATTGAAATTCTTTTTTTCCTAATTGTTGGAAACTCCCACATGCAACAATACTTACTATGCCAAGATGCACCCATCTACCAAACTATCGTGGGAACTCTATCAAATTGTAAACTGTGATGTCAATATGGCCTTGATGACCTTGGTCGTTCGTGTTGAAATAAATCCGATAGTGTCTATACACATGGTACGACAATATTGTGAAGCTATTTTTCCAAAACTTATCTAATCCCATGATTACAGTTTTCATGGCACGTGGTGTACAAGACATGATAGGACATCATGAGTAAAACTTTTGTTTCTTGTTTTTCGTTTATTCAATGTGATCAATGTTCAAAAAGGGTTCAAAATTGCCTTCCCTCCCGATGTTTCACCGATCTTTTGGATAACCTTCCCTCCCGATGTTTGGGAAGCAAGTGAAAATTTCGAAAACCAGAAAAGTTTGATTTTTTGTGCCGCCAAGGACCAAAGTGTTTTCCTTCCTATGTACTCCTCATCCCTACTCCACACAAACGCACGGCTTCCGAACACGCTAGAGACACGGAGCCACCATAACAAGGCACACGTGCGCAGTGCCACACTATGGACGAGGGGATAGAGATCAGCCCTACCGGTGCGCGAGGGGAAAGGAGAGGAGAGATGGATCATAGGGAAGGAGAGAGAAAACACACGATTTATTTTGCATGCATAGGTCTTGAAATTTACTACTAGTAGAGTGTACACTATAAGGCCTCATGAGTACCTCGTGTCAGAAACCCATCATAACTTTGCTCTGACATGTAACCGCCTTCAACTTCTCTTCGATGCTGCCCTCTTCCCCTGCCAACGTTTTATTCTTTCAACATGTACAGCGTGTGGACAGAGGTGACCATATGTCTAAGCAAAGAAATATACTACTCCCACATTGTGTAAAAAAGCACACCTTAATATGGCTTACTACCCGTTCAAAAAAATGGCCTACTATATGGCATCCGCTACATAGTGAAAAAAATAAAGTTATCTTTAAGTCTAAGGTGCACCTCAAGCTTGTGGGTTGCCCATAGAGAATAGAAATATCATTTCCCCTCTCTCCCAATTTCATGTGACCATTTTCAAAAGGGGTTCAAAAATTTCAAGATGCAAAATCTTTTTTTCTTTGAGGAAGATGCAAAATCTTAGCTAGAGGCCAAACCAGTCGTCATCAATTGAGAATGTTCTTTCCTAGTAGTTGGACACTCACACCGACTACACTGCTTTTACATGAAGAGAAGCACCCATATACCTTCGAAAAGACAATTAATTTAAGAGCAATCTATCACGCTTACTTGTAGCTCAAGTTTGATCTAATTTTGATAAACTATCAAGATGCAAAATCTTAGCAAGAAGTTGAACCTGTTGTGGATGAGGAAGAGACAAGACAGACTGTGCACCCATGGCTGCAGAGAAGAAATCGATGGAGGATGGGTGGTGAGATCCAGTGAAGGAGAGAGAAATCCAGTGAAGGAGCTACACTTGTTTTGCGTGCATATACTCCTACTAGTAGTAGGTCCATACATTTACTAATATTGGAGTGTGCCATGTACCTCGTGACAGCAGCCCATCATAGCTTTGCTCTGACATCGCATTGCCTTCAAGTCCTCTTCTGTGCTGATCTTGTGCTACTTTTTTTGAAAGTCTCGCAATGCCTCCCTCCTGTTCTCTACTTGTGTATCAGAGTTGGCTAGGAAGTTTTAAAATTTCCAAAACATGGGAATATCGAGAATGTTCTTTCCTGAAAGTTGGCAAACTCACACCAATGACATCGTTTACTAAAATAAGATGCACCCATCTACCTTTAAAAAACAATTAATCCAAGAGCAATCTATCACGCTAACTTGTAGCTCAAGTTTGACCTAATTTCATTAAGTTGTTAAGATGCAATTTCTTAGCAAGAAGTTGAACGTGTTGTCAAAATTTCAGGATCTTTTATTTACTATATATATGCATGCAAAACAAATTATGTTTTCTCTCTCCTTCTTCACTACCTCATCACCATCCACGCACACCGCTGCCAGCTAATCTCTCCCTCGTCCACAATGTGGCGCTACCCACGTGCGTCGATGTACCTTGTTCCATTTCACACCCTACATAGAGAAAGCACCAAGCACATCCCCTGTCATGTTGGTTCGAAAGTGTGAGGAGCGTTTTTTGTGTGAAGCGAGTACAGTAGTACGAAGGGTATGGCTCAGTTTCTCGCTCGGGAAGGACCCACCTGCTTTTCCTTGCTTAACTTTAGGGACCTTTGTGCTAAATTTATGGACCTCTACATGTAATTTTCTCTTTTTTGAGGTCTTCGATCTAAACCATACTCCCATCGACCGTGTCACATTTTAACTACAAGTAAGCACGATAGATAGTTTCCTTTTAAAATTTTCCAAATAACTTTTGAAGCTAACCAGGAATTTAGCACATCGAAAACCACCAAAAAGTTTTTTCGAAAAATTTCCAAAGCAACCTCAGTTTACTTATAGTTCAAACTTGACCTATGTAACATCCCAAATTTTACAATTTCAGATGTTACTAGAAGCATGTATCATATCATATGCATCATGGCATCACACAATAAAAGTTGCATCAAATACTTTTCCTAAACTCTATAGTCATATAAAGACAAAAAGGGGTTATACAAAACCTAACCTTCTAAATCCTTGAAAAAGTGTTATTTTAAAACCCCATAATAATCTCCTTATTTTTACAAAATTTTAGAGACCAATTTCATTAAATTTGGAGTCCGTTTGCAAAAGTTATTAGACAAATAGTGAAACAGAAAATAAAAGAATAAATACAAAAAAAGAAGAAGGAGAGAACTACCCTAAGCGGGCCAGCTAGACCAGCCCGCGGCCTAACCACCGCCGCGCCTGGCAGAGCGAGCAGCGCACAGTGCGTGGGCCGGCCCAGCTCCGTCCGCCCGCGCCCGCAGCCGCCGACAGGTGGGCCCCACCCCCGCGTCATCATCGCCACCGAGTTCGGAACGAACTCAATCCCGCCGCCGCGCCTGGAACGGCTTTCCCAGCCAAATCAAAGCCATCTCCGTGTTCCCCGCGGCAAGTAAATCCCCCCATTTAAATCCCCGCGTCGAGCCGCACTGAAACCCTAAACAAATTTCGCCAACCGCGACCGGGCTGCCACCATCTAGACCGAGCTCGACCTCGCCGGAGTGCGTCGCCGCCGAGGTAGACGGCCAGGGTTCGAGGCTCCCTCTCCACCTTATCTCTCCCTCTCTGCCTTCCCCTTGCAGCACCGCATCGACTCACCCCCTTTTCCCTCTTGAACAGAGCCCCGTGCCGCCCCCAATTGCTCACCAGAGGTTCGCCGGAATTCGGGAAGGCGAGCTATCGTTTGCCTCCGATTCTGGAGGAGGAAGTCGACGTCGTCCCTGGGAACGGAACCACGAGGAGGAGGTTGACGCTGTCGTCTACTTCGCCGAGCCGGGGAAGCTCCGCACCGCCACCGTTAACCACCGTCCGACGCACCGACACCATCGTTGTCGTCGTCTCTGTCACCTGTAAGTCGTCGGCCATCCCTCGCCGTCCGATCGCGATCTAGCAGCCTAGATTAGAAGACCTTACCGAATCGGTACCAGCCAATAGCAGCACGCCGCGTCAGCCCCGCATCACCGCCACTGGCCCAACCCCGCATCGCCACGTGTCGTCCGCATAGCCACCCCGTCTGTTTTATTTTTAAAATAGTCAGATATTGTTTTAATCTCATTTAATTCATAGTAAATCGAATCCTTGGCCAAAAATTACGTATAATATACCGTTGGATTCATAAAATTGAGTAGAACACAGATATGCAATAGTATTTCTAGTTTACTATACTGATCTTGTGGTAGAATTTAAATATTAGTTTGGCGTATTTTAATTATAGGAAAATAATCGCAACTCCATTTCAGTTGATTCTTGTTGCGTTGACTTTGTATCTACGATATCTACTATGTAATATTGGTATACCATGCTTGGAGTATTTAGATCTATTTCGAGGTAGATTGGAAGTGCATATCTATTTATGAGCATATTTAATTAAGTAATAATTCAAAATACTTAAAATCTATGGGAAATCGATACTAATGACATCCCCAACTCAATAACACCCCTGAATAATATCCTTGGTCAAATTTGAACCCATCCTTGCATATTACCATGTTGCATGCATGCATAATTACCTTCGTGGCATTGTTTTGTGCAAATTATGATTGGATCTATGTTTGTGTTTCATTAGATTGTTCGGAGTGCGCTGAGGAGTACTGTTGTGTAGAGTGCTACTCAGATCAAGGCAAGTTACACCACTTGTTCATGTTTAATGTCCTAGTTTTTGACTATGCATGTTTTACTCTTCAAATCTTGTAGTATGCATGTGTAGGTTTTTAGTAGATTTTCTTAGTACTATTTTTGCAAGTGCGATTTTGTAGTATGCCATGAGTAGCTTTATTCTTAGGAATTCCCATGCTAATAAGTTTTCCCTGTTTTTGCTAAGTATTGCTTCCTATGCTATATATACTAAGTACCGTTGGGGGGGTTCGAAAGACTCAAAATTTTCTAAGTATAAGAGCTCTCTCGAGCGAACTTTTCTTCTCAAGACCCCCTTAAAAATAAAAACTAAGTTTTCTTCTGGGTGGAATGGTTGTCGGGACAACGGGTGGAATTTTGGTGGATGACGGCCACCCAGGAATCAAAGAAGTCTGCCATATTTCAGAATTCAGAAGCTTCCAGTGCAACCACAATACATATGGGCTATATCTTAGCTTAGTAATTAGTGGGAAACCTCACCGGGTACCAACATTTGGAGGTTCTTAGCACGGTTGGATCTAGCTGGTAGAGGGGATACTAAGGGAAGGCCTCGCCATGGTATTGTCTATAAAAGGACTTGATCGTGGATGGTGGGGAAAGTGCACAACCTCTCGAGAGTATTGCAATCTGATCGACCAGCCGAGTTCATGGAAAAGAACACTTTGAGCATCTGAAGGATGGAGCCTCTAAAAGATCTTCCTCTCTCTTCCAAACATAAAGTTTTTCTAAAACCCAGGGCGTGAGTAATATCCCCATTGGGTGGGATTTCGGGGACTTGGTGCGTAATATCCAAGTGCTAGGTTGATTGGACACTTGGTGAGTAATATCCTCGTGTTCCATTTGACCCTATACTATTTAACAATGATTACAATGTAGGGTAAACTCTTCCTCTTTTCTTCTTACTTAGAGAAAATTGGCTTAATGCAAATGAACCCCAAAGACTACTCCAAGCCTTGCATGTGGTGTTAGTCTTATTCTTTCCTTGGTGTAATTTATCAATACATTCAAAGTATTGACCCAACTTGTTGGCTGCACGTCTTATGTGTAGAATCCGAAGACTGAAAGGTGCGTAGGGATCGCAGGTCTTCACGCAACTAGCCTGAGGCGTTGATGGACCCAAGTTTTATTAAGTTTCCGCTATTTTATTTGAGCTAGCTACAAGCTATGCAAGTTGTAATAAATATACTCTGGATTATTTGTGTAAACTTCTGTTTTACATGATATTCATCGACTGTGAAGTGCTACCTGTTGATCCAGGGACTAGCATGTTAATCACAGGGACTTAGGACCCTTAACGATCCGAGGTCACAACAACCTAATTTCGATAAATTGGCACATAGTCTCATTCAAGTCGACAAAGTTAGCTAGGAATTTTTAAAATTCGCGAAACATGGGAAAATCAAGAATGTTCTTTCCTGATAGTTGGAAGCTCACACCGATGACATCGTCTAGTAAAAGAAGATGCACCCACCATCTACCCTCGAAAAGACAATTCTTCCAAGAGCTATCTATCACGCTTACTTGTAGCTAAAGTTTGACCTAATTTCAGTAAGTTGTCAATATGTAGAGTCTTAGCAAGAAGTTGAACCTCTTGTCAAAATTTTAGGACCTTTACTATATAGATGCACGTAAAACAAGTTGTGTTTTCTCTCTCCTTCACACTGCCTCATCATCACCCACACACACCCTGACCGGCTGACATCTCCATCGTCCACAATGTGGTGCTGCCCACGTGCGTCGACCTGCCTTGTCGTTACATTTCACACCCTACAAAGAGGAAGCGCCAAGCACACCCCAGCACGCTTGTTCGAAAGTGTGAGGAGCGTTTTGTGTGTGTGTGTGAAGCAAGTACGCTAGTACGAAGGGTATATGGCTAAGTTGCTCCCTCGAGAAGGACTAGACTGCTTTTCCTTACTTAACTTTAGAGCCCTTTATGCTAAATTTATGGACCTCTATGTAAAAAAAATTAAGTCTTCGATGCAAATCGTACTTTCTCCCACCGTCCATATCAAATTTTAACTACTAGTAAGCGCAATAGATAGATTCCTCTTAAAATGTCCCAACAAACTTTTGAAGCTCTAACCAGGAATTCAATACATTGGAAACCACCGAAAGCTTTTTCGTAAAACTTCCAAAGCAATCTATAATTTACTTGTAGTTCAAATTTGACCTAATTTTGATAAACTGGCATAGAGTCTCATTCAAGTCGGCAGAGTTAGCTAGGAAGTTTTAAAATTCACAAAACATGGAAAAATTGAGAATGTTCTTTCCTGATAGTTGGAAACTCACACCTAGAACATTGTTTACTAAAAGAAGATGCACCCATCTACCTTCGACAAGACAACTAATCCAAGAGCTATCTATCACACACTTACTTCTATCTCAAGTTTGACCTAATATAATTTCGTTAAGTTGTCAAGATGTAGAATCTTAGCAAGAAGTTGAACCTATTGTCAAAATTTCGGGACCTTTACTATATATATGCACGCAAAACAAATTGTGTTTTCTCTCTCCTTTCCTGCCTCATCGCCATCCACACACACCCTGCTGGCCCGCTGATCTCTCGTCTACAACGTGGCGCTACCCACGTGCGTCGACCTGCATTTTTGTTCCATTCCAAACCCTGCGAAGAGGAAGCACCAAGCACACCCCCAGCACGCTGGTTCGAAAGTGTGAGGAGCGTTTTATGTGTTTGTGTGTAGCAAATACAGTAGTACGAAGGGTATGGCTAGGTTTCTCGCTCGAGAAGGACCTGAGTGCTTTTCCTTGCTTAACTTTAGGGTCCTTTGTGCTAAGTTTATGGACCTCTATGTAATTTTCTCTTTTTTGAGGTCTTCGATATAAACCGTACTCCCACCGACCGTGTCAAATTTTAACTACAAGTAAGCACGATAGATAGATTGCTCTTAAAATTTTCCAAATACTTTTTAAGCTAACCAAGAATTCAGTAGTACATCGAAGTTTTTTCTTAAAACCTCCCAGCTTATAGACAAATTCTGCCACCATACGTGATGCCCTAATACTAGTATGAAAATAGAAGCTGACGTGACGAGAAAGTACTGTGTTAGGAAGTGACATGTTTAATTTTTTGCTCAGGGGCGCGTTTTACACGCATTCACGCTTAGCCGATGTCCTCGATGCAGCCGCTCTTACAGCAGAAGAAAAGAAAAAACCTCTTTCAAAGAGCCATCCTATCTTCCCTATCTCCGTTTAGTTTATCCCCACTCGCCGACACCGCTTAGCTGCATCTCTAGCGGGTGCTTCACACATTTTACTCCCCATCTTGCATGCTGCATCACTCCCTCCAGGCCACCAGCCGTCTCCTCCAAAAACCACCAACAACTCTACATAGATCCACCCTCACCCCCAATCCATCCGGACGGGATGGCTGATTTGAGGTGCAACATGCGGCACTGCAGCTGGAGCAAGGTCGGCGACGACATCTTCAACAAAATCACTATGTGTCTGGACACTATCAGCGCCATTAGGTTGGCCGCATGCTCCAAGGAGCTGTACCGCCAGGTTGCCGGCGGAAAAGGTAGCAGGTGCCCCAACGACCACTATTGTTCATTGGTCTCCTATAATGACGTCTACAAGCACAAGATCCAGTGCTGCTACGCCCCATGCGAAGCCTGCATGGAGCGAGGATGCGAGTTCATCAACCGGCCACTGACTTTGCATGAGCTCTTTGACCACTTGAAACTTTCCCACAAGATGTACTATTTGCCCCAAGTGACCTACTCCAACAAGTACTGGTACCTGACTAACTGGGTGCACGCACCAGAGATCATCGGCATCGGGAAAGAGGGCACGGAGTTTGCCGCCCTAATTGGAGGGTACATCACGGACATCTTCCTATCCGTCAGGTACATCAGGTCGGCGGCGTGCGAATCGCCGCGATACCAGGTGATGTTATGGTCGCTGCCATCATGGAATAAGCTCCATTCGGTTGAAATGGCAGCGACATCTAAGCAGACGAGCATGCCTTTATTGGCTGAAGTCACGCTGAAAAGGCTCATGTCGTACCTATCGAAACCGAGGCATTACCTGTGAGCAGTCAAGATGTTGTCAGAATTCCCCCTAGTTTACAAGAATATCAACCAAGAGTGAGTTAACACATATAAATATTCTTGTGATAATCCTAATATGAATATATGTAATGTCGTACTAATTAATTACTTTATGTTGGTGACAGACCCAATTGGTATGGGCTGTCTAGCCTAATATGTCTTCATGTTCAATGCTCGCTGATGCAGTCCAATAGAACTGCGTGGTTCCTGGCTGCGAGTTCGCCGTAATTCCGTTTGTGCTCCACTCCCACCTTAGAGAAGCCCACACCATGAGGTTGCGCATTTTACACTATGGTAGGAAAGGCAGGTACATCTCTAAGCCGGTGTCGGCACTAGGCTCGCAAAATGTAGATATCGGGCTAACCGGGTTCGATAACACGGGTGTTCTGCGTGCTATTCAACGGTTGCGGCGATGTCGTCTTAATATCTGTCATGTGCGTCAGGCCGGCAGTGCGCGTGTCGATGCAGTTCATGGTGAAGTTGAGCTCTGCACATCCAAATGGCTTGTGTGAGAAGGTATTCTATGCGAATTCTAAAGTCACTTCCTCTTTGTTGGTTTGTCGGTCTAATTTGGTCGCTCATCGTCGGAATCGACCATCGGAGTTCACCGTGAAATACAAGCTTCGTATCGACAAGATTATTACCGTAGATGCAGAGGTGGGATATGTGGGAGACTTCTAAACTAACTCTAAACTAAGTGGGATAAGCGGGATAAGTGAGATTTGTTAAATCCTACCTGTCCGACTTCTCCCACTTATTTTAGAGTTAGTATAGGGGTCTAAAATTAAGGATCCCGCCTATCCCATTTGTCCCACTTCTGCATCCCTGTTTCTTAGCGATTAACCCATCTTTATCTTCTTGTGATGATCCTAACTTGAACAGACGTACTCCTCGACCGGATTTTTCTTACCATTTTGGGACATGTGGTTCCTAGCTTAAGGTAGTTCTGAGTATTTTGTATGGAGTTGTGTTACTGCTAATCTATTTTGTAGTAGGAGTAATACCTATGTACTGGTACTTGTTCAGACCGGCGGATCTAGTGTAGAATAAGGTCTCTCTTTCCTTTTGAATCATGGCCTTGCTACATCTACCGAATTTCAATGTCTGCATTGCTGAATCTGTCAATTCCTTTGGTCATTATCTCTACTGCTAAATCGGTCACCTTGAAATGGTGCTAAATCTGTCAAGTGCCGCTTATTATGAACTGGGAATCTGATGATATTTCTCTGTCTTGTTCAGTACTGTTGAATCTTTCAAGTGCCATCGAATCTGTCGAACGTTCTGTTGTTTCTATGACTAAAGTATTTTTTAGAACTAATAGTGATGTATTGGTACTTGTTTAGATCAAGACCAGTAGATGGTCTTGCTCTTCTTTTGGAACATGGCCAGAATATGTTCTCTATGTCCTTTTGAATTATGGCATTCCTGCATCTATTGGATTTCAGTGTCTACATTATTAAATCTGTCAATACTTTTGGTCATTATCTGTACTAGGGTATTTTGGTTTGCATATGTGGGTCACACAGTCATTGATGTGAGTAGAAAGTATGCACAGAAAAGAAGGCTCGATGGTTAGTTTTGCTTGCTCCGATGATCGAGTGTGTTTGGAGAAAAGCGACTGATCTTGCACCAAGGTTTTTAGTGCTGAAACAAGAATTGATTCTTGATGTCCTCCTATTGAATTTCAGAGTTTGTATTGCTAAATCGGTCACTTTGAAATGCTGCTAAATATGAACTGGGAACCCATCGTTATTTCACAAAGCATGATGCAATTTAGGTTGTGGGTTCTTGCCTTTCTTGAAGTTTCAGCAATTTTAGCAGGCTTGCCAATCTTTGCAAAGGGGTACCTTTCTAGAAAGTTCATATGAGGTTCAGCATCTTGGTATTTTGGTACGTACTATAAAATACCGAAAAACATAAGTGACTCAACTTATAACTACTATGTCTAACTGATGTGAATCTAGACGAAGTTGAGGCCATTAGAATACGAACTGGAGGGAGTAGTATAAAAATGGAAGCAGTAAATAAGTCATCTCTCAGTTCCAATAACTGAGATGTGATGAGAGAACACTCCATGACAGCATGCCAGTCTAGAGTACCTATATTACTCCCTACTCCATAACTCTAGTCGGCGTGCTCGATGCAGTACGCCCGGAAGAAGAAAGCCATAGGAGCACGTCAAAAACCCCTCCTTAAGAGCCATTCCCAACTCTGAGAGGCCGCATTTGGATCTTCTCTAGCGCACACTTCACACATTTTTCTCGCCATCTCACCCACCACATCGATCCTTCCAAGCCGCCACCCCTCTCCTCCAAATAAGCCCAACAGTCATACATAGATCTGCCCTTGCCCCCAATCATTCGGACATGATGGCTGTGGATTCAAGGCACAACTGGCTGAACAACGTCTAGACGAAGGTCGGGGACAACGTCTTCAACGAAATAGCTAAGCGTCTAGACACTACCAGCACCGTCCGACTGACCGCATGCTCCAAAGAGTTGTACCGCCAAGTCGCTGGCAGAAAAGGTAGTAGATCTCCCAATGACATCTGCTGGACTTTGGTCTCCTACAAGGACATCTACAACCACAAGATCTCGTGCAACTACCGCCGGTGTGTCTGCATGGAGCCAGGATGCGAGTTCATCGGTGTCAAGAAAGTGTTGGTCGAGCACCTCATATCTGCCACTCGATGACAGTGCCCAGATACAGCCCCAAAAAATGGGACCCGTCTGTGCCGGTTCGTGCACCAGGCTCGCTCAGAGCTGAGGTCATCGGCATCGGGAAGGAGGCCAAGCTATTTGTCGCCCAAATTGATGGGCATAGCACGGACTTGCTCCTGTCTGTCAGGCCGGTCAGGTCGGCGACGTGCGAATCGCTGCGGTACGAGGTGAGGTTTTGGTCGTTGGTCTTGTTCGCTAGTTTCAATCAGGTTGTAGTAAAGAGGTCACCTGAGACAACGATTAGGCCATCACCAGGAAATGCCACACAGGAAGTGCTCATGTCTTTTCTGTCCAAGCCACGTCTTTACTTGCATACTACTGAACCTGTCGTCGGACAAAATTCACCGGTGAGATATCACATCTTAATCCTCTTGTGATGATCCTACTATGAGTATATGTAATGTTGTACTAATTAGCTAGTTTATGTTGGTGACAGATTCCCTTCGTAATTGGAATTGCCGAAATTAAGGATCCTGAACTTCTTGGTTTGTCGTATGAATTTTACATGTATGTTGCTGACCTAGAGGCTGACAAGCGACAATGAAACGAGAGATGCGTCCCAGGCAGGAAATCAAGGGCGTAGCCTGGCCAGCACTTTGACACGCTGAAGCATTCTCGTTTCTTCGAGTACGTATGATGGGACATTTAGTGGTTCCTAGCTTAGTGTAAGCTTGTAGTTCTACACTTCTACTAAGTATTTTGTATGGAGTTCAGCTACTGCTAATCTATTTTGTAGTAATACCTATGTACTTGGACTTATTCAGATCAAGTGGAGAAAATGCATGGTCATGCTTTCCTTTGAAACTTGGCTTTGCCACATTGTTGTACATCCATTGAATTTCAATGTCGGCATTGCTGGATCTATCAATTCTTTTGGTCATTTTCTGCCACCGTTGAATCGGTCACTTTAAATTGTTGCTGAATCTGTCATGTGCTGCTGAATGTGAAACAGACGAGTGCTCGTCGCCCTTGTACATGGCCGTGTCACAATCTAGATGAGACTTGGGCATTTTGGGTTGCATATGGGGGTCACACAAGCATTGATGTGAGAAGAAGGTACTCAAAGCAGACTTGATCGTCAGTTTTGCTTGCTCCAATGGTCGAGTGTTATTGGTGAAAACGACAAACTGATCGCGCGACAAGGTTTTTAGAGCTGAAACAGAAACTGGTTCTCTCGATACTGCTATTTGTATTTCATTGTATGTATTGCCGCTGAATTGGTCAAGTGCTCCTGAATATGAACTTCGAATCTGTTGATAATTTTTCTACCTTATTCTGTACTGCTGAATTTTGACATGAATAGCTGCGAAAAAGAATTATCACTTTTCCCCTCCCTCTCTGAGGTCTTTGTTTTGAATCCGACCGAGCACATCTAGTACTTTGTAGCTCATTCGGCCCCTCTTTAGCCCATAACATTTTTATTCGGTCTTTTCGGTGTCAGGGGACTGCTGACCACAGCCCAGTGAAATTTGAGAAAGGAGTCCATGGTGCATAGCCGAGAACATACTAATTCGGCCTTTTAGGGGTCAGGGGACTGCTGAGCACAACCCACTAAAAATTGAGAATGAAGCCCATGGAGCCTGCCTTATAGAGTATAACCCATGTAGAGTAGCCTATGTAGAATAGCCAAACTCTTTTTAATTTGGCCTTTTGGGCATTGCCCCCCACCTCTCAAAATAAAATAAAAACTCTACCTACCCATGTTTTTAAGAAAATACTCCATTATGTGGCATTTTATAAATTGAGATGCCAGGAGCGCTGCCCTTTTATATTTTAAAAGAGATAAACATAGACACCCAAAATATTTTTAAGAAGACAAATACATAAATTGTAGTATAATAAAAGTTTAATGATATTTAGTCTATAAATATCTTTGTTGTAGTGGCAACACACTCAGTTTACGTTTATTTGATTTGAAGGTCTTTTGTTCAAATCGTATCTTGGATTTACATTTTTTCTTCTAGCAATATCGCATTACGTAGAGGCTGACATCACGGACCCACCAGCGTGCAGCGTCCCTGGAGTTTGTTCTCGGGGTGGGTTCGAAACAAAAGTTTAAATACTTGTACAGAGAGGCTCGCATCAGGGACCCACTAGACAGAACATACAAGGCTGCATCGGGGACCCACAAGCCAGAACATGCTAGAGAGGATGACATAAGGGCCCCAGCAGTAAGACCATACACGGCTGCCACGGTGAAAACAACGGACGCAGCCAGAAAAAAAGTCCATCATACACACGTTGCACTTATAGAGAAGCTGACATGTCGGACCCAGCAGGCGCAAGCATAGCCCATGAAATTAGCCTATCAGCCCCAAGCATAGCCCAATACCTTCTAATTCGGCCTTTTCATGGTCTTGTGCCCACCGACCATAGCCCATTCAACTTAGGAGTGAGCCCATGGAATATAAGCCATGACAAATAGGGCATCCGCCCCGAGTTAGCCCAGAATCTTTTTAATTCATCCTTTATGAGCATTTTTGTACTCTGAGGCTGACATCTGGGACCCGAAAAACAGTCCAACATACACATGTTTCTTTCAAATAGAGGCTGTTAGCTGGGACCCATCATAGACATGTTTCCTGCATAGAGGTGGTTGACATCTGGGACCCAGCAAGTTGCCAAGGTCAAAACAGTGGACATGGCCACAAAAGTCCATCATACACACATTTCATTTACAGAGAGGCTGATATGTGGGACCCAGCAGCGTGACCTTATACAGATGCTACAACGAGCAACGTAGCCAGTTTGAAACAGGAAGGCACGAGCGAGAAAAAAGTTCAGCATGCACATGTTTCTTTTAATGAGAGGCTGAAATGGGGGACCCAGCAGCATGAGCAAATGATAGATTCATCGAGCAACGCTATCTAGTTCGTAATAGGGTAGCGCTAGAGAAGAAAAAAATTCCATCATACCCACGATTCTGCTAATGTGAGGCTGACATAAGGGACCCACCAGCCTGAATAAACGGCTAATGCAGCGGGCAAAGCTATCAAGTTCGGAACACGAAGGCGCTACAGAGGGTAAAAAATCCATCATACAGACGTTTCTTTTAATTAGAGGATGACATGTGGGGCTCAAGAGGTTGGTTAAACGGTAGATGCGTTGAGCAGCGCTATCAACTCGGAACGGGGTAGCGCTAGCAAAGGAAAAATTCCATCATACACAAGTTTCTTCTAATGAGAGGACGACATGTGGGTCCTAGGAGGTTGATTAGACGGTAGATGCATCGAGCAGCGCTATCAACTTCGAAACAGGATAGCATGAGCAAAAGAAAAAAATCCATCATACACATGATCCTTCTAATGAGAGGCTGACATGTGGGACGTAGAAGCCTGACTAAACGGCAGACGCCTCGAGCTATCGTTTCAAGTTCAAATCAGGGAGGCGCGGCCCAAAAGTATGGTCCGCTAGAGACATTGACGTCTGGGACCCACACGCCTCAAAAGACTTCGGCGAGTCAACACCACACGAGGAAATGAAAATCTTCCTTCTTCCACGTGCTGGCCGAGCTTCCTCCAAGTTTTTAGCAGATCCGTCGTAGTAGAGGGCCGCGAAACCGGAAAAAAAGTTTTCCATCGGCCACGGCCGAGCCAAGAATTTCGTCGTGAAAGACCCGCCTTGTACGACGATCGTCGGGCCAAGTTGTTGCGGAAGGAAACTTTTCTTGTAGTGACACATGCAAAGACATGCAATGACACTAGTGGATTCATGTGGTTTAGGAAAAGAACACACATGCAATGACACTAGTGGTGGTTAATGAAAAGAACACACATGCAAATGACTTTTATGGATCCATGTGGTTTATGGAAAGAACACACATGCAATGACTATAGTTGTGGTTTAGGAAAAGAACACACATGCAATGACACTAGTGGATCCATGTGGTTTATGAAAAGAACAAACATGCAATGGCCCTAGTTGTGGTTTATGAAAAGTACACATATGCAATGACTCTAGTGGTCGTTTAAGAAAAGAACACACATGCAATGACACTGGTGGATCCATGTGATTTAGTAAAATAACACACATGCATTGACACTAGTGGTGGTTTAGGAAAAGAACACACATGCAATGTCTCTAGTTGTGGTTTAGGAAAAGAACAAACATGCAATGACTCTAGTGGTGGTTTATGAAAAGGACACACATGCATTGACACTGGTGGATCCATGTGGTTTAGTAAAATAACACACCACTGGTGGATCCATGTGGTTTAGGAAAGGAACACACATGCAATGACACTGGTGGTGGTCATTGAAAAGAACACACATGCAAATCACTCTGGTGGATCCATGTGGTTTATGGAAAGAACACACATGCAATTACACTGATGGTGGTTTATAAAAGAACACACATGCAATGACTCTCGTTGTGGTTCAATGGGGTTTACAAAAAGAACAAACATGCAATGACTATAGTTGTGGTTTATGAAAAGAACACACATGCAATGACTCTAGTGGATCCACATGGTTTATGAAAAGAACAAACATGCAATGACTCTGGTGGTTTATGAAAAGAAGACACACGCAATGACACTAGTGGTTGTTTCGAAAAAGAACACACATGTGAAGACATGCAATGACACTGGTGGATTCATGTGGTTTAGGAGAGGAACACATATTCAATGACACTGGTGGTGGTTAATGAAAAGTACACACATAACTCTGGTGGATCCATGTGGTTTATGGAAAGAACACACATGCAATGACTATAGTTGTAGTTTAGCAAAAGAACTCACATGCAGTGACACTAGTGGATCCATGTGGTTTATGAAAAAAACATGCAATGACCCTAGTTGTGGTTTATGAAAAGTACACACATACAATGACTCTAGTGGTGGTTTAGGAAAAGAACACACATCCAATGATACTGGTGGATCTATATGATTTAGTAAAATAACACACATGCAATGACACTAGTGGTGGTTTAGGAGAAGAACACACGTGCAATTTCTCTAGTTGTGGATTAGGAAAAGAACAAACATGTAATGACTCTAGTGGTGGTTTATGAAAAGGACACACATGCATTAACACTGGTGGACCCATGTGGTTTAGTAAAATAAAACACATGCAATGACACTAATGGTGGTTTAGGAAAAGAAGACACATGCAAAGACATGTGATGCCACTGGTGGATCCATGTGGTTTAGGAAAGGAACACACATGGAATGACACTAGTGGTGGTCATTGAAAAGAACACACATGCAAATGACTCTAGTGGATGCATGTGGTTTATGGAAAGAACACACATGCAATGCCACTGATGGTGGTTTATGAAAAGAACACGCACGCAATGACTCTAGTTGTCGTTCCATGTGGTTTATGAAAAGAACAAACATGCAATGACTATAGTTGTGGTTTATGAAAAGAACACACATGCAATGACTCTAGTGGTGGTTTAGGAAAATAACACACATGCAATGACATGCAATGATACTGGTGGATGCATGTGGTTTAGGAAAATAACACTCATGCAATGACACTGGTGGTGGTTTATGAAAAGAACACACATGCAAATGTCACTGGTGGATCCATGTGGTTTAGTAAAATAACACACATGCAATGACAGTAGTGGTGGTTTAGGAAAAGAACACACATGCAATGACTCTAGTTGTGGTTCCATGTGGTTTATGAAAAGAACAAACATGCAATGATATAGTTGTGGTTTATGAAAAGAATACACATGCAATGACTCTGTTCGATCCAAGTGGTTTCTAAAAAGAACACACATGCAATGATACTAGTGTTGGTTTAGGAAAATAACACACATGCAATGACACTAGTGGTGGTTTAGGAAAAGAATAGACATGCAAATACATGCAATGACACTGGTGGATCCATGTGGTTTAGGAAAGGAACACACATGCAATGACACTAGTGGTGGTTTATGAAAAGAACACACATGCAATGACTCTAGTTGTGGTTCCGTGTGGTTTATGGAAATAACACACATGCAATGACACTGGTGGTGGTTTATGAAAAGAACACACATGCAATGACTATAGTTGTGGTTTATGAAAAGAACAAAGATGCAATGACTCTAGTGGTGGTTTAGGAAACAACACACATGTGATGCAGCCCGTCCTACGGACGCTCCTACATCTACACCAACAAGTCCCCCCAGTGGACCCATGACTCGTGCCCGAGCCAAACTCCTACAAGCTAAGGTGAACTCGCTCCTCTCCTCGTGCCAATTTGATACCTCCTTGGATGGTGTGTGTAGCACCCTGATAAAACCACTACCAAAAAATCGCTCGTTGTTTGTATTTGTGCATCATCATGACATCATCATGCATGTTTGTTCATAAAAGTACTTTGCAAAAACCCTATTTTGTTTTCTAATTAGCCCTCCTTTAATTTCAAATCATAAAACCAGGTCTTCCTGAATATTTTATTTACCTTAAAACTAATTACAATAGTCTTATAAATAAATAAATAAAACTTACATTATTTTTGGGAGGCAACTAGCCAGGCCCAAAAGCCGAGCTGACCACCTCCAAACTAACCCTAACCCTAAGCTAACCTACCCCAACCCGCACCCAGCCGCCACCCACCCCGCTCCACACCACCCATCCCGTGACCAACCGCCCGCAGTTCGCTGGCTCGCGTTCGAGCGACGCGTGAGCGCCCAGCTGGCCTCGACAACTGCTTGCACCCGGCCCCACCCCGTAGAGAAGCGCTCGATCGCGCGAGGCCCCGCGAGCCCCACCTACCTCCTCTGTGCCTCACGCGGATAACACACAGGACACACACCTCCATCCCCATCGCCCCTCATCTTGCAATCCCCCATCGCCTCGATCCCAGTCGCCTCACCCCGAGCATCTCCTGCAGGCACGCCATCACGGCCCAATCTCGGCCATGGACCCGTGTCACCCTCGCCGGAGCCCGAGCTCAACTGCTAGGTTTGGGATGTCACATGCTAATTGTATCTGACTAGTAAGTACTGCAATTACAACTGAATGGTTAACTAAAACTGCCCACTACTTATGCTATCAGGATGACTCATGCTATCTATATCTGACTAGTAAGTGCTTCAACTATAATGGAATGAATAAAACTGCCAATTGTGTGAGTTCCTCGGTTTGACTTCCTCGTTTGGTCTCGAGGGGGAAATGTCAGGATGGGTATGATTGGTGTTAGTATCAGGTTGGTCCCGAATAGGTCTCTCTTATCCCTCTCTAATAGCCGACAGTTGCCTCGAGTCTCTATAGGTTGTTTATGCATGTTGTGCTGCCGCTTCAGTCCACCATACCTATGTAGGCGAGAGCCGCCGAATTCTAGCGTCGCCATGTACTGGCCTCAGTACTGACCGCTCTCTTTTTCCTTTTCCCTTTGTCGGCACCCCTTTTGTTTAACAGGTATAAGTTCGACGTTGTTAGAAGGGTTACCCTTCTGGCTTGGCCTGGGCAGGGTTATGGACGCCACTGGTTATTCTTTAGGGCTCTTAGCCCCATTTGCTTCTTATCCGTACTCGGATGTTGTATCGTTTTCAAGGTGATTTGGATCTTTGTACTGTATATCTGTATTCTTGACTCATGGAGTCGATGTTGTATATATATGTATTGTGGGTTCCATCGTGAACTATTGTGTAATGGTATTACTTCGTTTTCCACCCGCACGCAAGTGCCTGGTGGGCGTCCTTCAATCGTTTCTATGCGGGTTTGGCAGGAAGCGCTGAAATCTGCATAGGGCCGATTCGAGGGTGTTACAGTGTGCTACTTCATGCAACTACGCTATGCATCATCAGGTACGAAGCCTCAACACATCACCAAGCACCCAAGGATGGAGAACAAGGAGCAGAGCGTGAAGCAAAAGTCGCTGGAGCTGCTCAGACCGGAGTCTCCGGTTTGCGCACACCGGAGACTCCGGCCCTACCTCCGGTTCGACCCCCTACACCCAGCTCCGGGACAATCTGAAGGCCCCTCCGAAGGCTGGTTCGGAGGCTACACCAGATTCTCCGGCCTAGACCAGATTCTCCAGCCTAGACCAGAGTCTCCGGCCTGCACACCGGAGTCTCCGGTCCGACCGACTCTAGGCATGAAAAGGCCTTTGGGCCTGCGGCCCATGTACCCCTTGGTCCGTCCAGAACTTTTCTTTTATTCCTAAAGTACCCCTGCTTAAGTGGTTGGCCTATATATAGTCCCCCACCTCCATTGTAAACCCTAGGCATGATATTTGGAATTAGTGGAAACCCCTTTTGGATCTATCTAGTTCTTGCCTCATGCTCCTTTGATAAAGGAGCACCAAATATCCCAAACCTCGTTGGAGTTTGCATAGTGCCTCCGTGTTGTACAAGGCCTTGGCATGGGTGTCCCTTTGCCAAGACGTCAAGATCTCACCGAGTCTCCCATCTCGCCCTGCCAGTTCGAGAGAGAGTCCTCCGCCCGACGCCGATCCTAGGGATTGCGCCGGACTGGTCACCATCGGCGTGAGCTATTGGTGTGTATCGTGGGTTTGCGTGTGTGTGTTCATCGTGTTCTTCGTGCGCGAGTTCGTCATGTTCATCCTCCTCTCCTTCCCCTGCACTCCATCACTGCCAGCGTGAGCTTTTAAGAGTTAGTTATTTATTTAGTGTGAGTTTTCTTTGCAATTCCACTTTGCACGCTTATAAGTCTCACTTGTGGTTTCTAGTTTGGTGCAATCCCCAAGGTGAGGTACAAGTCTAACACCACAATATTCCACTTCCATATACAATACTTGTGTGTCTTGCATGATGGATAGGCACGGTGAGTCGAGCCAACCACCTCCCCAAGAAGAAGATCAAGGACCATACATGATGCGCGCAAGTCACTTCATCGTCCACCAAGAGTTCCGTGAACACTGCCAAGCCCTTGAGATGCGACAAGATGAACAATTTGGTGAGATGCAAGCCAAGTTCAAGAAAATTGACAACCACTTCGACGGCCTCGAATGAAAAATGCACGCAATGCATCACAACTTTGGCCACCAAAATGAAGCGCTCCAACGCTCCGTCGCTGAAACAAATGACAATCTTCGACACCTCATCGATGGAATGGAAAGACCACGTTCACGTGCTTCAAGCTCTTCAAGTTCTTCGCGTCGTCATGCACCTCTTCAACAATATCTTCATCCAAGTGCTCCAAGACGCAATGATGCCCCCGTGGTTGAAGATGGAAGTTCTTCGAACTATGTACCTTCCCCACGGCACGCCGCAACATCAAGCTATGATGGTGATTTCTCTTCAAGGCCACGAGAAAGGCAAGAAGCACACCGTCATCACGCAAGGGCATTGGTGATCCAACAAGAGCAACCACAAGAAGAACCGCAAGTGCAATCGCAAGTCTACCACCATCGCCGGTGACACGTACTTGACACAACAAGTGATGACTCCAATTTGGAGAATCAAGCGCGTCATCGACGTGAATCTCTCCAAGATCCTCCTCCTCGTCATCAACGTCATGAACGTCCACACCGACACCATGGTCATCATGAGGGGCCTCCTCCACCACACCAAAACATGGAGCGTCAAGTGGTACAAGTTGAGCGACGCCCACCACGTCAAGATGCTCAAGACCATGATCTTTGTCGTGAGGCCCATGTGCCTAACCAACATCACAAACTGAGGAACGAGCCTCCTCTTCGTCATCAACCACGTCATGAGGCTCCACATCCCCAACACCCTCATGAGGCCCAAGTGCCCCAACATCGTCAACAACCGCGCCAAGAGCAAGAGAAAGCGCCTCAACAACAATATCAAGAGCAAGCTCCGCCACAAGGTCACGAGAACCAAGTTCCTCCTCCTCAACCACAACAAGCTCATCACAACGATCGCATGGAAGATGAAGACCATCATCAACATGGCAACAATCGCTACCATGACCGCAATGAGGAAGAAACATTTGGCAAGCTCAAGTTCACAATGCCCAAGTTCACCGGATCCAATGACCCTGAAGAATACCTCTCGTGGGCACTCAAGGTCGACAAGATCTTCCGCATGCACAACTATAGCAACGAGAAGATGGTCGCCATGGCTTCGCTGGAGTTTGATGATTACGCCAACCTTTGGTGGGAACAAGTTCAAGTTGCTCGTGATGCAAGACAAGAACCGCCAATCACAACTTGGCATGACATGAAGGCTCATATGAGATCCCGCTTTGTCCCCGCGCATTACACGCGTGACCTCTTCAACAACCTTCAATCGCTTCGTCAAGGGACAAAGACCGTGGAAGAGTACTTCAAGGAAATGGAACTCAACTTGATTCGCGCCAACATTGATAAGCGCATGGAGCAAACAATGGCACGTTTCCTTATTGGCTTGAATCACCCAATCAAGCGCATCGTCGAGTTCCAAACATACAACACCATGGTTGATCTTGTGCACATCGCAACAAAGGCTGAGCGTCAACTGTAAGAGGACATCAAGTACAACAAGTCCAAGATGTATTTCACCTACAAGCAAGATTCAAACGCTACGCCAACAACTTTCAATGGAAGCTCCTCAAGCACCTCTTTGCTTGTTTGCCACTTGGGGGCAGTTTTCCTTGAGGAAGTGTGGGCTTGAAGGAAGGCTACAAGTGTGGAGGCAAAGGACACAAGTACCTTTCACCGGTGAGTGCTACAAGTGTGGAGGCAAAGGACACGAGTCCGCCGAATGTGGAAACAAGAAAGTCTTATTCATCCATGATAATGGTGATGAAGAGTACTTGAGTGAAGATGAATTTGATGCCCGAGTCAAGGAAGCAATGGCAAGACAATGAGTGGAAGATGACTCCTCATGTGTGAACATGATGCAAGTCCATCGCTTGTCATTACAAGGATCTTAACCACTCAAGCACAAGAGCATGAAGACCAACTCTCAACCATCTTCCAAACACAAGCGGGCATCAATGACAAATCTATCAAGGTGATCATAGACGGAGGGAGTTGCCACAACCTTGCTATCACTGAGTTGTGTGAGAATATCAACCTCACCCTCCATCCGCACAAGCACCCCTACCACGTGCAATGGCTAAGTGACCAAGGGTCCGTGAAGATCAAGCATACCGTATCGGTCTCCTTTGCCATTGGTCCTTACAAAGATATGGTGGAGTGTGATGTGGTTCCTATGATAGTTTGCCACATGCTTCTTGGTCGACCATGGCAATTTGACAAGGCTGCTCAACATGATGGCCGCACCAATGTATACACCTTCAAATGGCTCAACAAAACATGTGTTTTGCAACCAATGACTCCTAGCCAAATAATTGCGGACAATGCAAAGGCTTTAGCGAGGGCGCAAAGCACAACACCTACTTGTGAGAAGAGCGGTGAGAGAGAGAACCACCTCATAGTGAGTGAGAGACACAAGCCAAACTCGAGTGGAAAAACTAAGAGTGTTCTCCTTGCCACCAAAAGTGAGATGAGAGATGTTCGGAACAACCCATCCATCTTGCACTATGTCCTCCTTTGCAAGGGACTAGCGCAAGTAACTAACGAATTAACCAATGTTCCTCCATCTTTGATGAGTGTTTTGCAGGAATTCAAGGATGTGTTCCCCGAAGAGCTTCCACATGGACTACCTCCTCTTCGCGGCATCAAATATCGCATTGATCTCATCCCTGGTGCACCACTTCCCAACCGCGCCGCCTACCGCATGAACCCAGAGGAGACAAAGGAGATTGAACATTAAATCAACCAACTCGTCTCCAAAGGTTTGATCCAAGTTAGCACTAGTCCAAGTGCCGTACCCGTGATACTTGTTCCAAAAACGGATGATATGTTACGGTTATGCATGGACTGCCATCCAATCAATGCTATCACCGTGCGTTATCGACATCCCATACCTCGTCTCAATGACATGCTTGATGAATTGTGTGGAGCCACTATTTTTTCGAAAATTGATCTTCGTAGTGGTTACCATCAAATACGCATGGCTGAAGGTGATGAGTGGAAAACTACCTTCAAGACCAAACTTGGTCTTTATGAATGGTTGGTTATGACCTTTGGTTTATCTAATTCCCCATCCACCTTCATGCACCTCATGAATCATATCTTGCATTATCTCATTGGAAAAAGTGTTGTTGTCTATTTAGATGATATTCTTGTTTATAGCAAATCACTTGAGGACCATATAACACATGTCAAGGAAGTTTTGCAAAGCCTTCGACATGAAAAGCTTTATGCTAATCTTCCCAAGTGCACTTTTGCTAAAGACAAGTTGATTTTTCTTGGATTTGTCGTTTCCTCGAAGAGAATTGAAGTTGATGTGTCCAAGGTAAAGGAAACATACGAGATTGGCCCATCCTAACAAATGTGAGTGAACTCCGAAGTTTTCATGAGTTGGACGGTTTCTATCGTCGCTTTGTGAAAGATTTTTCAACCATTGTGTGCCCTCTCAACGAGTTGATGAAAAAGAATGTCACCTTCGTGTGGGGCAAAGCACAACAAAAAGCTTTTGATGAACTCAAAAAGATGCTCACCGAAGCACCTCTCCTTGCGTTAC
This sequence comes from Avena sativa, assembly GCA_916181665.1. NCBI lineage: Eukaryota > Viridiplantae > Streptophyta > Magnoliopsida > Poales > Poaceae > Avena > Avena sativa. Next base: position 235,062,241 of record OV702287.1, read on the forward strand.
CAGATTTCACAAAAACTTTTGAGATAGAGTGTGATGCTAGTGGTATTGGCATTGGAGGAGTCCTTATGCAAAACGGACGTCCTATAGCCTACCATAGCGAGAAACTCGATGGTGCTCGCCTTAATTATGCAATTTATGACAAAGAGCTTTTTGCCTTAGTTCGTGTTCTTCAAGTTTGGCAACACTACCTATGGCCCAAGGAATTTATCATACATTCCGACCATGAGTCGTTGAAATATCTCAAAGGCCAAGCCAACTTGAGTAAGAGACACACTAAGTGGGTTGAGTTCATGGAGTCTTTTCTGTACATTGTCAAGTATAAGAAGGGCAAAGATAATGTAGTTGCGGACTCTTTGTCTCGTAAGCACACAAGCCTTCTTACGAGACTTGAAATCAACATGTTGGGTCTTGAGGAAATAAAATCTTTGTATGCTTCCAACCCGTTCTTCGAACCAATTTTCGCAAAGTGCTCCATTGACAAAGGGTTTGATGATTTCTATTTGCATAAGGGCTTTCTCTTTAAACAAAACAAGCTTTGCATTCCGAAATCATCACTCCAACTTTTGCTTCTCCAAGAATCTCATGGTTGAGGCCTTATGGGTCACTTTGGCCATGACAAGACATTGGACATGCTCTCCACTCACTACTTTTGGCCCAAGATGAAGCGCGACGTGGAGCGCTATGTTCAACGATGCACGACATGTGTTCAAGCTAAGTTGCAAGCTAATCCCTATGGTCTTTATATGCCATTGCCTATTCCTCATACACCTTGGTCCGGCATTAGCATGGATTTCGTGTTAGGATTGCCTAGATCTAAGCATGGTCATGACTCTATATTTGTTGTCGTGGATCGCTTTTCCAAAATGGCATAGTTCGTACCATACCATAAGACCGACGATGCTTCACATATTGCAAATCTGTTTTTCAGGGAAATCGTCCGTCTTCACGTTGTGACATGAACAATCGTCTTCGACCGCAACATCAAATTCATCAGATACTTATGGAAGACCCTCATGGGAAAGCTCAGCGTCAAGCTCCTCTTTTCATCCGCGTCGCATCCTTAAACCGATGAAAAAAACCGAGGTTGTCAACTGAAGCCTCGGAACCCTTCTACGTGTGTTGATCAAAAAAAACTTGAAGGATTGGAAGGAATGCATCCGCAACGCCGAGTTTGCCTACAACTGAGCCAAGCACTCACCAACCAAGATGAGTCCATTCATGATCGTCTATGGTTTCGAGCCCCTCATCGGGCTCGACATCCTACCACTACCTCTCCATGAGCGCACGAACATAGACATCGAGAAGCGCACACAAGCTATGAAGAAGCTTCATGAAGAAACAAGAGCTACTATCGAACAACAAGTCCTTTGCCAAGCTTCAAGATTAAACAAGGACAAGAAGGAGATGATCTTTGAAGAAGGTGACCTTGTGTGGATACACCTAAGCAAAGACCGCTTCCCCAAGGAACGTGACTCCAAGCTAAAGCCAAGAGGAGATGGTCCCTTCAAGGTCCTCAAAAGAATCAACAACAATGCCTACATCATCGACATACCGATCTCCAAATACCTTGCAAGTAATACATTCAATGTCAAGGATCTCTCACCCTACCATGGAGATGTTCAAGATGATAACCATGAAGAGTCGAGGAGGACTCTTTCCCAAGGGGGGGAGCTGATGTAGACCGTCGTACGGACGCTCCTACATCTACACCAACAAGTCCCCCAAGTGGACCCATGACTCGTGCCCAAGCCAAACTCCTACAAGCTAAGGTGAACTCGCTCCTCTCCTCGTGCCAATTTGATACCTCCTTGGATGGTGTGCTACTTCATGCAACTACTCTTAAGCATCATCAGGTACGAAGCCTCAACACATCACCAAGCACCCAAGGATGGAGAACAAGGAGCAGAGCATGAAGCAGAAGTCACTGGAGCTGCTTAGACTGGAGTCTCCGGTCTGCGCACACCGGAGTCTCTGGCCTGCCAAAGTCTCCGGCCTGAAGACACCGGAGACGCTGGCCTTACCTCCGGTCCGACCCCCTACACCCGGCTCCAGGACAATCTGAAGGCCCCTTCGGAGGCTGGTCCGGAGGCTACACCGGATTCTCCGGCCTAAACCGGAGTCTCTGGCCTGCACACTGGAGTATCCGGTCTGACCGACTCCAGGCATGAAAAGGCCTTTGGGCCTGCGACCCATGTACCCCTTAGTCCGTCCAGAACTTGTCTTTTATTCCTAAAGTACCCATGTTGAAATGGTTGGCCTATATATAGTCCCCCACCTCCATTGTAAACCCTAGGCATGATATTTGGAATTAGTGGAAACCCCCTGTCGATCTATGTAGTTCTTGCCTCATGCTCCTCTTATAAAGGAGCACCAAATATCCCAAACCTCGTTGGAGTTTGCATCGTGCCTCCACGTTGTACAAGGCCTTGGCATCGGTGTCCCTTTTCCAAGACTTCAAGATCTCACCGAGTCTCCCATCTCGCCGTGCCGGTTCGAGAGAGAGTCCTCTGCCCGACACCGATCCTAGGGATTGCGCTGGATCCGTCACCGCCGGTGTGAGCTATTGGTGTGTATCATGGTTTTGTGTGTGTCTGTTCATCGCATTCTTCGTGCATGAGTTCTTCGTGTTCATCCTCCCCCCGCGCTCCATCCTTGATTTGAGTGGGATTCGTGAAATATCGGGCCACCCTAGAGGTTTGCCCTCAACAACATGCAATGACGCTGGTGGATCCATGTGGTTTAGGAAAGGAACACACACGCAATGACACTAGTGGTGGTTTATGAAAAAGAACACACATGCAAATAACACTGGTGGATCCATGTGGTTTAGTAAAATAACACACATGCAATGACACTAGTGGTGGTTTCGGAAAAGAACACACGTGCATTGACACTAGTGGTGGTTTATGAAAAGGACACACATGCATTGACACTAGTGGATCCACGTGGTTTAGTAAAATCACACATACAATGCCACTAGTAGAGGTTTAGGAAAAGAACACACAAGCAAAGACATGCAATGACACTGGTGGATCCATGTGGTTTTGGATAGTAACACAAATGCAATGACACTGGTGGTGGTCACTGAAAATAACACACATACAAATGACTCTGGTGGATCCATGTGGTTTATGGAAAGAACACACATACAATGACACTAGTGGTGGTTTATGAAAACAACACACAAGCAATGACTATAGTTGTGGTTCCATGTGGTTTATGAAAAGAACAAACATGCAATGACTATAGTTGTGGTTTACTAAAAGAACACACCTGCAATGACTCTGGTAGGTCCATGTAGTTTATGAAAAGAACAAACATGCAATGACACTGGTGGTGGTTTATGAAAAGAACACACATGCAATGACACTAGTGGTGGTTTAGGAAAAGAACACACATGCAAAGTACTACAATGACACTGGTGGATTCATGTGGTTTTTGAAAGGAACACACATGCAATGCCACTAGTGGTGGTTAATGAAAAGAACACGCATGCAAATGACTCTGGTGGATCCATGTCGTTTATGGAAAGAACACACATGCAATGACTATAGTTGTGGTTTAGGAAAAGTACACACATGCAATGACACTGGTGGATCCATGTGGTTTATGAAAATTACAAGCATGCAATGACCCTAGTTGTGGTTTATGAAAACTACACATATGCAATTACTCTAGTGGTGGTTTAGGAAAAGAACACACATGCAATAACACTAATGGATACACGTGATTTAGTAAAATAACACAAATGCAATGATACTAGTGGTGGTTTAGGAAAATAACACACATGCAATGTCTCTGGTTGTGGTTTAGGAAAAGAACAAACATGCAATGACTCTAGTGGTGGTTTATGAAAAGGACACACATGCATTGACACTGGTGGATCCATGTGGTTTAGTAAAATAACACACATGCAATGACACTAGTGGTTGTTTAGGAGAAGAACACACATGGAAAGACATGCAATGCCACTGGTGGATCAATGTGGTTTAGGAAAGGAACACACATGCAATGACACTGGTGGTGCTCATTGAAAAGAACACAAATGCAAATGACTCTGGTGGATCCATGTGGTTTACGCAAAGAACACACATGCAATGACACTGATGGTGGTTTATGAAAAGAACACACATGCAATCACTCTAGTTTTGGTTCCATGTGGTTTATCAATAGAACAAACATGCAATGACTATAGTTGTGGTTTATGAAAAGATCACACATGCAATGAATCTAGTGGTGGTTTAGGAAAATAACACACATGCAATGACATGCAATGACACTGGTGGATCCATGTGGTTTAGGAAAATAACATACATGCTATGACACTGGTGGTAGTTTATGAAAAGAACACACATGCAAATGACACTGGTGGATCCATGTGGTTTAGTAAAATAGCACAAATGCAATGACACTAGTGGTGTATTAGGAAAATAACACACATGCGAAGACATGCAATGACACTAGTGTATCCATGTGGTTTAGAAAAGGAACACACATTCAATGACACTGGTGGTGGTCATTGAAGAGAACACACATGCAAATGACTCTGGGTGATCCATGTGGTTTATGGAAAGAACACACATGCAGTGACACTGGTGGTGGTTTATGAAAAGAACACACATGCAAGGACTCTAGTTGTGGTACCATGTGGTTTATGAAAACAAAAAAACATGCAATGCCTATAGTTGTGGTTTATGAAAACAACACACATGCAATGACTGTGGTGGATCCAAGAGGTTTACGAAAAGAACACACATGGAATGACACTAGTGGTGGTTTAGAAAAAGAACATACATGAAATGACACTAGTGGTGGTTTAGCAAAAGAACACACATGCAAGGACATGCAATGACACTTGTGGATCCATGCGGTTTAGAAAGGAACACACATGCAATGACACGGGTGGTCGTTAATGAAAAGAACATGTTGAGGGCAAACCTCTAGGGTGGCCCGATCTTTCACGATTCCCTTTCAAATCGAGGAAGGAGTGCGGGAAGAGGAGGGGAGGATGAACACGACGAACGCATGCACGAAGAACGCGAAGAACACACACACACACACACAAAACCACGATACACACCAATAGCTCACGCCGGCGGTGACCGGTCCGACGCAATCCATAGGATCGGTTTCAGGCGGAGGACTCTCTCTCGCACCGGCACAACGAGATGGGAGACTCGGTGAGATCTTGACGTCCTGGCAAAGGGACACCGATGCCAAGGCCTTGTACAACTTGAAGGCACGATGCAAACTCCAACGTCATGCCTAGGGTTTACAATGGAGGTGGGGGACTATATATAGGCCAGACACTTAAACAGGGGTACTTTAGGAATAAAAGACAAGTTCTGGACGGACTAAGGGGTACATGGGCCGCAGGCCCAAAGGCCTTTTCATGCCTAGTGACGGTCGGACCGGAGACTCCGGTGTGCAGGCCGGAGACTTTGGTCTAGGCCGGAGAATCCAGTGTAGCCTCCGGACCAGCCTCCAGAGGGGCCTTCAGATTGTCCCAGGGCCCGGTGCAGGGGGTCAGACCAGAGGGAGGGCCAGAGTCTCTGGTGTCTTCAGGCCGAAGACTTTGGCAGGCCGGAGACTCCGGTGTGCGCAGACCGGAGATTCCGATTTGAGCAGCTCCAGCGGCTCCTGCTTCACACTCTGCTCCTTGTTCTCCATACTTTTGTGCTTGGTGATGTGTAGAAGCTTCATACCTGATGATGCATAGGGTAGTCGCATGAAGTAGCATGCCATCCAAGGAGGTATCAAATTGGCACGAGGAGAGGAGCGAGTTCACCTTAGCTTGTAGGAGTTTGGATCGGGCACGAGTCATGGGTCCACTTGGGGGACTTGTTGGTGTAGATGTAGGAGCGTCCGTAGGACGGGCCACATAAGCTCCCCCCTTGGGAAAGAGTCATCCTCGACTCTTCATGGTTATCATCTTGAACATCTCCATGGTAGGGTGAGAGGTCCTTGACATTGAATGTATTGCTTGCAAGGTACTTGGAGGTTGGTATGTTGATGATGTAGGCGTTGTTGTTGATTCTCTTGAGGACCTTTAAGGGACCATCTCCTCTTAGCTTGAGCTTGGAGTCACGTTCCTTGGGGAAACGGTCTTTTCTTAGGTGTATCCACACAAGGTCACCTTCTTCAAAGATCATCTCCTTCTTGTCCTTGTTTAATCTTGAAGCTTGGCGAAGGACCTGTTGTTTGATAGTAGCTCTTGTTTCTTCATGAAGCTTCTTCATAGCTTGTGCGTGTTTCTCGACGTCCATGTTCGTGCGCTCATGGAGAGGTAGTGGTAGGATGTCGAGTGCGGTGAGGGGCTCGAAACCATAGACGATCATGAATGGACTCATCTTGGTTGTTGAGTGCTTGGCTCGATTGTAGGCGAATTCGGCGTGTGGAATGCATTCCTCCCAATCCTTCAGGTTTTTCTTGATCAACATACGAAGGAGAGTTCCGAGGCTTCGGTTGACAACTTTGGTTTGGCCATTAGTTTGAGGATGCGATGCGGATGAAAAGAGGAGCTTAACGCCGAGCTTGGCCATGAGGGTCTTCCATAAGTAGCTCATGAATTTGACGTTGCGGTCAGAGACGATTGTCCTTGGCACACCATCTAGACGGACGATTTCCCTAAAAAACAGATTTGCAACATGTGAAGCATCGTCGGTCTTGTGGCACGGTATGAAGTGTGCCATTTTGGAAAAGCGATCCACAACAACAAATATAGAATCATGGCCATGCTTAGATCTAGGCAATCCTAACACGAAATCCATGCTAATGCCAGACCAAGGTGTATGAGGAATAGGCAATGGCATATAAAGACCATAAGGGTTAGCTTGCGACTTAGCTTGAACACATGTCGTGCATCGTTGATAGTAGCGCTCCATGTCGCGCTTCATCTTGGGCCAAAAGTAGTGAGTGGAGAGCATGTCCAATGTCTTGTTACGGCCAAAGTGACCCATGAGGCCTCCACCATGAGATTCTTGGAGAAGCAAAAGTTGAAGCGACGACTTCGGAATGCATAACTTGTTTTGTTTAAATAGAAATCCCTCATGCAAATAGAAATCATCAACTCCTTTGTCATTGGAGCACTTTGCCAAAATTGGTTCAAAGAACGGCTCGGAAGCATACAAAGATTTTATTTCCTCAAGACCCAACACATTGATTTCAAGTCTCGTAAGAAGGCTTGTATGTTTGCGAGACAATGCGTCTGCAACTACATTATCTTTGCCCTTCTTATACTTGACAATGTACGGAAAAGACTCCATGAACTCAACCCACTTAGCGTGTCTCTTGCTCAAGTTAGCTTGGCCTTTGAGGTATTTCAACGACTCGTGGTCAGAATGTATTATAAATTCCTTGGGCCAAAGGTAGTGTTGCCAAACTTGAAGGACACGAACTAAGGCAAAAAGCTCTTTGTCATAAATCGGATAGTTAAGGCAAGCACCATCAAGTTTCTCGCTATGGTAGGCTATAGGATGTCCGTTTTTTATAAGGAGTCCTCCAATGCCAATACCACTAGCATCACACTCTATCTCAAAAGTTTTTGTGAAATCCAGTCAAGCAAGAAGAGGTGCTTCGGTGATCCTCTATTTAAGTTCGTCAAAAGCTTTTTGTTGTGGTTTGCCCCACACGAAGGTGACATTCTTTTTGGTCAATTCATTAAGGGCACAAGCAATGGTTGAAAATTCTTTCACAAAGCAACGATAGAAATTGGCCAACCCATGAAAACTTCGTAGTTCACTCACATTTGTTGGGATGGGCCAATCTCGTATGTCCTTTACCTTGGAAACATCAACTTCAATTCCCTTCGAAGAAACGACAAATCCAAGAAAAATCAACTTGAGTTTAGCAAAAGTGCACTTGGAAAGATTAGCATAAAGCTTTTCATGTCGAAGGATTTGCAAAACTTCCTTGACCTGTGTTATATGGTCCTCAAGTAATTTGCTATAAACAAGAATATCATCAAAATAGACAACAACACTTTTTCCAATGAGAGAACGCAAGATATGATTCATTAGGCGCATGAAGGTGGATGGGCCATTAGACAAACCAAAGGGCATAACCAACCATTCATAGAGACCAAGTTTGGTCTTGAAGGCGGTTTTCCACTCATCACCTTCAGCCATGCGTATTTGATGGTAACCACTACGAAGATCAATTTTAGAAAGAATAGTGGCTCCACACAACTCATCAAGCATGTCATCGAGACGTGGTAAGGGGTGTCGATAACGCACGGTGATAGCATTGATTGGACGGCAGTCCAAGCATAACCATAATGTATCATCCGTCTTTGGAACAAGAATCACGGGTACGGCACTTGGACTAGTGCTAACTTGGATAACACCTTTGGAGATGAGTTGGTTGATTTGACGTTCGATCTCCTTCATCTCCTCCGGGTTCATGCGGTAGGAAGCACGGTTTGGAAGAGGTGCGCCGGGGATGAGGTTAATGTGATGTTCGATGCCGCGAAGAGGAGGTCGTCCATGTGGGAGCTCTTCGGGGAACACATCCTTGAATTCCTGCAAAACACTCATCAAAGATGGAGGAACATTGGTTAATTCAGTAGTTCCTTGCGCTAGTCCCTTGCAAAGGAGGACATAGTGCAAGATGGATGGGTTGTTCCGAACATCTCTCATCTCACTTTTGGTGGCAAGGAGAACACTCTTAGTTTTTCCACTCGAGTTTAGCTTGTGGCTCTCACTCACTATGAGGTGGTTCTCTCTCTCACCGCTCTTCTCACAAGTAGGTGTTGTGCTTTGCGCCCTCGCTAAAGCCTTTGCACTGTCCACAATTATTTGGCTAGGAGTCATCGGTTGCAAAACACATGTTTTGTTACATTGGTGCGACCATCATGTTGAGAAGCCTTGTCAAATTTCCACGGTCGACCAAGAAGTATGTGGCAAACTGTCATAGGAACCACATCACACTCCACCGTATCTTTGTAAGGACCAATGGCGAAGGAGACCGATACGGTATGCTTGATCTTCATGGACCCTTGGTCACTTAGCCATTGCACGTGGTAGGGGTGCTTGTGCGGATGGAGGGTGAGGTTGAGCTTCTCACACAACTCGGTGCTAGCAAGGTTGTGGCAACTCCCTCCGTCAATGATCACCTTGATAGATTTGCCATTGATGTCGGCTCATGTTTGGAAGATATTGCAGTGTTGGTCCTCATGCACTTGTTCTTGAGTGGTCAAAATCCTTGTGACGACAAGCGATGGACTTGCGTCATGTTCACACATGAGAAGTTCTTGGTCATCTTCCACTCGTTGCCTTGCCATTGCTTCCTTGACACGGGCATCAAACTCATCTTCACTCAAGTACTCTTCATCACCATTGTCATGAATGAACAAGACTTTCTTGTTTCCACATTCGGCCGACTTGTGTCCTTTACCTCCACACTTGTAGCATTCACCGTTGAAAGGTGTATCACTCTTTGCTTGCTTGCCACTTGGGGGCAGTTTTCCTTGAGGAAGTGTGGGCTTGAAGGAAGGCTTGGAGGTACTTGATGAGCTTCCATTGAAAGTTGTTGGTGTAGCGGTTGAAGCTTGCTTGTAGGTGAAGTACGTCTTGGGCTTGTTGTACTTGATGTCCTCTTGCACTTGACGTTCAGCCTTTGTTGCTATGTGCACAAGCTCAACCATGGTGTTGTATGTTTGGAACATGACGATGCGCTTGATTGGGTGATTCAAGCCAATAAGGAAACGTGCCATTGTTTGCTCCATGCGTTCATCAATGTTGGCGCGAATCAAGTTGAGTTCCATTTCCTTGAAGTACTCTTCCACGGTCTTTGTCCCTTGACGAAGCGCTTGAAGGTTGTTGAAGAGGTCACGCGTGTAGTGCACGGGGACAAAGCGGGATCTCATATGAGCCTTCATGTCATGCCAAGTTGTGATTGGCGGCTCTTTTCTTGCATCACGAGCAACTTGAACTTGTTCCCACCAAAGGTTGGCGTAATCATCAAACTCAAGCGAAGCCATGGCGGCCATCTTCTCGTTTCTATAGTTGTGCATGTGGAAGATCTTGTCGACTTTGAGTGCCCACAAGAGGTATTCTTCGGGTTCATTGGATCCGGTGAACTTGGGCATTGTGAACTTGAGCTTGCCAAAAGTTTCTTCATCGTTGTGGTCATTGCGACGAGCTTGGTGACCTTGTTGATGATCTTGTAGTTGGGAAGGTTGAACTTGGTTCTCGCGTCCTTGTTGTGGAGCTTGCTCTTGATATTGTTGTTGAGGATCTTGCTCTTGCTCTTGGCGCGGTTGTTGACGTGGTTGAGGCGCTTGGGCCTCATGGTGGCGAGGGTGTGGAGCCTCTTGTCGCGGTTGATGCCGAAGAGGAGGCTCGTTCCTCGGTTGGTGATGTTGGTTAGGCACATGGGCCTCACGGCGAAGAACATGGTCATGAGCCTCTTGACATGGTGGGCGTTGCTCAACTTGTATCACTTGACGCTCCAAGTTTTGTTGAGGTGGAGGAGGCGCCTCGTGATTACCATGGTGTTGGTGTGGACGTTCATGACATTGATGATGAGGAGGAGGATCTTGGAGAGCTTCACGTCGATGACGAGCTTGATTCTCCAAATTGGAGTCATCACTTGTTGTGTCAAGTATGTGTCGCGGTCGATGGTGGTAGACTTGCGGTTGCACTTGCGGTTCCTCTTGTGGTTGCTCTTGTTGTATCACTAGTGCCCTTGCGTGATGACAGTGTGCTTCTTGCCTTGCTCGTGGCCTTGAAGAGAGGTCACCATCATAGCTTGACGTTGCAACGTGATGTGGGGAAGGTACATAGTTCGAAGAGGTTCCATCTTCAACCACGGGGGCATCATTGTGTCTTGCAGCACTTGGGTGAAGATCTTGTCGAGGAGGAGCATGAAGACACGATGAGCTTGAAGAGCTTGATGCGCGTGAACGTGGCCTTTCCATTCCATCGATGAGGCGTCGAAGATTGTCATTTGTTTCGGCGACGGAGCGTTGAAGGGACTCATTTTGGTGGCCGAAGTTGTGATGCATTGCTTGAATTTGCCTTTCTAGGTCATCGAAGCGGTTGTCGATGTTCTTGAACTCGGCTTGTGTCTCGCCAAATTGTTCATCTTGTCGCATCTCAAGGGCTTGGAAACATTCACGAAACTCTTGTCGAACGATGAAGTGACTTGCGCGTGTCATGTACGGTCCTTGATCTTCTTCTTGGGGAGGTGGTTGGCTCGGCTCACCGTGCCTATCCATCATGCAAGACACACAAGTATTGTATATGGAAGTGGAATATGGTGGTGTTAACCTTGTACCTCACCTTGGAGATTGCACCAAACTAGAAACCACAAGTGAGAGATATAAGCGTGCAAAGTGGAAATGCAAAGAAAACTCACACTAAAGAAAGAACTAACTCTCAAAAGCTTGTTGGTGGTAGGTTAGGATTGTGGAAAGACAAAGAACCAACCAAAAGAAAAGGGATAGTCAAAAGTGGGTAAAATCCAACAAAACTCAAGTCAAAGGCGAAGGTCAACAACTCAAAAGGGTGACTGGAACCTACGACTATATACACACACGTGGAGAAATTTGGGATTGACACGACTATGAAAATGAGCAAACAAAATGTCCTAACAAAGACTAAGCTCGTTGGCGTGCCAATGCAAGGAGAGACCGTGGCTCGTTTGCAAAGAGGAAAAATGAGCAACGGATTTGTGCACTTGTCTTGGGCGCTCTTCTTTCTCTCTTGCTTACAAGCTTTGAGACTCTCTTTGGCAATGGCAGACTATTTTTCTTTTTCTTTTTCTTTGTATCTTTTTCTTTCTTTTGCTTTTTTTGCTCTCCCTTCGTGCTACCTAGTCACACTGGATATTACCCTTGCACTCTCACTATCCAAGGACAAATGCACAATGCTCAAGCAAACACAAGATGAGCCACTCTCATAGGATAGGTACACACAAAGGAAGATAGGGGTTAACAAGGTGATGCAAGTTATACCTTCTTTGATGATGAACTTGGCGTCGGTGGTGCGGAATGATGTTCGTGGGCCGTGGTGTCGATGAGCGCGGGGGTTGTCAATGCGGAAAATTGTTGTTAGTTGACGACACGCACATGGGCACAAACAAACAAGAGGAAATTAGCCAATGCAAGATTAGAGGCAAAACTGTCCAAATCAGGCGTCATGCCGGAGACTCCGGGATTTCAGGCCGGAAACTCCAGTCCAGGATGGAGACTCCGGTGTGGGTAGGCCAGAGACTCCGGTGTAGGCTGGAGACTCCGGTGTGCAGGTCGGAGACTCCGGTCTGGAGTCAGATCGTGAACTGCTCGTGTTCTTGAGCAGAAATCCACGCCTTGGGTCCTCAAATCTGCGAATAATTGGCCAAATTGGGCTGGGAAAATGCAGGATAAAGCTGGACCAACACCTAAGACAAGGTTTGGTCGGATCAAAACCACAAATAACACTCCAAATCAAGAGATCGATCCAAAGGAAAATTTGGGCTGTTTTTTTTGGGGGGGATTTTCGAATTTTTGGTGGATAAAAGAAAAATTTGTGGGCGAAATCGTGAGCAACGAAGCTCTTGATACCAATATGTTGAGGGCAAACATCTAGGGTGGCCCGATCTTTCACGATTCCCTTTCAAATCGAGGATGGAGTGCTGGAAGAGGAGGGGAGGCTGAACACGATGAACGCACACACGAAGAATGCGAAGAACACACACACACAAAACCACGATACACACCAATAGCTCACGCCGGTGGTGACCGGTCCAGCGCAATCGCTAGGATCGGCGTCGGACGGAGGACTCTCTCTCGAACCGGCACACGAGATGGGAGACTCGGTGAGACCTTGACGTCTTGGAAAAGGGACACCGATTCCAAGGCCTTGTACAACGCGGAGGCACGATGCAAACTCCAACGAGGTTTGGGATATTGGTGCTCCTTGGTCCAGGAGAATGAGGCAAAATTAGGTAGATCCACAAAGGGGTTTCCACTAATTCCAATATCATGCCTAGGGTTTACAATGGAGGTGGGGGACTATATATAGGCCAGCCACTTCAATTGGGGTACTTTAGGAATAAAAGACAAGTTCTGGACGGACTAAGGGGTACATGGGCCGCAGGCCCAAAGGCCTTTTCATGCCTGGCGACGGTCGGACCGGAGACTCCGGTGTGCAGGCCGGAGACTCCGGTCTAGGCCGGAGAATCCAGTGTAGCCTCCGGACCAGCCTCCGAAGGGGCCTTCAGATTGTTCCGGAGCCGGGTGTAGGGGGTCGGACTGGAGATAGGGCCAGAGTCTCCGGTGTCTTCAGGCCGGAGACTGGCAGGCCAGAGACTCCGGTGTGCACAGACCATAGACTCCGGTCTGAGCAGCTCCAGCGACTTCTGCTTCATGCTTTGCTCCTTGTTATCCATCCTTGGCTGCTTGGTGATGTGGTGAGGCTTCGTACCTCATGATGCATAGAGTAGTTGCATGAAGTAGCATGCCATCCAAGGAGGTATCAAATTGGCACGAGGAGAGGACCGAGTTCACCTTAGCTTGTAGGAGTTTGGCTCGGGCATGAGTCATGGGTCCACTTGGGGGACTTGTTGGTGTAGATGTAGGAGCATCCGTAAGACGGGCCGCATCAGAACACACATGCAAATGACTCTAGTGGATCCATATGGTTTATGGAAAGAACACACATGCAATGAATCTGGTGGTTTATGAAAAGAAGACACATGCAATGACACTAGTGGTGGTTTCGAAAAAGAACACACATGCGAAGACATGCAATGACACTGGTGGATTCATGTTGTTTAGGAGAGGAACACATATTCAATGACACTGGTGGTGGTTAATGAAAAGAACACACATGCAAATGACTCTGGTGGATCCATGTGGCTTATGGAAAGAACACACATTCAATGACTAAAGTTGTTCTTTAGGAAAAGAACTCACATGCAGTGACACTAGTGGATCCATGTGGTTTATGAAAAAAACATGCAATGACCCTAGTTGTGGTTTATGAAAAGTACACACATGCATTGACTCTAGTGGTGATTTAGGAAAAGAACACACATGCAATGACACTGGTGGATCTATGTGATTTAGTGAAGTAACACACATGCAATGACACTAGTGGTGGTTTAGGAAAAGAACACACGTGCAATGTCTCTAGTTGTGGTTTAGGAAAAGAACAAACATGCAATGACTCTAGTGGTGGTTTATGAAAAGGACACACATGCATTGACACTGGTGGATAAATGTGGTTTAGTAAAATAACACACATGCAATGGCACTAGTGGTGGTTTAGGAAAAGAAGACACATGCAAATACATGTGATGCCACTGGTGGATCCATGTGGTTTAGGAAAGGACTACACATGCAATGACACTAGTGGTGGTCATTGAAAGGAACACACATGCAAGTGACTCTGGTGGATGCATGTGGTTTATGGAAAGAACACACATGCAATGCCACTGATGGTGGTTTATGAAAAGAACACGCACGCAATGACTCTAGTTGTGGTTCCATGTTGTTTATGAAAAGAACAAACATGCAATGACTATAGTTGTGGTTTATGAAAAGAACACATATGCAATGACTGTAGTGGTGGTTTAGGAAAAGAACACACATGCAATGACACTGGTGGATCCATGTGGTTTAGGAAAATAACACACATGCAATGACACTGGTTGTGGTTTATGAAAAGAACACACGTGCAATTGACAATAGTGGATCCATGTGGTTTAGTAAAATAACACACAGGCAATGACACTAGTGGTGGTTTAGGAAAAGAACACACATGCAATGACTCTAGTTGTGGTTCCATGTGGTTTATGAAAATAAAAAACATGCAATGATATAGTTGTGGTTTATGAAAAGAATACACATGCAATGACTCTGGTTGATCCAAGTGGTTTATGAAAAGAACACACATGCAATGATAATAGTGGTGGTTTAGGAAAATAAGATACATGCAATGACACTAGTGGTGGTTTAGGAAAAGAACAGACATGTAAAGACATGCAATGACACTGGTGGATCCATGTGGTTTAGGAAAGGAACACACACGCAATGACACTAGTGGTGGTTTATGAAAAGAACACACATGCAATGACTCTAGTTGTGGTTCCTTGTGGTTTATGGAAATAACACACATGCAATGACACTGGTGGTGGTTTATGAAAAGAACACACATGTAATGACTAGTTGTGGTTCAATGTGGTTTATGAAAAGAACAAAGATGCAATCACCATAGTTGTGGTTTATGAAAGAACAAAGATCCAATGACTCTAGTGGTGGTTTCGGAAAACAACACACATGCAATTACACTAGTGGATCCATGTGGTTTCGTAAAGGAACACACATGCAATGACACTGGTGGTGGTTTATGTAAAGAACACACGTCCAAATAACACTGGTGGATCCATATGGTTTAGTAAAATAACAAACATGCAATGACAATAGTGGTGGTTTAGGAAAATAACACACATGCAATGTCTCTAGTTGTGGTTTAGGAAAATCACAAACATGCATTGAATCTAGAGTTGTTGTTTATGAAAAGGACACACATGCATTGACACTTGTGGATCCATGTGGTTTAGTAAAATCACACATGCAATGACACTAGTGGTGGTTTAGGAAAAGAACACAGAATCAAAGACATGCAATGACACTAGTGGATCCATGTGGTTTAGGATAGTAACACAAATGCAATGACACTAGTGGTGGTCACTGAAAATAACACACATGCAAATAACTCTGGTTGAGGTTTATGAAAAGAACACACATGCAAATGACACTGGTGGATCCATGTGGTTTAGTAAAATAACACACAGGCAATGACACTAGTGGTGGTTTATGAAAAGAACACACATGCAATGACTCTAGTTGTGGTTCCATGTGGTTTATGAAAAGAACAAACATGCAATGATATAGTTGTGGTTTATGAAAAGAACACGCACGCAATGACTCTAGTGGTCGTTCCATGTGGTTTATGAAAAGAACAAACATGCAATGACTATAGCTGTGGTTTATGAAAACAACACACATGCAATGACTCTAGTGGTGGTGTAGGAAAAGAACACACATGCAATGACACTGGTGGATCCATGTGGTTTAGGAAAATAACACACATGCAATGACACTGGTTGTGGTTTATGAAAAGAACACACATGCAAATGACACTGGTGGATCCATGTGGTTTAGTAAAGTAACACACATGCAATGACACTAGTGGTGGTTTAGGAAAAGAACACACATGCAATGACTCTAGTTGTGGTTCCATGTGGTTTATGAAAAGAACAAACATGCAATGATATAGTTGTGGTTTATGAAAAGAATACACATGTAATGACTCTGGTTTATCCAAGTGGTTTATGAAAAGAACACACATGCAATGATACTAGTGGTGGTTTAGGAAAATAACATATATGCAATGACACTAGTGGTGGTTTAGGAAAAGAACAGACATGCAAAGACATGCAATGACACAGGTGGATCCATGTGGTTTTGGAAAGGAACACACATGCAATAACACTAGTGGTGGTTTATGAAAAGAACACACATGCAATGACTCTAGTTGTGGTTCCTTGTGGTTTATGGAAATAACACACATGCAATGACACTAATGGTGGTTTATGAAAAGAACACACATGCAATGACTCTAGTTGTGGTTCAAAGTGGTTTATTAAAAGAACAAACATGAAATGACCATAGTTGTGGTTTATGAAAAGAACAAAGATGCAATGACTCTAGTGGTGGTTTAGGAAAACAACACACATGCAATTAAACTGGTGGATCCATGTAGTTTAGTAAAGGAACACACATGCAATGCCACTAGTGGTGGTTTATGTAAAGAACACACATGCAAATAATGCTGGTGGATCCATGTGGTTTAGTAAAATAACACACATGGAATGACAATAGTGGTGGTTTAGCAAAACAACACATATGTAATGTCTCTAGTTGTGGTTTAGGAAAATCACAAACATGCATTGACTCTAATGGTCGTTTATGAAAAGGACACACATGCATTGACACTTGTGGATCCATGTGGTTTAGTAAAATCACACATGCAATGACACTAGTGGTGGTTTAGGAAAAGAACACAGAATCAAAGACATGCAATGACACTAGTGGATCCATGTGGTTTAGGATAGTAACACAAATGCAATGACACTAGTGGTGGTCACTGAAAATAACACACATGCAAATGACTCTGGTGGATCCATGTGGTTGATGGAAAGAACACACATACAATGACACTGGTGGTTTATGAAAACAACACACATGCAATGACTATAGTTGTGGTTCCATGTGGTTTATGAAAAGAACAAACATGCAATGACTATAGTTGAAGTTTATTAAAAGAACACACATGCAATGACTCTGGTGGGTCCATGTAGTTTATGAAAAGAACAAACATGCAATAACACTGGTGGTGGTTTATGAAAAGAACATACATGCAATGACACTAGTGGTGGTTTTGGAAAAGAACGCACATGCAAAGTACTGCAATGACACTGGTGGATTCATGTGGTTTTGGAAAGGAACACACATGCAATGACACTGGTGGTGGTAAATGAAAAGAACACGCATGCAAATGACTCTGGTGGATCCATGTGGTTTATGGAAAGAACACACATGCAATGACTATAGTTGTGGTTTAGAAAAAGAACACACATGCAATGACACTAGTGGATCCATGTGGTTTGTGAAAAGAACAAACATGCAATGACCCTAGTTGTGGTTTATGAAAAGTACACACATGCAATTACTCTAGTGGTGGTTTAGGAAAAGAACACACATGCAATAACACTGGTGGATACATGTGATTTAGTAAAATAACACACATGCAATGACACTAGTGGTGGTTTAGGAAAAGAACACACATGCAATGTCTCTAGTTGTGGTTTAGGAAAAGAACAAACATGCAATGACTCTAGTGGTGGTTTATGAAAAGGACACACATGCATTGACACTGGTGGATCCATGTGGTTTAGTAAAATAACACACATGCAATGACACTAGTGGTGGTTTAGGAGAAGAACACACATGTAAAGACATGCAATGCCACTGGTGGATCAATGTGGTTTAGGAAAGGAACACACATGCAATGACACTGGTGGTGCTCATTGAAAAGAACACAAATGAAAATGACTCTGGTGGATCCATGTGGTTTATGCAAAGAACACACATGCAATGACACTGATGGTGGTTTATGAAAAGAACACACATGCAATGACTCTAGTTGTGGTTCCATGTTGTTTATCGAAAGAACAAACATGCAATGACTATAGTTGTGGTTTATGAAAAGATCACACATGCAATGACTCTAGTGGTGGTTTAGGAAAACAACACACATGCAATGACATGCAATGACCCTGGTGGATCTATGTGGTTTAGGAAAATAACATACATGCTATGAGACCGGTGGTAGTTGATGAAAAGAACACACATGCATATGACATTGGTGGATCCATGTGGTTTAGTAAAATAATACACATGCAATGACACTAGTGGTGGTTTAGGAAAATAACACACATGCAAAGACATGCAATGACACTAGTGGATCCATTTGGTTTAGAAAAGGAACACACATTCTGTTGGGTTCGCAGCATAGAAAACAAAAAATTTCCTACGATGGGAACTATACGCCAAGATCTATCTACTAGATACAAGCAACAGGTGGATATACATCCGTAGAGAACTTACCCTCGAAGACAACAAAGCTTTGTTAACAAGTTGGAACTCGTGGATGATGTAGTCGTACACTTTCCGATCTCAAGATCATGATGAAGTCCAGCAGGTCCGGCTCCAGCACGTCCATCAGATCCAGCTCCGGCAAGTTCAGCACCACCAAGTCCAGCATCACAAAGTAGCGGTGAATCCGTGATCGCACACACGTTCGGTACCCCGACAACGTCCGTCCCTCGCTCTAGCAAAGCAGCGGAAGCAGCAACTCCTTTCCAGATAAAGCCACCGGGAACATGTATCTCGCTAATCCGAGACCATGGGGAATAACTAGAGGGGGAGAGAGATCCTTCACGAGGAGGTGTAGTTTGTGAGGAGGAGAGGGGGGCCTTTTATAGGGATAGGGGGCACCCAAGGGCCATGGCGTGGCAGCCATGGTGGTGCCCCCACCTCTTCCACATTCATCTGGGTGGAGCTCCCACTCCCATAAAAAGCCTCCACTCAAAATTCCACTCACTCATGCATTAAATTTCCACCAAATTTAATGCAAGCTGTCATTAAATAAAACTATTTTATTTATTTTATTCAGAATTTTGTCAATTACATTAATTAACAAACATTCACATAAAACCCCTGCAACATTTCAATATCACATGCAGAACCAGTTTCTGCAATTTCACCCGAAACAATTCCGATTTCCATCGAGATGATTCCAGCGCTTTTTTAAATCTTTATTTGAAACATTTTTGCTCCAAATGGTGTCGGTATCCCTTAAGTGTGTCACCCTATGGTTTGCGAATAATGCAGACATGATCGAGACCCCTCTCCAATCAATAATCAGTAGCGGGACCTAGAGATCCCTACAGACTCCTACATATTCAACGATGACTCTTGTGATCATGTGAACCTTTAACGTCGTAACTAAATCCCTTTGTCTCGCGATATATTACATGTCCGAGATTCGATCATTGACATCCAAATACCTAGTTTGATCTCGTTACCAACATGCACTCTTTTCTTGTTCCCGTGATATAACATTCTAGTGATCACATCACTTGCTTGCAAGCTATTTCAATGTGATATCACCGAGAGGGCCTAGAGTATATCTATCCATCATCGGGATGGACAAATCCCACTCTTGATCCACGAGCCTCAACATAACACCTTCGTAGCACTGAACCCACCTTTATAGTCACCCTGTTACGGTGTGACGTTTGATGTTATCAAGATACTCTTCAGGTGTTAGCAATTAACATGATCTCATGGTCTAAGGACTAAGATTACTTCGTATGATCTTATAGCAATATAAACATAATGACTCTGATCGTAATGCTATACTTCGGATGAATGTTGATCACATCATTCCACCAATGTTGTGACCTCGTTATTAATGACATCCAATGTCCATGATCAGGAAACCTTGATCATCTTGTTAATCAACGAACTAGTTTATAAGAGAGGCATAACTAGGAACTTTCCTTTTGTTTATTAAACACACATGTATTAACGTTTCCAAATTAATACAATTCTAGCATGCAAAATAAACATTTATCATAAACATGGAATAAGATAATAACCACTTTATTATTGCCTCTCGGGCATATTCCCTTCAGTCTCCCACTTGCACTAGAGTCAATAATCTAGTTTAAAAAACATTGCGTATTGAACGCCTATGGCTTTCTGGTGTTGCATATACGCGATTGCTAGTGGTTAACATAATCTCTGGCTCTGACAATTTCAGGTCCATGTGTATTTGCATGTCTTTGCATCTCTACGCATCACTCATTCTCAAATGAGATGGCATTGTATAAATTTGGTCCTTTGGTGAGACCTTTAGTTCGTTCAGGTTAAAATATGTTGATATTATCGTCATACAATATATCTTCATCGTATTAGCCCACTTCGAACCACACCTAGTTTGATAACAAACTACTTAACACAAATGCCCTCCTTTGTTGCTACTATAGCAGTCATATACTTAGCCTTTTGTTGTAGTATCTGTCACAATGCCTCAACTTTGGAACTCATCCAAATCCATCATGGAACATCCTTTCCATTACATTGTGCCACCCACAGTCTAAATTGAGATAAATTTAATTTGTATCTTGTGACAAAACTAGTATCATTGTAACACTTTACAATGAACTACTTTTAACTATTTGTCACTTATACATGATATATTCTTAGTTCTTCCAAAGATCATAAGAATATCTTTACTATCGTCCAATGATCATCTTATAAAACATTCTAGTATGTGCTCATAACATTTAGAGCATAGGACATATTTTGATATATACATATCACGGTATAATCGATCAAAATATTCATGTGATTTTACTCACCAAGTGTTGAAACACTTAAATCTTGATACAATATTTTCCATGTAGCAAGAACCTTTCTTGTTGTTTCCATATTGAACCCTTTCAATATCTCATATATGTACGTCTGACATACCCATATTAACGCCTCAATCTATCCATATAGATATTGATGCCGAATATTCTGGTTTTGCCCAAGTCTTTCATCGAAATCCTATTTTAATGAAATTCTTAACTTGTGTCAATACAAGATACATCATTTCCAATCAACACCATGTCCTCTACATAATGTATTAGAAATATGTCTCAGCGCTCCCACTTAATTTCTTGCAAATGCAAGCATCTTCATCATCTTCGATGAATTGAAACTCCTTTAACATTTTCATCATGGTGAAGATTCCAACTCTGCTATGCTCACTTCAATTATTGAAGTTTGCATGCCCTTTTAGCACCCTTTGAATTAACAAAACCCTTCGGACCGTGTCATGTACATGTCCTATGTAACCATTCTATTAGAAGAACCTTGTTTTGTTTATTCAACTACCATATACCAAATTATATGTAGTGGTCGCTACATTAATCCGGCAAGACTAAATATCGCTATGAAAGATCAAATCTTGTCATAGTCAACTCCTTGAACATTGCCGTAAACTAATTTCCGACATGTCGACTATTTCATAGACGTTAAACATCCATGTCTATTTCTTTATAGATCCAAACACGACCAATAGGCTTCACGCCTTTCCGAAGGGTCTTCCAAGTTCAGAAACTTGATTTCTCGTGTATGGATACTATCACGGATTCTATGAATTCTAGTCATTTTATGGAGTCAGGGCCCATCATCACTTCTTTGCATGCAATCGGTTCATCATTGTCAAAACAATAACGACTTCGGTTTCAAATCTTACTATTTGATTCTTACCGACCCACATGGTTCAATAAGAACTCTAATCTCCAAGATCACACCCTTTGTAATCATGGGAGCCATGAGCATTGTGGTCGCCACCAGGACACTTTCCGGCGCTGCGCTACTTAGCACATATAGCTAAGGTTCAACAACCTTATCAAAGTTCTATTGTCCTCCCACTTAACTTTTCACGAAAAATTCCTTCTCAAGAAACTTGACGTTCCAAGCGACAAACTCTTTTGTCCTCGGTGTTATGGAGGAATTCCCAACAAATTCTTTGGGATAACCTACAAAGACGTGCTTATCTGACTTTGGTTGTAAACATTCTACTTATGCATAGCATACCCAAATTTAAGAAAAGACAATTCGGGTTTTATCCCAAACCATAACTCATATGGTGTCATTTCAACGGATCACGATGGTGCTCTTTTTAGTGTAAAAGCGGCAATCTCTAAAGCTTTAATCTTTAAAACATAATGGCAGTTTTATAAATGACACCTTTGATCTTACCATGTCAAACAAGGTTTGATTTGATCTCTTGAACATACCATACTCCTGTGGTTTATGGGGAAATGCAAATTCATGGAACAATTCCTGAAATCTTAGGTGTTTTGCTAAACCCGTAACTCAAATATCTTCCTTTATGATCAAATCATAAACTCTTTTATTTTCTTGTTACAATGATTTTTCACTTCATCTTGAAAGTCTTTGAACAATTTTCAAATGTTTCATACTTCTTCCTTATTAAGTAAATATATAAATATATTCACTCAAATTTCCAGAGAAAGCATATGAAGCAAAAAGATCCATCACATATGGCTACACATAATGAACTATATACATCAACATGCATAATATCCAATAAGTTAGTCATCCATTCCTCTTTGGCCTATGGACGGAGTTTCAATTATCTCGAGGGAAGTTTCACAAGCGTCAATTGATCAAAATCAAAAGACTCAAAAAATCCATCAACATGGAGTTTCTTCATGTTTACTTTCCAATATAATTCAAATAGCGATGTCACTTCATAAGTGATCTTTCAATCATTTGTCTTAAGACATTTTAGCAATAATGTTTATGGATGTGATTTCTCCAACTAGACTTGTAAAAGTTCATCCATCCTTTATGGAATACAGTAATTATTTAAACAACCATTGTTCTCGTAATACCGAAACAAAATAACAATTATTAAAACAAATCTTGAAGGCTAGGTTTGACGACAACGAAAACACGATAACACTTTATTTGTTTTCGATGAACATCATCACTTATTCTCTTGCTAGTTACTTAGGCCATTGCAGTTCATGAATTGTGTTGTTCTGTATGACACTTCACACCAACCAATTCGGTATCCAATACCGGTATCCAATACCTTAGAACCACATTGTTTAACAAGCAAGGAATACAACCATAACATGTATATCTTCTATATACCTAAGTTGGACATCTCCAACCTTTTCTTTTCTGCCAAATATTTTATAGATTCTCTTTCAACAATTCCTTTTCTTTTAAAAGAATCTATCAACATCAATAGTTGTGTCATTTACATGACACAAAGTACAAAGCTTATATAGTCAAATACTAATACCTTTGGACTTGCACTTTGAAGTGGATCACCATCATCAAATGTTTGGTGTTCTTTCAAAAATCCGTTCTTTAGTAATCTATTAGTGTAGTAAACATTTTACTTACATCTTCTATTCATCCTTATCATGACAACTTTCATGATCAAGCTACTATAGCCTATAAGGAAGAATCGTGAGTATAATGTTAGTTCCCAAAACCTTTTTGGGAGATCTAGATGCCTAGCATATCCATCCTTCACAAATTCTCATACAATATGAGAACATGTATTTTGCTAAATTATACTCTATCATAATGCAACCAAAAATGTTGTTTTAAATATCACAATATCTTTCACACATGATGATTTCTGAAACAATTTTTCAGCTCCTAGATAATCTTGATATTAAAACAACTTTTGAATATCAAAAATCATGGAGGCAAACATGATACTTCAGATACTAACATTGGAATTCTTACTCTTGATTTAATACTACTTATTAAACTTCATGGAGTAAATAGAGTTTGCTGAAAGTTTGCAATAGGACTTCTAAACTTTAAATTGACATTCAAAACAATATGATACCAGCTCGTAAAGTAAATATCCAGAATTCTATAGTTCTATTATCTCAATTAAAACTAAGCATAAGGTAGTGAACAAATACCAATGACTACAACAAATTATGCAAATTCACGTCGATTTACTTTATGACAAATTGAGTTCGACTAATCCAAATTAGAAATGAACTCCCACTCAAAAACGACATCCCTCGTTCCTTTTTGGTGATTACATGAACCAAATCCACTACACAAAGTCCGATCATCACATGAGTCGGTGTAGCTTCAAAGGCGAGTATCTATATGGGCATCATATCAACTATATGTTTCATGCTTAACCTTTCGGTCCGTGTTCTGAGGCCATGTCTGTACATGCTAGGCTCGCCAAGTAAGAACCTTAGTACTCGCGTATGTAAAACTGTCTTACACCCGTTTGTATGAAAGCGCGGAGTCGAGTACACCCGGTCATCACGTGATGTCTCAGAACACGATCCATAGAACGGTGCATACTTAAGGAAGAACACATTTTGTCTTGATATTGAAATGAGGGATCATCTTATAATTCTACTAAAAGCGCCAAACTAGCAATACAAGATGCAAACATCTAATGTGTAAAGTGGGATGATATGGTCCATGCATTTGATTTCTATCATATGGATCATGGTATGATCTCTATCATTCCTTTGTGTGTAAGGCCAAGGTCTATGGAACTTACACATTAAGTGTGTTGTAAGACTATCTATCATACATCTACTTACAACATTACCATATCATGACACTAGTCCAACAACTATCTAAACTAGACGCCTCTAATTTATCCATTGCAAGTTTTATGTCGCTTAGGGCTTTCGGAGATAGAACCGGTCTTACCTACGAACATGGAACCACAACGAGGATAACCAAGTTATTAGCAACTCATTGTAGATCAGATATTGACTATAGTAGGAGAGCCACTTATGCAAAACTAGTTGCATGTTAGTCGTGGAACCGGTTTCATGTGCGATGACATGTAAGGTTGGTCCGGGCCGCTTCATCCCACTATGCCACCAATATCCAAAATACATGAAAGAAGCAATAACATGATCATCATCGCCCACATATAAACATATGTGTACTACCCGTGCAAAGCACCTATGCATAGATCAGGCTCTGATACCACTGTTGGGTTCGCAGCATAGAAAACAAAAATTCCTATGATGGGAACTATACGCCAAGATCTATCTACTAGATACAAGCAACGGGTGGATATACATCCATAGAGAACTTACCCTCGAAGACAACAAAGCTTTGTTAATGAGTTGGAACTCGTGGATGATGTAGTCATAAACTTGCCGATCTCAAGATCATGATGAAGTCTAGCAGGCCCGGCTCCAGCACGTCCATCAGATCCAGATCTGGCAAGTTCAGCACCACCAAGTCTAGAACCGCAAAGTAGCGGTGCGTCCGTGATCGCACACACATCCGGTACCCCGACAACCTCCGTCCCTCGCTCCAGCAAAGCAGCGGAAGCAACAACTCCTTTCTAGATAAAGCCACCAGGAACATGTATCTCGCTAATCCGAGACCATGGGGAATAACTAGAGGGGGAGATATATCCTTCACGAGGAGGTGTAGTTTGTGAGGAGGAGAGGGGGGCCTTTTATAGGGGGAGAGGGGGGAACCCAAGGGCCATGGCATGGCAGCCATGGTGGTGCCCCCACCTCTTCCACATTCATGTGGGTGGAGCTCCCATCCCATAAAAATCCTCCACTCAAAATTCCACTCACACATGCATTAAATTTCCACCAAATTTAATGCAAGCTCTCATTAAATAAAACTATTTTATTTATTTTATTCAGAATTTTTTCAATTACAATAATTAACAAACATTCACATAAAACCCCCTGCAACATTTCAATATCACATGCAGAACCAGTTTCTGCAATTAAACCCGAAACAATTCCGGTTTCCATCAAAATGATTCCACCGCTTTCTTAAATCTTTATCTGAAACATATTTGATCCAAATGGTGTCAGTATCCCTTAAGTGTGTCACCCTACGGTTCGTGAATAATGCAGACATGATCGAGACCCCTCTCTGATCAATAATCAGCAGCAGGACCTGGAGATCCGTACTGACTCCTACATATTAAAAAATGACTCTTGTGATCGTGTGAACCTTTAACGTCGTAACTAAATCCCTTTGTCTCGCGATATATTACATGTCCAAGATACGATCATTGATATCCAAATACCTAGTTTGATCTCGTTACCGACATGCACTCTTTTCTCGTTCCCGTGATATAACATTCTAGTGATCACATCACTTGCTTGCAAGATATTTCAATGTGATATCACCGAGAGGGCCAGAGTATATCTATCCGTCATCGGGATGGACAAATCCCACTCTTGATCCATGAGCCTCAACATAACACCTTCGTAGCACTGAACCCACCTTTATAGTCACCCTGTTACCGTGTGACGTTTGATGTTATCAAGATACTCTTTAGGTGTTAGCAATTAACATGATCTCATGGTCTAAGGACTAAGATTACTTCGTATGATGTTATAGCAATATAAACATAATGACTCTGATCGTAATGCTATACTTCGGATGAATGTTCATCACATCATTCCACCAATGTTGTGACCTCGTTATTAATGACATCCAATGTCCATGATCAGGAAACCTTGATCATCTTGTTAATCAACGAACTAGTTTATAAGAGAGGCATAACTAGGAACTTTCCTTTTGTTTATTAAACACACATGTATTAACGTTTCCAAATTAATACAATTATAGCATGCAAAATAAACATTTATCATAAACATGGAATAAGATAATAACCACTTTATTATTGCTTCTCGGGCATATTCCCTTCACATTCAATGACAGGTGGTGGTCATTGACGAGAACACACATGCAAATGACTCTGGGTGATCCATGTGGTTTATGGAAAGAACACACCTGCAGTGACACTGGTGGTGGTTTATGAAAAGAACACACATGTAAGGACTCTAGTTGTGGTACCATGTGGTTTATGAAAAGAACAAACATGCAATGACTATAGTTATGGTTTATGAAAAGAACACACATGCAATGGCTCTTGTGGATCCAAGTGGTTTACGAAAAGAACACACATGCAGTGACACTAGTGGTGGTTTAGGAAAAGAACATACATGCAATGACACTAGTGGTGGTTTAGCAAAAGAACACACATGCAAGGACATGCAATGACGCTGGTGGATCCATGCGGTTTAGGAAAGGAACACACATGCAATGACAGTGGTGGTGGTTAATGAAAAGAACACACCTACAAATGACTCTAGTGGATCCATATGGTTTATGGAAAGAACACACATGCCATGAATCTAGTGGTGGTTTAGGAATATAACACACATGGAATGACACTTGTGGATCCATGTGGTTTATGAAAAGAACAAACATGCAATGACTCTAGTTGTTGTTTATGAAAAGTACAAACATGCAATGACTCTAGCGATGGTTTAGGAAAAGAACACACATGCAATGACACTGGTGGATCCATGTGGTTTAGTAAAATAACACACATGCAATGACATTAGTGGTGGTTTAGGAAAATAACACACATGCAATGTCTCTAGTTGTGCTTTAGGAAAAGAACCAACATACAATGACTCTTGTGGTGGTTTTATGAAAAGGACACACATGCATCGAAACTAGTGTATCTATGTGGTTTAGTAAAATAACACACATGCAATGACACTAGTGGTGGTTTAGGAAAAAACACATGCAAAGACATGCAATGACACTGGTGGAACAATGTGGTTTAGCAAAGGAACACACATGCAATGACACTGGTGGTGGTCATTGAAATTAACACAAATGCAAATGACTCTGGTGGATCAATGTGTTTTATGGAAAGATCACAGATGCAATGACACTGGTGGTGGTTTATGAAAAGAACACACATGCAATGACTCTAGTTGTGGTTCAATGTGGTTTATGAAAAGAACAAACATGCAATGACTATAGTTGTGGTTTATGAAAAGAACACACATGCAATGACTCTGGTGGATCAATGTGGTTTATGAAAAGAACAAACATGCAATGACACTGGTGGTGGTTTATGAAAAGAACACACATGCAATGACACTAGTGGTGGTTTAGGAAAAGAACACACATGTAAAGACCTGCAATGACACTAGTGCATCCATGTGGTTTAAGAAAGGAACACACATGCAAATGACTCTGGTGGATCCATGTGGTTGGTGGAAAGAACACACATGCAATGAATCTAGTGGTGGTTTAGGAAAAGAACACACATGCAATGACACTTGTGGATCCATGTGGTTTATGAAAAGAACAAACATGCAATGACTCTAGTTGTGGTTTATGAAAAGTACACACATGCGATGAATCTAGTGGTGGTTTTGGAAAAGAACACACATGCAATGACACTGGTGGATCCATGTTATTTAGTAAAATAACACACAGGCAATGACACTAGTGGTGGTTTAGGAAAATAACACACATGCAATGTCTCTAGTTGTGGTTTAGGAAAAGAACCAACATGCAATGACTCTAGTGGTGGTTTATGAAAAGGATACACATGCATTGACACTAGTGGATCCATGTGGTTTAGTAAAATAACACACATGCAATGACAGTAGTGGTGGTTTAGGAAAAGAAAACACATGCAAAGACATGCAATGACACTGGTGGATCCATGTGGTTTAGTAAAATAACACAATGACATTAGTGGTGGTTTAGGAAAATAACACACATGCAATGTCTCTAGTTGTGCTTTAGGAATAGAACCAACATACAATGACTCTTGTGGTGGTTTTATGAAAAGGACACACATGCATCGAAACTAGTGGATCTATGTGGTTTAGTAAAATAACACACATGCAATGACACTAGTGGTGGTTTAGGAAAAAACACATGCAAAGACATGCAATGACACTGGTGGAACAATGTGGTTTAGCAAAGGAACACACATGCAATGACACTGGTGGTGGTCATTGAAATTAACACAAATGCAAATGACTCTGGTGGATCAATGTGTTTTATGGAAAGATCACAGATGCAATGACACTGGTGGTGGTTTGTGAAAAGAACACACATGCAATGACTCTAGTTCTGGTTCAATGTGGTTTATGAAAAGAACAAACATGCAATGACTATAGTTGTGGTTTATGAAAAGAACACACATGCAATGACTCTGGTGGATCAATGTGGTTTATGAAAAGAACAAACATGCAATGACACTGGTGGTGGTTTATGAAAAGAACACACATGCAATGACACTAGTGGTGGTATAGGAAAAGAACACACATGTAAAGACCTGCAATGACGCTAGTGCATCCATGTGGTTTAAGAAAGTAACACACTTGCAAATGACTCTGGTGGATCCATGTGGTTGGTGGAAAGAACACACATGCAATGGATCTAGTGGTGGTTTAGGAAAAGAACACACATGCAATGACACTGGTGGATCAATGTGGTTTATGAAAAGAACAAACATGCAATGACTCTAGTTGTGGTTTATGAAAAGTACACACATGCGATGAATCTAGTGGTGGTTTTGGAAAAGAACACACATGCAATGACACTGGTGGATCCATGTTATTTAGTAAAATAACACACATGCAATGACACTAGTGGTGGTTTAGGAAAATAACACACATGCAATGTCTCTAGTTGTGGTTTAGGAAAAGAACCAACATGCAATGACTCTAGTGGTGGTTTATGAAAAGGATACACATGCATTGACACTAGTGGATCCATGTGGTTTAGTAAAATAACACACATGCAATGACAGTAGTGGTGGTTTAGGAAAAGAAAACACATGCAAAGACATGCAATGACACTGGTGGATCCATGTGGTTTAGGAAAGGAACACACATGCAATGACACTAGTGGTGGCCATTGAAATGAACACACATGCAAATGACTCTATTGGACCCATGTGGTTTATTGAAAGAACACACATGCAATGACACTGGTGGTGGTTTATGAAAAGAACACACATCACTACAAGAAAAGTTGGCTTCTACAACGGGCGATTTTTGTGGTTGAAGCCCGATTTTTCGTGGCTAAAAATTCTTCTACGTTGGATGCCCATCATGGTAAAAGCCCTGCCACAAAAGAATCTACCATGGTTTTTTTCCTGACCGTGGTGGATCGCACCCTTCAGCCACGAAAACATGTTCCGTCATAGATCTGTTCGCCAGCCGCGTTGACTATTGACGTCATGCAAAATGCCACGTGGCAAACACCGTTAATGCCCAGTTACCGCTATTAATGGCCACATAAACCATGGTAGAAGCCACGCCTAGCCAAGGCATGCTAATAATTAAGTGGGCCGACCCATAAGGGGAGCCCAATAAGATTATGGCCCGTTACAGTTTCATCCTACACTGTTTGAAATGGCACCAAAATAAGCGACCAACAACGGCCCGAGAATGTCAGGCCCGTTACTGTTACGGCCTACAGAAGCCCACATTGTTCGAATAGTGTGTGACCCGTTAAAAGCTTGCGTTAAGTAGGCCCGATACTATTAAGGCCCACGGTTAGCACGTCACTGTTCACACAGCTCGTCCTGGGCTACCTACGAACGGCCCACTTTTGAGAAGGTCCCATACTGTTCTGGCCTTTTACTATTTTGGCTCGTTACTGTTCTAGCCATCTACTATTCATGTCAATTACTGTTGCTGTCCTTTACTGTTCTGGCCCGTTACTATGCTTATTGCCGATGTTCTGGCCTGCTACTGTTCAGGCCTATTACTATTCTGGCTTGTTGCTTTTCTGGTCTGTTACTATTCTGGCTTGTTACTGTGCTGGGTTGCTACTGTTCTGGCCTGCTGGTGTTTTGGCCTGCTACTGTTTTGGCCTGTTACTATTTTAGACTGTTATTGTCCTGGCATGTTACTATTCTGTACTATTACTATTCTGGCCTGTTGCTGTTCTAGCCTGTTACTATTTTGGCCTATACTGTTTTGGCCTGTTACTGTTCTACCCAATTGCCATTACTGTTTCGGTAATTCTGAAGGCCATGCAAATATCATAAAAGGAGTATAATTAGTGATCATCTTTTACTGTTCATGGAAGGCGCAATAAAAGAAGGGCAAATAACAAAACCCTATTCAGTTACATGATCGACCTGGCTGGCACAGTTATGGTACCGTCATTCATGGACCACGTCAACTAAATGCCTACATGGCCTATGCGAGTTATCTAGATATTACATCAACTGCAAACTTCTTAAAAATATTACGTAATATGAACAAAAGGGAAAGAAAATTCAGCATTTCAGTTGCCAATCAAGTTGATAGCAGAGTCCTAAATTTGCATTCTCAATCCATCAGCTGCATCTCCCTTTGAGTGTGACAGCTACATTGGAAAACCACCTTGAGACATGATCTTGCAGTCCCCTGTTTGGTGGCGATAGCAATAATTGCAGTCTAAAACTAACTAATAACAAGTTAATATAGCAAAGAAGACAAACTGCTCATAGCTAAGAATGAAACAGATAGGAATTATAACTACATAATATAAACATGTAGAGCAGGAATGCAAACCATGAATTAATTATATAGTAGAGGATAGTTATGTCGTTGCCTAGGATGAACCAGAACTAGATACGAGATATTATGGTGTGGCTTGTGAACCCGTAGAACAGGACAACCAAACATTAGACAAGTATGCCAACAATGAAATGAGCAATCAAACAAAGTGTTTCTTAGAATCTCAGTATAAACTAGCCAGGTCATTTCAGCAAATATATATGGAAGCAGTGGTATCTCCTAGAATGCAAGAGTCATTGGGTGACTCGGAATTTGCGGTGAGCTATGCAATGGCATGCAATTACTATCGTAGCTAAGAATGAACCACATAGAAATTATAACCACACCATACCAAAACTTGTGAGTAGGAATGGAAAACACGAATGAACTATATAGTAAAGAATAATTATTCCATTATTTAGGACAAACCAGCACCAGATACAGAAAATATATAATGGCATCGCTGGTGGACCTGTAGGCTGTGCAAACCAACATGTTCAGTGTTGCCTTTTTGAGCTCTACGCAAAGAAAAAGAAAATAGTCAGTGTTGCAGCTTTTGAAGAACCAGATGGCAACAACAAAATTATAACCGAACTAGTACGAAGAGTTTGAGCAGGTACTATAAGATAGCAGAACGATGCCAGGGAGGAAATAATAGCAGGAACTTAGCTCAGGAATAACCAAATAGAGTGAGTAACTGTGGAGCAGGGAATCCACACTAATATTTTCCACTGACATTACATTTTGCAAGAACTACACAATAGCAGGCAATTACTGGTGTACGAAGCAGCTAAGATAAGAACATGTGCATGACAATATAACATACATTTGCATCACTTGAAATTTCTAGAGCAGTGAATGCAAACCAACATCTCTAATGACATTGTATGTACTGGCATGAAGAACAGGTGTGCCCAGTGACTTGCATGTACTAACACGATTACAAAAATGCAGTTCACTCTGACAGGCTTGAACCTGCTATACCGCTGACAAAACAAAAACAGGTTGGAGATTTGGTTACCTTGGTCGGAGAGGTGTCTAAGCATCGTCGGTACCATGCGAGTGACGTCCAGGTCACCAAGGGTGCTGCAGTTGCGGTGGCTATTGGCATCGGGAAAGCAGATTTTGGGAGGTCGATGCCGATGCAGTCAACGGCGACGACCGTGTATCTGGTCTGGAGCAGTGGACATGGAACTTGTTAAACTAGATCCCGTTTGGTGGACAATGGTGAAGCTGCTCCAGTACGGTTGGGTAGATTTCAGCGGCGGGGAAGCAGAGCGTGGGTGGTCGACGACACCATAGGCACGATCAGCGAGACCATAGCTCTGGTGGAGTGGTAGAGAGACCCGGTGAACTAGATCCAATGGGGGTGGGCATCGATGAAGCGGCTCCGGCAGCTGTGGAATTGCCACAGGGCGGTGCATGCGGTGGTCGTGGAGGTGAGGGTGTGGGAGATAAGCCTGGGATTTTGGGAGGGCCAGCTAGAAAAACTACTTGAATCGGGACTATGGAGGTGAACAAAAAAATAATTACGACCGTGCCCCCAAGCTACCAACTTTAGCATGCCCATAGGGCATCTGAACAATGGGTAGAATGGGAATTTTAAAGTCAAAAGTTTTTGAAATGGAGGAGCGTGAAATGCTTCAAAGTCGGTGTGTTATTGCCGCTCGACTGAGATTTTAAATTTGGCTACTGGCCAAATAATAATAATAGAAATGTGGTACTCCCTGATGGGAGATTTTGGCTCAAAGTTTTTGTAATAGTGGGGCGGGAAATGCTTCAAAGTCGGTGTTTGATTTTGCCGCTCGACTGAGATTTTGAATTTAGCTACTGGCCAAATAATAATTAATAGTAAAGTGGTACTCCCCGATGGGAGATTTGGCCTCAAAGTCTTTGAAATGGTGGTGCGGGGAATGCTTCAAGGTCGGTGTGTGATTTTGCCGCTCGACAGAGATTTTGAATTTAGCTACTGGCCAAATAATAATTAATAGAAAAATGGTACTCCTCGGTGGGAGATTTGTCCTCAAAGTTTTTGAA
The DNA here is from genome assembly GCA_916181665.1 of Avena sativa. Lineage (NCBI taxonomy): Eukaryota > Viridiplantae > Streptophyta > Magnoliopsida > Poales > Poaceae > Avena > Avena sativa. The sequence goes on from OV702287.1 coordinate 235,095,790, forward strand.
ACAGTGGGGCGGGAAATGCTTCAAAGTTAGTGTTTGATTTTGCCGCTCAACAGAGATTTTGAATTTGGCTACCGGCCAAATAATAATAATAGAAAAATGGTACTCCCTGGTGGGATATTTGGCCTCAATGTTTTTGAAACGATGGGGCGGGAAATGCTTCAAAGTCGTTTTTTGACTTTGTCGCTCGACAAAGCTTTTGAATTTGACTACCAGCCAAATAATAATTAATAGAAAAGTGGTACTCCCTAGTGGGAGATTTGGCCTCAGAGTTTTTGAAACGGTGGGGTGGGAAATGCTTCAAAGTCGGTGTTTGATTTTGCCGCTCGACAGAGATTTTGAATTTAGCTACCGACCAAATAATAATAATAGAAAAATGGTACTCCCCGGTGGGAGATTTGCCCTCAAAGTTTTTGAAACGGTGGGGTGGGAAATGCTTGAAACTCAGTTTTTGACTTTGCCGCTCCACAGAGATTTTGAATTTGACTTCCAGCTAACTAATAATTAATAGAAAAGTGGTACTCCCTGGTGGAAGATTCGGCCTCAAAGTTTTTGAAACGATGGGGCGGGAAATTCTTCAAAGTCAGTGTTTGATTTTGCCGCTCGACAGAGATTTTGAATTTGGCTACTGGCCAAATAATAATAATAGAAAAATGGTACTCCCCGATGGGAGATTTTGCCACAAAGTTTTTGAATCGGTGGGGCAGGAAATGCTTCAAGGTTAGTGTGTGATTTTGCCTCTCGATTGAGATTTTGAATTTGGCTACCGGCCAAATAATAATAATAGAAAAATGGTACTCCCCGGTGGGAGATTTTGCCACAAAGTTTTTGAAACGGTGGGGTAGGAAATGCTTCAAGGTCAGTGTGTGATTTTGCCGCTCGATTGAGATTTTGAATTTGTCTACCAGCCAAATAATAATAGAAAAAAGCTAGTAGACTGTACGCTATCTGTCCAGGAATTCAAGTCCTAGATTCACATCAACTAATCATCCATGAGCATAATAATTGTGCAGACTGGTATTTTGAATTTGGCTAGCGTCCAGGCAACATTTCGATAAAAAGTGTACTCCCTATTCAAGAATTGAAGGCCTAGAGTGACATTAACTTATCATCCATAATGAAAGTTGGATAACTTCGATTCAAACTGGGTTGGTTGTAGGTTTTGCCGCTCGACTGTGATTTTTTAATTTCGTTAATGGTACTCCCTCGGTACGAATTTAAGGTTGATTCACATCAACTCATCATCAAAATACTTACCATATTGGCAACAAAATTGGATACATAATCTCCGATTCAAATGGGGTAGGCGGTAGGATTTGTCGATGGACTGAGATTTTGAATTTGGTGGTTGTCCAAAGAACAAAAAACCTTTGTGAGGTTCATGAATCCAAGGCTGAGAGAGTGAGGTTGGGGCACAGGATTTTTGTGCATCGAGCATACGATAAACAGATAAAAGCATAATGTGAAACAAATACTCCCTCCATTTTTTTACATGGCGCCAAACACAACCCGGGCTCTGTAGCAGGAACCATTTCATAGGACCATTGTACTCACCTGTCATTGTCAGGGTTCATCTTCAATTTAGACAAGTCTCTTCATCTATGGGCTCTCGAGAATTCTGCTGATCTCGTAACATCTTCAACTCCGCATCACATGCTAATGCTTTCTATCTCATATCATCGATTGCTCCTCTATGCACTTCCTGTTCAGCCCATAGTGCGACAATTTCTTCCTGACTAGACAAATACGGCGACTTGGACTTGGACTTACACTGCCACAACCCAGCATTACACAGGAACGTGCTTTTATGATGACCTTCACCTTTTAGTACCATTTTAAATGTTTCCAGACATTCTTCTTGGGTTTGTTCCAGACCATCTTTCCCAGGTTTTGCCATCTCCTCATTCAATTTAATCTGTAAGGTTATTAGTTGGTAGACATGGGTGAGAGAAAAAAAGCTAATACATAGAAACATGCAGACAACACATTTAACCTGTCTATGAACAAATCTTACAAGTTGGCATGGCTGATTACGTATCATATATGTTGTAGTAAAAGTATAGATATCTGATCATACTCATAAGAATTTTATCACTAGCACGCAATAACAAGACTATGCCAACATGGCATATGTCTGTTTCTTCATCGCCGGGTGCATGATATACACAAGGCAACTCTTTGTATAGCTGAAAACTAAAACTCACACTAGTTGGAAATCATCTAGTACTTAAATTAAAAAGAAAATTGGGCAGAAGTTCAGTCAGTGTTGCACATCTAACTATACATATAAATCACTCCGGGTGTGTCATCACAAAATATCAATTGAATAGAAGACTTACAATAACACTCTCAGCGGAGGGATTGAGCCCTTCATTTTCCTCGTCTGGCATGCCTGGAATTTTTGCTGCAGACTTACCGCACCTTTATGCAAAGTGGGCGGAACACATTATTAAAATATAAGAAGCACAAAGTCTGTAGAAGATTAAAAACTAATTATTTTTACTATTGTGCTCAGGTGGCCAACCAATGCACGAGATCCAGTTCGGTTTGTTAAGCGTTGTGCGACACGGTTTCTCTTGTTTTTATCAGCGTTCATCTGCAAAAGGAGACTAGTGATACATATGTGCAAATAGGAATTTTGAATGTGATATGTATCAATGTTCATAAACAATACTGTAATCTTTGGATCAAACCAGTGGTCGAGAAGATCTATCATGTGTTGGTCAGTCATAGTGTGTTCCATATGAGTTGTTCTTTGAATATCCTTGCTTGCCTTACCATCAAAGTATTTACTATTTAGCCTATGGCTCTACTGGCGCAAAGAACAGGAGAACATGTCCATGAGAACATACTCTACATCCTCATTATCCTGATCAAAGTTGAATTTTGTCTGTTAGCAAGAATGGAACATTTGATGTGTTATGTGACTTAGAATAGAACCAAGAGCAAGCTTGAATGCATGGGACAGAGCACCATGACTTACATGTAACTTCTGCAGTAATGAATTGTAATGGTCAGGGGTCTGTTGGTGGAGCTTGAACGATGTGAAGATGGGAAAATCATTCCTAACAAAAACGCCTATTTTGGATGCTAGAAAAGCAGATTCTTCTGGATCTTCTAGCCTTCGCTTGCTAGGCACAATAGAATTGATGCAATATTAGATTGCGTTCCGGAAATTTTAGCTTCAAGCTTTTTTCCTACCATTGGCCCGCTTTTCTTAAATCATCGTGTAGTTGCCAAATCAACCATTACATCAAGCTTGCACGGTATATATAAGGAAGCATGCATCGATAATCCTTAGAACACATACCTTGTTTGGCGACGGGCTGATCAATAGGTTGGTGATCATCGTTAGCTTGTTGGTGTTGTGCCAGCAGTGTTAGGCAAGTAGAGGTCAAAACTGGTTCAGCTGTCAATTGTTGCTGGGTATCTTGATTGGCAATTGGTGATTGTGAAATGTGTGGGATGGTATTTGCTGTGTCAACTACTGTTGGAACCTGTGGTGTGCCGCCAAGACGACAATTTTTAGCCGTATGTGAGTTCTAGATTTTTGTTTATTGTATTTCACGGCGTGTGTTTGTTTTCCACTGGTAGCATTAGCAGGATGGCTTGTCGACGCTTCGCGTTTGGTACCTGAACATGTCATACATGAACCAGCTAATTCTTGACACACATAAACAATACTTCAATCTGTTATAGTTCTATATGTAATGAGATGCACATGGAACAGAAGAATAGTAAGGCAAAATGTGTTCTATATATATGATGCATGAACTAGGCAGAGGGCATTGCAAAATATTTGGTGGGATTGAAATACAAAACATGGAAAATGCAACAGATATCACAATTAAAAAATAGAGCAAGCAGCTTGGGGGGTGGACAAGCTGGCGGACTAGCAGGGAGGTCCTCGATGGGTCCAACTTCCTGAGTCAGGTCTTCCTCAAAATATTGTTCATGAATAGAAACTAATGCTGAACCAGACACTTACCGATCATAGTTTTTCTCCCTGCTGGTACCTGGAAGGGTCTTAGGTGAACTAGCTGATTCCTGACACACATAAGCGATACATTAATCTATCAAAGTCCTATGTAAATGAGACGCGGATAGAACAGACGAATAGTAAGGCAAGATATGCTCAACATATATGATGCATGAACTAGGCAGATGGCATTGCACAACATTTGGTAGGGAATTGAGGTAAAAAATATGGAAGATGAAACAAATATCAGAATGACAAGACAGAGCAAGCACCTTGGGCACTGGACAAGCAGGCAGATTAGGGAGGGGGTTCTCGACCGGTCCATCTTCCTGAGTCAGGTCTCCCTTTGGGTTTTGTTGATCTCGAGGATAAAATTCTGCATCAGAATCCTGGACTTCATGATTGGTGGTGGTAGCTACGAAAGATCTAACTCTCTGTGGGCCGAGTGACCTTTCATATTTGGAATTCTTTAATAATCTATCTTCCCTATTCTTCTGTTCTTCCTCATCAGTCGGCCACAAATCACCTTACATGCATCAGCAAAAATATATCTTATGAGATTTAAGAGCGAGGTGTGTGTAGAAGAGCAAGTTAGTACAGTGCTAGCAAGCAGTTGAAAGCTCTAAAGGAACAATGATAGACATATGCTTATACGATGCCTCGACAAGAAATGTCGGAGTATAAGATAAAAACTCAATGCGAGAATGCAGTGAAACAAGCGATGAACTACTTTCAGACATCAAATGCGTAAAGAGCATATGAAGTGTATGGCGACAACCTTTGTAACCGTGATTACGCGATTTCCTTCCTGTGCCTTTGCCGGACTTATGGTGAGCTATGACCTCGACGTTCGCCCTTGAGCAGGTTTGCCTCCCCATCTCTCCAGTGCCGTGGACAAGGTCGAGGAAGCAGATCCGGTGCCGTGGAGTCGGGAAGTGCATCCAATGAAGCTATGGCAATGTTGCTGAGCCGGCTCTAGCGCCGGGGACCTCATGTACAGAGGAGCTGATCTGGTGCGGGCCGATGTCGGGAGCTAGTAAATCGTCTTCGCGGTCGCTACGGTGGGATGCCGGTGGAGAGGATGTGAAGGCGAGATGGGATAGAAGGAGCACGGCCGTGGTCGTGCAAGGTGATCTCGAGGGATTCGGCCTGAAGGGCGTGGGTGGTACTTGTATGTTTGAAACTTTGAATTGTGTGGCGCATGGGAATTTACAAGAGAAACTATTTTGAGGAATGGCCTTTGGCGTGTTGTTTCTGGACCGAAGGGCGAGATGAAAATTTAGTACCGTTTGAATTTTGGACGCAGGAGCCCATTGCGGCGGGTGTTTCTGGCGCACTGCTTGGTGGAAGAGGTGATTTCGGCTTGTGGTTTGTCGCTTAGTTGATTTTTTTTGTACTCGATCTACTATTGCAGTCTAAAAGTTTGACTTTAGGGCCACACAAGTATATAGTGCATGAATTTATTCAGGGTAATGGGCACGGACTACCTTTCATTGTAATGTGTTAATTTTTGGCAAAACGTGTTTCTACAGATCTAAACGAAAGTGCAAAATAAGGCTTTTCCATTTTCTGAATGGCTAGAATGAGACTGGGATACATTGTCCAGATGCAGCAATTAGGTACAGTACAGTTTCATAAAGTGTGCCAAAGAAAATATCAGGGTGACAACACAAAGAAAGTCATCCTCATTATTCAAAATAACAATCTATTCACATGGCGGCTCTTTCATCACCTTTTGAAAATCATCTGCCTGCAAAGATGCACGGAGAATCTCTGCTCTTGCTTTCACCTGTTCCAAAACCGTCATGTTGATATCATTGACATCTGCATTAGCCGAATTGGGAACATGATTTTCAGCGACTAACTTCTAAAGATCAGCGATAGCATCAAGGCCATCTTCAATAGTAGAAATCCATCCTCGGTTCAATTCTCTGATCCGCCGAGTGGTTGTGTCCAAATCCTTTTGGAGAAGCCTAATCTTAGCTTCGTCCATGCACCATACTTCAGTTTGGTTCGTAGAAATGGCTGTATCACTGGCATGCTGAATATCTATGCTACGAACCTCCTTGGCAGGGACATGATCATGCACTTGCTTATGCAAATTGCAATGCAGCAAATCAATCAGTAAATAACACACAAGATGCAACAAATAGCCATGTTTAGGGTACTCGACCAGGCCATGTTTCTGTACCAGTTGTGTTGTGCCGAGCGGGGCTAGATCCGCATGTCTAAAACTCTTCAGGATTCCTTGGCAAGACAGGGCATGTTTTGGCAGTACATCATCTTCCATGCCTTACAAAAAATATATACTAGTATGACAAGACAGGGCAAGCAAAGGCTGAAGTACTCTAAAAAATAAAATGCATAACGACAACGCGCGTATATGCAAAATGGAGGCAAACCATTTTCTGGGAAGGATTGTTGGGGGTTATCATTCGGCTGGCGAGGCTTCGTACTAATGCGAAATAACCAATTTGTCTTGATGACTAGCAGTTGCCATCTTTTCTTTTTGAACCGATCCCGCAGTACTGCAACCAACATGCATTAGAAATAATTGGTAACGAGAAGGCACAACAAGGAAGCGATGAACTACATTCGGAAGTAGTAGTAAAGTGCAAGGAAAGCGGGCATAGTAAGTGTGCAACAAACATTGTATCGGTTGTACGGAGTTCTAACCATCGCCCTGGTGAGGGGTCCATGTGGCGTACGCATCTCTCGGTTGGGGTGGTGGGGAAGCTGACACTCTGAGTGGCCGAAGTGATGCAGCCCGTCTCCTACATCTACACCAACCAGTCCCCCAAGTGGACCCATGACTCGTGCCCGTGCCAAACTCCTACAAGCTAAGGTGAACTCGCTCCTCTCCTCGTGCCAATTTGATACCTCCTTGGATGGTGTGCTACTTCATGCAACTACTCTATGCATCATCAGGTATGAAGCCCCAACACATCACCAAGCACCCAAGGATGGAGAACAAGGAGCAGATCCTGAGGCGGACACCGCTGGAGCTGTTCAGGCCGGAGTCTTCGGTCTGCGCGCACCAGAGTCTCCGGCCTGCCAAAGTCTCCGGCCTGAAGACACCGGAGACTCCGGCCCTACCTCCGGTCTGACCCCCTGCACTAGGCTCCGGGACAATCTGAAGGCCCCTCCGGAGGATGGTTCAGAGGCTACATCAGAATCTCTGGCCTAGACCGGAGTCTTCGTCCAACACACCGGAGTCTCCGGACCGACCGACGCTAGACATGTAAAAGCCTTTGGGCCTGCAGCCCATGCACCCCTTAGTCCGTCCAGAACTTGTCTTTTATTCGTAAAGTACCCTGTTTAAGTGGTTGGCCTATATATAGTCTGCCACCTCCATTGTAAACCCTAGGCATGATATTTGGAATTAGTGGAAAGCCCTTGTGGATCTATCTAGTTCTTGCCTCATGCTCCTTTGACCAAGGAGCACCAAATATCCCAAACCTCGTTGGAGTTTGCATCATGCCTCCGTGTTGTACAAGGCCTTGGCATCGGTGTCCCTTTGCCAAGACGTCAAGGTCTCACTGAGTCTCCCATCTCGCCATGCCGATTCGAGAGAGAGTCCTCCGCCCGACGCTGATCCTAGGGATTGCGTCGGACCGGTCACCACCGCGTGAGCTATTGGTGTGTATCGTGGTTTTGCGTGTGTGTGTTCATCATGTTCTTCGTGCATGAGTTCGTCGTGTTCGTCCTCCCCTCCTTCCCCCGCACTCCATCCTCAATTTGAGTGGAATTCGTGAAAGATCGGGCCACCCTAGAGGTTTTCCCTCAACATATTGGTATCAAGAGCTTCGTTGCTCACGAATTCCCCCACAATTTTTTCTTCTATCCACCAAAAATTCGAAAATCCCCAAAAAAAGCCCAAATTTGCCTTTGGATCGAGCTCTTGATTTGGAGTGTTATCTTTGGTTTTGATCCGACCAAACCTTTTCTTAGGAGTTAGTCCAGCTTTATCCTGCGTTTTCCTAGCCCAATTTGGCCATTTTTTCGCGGATTTGAGGACCCAAGGCGTGGATTTCCGCTCAAGAACACGAGCAGTTCGCAATCGGACTCCAGACCGGAGTCTCTGGCCTGCACACCAGAGTCTCCGGCCTATCCACATCGGAGTCTCCGGCCTGGACCGGAGTTTCCGGCCTAAAACCCCGGAGTCTCCGGCCCTGACGCCAGATTTTGACAGTTTTGCCTCTAATGTTGCATTGGCTAATTTCCTCTTGTTTGTTTGTGCCCGTGTGCGTGTTGCCAACTAACCGCAAGCTTCTGCATCAACAAACCCCGTGCTCATCGACACCACGGCCTACGAACATCATCCCGCACCACCGACGCCAAGTTCATCATCAAAGAAGGTATAACTTGCGTCACCTTGTTAACCCCTATCTTCCTTTGTGTGTACCTATCCCATGAGAGTGGCTCATCTTGTTTTGCTTGAGCATTATGCATTTGTCCTTGGATAGTGAGAGTGCAAGAGCAATATCAAGTGTGACTAGGTAGCATCAAGGGAGAACAAAAAAAGATACAAAGCAAAAGAAAAAGAAAAATAGTCTTCCCTTGCAAAAGAGAGTCTCAAAGCTTGTAAGCAAGATAGAAAGAAGAGCGCCCAAGGCAAGTGCACAAATCTGTTGCTCATTTTTCCTCTTTGCAAACGAGCCATGGTCTGTCCTTGCATTGGCACCACAACAAGCTTAGTCTTCGTTAGGACATTTTGTTTTCTCATTTTCAAAGTCGTGTCAATCCAAACTATCTCCATGTGTGTGTATATAGTCGTAGGTTCCCGTCACCCTTTTGAGTTGTTGACCTTCGCCTTTGACTCATGACCATGATCTTCGCCGTGAGGCCCATGTGCCTAACCAAATCACCAACCAAGGAACGAGCCTCCTCTTCATCATCAACCACGTCATGAGGCTCCACATCCTCAACAACCTCATGGGGCCCAAGTGCCTCAACACCGTCAACAATCGCACCAAGAGCAAGAGCAAGCGCCTCAACAACAATATCAAGAGAAAGCTCCGCAACAAGGCCGCGAGAACCAAGTTCCACCTCCTCAACCACAAGATCATCAACAAGGTCACCAAGCTCATCGCAATGACCGCAACGATGAAGAAACATTCGGCAAGCTCAAGTTCACAATGCCCAAGTTTACCGGATCCAATGACCCCGAAGAATACCTCTCATGGGCACTCAAGGCCGACAAGATATTCCGCATGCACAACTATAGCAACGAGAAGATGGTCGCCATGGCTTCGCTTGAGTTTGATGATTACGCCAACCTTTGGTGGGAACAAGTTCAAGTTGCTCGTGATGCAAGACAAGAACCGCCAATCACAACTTGGCATGACATGAAGGCTCATATGAGATCCCGCTTTGTCCCCGCGCACTACACGCGTGACCTCTTCAACAACCTACAATCGCTTCTTCAAGGGACAAAGACCGTGGAAGAGTACTTCAAGGAAATGGAACTCAACTTGATTCGCGCCAACATTGATGAGCGCATGGAGCAAACAATGGCACGTTTCCTTTTTGGCTTGAATCACCCAATCAAGCGCATCGTCGAGTTCCAAACATACAACACCATGGTTGAGCTTGTGCACATAGCAACAAAGGCTGAACGTCAAGTGCAAGAGGATATCAAGTACAACAAGCCCAAGGCGTACTTCACCTACAAGCAAGCTTCAACAACTGCACCAACAACTTTCAATGGAAGTTCCTCAAGTAGCTCCAAGCCTTCCTTCAAACCCACAGTTCCTCAAGGAAAACTGCCCCCAAGTGGCAAACAACAAAAGAGTGACACACCTTTCAACGGTGAATGCTACAAATGTGAAGGCAAAGGACACAAGTCAGCCGAATGTGGAAACAAGAAGGTGTTGTTCATCCATGACAATGGCGACGAAGAGTACTTGAGTGAAGATGACTTTGATGCCCGAGTCAAGGAAGCAATGGCAAGACAACGAGTGGAAGATGACCAAGAACTCCTCATGTGTGAACATGACGCAAGTCCATCGCTTGTCGTCACAAGGATCTTGACCACTTAAGCACAAGTGCATGAAGACCAACGCTTCAATATCTTCCAAACACGAGCCTGCATCAATGGCAAATCTATCAAGGTGATCATAGACGGAGGGAGTTGCAACAACCTTGCTAGCACCAAGTTCTGTGAGAAGCTCAACCTCACCCTCTATCCACACAAGCACCCCTACCATGTGCAATGGCTAAGTGACCAAGGGTCCGTGAAGATCAAGCATACCGTATCAGTCTCCTTCGCCATTGGTCCTTACAAAGATACAGTGGAGTGCGATGTGGTTCCTATAACAGTTTGCCACATGCTTCTTGGTCGACCATGGCAATCTGACAAGGCTGCTCAACATGATGGTCGCACCAATGTATACACCTTCAATTGGCTCAACAAAACATGTGTTTTGCAACCAATGACTCCTAGCCAAATAATTGCGGACAATGCAACGGCTTTAGCGAGGGTGCAAAGCACAACACCTACTTGTGAGAAGAGCGGTGAGAGAGAGAACCACCTCATAGTGAGTGAGAGCCACAAGCCAAACTCGAGTGGAAAAACTAAGAGTGTTCTCCTTGCCACCAAAAGTGAGATGAGAGATGTTCGGAACAACCCATCCATCTTGCACTATGTCCTCCTTTCCAAGGGACTAGCGCAAGGAACTAATGAATTAACCAATGTCCCTCCATCTTTGATGATTGTTTTGCAGGAATTCAAGAATGTGTTCCCCGAAGAGCTTCCACATGGACTACCTCCTCTTCACGGCATCGAACATCGCATTGACCTCATCCCCGGTGCACCACTCACTAACCGCGCCGCTTATCGCACGAACCCAGAGGAGACAAAGGAGATTGAATGTCAAATCAACCAACTCATCTCCAAAGGTTTGATCCAAGTTAGCACTAGTCCAAGTGCCGTACCCGTGATACTTGTTCCAAAAATGGATGATACGTTACAGTTATGCATGGACTACCGTCCAATCAATGCTATCACCTTGCGTTATCGACATCCCATACCACATCTCGATGACATGCTTGATGAATTGTGTGGAGCCACTACTTTTTCGAAAATTGATCTTCGTAGTGGTTACCATAAAATACGCATGGCTGAAGGTGTTGAGTGGAAAACTGCCTTCAAGACCAAACTTGGTCTCTATGAATGGTTGGTTATGCCCTTTGGTTTATCTAAGGCCCTATCCACTTTCATGCGCCTTATGAATGACATCTTGTGTTCTCTCATTGGAAAAAGTGTTGTTGTCTATTTCGATGATATTCTTGTTTATAGCAAATCACTTGAGGACCATATAACACATGTCAAGGAAGTTTTGCAAATCCTTCGACATGAAAAGCTTTATGCTAATCTTCCCAAGTGCACTTTTGCTAAAGATAAGTTGATTTTTCTTGGATTTATCGTTTCTTCGGAGGGAATTGAAGTTGATGTTTCCAAGGTCAAGGACATACGAGATTGGACCATCCCAAAAAATGTGAGTGAACTCTGAAGTTTTCATGGGTTGGTCGGTTTCTATTGTCGCTTTATGAAAGACTTTTCGACCATTCCTTGTCCTCTCAACGAGTTGACGAAAAAGAATGTCACCTTCGTATGGGGCAAAGCACAACAAAAAGCTTTTGATGAACTCAAAAAGAGGCTCACCGAAGCACCTCTGCTTGCGTTACCGGATTTCACAAAAACTTTTGAGATAGAGTGTGATGCTAGTGGTATTAGCATTGGAGGAGTCCTTATGCAAAACGGACGTCCTATAGCCTACCATAGCGATAAACTTGATGGTGCTCACCTTAATTATCCGATTTATGACAAATAGCCTTTTGCCTTAGTTTGTGTCCTTCAAGTTTGCAACACTACCTATGGCCCAAAGAATTTATCACACATTCCGACCATGAGTCGTTGAAATATCTAAAAGGCCAAGCTAACTTGAGCAAGAGACACGCTAAGTGGGTTGAGTTCATGGAGTCTTTTCCGTACATTGTCAAGTATAAGAAGGGCAAAGATAATGTAGTTGCGGATGCCTTGTATTGCAAGCATGCAAGCCTTCTTATGAGACTTGAAATCAATGTGTTGGGTCTTGAGGAAATAAAATCTTTGTATGCTTTCGACCCGTTCTTCGAGCCAATTTTCGCAAAGTGCTCCATTGACAAAGGAGTTGATGATTTCTATTTGCATAAGGGTTTTCTCTTTAAACAAAACAAAATTTGCATTCCGAAATCGTCGCTCTGACTTTTGCTTCTCCAAGAATCTCATGGTGGAGGCCTTATGGGTCACTTTGGTCGTGACAAGACATTGGACATGCTCTCCACTCACTACTTTTGGCCAAGATGAAGCATGACGTGGAGCGCTACGTTCAATGATGCACGACATGTGTTCAAGCTAAGTCACAAGCTAATCCCTATGGTCTTTATATGCCATTGCCTATTCCTCATACACCTTGGTCTGACATTAGCCTGGATTTCGTGTTAGGATTGCCTAGATCTAAGCATGGTCATGACTCTATATATTGTTGTCGTGGATCGCTTTTCCAAAATGGCACACTTCATACCGTGCCATAAGACCGACGATGCTTCACATGTTGCAAATCTGTTTTTCAGGGAAATCGTCCGTCTTCACGGTGTGCCAAGAACAATCATTTCCGACCGCGACGTCAAATTCATGAGCTACTTATGGAAGACACTCATGGCCAAGATCAGCGTCAAGCTCCTCTTTTCATCCGCATCACATCCTCAAACTGATGGCCAAACTGAAGTTGTCAACTGAAGCCTTGGAACTCTTCTACGTGTGTTGATTAAGAAAAACTTGAAGGAATGGGAGGAATGCATTCCCCATGCCGAGTTCGCCTACAACCGTGCCAAGCACTCAACAACCAAGATGAATCCATTCATGATCGTCTATGGTTTCGAGCCCCTCACCGTGCTCGACATCCTACCACTACCTCTCCATGAGCGCACGAACATGGATGTCGAGAAGCGCGCCCAAGCTATGAAGAAGCTTCATGAAGAAACAAGAGCTACTATCGAGCAACAAGTCCTTCGCCAAGCTTCAAGGTTAAACAAGGACAAGAAGGAGATGATCTTTGAAGAAGGTGACCATGTGTGGATACACCTAAGCAAAGACCACTTCCCTAAGGAACGTGACTCCAAGCTAAAGCCAAGAGGAGATGGTCCCTTCAAGGTCCTCAAGAGAATCAACAACAATGCCTACATCATTGACATACCGACCTCCAAATACCTTGCAAGCAATACATTCAATGTCAAGGATCTCTCACCCTACCATGGAGATGTTAAGATGATAACCATGAAGAGTCGAGGACGACTCTTTCCCAAGGGGGGGAGCTGATGCAGCCCGTCCTATGGACGCTCCTACATCTACACCAACCAGTCCCCCAAGTGGACCCATGACTCGTGCCCGAGCCAAACTCCTACAAGCTAAGGTGAACTCGCTCCTCTCTTTGTGCCAATTTGATACCTCCTTGGATGGTGTGCTACTTCATGCAACTACTCTATGCATCATCAGGTACAAAGCCCCAACACATCACCAAGCACCCAAGGATGGAGAACAAGGAGCAGATCGTGAGGCAGAAGTCGCTGGAGCTGCTCAGGCCGGAGTCTCCGGTCTGTGCACACCTGAGTCTCCGGCCTGCCAACGTATCCGGCCTAAAGACACCAGAGACTCCAGCCCTACCTCCGGTCTGACCCCTGCACCAGGCTCCGGGACAATCTGAAGGCCCCTCCGGAGGCTGGTCTGGAGGCTACACCGGAATCTCCGGCCTAGACCAGAGTCTCCGGACCGACCGACGCCAGGCATGTAAATGACTTTGGGCCCGTGGCCCATGTACCCCTTAGTCCATGCAGAACTTGTCTTTTGTTCGTAAAGTACCCTTGTTTAAGTGGCTGGCCTATATATAGTCCCCCACCTCCATTGTAAACCCTAGGCATGATATTTGGAATTAGTGGAAACCCCTTGTGGATCTATCTAGTTCTTGCCTCATGCTTCTTTGACCAAGGAGCACCAAATATCCCAAACATCATTGGAGTTTGCATCGTGCCTCTGCGTTGTACAAGGCCTTGGCATCAGTGTCCCTTTGCCAAGACGTCAAGATCTCACCGATTCTCCCATCTCGTCGTGCCGGTTCGAGAGAGAGTCCTCCGCCCGACGCCGATCCTAGGGATTACGCCAGACCGGTCACCGCCGGTGTGAGCTATTGGTGTGTATCGTGGTTTTGCGTGTGTGTGTTCATCACGTTCTTCGTGCATGAGTTCATCGTGTTTGTCCTCCCCTCCTTCCCCCGCACTCCATCCTCAATTTGAGTGGGATTCGTGAAAGATCGGGCCACCCTAGAGGTTTGCCCACATCAGGAAGCAGATGCGACAAAGCAACGACGGTAGCGTGGATGATGGTGTCGCTAAGTAGACTCTGGCAACCTGGAAGTCGGCTAAGGAGGGATAGGATAGAGGATGATGTGAGTATGGATTGTGGAGTCGGTGGGCGAGCGAGCGAGAGGCCCCATTAGTATGGAGGTAGCTAGTGTTTGCCGAGAACTGAGAAGTGAAGGAAGGGTTAAATTTTCGGAAAGGTAGAAGGGAGGGTCCCACCAATAATCCTCTAAAATTTTGAACTATAAGATCCCGCCAATATCACGTGAAAATTTATTGCTGAATCGCGCTTGGCTCACGTCCCGAGTAGTATTAAAAGGAAGGCTCGAAAAGCAGCACGCATCGAATGTGATGGGACGGTGGCGTGTGCAGCTTGTGAAGAAAAGTCGGAGTCTAGTACGATGGCGGATAGATGAAAAAGAAAATTGGGGTGGTGCTGGCTGCCAGCCGTGGCCCTCATAAAAAATAAATAAAAATTTCAAATTCGTGTAAATACATCAAATAATTGATCCAACGGTCAGCATTCAAAGTTATTTGTATGAATGGGGCCCATATACTGTAGTGAGCGAAACGGCTGAGTGAACTTGGGTTTCTTAGCTAAATGGTACACATATGCATATGTCAACTCATTTGAACTAATTTAGGCAAACAACACTATAATTTAAGTAGTTTAATGTAGCTACGAATCATAAAAACTCATAGAACCTAGGAATCACAAGAAAAACATGCATGCTCCGCAATGTCCAGAAACATGGCACGCTTGTCGCAATCCGAGCCAAATTCTTCTGATTTTCTTTACTAGTACGAAACATCCTCGTAATCACTTGGAAAAGTGAAAAATGTTATTTTATAATTGTTTGAAACTCCCACAGTCAACATTGTTTACTATGCCAAGATGCACCCATCTACCCGATGTGAGAACCATATCATAAAGTGTAGCTAGGGTATCGATATATATGGCCATGACCTTATTGGTCCTTCGGACTGAAACCCAAGAATTTTCGTACATTGTAGGCTACTAGTAAATTGCACGTGCCATGCACGTGAGACTCAGATAATAGACATATGACATATCATCATTATATAAAATTATAATAGGTAAAGCACAAAAAATTATAAATTGGATCAACATATATAAAGTATGGGTGTATATTTGGTTCTTGTACTTTGTATCATCATGTAGAAGTCAAAGATCATTAGCTACCTAACACTTGAAATTTTTGGTGACATGGTCTAGAGAAACGAGGGAGAGGATTCTAGAAGTATGATGGAGAAGTGCGTTTTGAGGTTTGTGCATAGCATTCATACTGCTGAAGACTATCTATAGAATCTTCTAAATGCTCCAATGGAAAAGAAGATCCAATGGTTGGAAATATTGGGATTCACGAGTATTGATCCAACGGTCATCATTCAAAGTTATTCGTATCTTACCACTATTAGTAAATTGCACATGCCTTGCACGTGAGACTCAGATAATAGACGCTTGACATATCATCACTATATAAACTTATCTCCACTATTATAATTGAGTAGTCTTGAATTGGATCCTGACCATTGGGATGTTAGATCCAATGGTTCAAAGCAGCTAGATTCGTGTTAAATAGTACCTAGAGCAAACTCCACCATGTTCTAGAACCATCATTTCACCACCCCCAAAATTTCATAGCGCAGTAGGTTATATTCTCAATATGTGTAGATAGTTATTATTAATAGACTCAATTTATGCATATTGGGGGTGGTGATATGATGGTTCTAGAACATGGTGGAGTTTGCTCTAGGTCTGTACTCTATATTCAACACGAAACCAGTTGCTCTGAACCATTGGATCTAATAGCCCAGCCGTCAAGATTGGTGCTATGGATACAATTCAAAACTGCTCCACTACAGTAGTAAAGAGAATACAGCCTACTGTGCTATCAAATTTTGGGGGTGGTGGCATGATGGTTCTAGAACATGCATGGTTGAGTTTGCTCTAGGTACTATTCAACACGAATCCAGCTTCTCTGAACCATTATTGGATCTAACAGCCCAACGGTTAGGATTGGTGCTATGGATCCAATTCAAAACTGCTCCATTATAGTAGTAGAGATAGAGATATCTTACCACTATAACACCATGTGATAGTTTACCAAATTCGAATCTTGAGCATGTGGTACTGATTACACATAAGGAAATACTTGCTGGAATACCACCTACTGATATTGTGTATTCCATCATGCTAAATGAACCTATGAATATGAGTTGTGCTATGGATAGGATTTCTGAAATTTCATGTCTGAATTCTAGCACATATTCTCCTCGTTTCACGTTCAATCTAATTGGTGAATATAGCATGAATGAAAATTTTCTTGTGGATCACATATGCGTTACTTGTGATGGACTTGCTGATTTCGATCTTAATGTTTTTAGTCAAGTATGCAATGTGCAAATTTCTGATTGCTTTGGGACAGTAGCTCATATTCCAGATAGTATGAATATACATTCTGCTCTAGTTGATATTGTGCAGCCAACAAAAGTAACTTTATCTATGTTGGTTGGTTCAGTTTTTCCTAGAATTGGATGTGATTTGTCATATTTTTGTTCTCTGTTACACGCATTGATGCCTAGTTGCTTCTTATATACTTAGTATAATACTGAACATAAAACTGATTGCACTATTGTTTGGTCATCTACTTGTTATACATATCAGAGCAACACAGTTGAAGCGTGGTATCCACTTTCTCATGATTTGCATTTTTTGAGTTGGGTTGATTTGGCTACCAAGAAATTTGATCATAGATCTTCTGTGAGAACACTAGAGTTGATACTGAACAATAAGAATATATACACATGTGTTTTTCTTTGTGATCCTGACTATGTGAACTTCACTTATATCTGCAATTATGATTGTTGTTTGCTGCAATGGTCATTGCTTCCTGATTTCCAATTGTGTTACATGTTTGTATATTGTCATTTGGGAATAATCATTGTGTTTTCCACACCTAATACCACGGGTTATAAATACATCTACGTTCTTTTTGTTTATTCCACTTTCAGCATATCCAAAGCCGCGGACGGCTTTTCTTGAAGAAAGGGAGGATGATGAGGACGCATTCATAGAGTACGATGATTCTTCTTGTTTGAGCTAGAAGGAAATATTGAGCCTCATTGAAAAATATCACAAGGTGAACTCATTCCTAGTTGGACATGATACTTTGATTTATAAGAGCTTTTATACTACCTAAATCCTGGTGTTATTGTTTAACTAGATTTGGCATCTATCGGACTAGCGCCAGCGGGAGGAGAGGGAGGAAGGTGACCGAGAGATGGAAGATGCATTAGGAGGCAATAAGGAGAGCAAGCATAATCAAGAAAGATATGTGGCGCGCCAGGACACGTTTGAGGTGCACCACGACATATGGCCTGCGCGCCAAGTAGGCCGAACTCATCTATGGGTCGGTGTGTATCAGTTTGAGTCAAACCGGATCAGTTTGGGCCAAGTTATGGCTGTTTTTAGGCCTGTTTAGAGGAGAGGACGCCCCATCTCTCATATATACTCCAGCAGCCGTCACAATTAGGTCAGACCACGTTAAAATAAACTCTAGTTCCAGTTAGATCTGCTACAAGCGATCCTCTGAATTATTCAGCACCAATTCATATCGATCTGGTGTGTTGCTACTATAATCTGAGTGTGATTAGTTATTCCATTGGGAATTAGCCAATTGCAAGTTTGAGTGTGATCTATTGTTCCACTGGGAATTAGTAGATTGCAATACCGCTTCGTGGTCAGCGGCTACGTGCGCAAGTGTGTGGAGTTGCGAATATCCAAAGGGTTGAGAGCTGTTGCATCTGGCAGCAAGGATTAGCCGGAGAGTTCTCAGGTTCCTACAAGTTATCTTCATCATCTACATCGCCATCTACCCCAGCTCACTGAGAAGATCGGGCCACCCCTTATCATTAGGGGTAGCCATTTTTATGTTTGGCTAAAGTGGAATAAAAAGTGGTTACGGATAGCTAGTCAAAATCTACGGGCAAAAATGTGTTCTTTTTTTTCATTTTCCCTCTTTCTCCTTGTCTTCTTCATCTGACCACTTCCCTAGGAGCGGCCACGACCGTCGGTAGCTCGCCACCCTTTTGCCCCTGTCGACCTCGTGTCGACCTGTCTGCCTTTGCCCCCTCTGCCTGCCCACTCTGCCCAGCGGCCTACGCCTGCGTGCGCATTCGAATACCCGCTCTGTTCGGTTGGCTACGCTATGGCCGCCCGTGTTGCCGCTCCCTGTCGAGCCCCATAGGCGAGAAAAGATGGTTATTTTCTCTCGAGAGGAAAGGTGAACGGACAAGAAAACGCTTCGGAGGAGTTAACCAAAAGTGGTTGACCTCATCCAACTCTTTTTGTGGGATGTGCTCAACCACCATTTTGAGCCAAAAGTGGTTATCCATATCGCCTTCACCCTCTAAACCAAACATTGGATAACCAAAAAAAAAGTGGATATCCCTTGTCATCCACTAGATAGCCACTGAACCAAACAACCCCGTAGTACTACTACAAAATACCCATAAACATGGATATGTCTGTGACCTTGCTTGGTCGCCCGTCCCGAAACCTGTTCATACTTATACATGGTAGGCCATTTTTGTGAAGCAGCTTTTTTCAAAAGTTGTGAAAATCTCATGTTTATTATCTTTCATGGCAGGTAATACAAGCAAAAGGACGCCATGCATGAGTCCCCCTATTTTTTGGCCAATTTCTCTCTCTTTTTTCAAAGCAGTGTCAACTTTGCCAGCATGCAAAGTCTAGAAAGCAGTTGAATCTTTGAAAACTCTCGGTCGTGTTCTCCATATATTGGCTGTCTAGTGGGCAACTTCAAAAGATTTTTGTGGAATTTAAAGAGCAATTGGTAGCTCACATGTGGTTCGAAATAATTTGACATAATTTCGACCGACTCCCTCCGATCCATATTAATGTTCATAGATTCATCTAGATTCAAATGTATCTAGTCATGTTTCTGTGCTAGATACATATACCCGGATCTAGACAAATCTGAGAACATTAATTTGAATCGGAGACAAATCAGATAAGAGATGTCTGACATATCATCACTATATAAAATTATAATAGGCAAAGCAGAAAAATATAAATTTGATAAACATATATAAAGTATGGGTGTATATTTGGTTCTTCTACTTTGTATCATGATGTGTAGAAGTCAAAGATTATTAGCTACCAACACTTGAAATTTTTGGTAGTAACATTGGTCTAGAGAAACGAGTGATAATATTCTAGTATGATCGAGAAGTGTGTTTTGAGGTTTGTGCATAGCATTAATTATGCTGAAGACTATCAATAGAATCTTCTAGATGCTAGAATAGAAAACAAGATCCAACGGCTGGAAATGTCGTCCAGATTCACGAGTCTTGATCCAACGATAAATATTCAAAGTTATTTGTATTTGTACACTATATAGTACTTGGTAAGATAAGATTGTACGAATAACTTTGAATGCCGACCGTTGGATCTCAATATTCGCGAATCCCAATATTTCCAACCGTTGGATCTTCTTTTCCATTATAGCATCTAGAAGATTGTATAGATAATCTTCAGCATAATGAATGCTATGCATAAACCTCAAAACACACTTCTCCATCATACTAAAATCTTCTCCCTTGTTTCTCTAGACAATATTACCAAAGAAAATCAAGTGTTTTGGGTAGCTAATAATCTTTGACTTCTACATGATGATACAAAGTACAAGAACCAAATATACACCCATACTTTATGTATGTTGATCAAATTTATATTTTTTTGTGCTTTACCTATTATAATTTTATATAATGATGATATGTCATACGTCTATTATCCCAGTCTCACGTGCAGGGCACTCCTCTTGCTTCTCTCGCGATGCCTACCTTTTGGAGTAGCAATACAAAATGAGGTGGAGTACTTCGCTTTATAGAAAAAATATTTCCATTGCTTAGTAGAGTTGTTACTTTTCCTAGTATTTGGAAACTCGCATTGGCAAAGTTGTTTACCAGTGCCAAGATGCACACATCTACTTTATTGTAGTACTACCAAATTACCATAAACTATGATGTGGATATGTCCATGACCTTGCTTGGTCGCTCGTCCTGAAACCTGTTCATACTTATATATGGTAGGCCATTTTTGTGAAGCGGGTTTCTTCAAAAGTTGTGAAAACTCATGTTTATTTTTTTATGGCAGGCAATACAAGAAAAAGGACACCATGCATGAGTCCCCCTATTTTTGTTTCCTATTTCTCTCTCTTTTTCCAGAGCAATGTCAACTTTGCTAGCATGCAAAGTCTAGAAAGAAGTTGAATCTTTGAAAACTCCCGGTCGTGTTGTCGATATATTGGCTATCTGGTGGGAAACTTCAAAAGATTTTTGTGAAATTTAAAGAGAAATTGAAAGCTCACATGTGGTTTGATATAATTTGACCTAATGTCGACATACTCCCTCCGATCCATATTAATGTTCATAGATTCATCTAGATTCAAATGTATCTAGTCATGTTTCTGTGCTAGATACATATATCCGAATCTAGACAAATATGAGAATATTAATTTGAATCGGATATAGTAGTGTAATTTAATGGGGTTAATTTATCTATGAACCTTGAAAACTCAAAGAACTAGGAATCACAAGTAAAACATGGATGGTTTGCTATGTCTGGAAACATGGCGCGCTTCTCGTATTTAGTGCCACATTCTTCTGATTTTCTTTACTGCTAGTACAAAACATCCCCATAATTAGTTGGAAAAGTGAAATATGTTTTTTCCTAACTGTTCAAAACTCCCACGGGCAACATTTTTTACTAGGCCAAGACGCACCCATCTACCCAATGTCAGAACCCTATGTAAAAGTGTAGCTAGGGTATACATCGATATGGAAGTCCATGACCTTATTAGTCGTTCATGCTGAAAACCAAGAATTAATAATGTTACATCATGGTGGGCTATAATGTGAATCCGTTTTCCCTAAGGTTGTCGAATCTCATGTTTATCATTTTTCTTGGCAATTAATAATACTACTAGCAAAAGTACCCCAATCATAATGAAGTCTCATGTTTTTGTTTTACGCTTTGTTTTGTTTGAATGTTTTCTATACGCGGTCAAATTTGTCGGTATGCAAATACTAATCAGTAATGGCATTTTTCAAAACTATTGTTGGCCCATGATATATTGGCTGCCTGGGTACCATGAAAAGAATTTGATATTTTCAAGAGTAATAGTCTATCACGCTCACATGTATTCAAGTTTGACCTAATTTCGTTTAATCGACTTAGAGTCATGCATTTAGTGCACGTGGAGCTTTAGCTTGGAAGTTTGAAAAATACTTAAACTTGGGAACTGTAAGAAAGAATTGTCCACTTTGTACGAAAATTCTTTCTTATTTTTCTACTGGTAAAAGTACTTGAAAAACTCACACTTCTGGTATTGCCTACTATATCATGTACTACTATGTATGAACTTTCTTGGGTTTCAAGCCAAATGACCAAGGTCATGGACATACCCTGTCTTCATCAAGATAATGCTGTGTGCCCATATTTTGGTATAGCTAGGTCGGTGCATGTTAGCATGCATGGTAAAGAAGTAAAAGTATTTTTTGGAAGGAAGTGCGATCAATATGGCTTAGAGTTCATAGCATGTGCCATTTATTTACTATAGTACATAAAGTGGATGGATAAATTACATGTTATATTTTTCAAGCTTAATTTTTCGCTAATTTCACCCACTCAGACGAATTTCCGTCGATTTGTCGAATTAGGACTAAATTAATATTTTACAAGTGCGTGAGAGCTATTCAATAGTATAACCGAGTGTTAGGTATAACAAAGTGACACGTCATCTATTACCGGCTTTATACCAGCATGTACAATACCTAACATTTGAACTATAGAACAACTAGCATTACATGCAGTAACCTCATAAAAAGCAAGAAGATTAAACAGGAATAAAATGAAAAACATTTCTATGCCTGCTTGAAAAATCCTAAAATTTGGGAATTGTAAGAAAGCATGGTACACTTAGTCTGAAAATTGGGGAAGTGGCATTCTTTATTTATTTTTTGGAACCTGGGTACCGTAGGTCCTGAAGGAGCGAGATACTCCAATTACTGCACTAGGGTTTGTAGTCGTCGCAATGTGGTCTGAGGACCTTTTTTAATTATTATTATTACTTTTGAGACTTTTTTGTATTGGTGTAGATGATTATTAATCCAGTAGATGGCTTGAATTTCGGGGAGGGGGACGGTTGCTCGAAGTAGATCAGTGTGTCGTACCAAGTCACAAGTGTGCAGCACCACGCTATGGACAAAGAAGAGACAAGCCGGACTGTGCATCCACGGCTGAAGAGAAGAGATCGATGGAGGATGGATGGTGAGAGCCAGCGAAGGAGAGGGAAAACACAACTTGTTTTGCATGCATATTACTACTAGTAGGTCCATATATTTACTACTAGTGGTGTGTACCTCGTGTCAGTAGCCCATCATAGCTTTGCTCTAACATCGCACCGCCTGAAGACTCCTCCCGCTGCTCTCGTGCTGCCTCCTTTTTTGGAAGGAGTTGCCTCCCTTTTCGAGTAGTACTAGTACGGAAGTGGAGTACTTTGCTTTACAGAGAAAAAGATTTCCATCGCTTAGAAAATTAGAGTTGTTACTTTTCCTAGTATTTGGGAACTCCCATTGGCAAAGTTGTTTACCAACGCCAAGATGCGCACATCTACTTTCTTGTAGTACTACTACAAAATTCCCATAAACATGGATATGTCCTTGAGCTTGCTTGGTCGCTCATCCTGAAACCTATTCATAGATATACATGGTAGGCCATTTTTGTGAAGCGGATTTTTCAAAAGTTGTGAAAAACTCATGTTTATTATTTTTCATGGCAGGTAGTACAAGCAAAAGGATGCCATGCATCAGTCCCCTTTGGCCTATTTCTCTTTCATTTTTTAAAGCAGTGTCAACTTTGCTGGCATGCAAAGTCTAGAAAGAAGTTGAATCTTTGAAAACTCTCGGTCGTGTTCTCCATATATTGGCTGTCTAGTGGGTAACTTCAAAAGATTTTTGTGGAATTTAAAGAGCAATTGGCAGCTCACATGTGGTTCGAAATAATTTGACATAATTTCGATAGAATCCCTCTGATCCATATTAATGTTCATAGATTCATCTAGATTCAAATGTACATAGTCATGTTTCTGCGCTAGATACATATACTCGAATCTAGACAAGTTTGAGAACATTAATTTGAATCGGAGACAAATCAGATAAGAGACGTCTGACATATCATCACTATATAAAATTATAATAGATAAATAAAAAATATAAATTTGATCAACATATATAAAGTATGGGTGTATATTTGGTTCTTCTACTTCGTATCGTCATGTGTAGAAGTCAAAGATTATTAGCTACCTAACACTTGAAATTTTTGGTAGTAACATTGGTCTTGAGAAATGAGTGATAAGATTCTAGTATGATGGAGAAGTGTGTTTTGAGGTTTTTGCATAGCATTAATTATGCTAAAGACTATCAATAGAATCTTCTAGATGTTAGAATGGAAAAGAAGATCCAACGCTAGAAATGTCGTTCGGATTCGCGAGTCTTGATCCAACGGTCAATATTCAAAGTTATTTGTATTCGTACACTATATAGTACTTGGTAAGATAAGATTGTACGAATATCTTTGAATGTCGACCGTTGGATCTCAATACTCGCGAATCCCAATATTTCCAACCGTTGGATCTTCTTTTCCATTATAGCATCTAGAAGATTGTATAGATAGTCTTTAGCATAATGAATGCTATGCATAAACCTCAAAACACACTTCTCCATCATACTAGAATGTTCTCCCTCGTCTCTCTAGACCATATTACCAGAAAAATCAATTGTTTTGGGTAGCTAATAATCTTTGACTTCTAAATGATGATACAAAGTACAAGAACAAAATATACACCCATACTTTATGTATGTTGATCAAATTTATATTTTTTTGTGCTTTAACTATTATAATTTTATATAATAATGATATGGAATACATCTATTATCCGAGTCTCACATGCAGGGCACTGCTCTCGCGCTGCCTACCTTTTGGAGTAGCAGTACAGAATGAGGTGGAGTACTTTGCTTTATAGAAAAAATATTTCCATTGCTTAGTAGAGTTATTACTTTTCCTAGTATTTGGAAAATCGCATTAGCAAAGTTGTTTACCAATGCCAATATGCACACATCTACTTTCTTGTAGTACTACCAAATTACCATAAACTATGATGTGGATATGTCCATGACCTTGCTTGGTCACTCGTCCTGAAACCTGTTCATAATTATACATGGTAGGCCATTTTTGTGAAGTAGGTTTCTTCAAAAGTTGTGAAAACTCATGTTTATTATTTTTCATTGCAGGCAATACAATAAAAAGGACGCCATACATGAGTCCCCCTGTTTTTGTTGCCTATTTCTCCCTCTTTTTCCAAAGCAAGGTCAACTTTGCCGGCATGCAAAGTCTAGAAAGAAGTTGAATCTTTGAAAACTACCAGTCGTGTTCTCGATATATTGGCTGTCTGGTGGGCAACTTCAAAAGATTTTTGTGAAATTTAAAGAGCAATTGGCAGCTCACATGTGGTTTGATATAATTTGACCTAATTTCGATAGACTCCCTCCGATCCATATTAATGTTCATAGATTCATCTAGATTCAAATGTATCTAGTCATGTTTCTATGCTAGATACATATATCCGAATTTAGACTAATCGGAGAATATTAATTTGAATCGGATATAGTAGTGTAATTTAATTGGGTTAATTTATCTATGAACCATGAAAACTCAAAGAACCTAGGAATCGCATGTAAAACATGGATGGTCCGCTATGTCCGAAAACATGGCGCGCTTCTCGCATTCAGTGCCACATTCTTCTGATTTTCTTTAGTGCTAGTACAAAACATCCCCATAATCAGTTGGAAAAGTAAAAAATGCTTTTTCCTAATAGTTCGAAATGCCCATGGGTAACATTGTTTACTAGGCCAAGACGCACCCATCTACCCCATGTCAAAACCGTATGTAAAAGTGTAGCTAGGGTATACATAGATATAGAAGGCCATGACCTTATTGGTCGTTCGTGCTGAAAACCAAGAATTAATAATGTTACATCATGGTGGGCTATAATGTGAATCCGTTTTCCCTAAGATTGTCGAATCTCATCTTTATCGTTTTTCTTGGCAATTAATAATACTACTAGGAAAAGTACCCCAATCGAATGAAGTCTCATGTTTTTGTTTTACACTTTATTTTGTTTGAATGTTTTCCATACGCGGTCAAATTTGTCGGTATGCAAATACTAATCAGTAATGGCATTTTTCAAAACTATTGTTGGCCCATGATATATTGGCTGCCTGGGTACCTTCAAAAGAATTTTTGATATTTTCAAGAGTAATAGTCTATCACGCTCACATATATTCAAGTTTGACCTAATTTCGTTTAATCGACTTAGAGTCATGCATTTAATGCATATGGAGCTTTAGCTTGGAAGTTTGAAAAATACTTTAACTTGGGAACTGTAAGAAAAATTTGTCCACTTTGTACGAAAATTTGGTGGAGCCATTCTTTCTTATTTTTCTACTAGTAAAAGTACTTGAAAAACTCACACTTCTGGTATTGCCTACTATATCATGTACTACTATGTATGAACTTTCTTGGATTTCAAGCCAAATGACCAAGGTCATGGACATACCCTGTCTTCATCAAGATAATGACCGTGTGCCCATATTTTGGTATAGCTAGGTCGGTGCATGTTAGCATGCATGGTAAAGAAGTAAAAGTATTTTTTGGAACGAAGTGCGATCAATATGGCTTAGAGTTCATAGCATGTGCCATTTATTTACAATAGTACATAAAGTGGTTGGATAAATTACATGTTATATTTTCAAGCTTAATTTTCTAGCTAATTTCACCCACTCAAACAACTTTCCGTCGATTTGTCGAATTAGGTCTAAGTTAATATTCTACAAGTGCGTGAGAGCTAGTTCAATAGTATAACCGAGTGTTAGGTATAACAAAGTGACACGTCATCTATTGTCGGCTTTATACTAGTATGTACAATACTTAATATTTGAACTATAGAACAACTAGCATTACATGCAACAACCTCATCAAAAAGCAAGAAGATTAAATAGGAATAAAATGAAAAACATTTCTATGCCCGCTTGAAAAATCCTAAAACTTGGGAATTGTAAGAAAGCATGGTACACTTAGTCTGAAAATTGGGGCAGTGGCATTCTTTATTTATTTTTTGGAACCTGGGTACCGTAGGTCCTGAAGGAGCAAGACACTCCAATTAGTGCACTAGGGTTTGTAGTCGTCACAATGTGGTGTGAGGACCTTTTTGTAATTATTATTATTACTTTTGAGACTTTTTGTATTGGTGTAGATGATTATTAATCCAGTAGATTGCTTGAATTTCGGGGGGGGGGGGGGGGGGGTGATATGGGGTGGCCCGATCTTCTCAGTAAGCGGATGGCGATGATGATGGTGGATGATAGATAACTAGTGCGTAGCTATGATCTCTCCCGCTCGATCGCTGATGCCAGCGCAACAGATCTCGAACCTTGTAGGATATTCACAACACCACACTCTTGCGCACGCAGCCGTGACCACGAACGGTAGTATGCAATCTACTAATTCCCAATGGAACAACAGATCACACTCAATTATAGTTGGTAGATTCGAACACAGGGTAATTCCAGAGGTTCTATGAAAGTAACAACTCCAAAATATTTTAACGTGGTCTAAACCCTAACTTGTGACGGCTACGGAGGTTTATATGAGGGCTGGGGCATCCTCCCCTCTAAACGGGCCTAAAAACAGCCATATCTTGGCCTAATCTGACTCGGTTCGACTCAAACTGATACATACCGACCCATATATGGGTTCGGCCTTATTGGCACGCAGTCCAAACATCGTGGAACACCTCAAACGTGTAATTCTTGGTGCGCCATCTCTCTCTCTTGCTCATACGTGATTTCCTCATTGCCTCCTAGTGCGCATGCCTCCCGCTCCTCCCTCGCGCACTTGTTGATATTGGAAATCAGCGCTTGTCCTTCTTGCTGCAACTCTCCTCCTCATCGCGCAACACTTGTGTTATCAATAAACCTGATCATACAAAGATGCATAGACTTAGGTAGTATAAAGTTCTCATTAAGTAAAACATCAGGTTCAATTAAGAGTGAATTCACCTGTTACTCAATCAGCTTTGCACGAGCTCTTGTAAGGGTCCAATCCTGATTTCATTGGACTTGTTCTTTGCAGCAACATCTTCATTTTGAATAGGAGTAGGAGATAGTGGAATAGTATGGATATCCTCATCAGGGGGGAAATGGATGCTGGAAGTAGATCGGTGTGCCATACCAAGTCACACGTGTGCAGCACCACGCTGTGGACGAGGAAAAGTCAAGCCGGAAAGTGCACCCGCAACTACAGAGAAGAGATGGAGGATGGATGGTGAGAGCCAGCGAAGAAGAGAGAAAACACAACTTGTTTTGCGTGCATATTACTACTAGTAGGTCCATATATATACTACTAGTGGAGTGTACCTTGTGTCAGCAGCCCATCATAGCTTTGCTCTAACATCACACCGCCTTCCGACTCCTCCTCCCGCTGCTCTCGTGCTGCCTCCTTTTTTTGGAAGGAGCCGCCTCCCTTTTCAAGTAGTACTAGTACGGAAGTGGAGTACTTTACTTTACAGAGAAAAATATTTCCATCGCTTAGAAAATTGGAGTTGTTACTTTTCCTAGTATTTGGGAACTCCCAATGGCAAATCTGTTTACCAACGCCAAGATGCGCACATCTACTTTCTTGTAGTACTACTACAAAATTCCCATAAACATGGATATGTCCATGACCTTGCTTGGTGGCTCGTCCTGAAACAAGTTCATACTTATACATGGTAGGCCATTTTTGTGAAGCGGCTTTTTTCAAAAGTTGTGAAAAACTCATGTTTATTATTTTTTCATGGTAGGTAGTACAAGCAAAAGGACGCCATGCATGAGTCCCCTGTTTTTTGGCCTATTTCTCTCTCTTTTTTCAAAGCAGGGTCAACTTTGCCGGCATGCAAAGTCTAGAAAGAAGTTGAATCTTTGAAAACCCTCGGTCGTGTGCTCCATATATTGGCTATCTGGTGGGCAACTTCAAAAGATTTTTGTGGAATTTAAAGAGCAATTGGTAGCTCACATGTGGTTCAAAATAATTTGACATAATTTCGACAGACTCCCTCCGATCCATATTAATGTTCATAGATTCATCTAGATTCAAATGTATCTAGTCATGTTTCTACGCTAGATGCATATACCCGAATCTAGACAAATCTGAGAACATTAATTTGAATCAGAGACAGTAGTGTAATTTAAGTGGGTTAATTTATCTACGAACCTTGAAAACTCAAATAACCTAGGAATCAAAAGTAAAACATGGGTGGTTCGCTATGTCTTGAAACATGGGAACCTCAAAACACTTCTCCATCATTCTAGAATCTTCTCCCTCGTTTCTCCAGACCATTTTACCAAATTTTGAAGTTTTAGATTAGCTAATAATCATTCACTCTACATGATATACAAAGTACGAGAACCAAATATACACCCATATTATAGATGTTGATCAAATTTATATTTTTCTGCTTTACCTAGTATAATTTTATATAGTGATGATATGTCAGACGTCTATTATATGAGTCTCGCGTGTAGGGCACATGCAACTTACTAGTTTACTAATAGTACTACATGAATTTGTTGGATAAATTACATGTTATATTTTTCAAGCTTAATTTTATACTCCCTCTGACCCAAATTAGTTAACTTAGTTTTATCTAAATTCGAATGTATCTAACACTAAAACAAGTCTAGATACATGAATCTAGACAAATCTAAGTCAACTAATTTGGGTCGGAGGGAGTAGCTAATTTCACCCGAAAGTGCATCATGCTCCAATCAACACGTTCGGTGGAATTAAAAGGTTACATCAAAAAATAGAATATTACATCCAAGTCCATACAGTTGGCACAAAGGCCCCTAAAAATTAGCTTGGAAAGGCAGTCGGGTCCGGCTCAATTTTAACCGAGCAGCTGAGCCATACTCTTACTACTACTATTTGCTTCACACATGAAACACAGCGCGCATCTGCGTGTTGATCATGGTAGAAGGGACGAGATTGCTCAGAACGAGTAGAGGAGCACACTGCCCCCCCTACCGAGTCGATTCCCTGAGCCGCACCTTCGTCAGCCGCAGGTTCCTTGCGCTCGAGCTCGAACTTGAGCATGTCCTAATGCTGAGCAAGGGCCAGCATAGGATTGAGAGGCTCGAGGGGACCCAGGATGGCGTCGTTTGCCATGGCCACAGCGACCTAGCGCCCACCCGAGTTGTCTGCCTCGGTCGCATGCTCGCTTGCTGCAGGTTCCTCGCGCGTGAGCTCGAACTCGAGCATGTCCTGATCATAAGCAAGGGCCAACATAGGATCGATAGGCTCGAGGGGACCTAGGACGGCGTCGGCCAAGGCCACGGCAACCTGGCGCCCACCCGAGTTGTCTGCCCCGGTCGCATTATCGCTGGCTGCAGGTTCCCGGCGGAAGGATTGGCCACTCTCTCGCACGGGCTTAGCTTGGCCACGGTTGATGTCCAGCCAGAGCGTCTGCCCGGACGCAGCTCCACCACAGTCGAAAGGGAGGCACACCTGGACCGGGAACTTTGTTGTAGAGGTCCACTTTTGTTCGCCTGCCATGTTGACGCCTCCGTGATGCGGCCAGCAAAGGATCGGTAGCCTCGAGGGGGCCCAAAATCTCGTCGTCGGCCGGCAGGGCCAACGCACGTTTACCGCGGGTGACCAGGCGCTCTACAGAGGCGGCTCCAACGGCGGCATGTTCCTGCCGAATGAACTATTTCGAGGCCTGGCCTCGAGCCGAAGCAGACCTCCAAGGATGATGCAGCCAATCTATCAGGATTCCTTCAAGTATTTGTGAGGGTAACATGCCTTTGGTGGAAGAAAGAAATTTTGTCAGAGAGTAGAATGAAGGAGAAATTATAGTACTAGTAGTACTACCATCGGTGCTACTCAGTTTTGACCCAGCATTTCTCCAAGGAGTACTTTTTTTAGATGCTCCAAGGAGTATGCAGAGCGACCGCTTGGCGGCACGTGAGGTTTTTCGCAGTCGGTGGTTGTCCGAGGCATTAACTCACAAGAGAAATGTCATATCGGTACTTGTAGCGGCCGTACTATCAGCTGGCCACAGTCTAATCAGATAGTAGGAGTAGTAGTACTATACACTCTCAAAACAAAGGTGGCGAGCAGCTGGCAGCTCGAGCAACGAGTTTGGTAAATTCTTGGAATATGTACTCAAGTGTACAGTAGTAATAAGTTGCACATGCCTGACCGTACAGTATGTCATATTATCTCTACTACTATAATGGAGCAGTTTTGAATTGGATCCATATCACCAATCCTGACCGTTGGGCTGTTAGATCCAATCGTTCAGAGCAGCTGGATTCATGTTGAATAGTACCTAGATCAAACTCCACCATGCATGTTCTAGAACCATCATGTCACCACCCCAAAAATTTCATAGCACGGTAGGCTGTATTCTCTCTACCACTACAATGGAGCAGTTTTGAATATGAATGATCCATATCACTAATCCTTATCGTTAGACTGTTAGATCCAATGGTTTAGAACAACTGGATTCGTGTTGAATAGTACCTAGAGCAAACTCCACCATGTTCTAGAACCACCATGTTGAATAGTATCCATGATATGTCATACATCTATTATCTGAGTCTCATGTGAACAGCACATGCAACTTACTAGTCACTATATAGAAGTACTTCGGCACGTCAGACTCGCATATTCATATTTTTTGAGCTTTACCTATATTATATAATCTTACCACACTATATTGTGTATGCAGTACTTTGAACTTTGAAAAATTGATCAATCCTGGTGACATGGGTATACCCTACAGGTACTCGAGCTTGGTATATATGGCCTAAATACAGCGGAAGCCCACGGTGTCGCCAAGGCCCAAATAGAGAACTCGAGTAACCTACGGACTCTCGATTGCTTGAGGAACAAAAAGAAGCTAAAGATAGAAAGTTCAAAGGGGAAAACCCTAACCTGTAACCGACTCGACCTGCTACCCGAGACCTAGCCTATCTATATAAAGGCTAGGAGGGGCGGCGAGGAAGACACACGCAACCCTAGTTTCAACAACCCTCACCAGATTGCATCTGCGCACCATTGTAATCTTCAATTCCTCTGTTAATTCCACGAGCAGACAAGCAGGAGTAGGGACCTCTACGAGGCCTGAACCTGGGTAAATCTTCGAGTCCCCTGTGTGCTTGTTTGCTAGACGATTGATGCTTCCAGCGCTCCTTCTTCTCCAAAACCCAAGTCCATAACAATGGGCATTGATGAGTTAAACCCTCGTCAATTGGCGCCGTCTGTGGGAATTGGGAGTGCTGATGTTGCGGCTTCTTCGGCCCCATCAACTACGATCTACAACTCCGCAACAATGGAGATTCGCCAGCTCTTCGGAGCATTCGACTTCACCGTCCACATGCCGTCCACTCGCCCGGCTTTCGAGTCTGTAGGCGACGGAACTAGCCTAGTGATCGGGAGCTTCCGCTTCTAAGTTAGTCAAATGGGTACGCTTTGCATGCCTGACCAGCCGACAACACCATCGATTGCTCCAGCATTGTGGTTCCCTCCTCTGATTGGCACCCTCAGTGAGCTCAATGCCTCGACAACAGTCGAGAATACGGTCAGCGACAACAGTCATGAATCCGATCTGGGTGATCTAGCAAATGAAGATGGAGCCTACGGTTCCGGATCTGAAAGTTGCGGGAGCAGCATCTTCCCCATCCACTTCATGTGCGCCGTCATCAACGTGGGCGATTCCTCCGCCAATCACGACAACAAGGGCAATGGTGGCAATGGAACCGACCCGCCAAACGACGGCATACCTAATGGCGGACCACCCAACGGCGGCCCTACCAACGGCGCCCCCGTCAATAACGGAGGGGCAGCCGAACCCCCCACCATGGTGAACGAGCAAATGGGCGAACGCGTTGTGATCAGGCTCAACGATTTCGAGTGGGCCCGCTGCCGAGAAGCCCTATGAGGCCACCCTATGCCTTTCGGCTCCCCGCAAGAACTGTTGATGGGCTACCATTGGCTTCTGAAATAAGAATACAAACGCCAACTGCAAACAATCGCGCAACTCGAGGCGCGTAAAAAGGCGGCAGACGAGTCGAGCCTCTGACGGGCTGGGCTCTCCTCCCACGGAGGATCCTCCTCCAGGTGCAACGAGTACGTCGCTAACAAGAGGCGATCTCGACTGGCCCACATCACCGAACAAGAGAGTGTAGAAGTTGCAAAGGTCCTCGACTTCGGTTCCATGACGGTGGATACGCGTGGCAACGTGCTTCCAAAAATGCCACAAGCCACGGTAACGGCGGCCACCATGTATCTCCTCAACAACCAGCCGCCAGCTGGAGACCCTCAAGCTGCCATGCATCAATCTACAATCGTAGGCTTGGGGTTAATCGAAGCTGCTCTCGACAAAGAGCCGATACCGGAGCCGAAGAAAGGCAAGGCTCCGACAAAATGCTATTCCTCGCCCTCATCCAGCGATGACAGTCACGACCAGTCTCGACGCCACCGCTCACGGCTACATGACCATGACTACGATGCGCGTGATGACATCACGCAGCGCAAGATCGACAAATCAAGGGCGTGACATGCCCGATCGACTGACTTAGAAGACGAAGATGTGGAGCTCTGTGGCGCTAGATGCTTCAGCAGAGCCATCAGGCAAAAACGAATGCCCAAGGGGTTTAAGCTCCCATCAGAGAACCCAAAGTTTGACGGTCTGCAGGACCCGAAAATATAGTTAGAGGACCATATCTCCTCCGTCAGGCTCCACGTCGGGAGTCGAAGCACGGCCATGCAATGCCTGTAGCTACAACTACAGGGCGCCGTCCGGGCATGGCTCAACAACCTCCCACGCGGATCCATTCGCAGTTGGGAAGAGCTGGTCTACAGCTTTGTGTGCAACTTCAAGGGCACCTACAAAAGGCTCGCATCAATCGAAGAACTGAGGTGCTGCCAGCAAAGGTCGGGCGAATCGCTATGCTCGTACATCCAGAGGTGGTCCATCATCAAAGAACTCCGTAGAAAATATCTCGGAGGATCACGCAATCGACGCATTCAACGGCGGCGTTCGCCGCATAGAGCTCAGGGAGGAGCTGGGCCGCTCGAAGCCCAAAACCATTGACCACCTGATGGAAATCGCGAATCAGTGGGAAGATGGAGAAGATTCAATAAAAAATCGTGTCCACTCTGACGATGAAGCAAAACTCGAGCGCAGACGCGACCGCCGAAGCAAACGCCGAATGCACATCTACGATGACCACGACGACGTCAACATGGTCGCAGCCGGCTACGTCGACAGACGCGACGACAACCACAACAGCGGCTACCGCAACGGTTGACACCGCGACTCCGGGAAAACCACGCAATTATGGCAGCGCCGCACTTGCGACGAGACACCCGCAACATCCATTGAGGATAAGCTGTCCGGGCCATGCATGGTGCACTTCTACATCGACAAGCATGATGGCTAAAAGAAATCCAGCCACCTCCTCAAGGACTACCGCGAGTTCCTCAAACTTCATGAGGGTCTGGCTCGGATGAATCACGACGCAGTCCACAGGGGCTACGGAGCCGCCCCAGGCGCTGTGGCACCCGGACCACCACCAAACGCAATTGCGCCGGACCAGCACCACGGAGGCGAACCGTACCCACGGGCCATGGGTACCATGATGATCCAAAAGGGTCGCCCCTCCAATCGGGTGCAAAACGCCATCACTCGCCAAGTGAATCTGGTGACAAACTCACCACCATCCACCACTGAGTACCTCAGTGGAAGTGACTCCTGCATCACCTTCGACAAGCGCGACCATCCGCGCCAAGTACCTCGTCCAGGCCACTGTCCCCTCGTACTCGAGGCACAAATCAGAGGCTTCAACATGAGCTGCATCTTCATGGACGGCGGAAGCGGCATCAACCTTATGTTCGGGAGTACTTGCGAGCAATGAGGATCCCTCTGACCTTCCTAGAGGCCTCGGACACGACATACCACGGCATCATCCCAGGCAAGGACGTATATCCTCTTGGCAAAATCAACCTCGACGTCATCTTTGGCACGCCGAAAAACTTTCGACGCGAGCACATCGACTTCGAAGTCGTCGACTGGCCCTCACAGTACCACTGCATCCTCGGACGTGTCGTGTTCGCTAGGTTCATGGCAATGCCACACTATGCCTATCTGCAGATGAAAATGCTAGGCCCTAATGGCGTCATCACAATCAACGGGAGCTTCGAGAGGTCCGACAGTTGCGACAGGGAGTTCAATAGAATTTCCCAGTCCTTCGGAATGCAGGAAGAGCTCGCGAGACTTAAGGAGTCGACAGACAACAGTATGCCTCCCCTAAACCGGCCAAGTTCACCCGACCTATCCTTCGACTCATCGGTGCACACGAAGAAAGTTCAGGTCCACCCATCGGATCCCGCCAAGACGGCCCTCATCGCCAACAACTTGAGTCCTGCATAGGAACTCGCGCTCGTCGAATTCCTCCATGAGCACTGGGAAATCTTTGCCTGGTGTCCAGTGGACATGCCAGGAGTTCCCAGGGAATTCGCCGAGCACGCACTCAATGTCAACCCAGATGCAAGGCTAGTCAAACAAACAATTCGGTGACTATCTGAACCAAGAGCAAAGGCAGTCGGAATGGAGATCAACAGACTCCTCGACGCCAAATTCATACGTGATATCAAGGAAAGCACTTGGCTCACTAACACGGTGCTAGTACCAAAAAAGGACACGGATATCCTGCGGATGTGCGTGGACTTCACATCTCTGAATAAGCACTGCCCAAAGGACCACTTTCCACTACCACGAATCGACCAGATCATCGATTCCACCGTGGGATGTGAGCGCCTCTTCTTCCTCGACGCCTACTCAAGCTACAATCAGGTTCGAATGAAGGAGGAGGATCAAGAGAAAACGGCGTTTATAACACCTTTTAGTGTGTTCTGCTATAACACAATGGCCTTCGGGCTAAAAAACGCAGGAGCCACCTACCAGCGGTGCATGCAGGCTTGCTTCAAGAACCAACTTGGTCGCAACATCCAAGTCTATGTTGACGACATCGTAGTCAAGACCAAAGAGGAAGCTTCACTAATCGATGATTTGCGCGAAACCTTCACCAACCTCGACCGCTACCGGATCAAGCTCAATTCGGACAAGTGCGCCTTCGGCATACCATCTGGGCAACTACTCGGGTACCTCATCTCCGCGAGAGGGATCGAGGCGAACCCGAAGAAAATAAAAGCCATACTGGCCATGGAGAAGCCGAAGAACATAAGAGGCGTCCAGCAGCTGGCTGGGCGAATTGCAGCGCTCAGTCGATTCATCAGTCAAATGGGCGAAAAGGCACTGCCCTTCTACCAACTCCTCCGCAAAGCTGACAAGTTCGAATGGACCAACGAAGCACAGGAAGCATTCGAATACCTCAAGCGCCTATTGTCCACCTCGCCAGTACTGGTGACCCCACACGAAAGGGAACCACTGTTGTTATACATCTCCGCCACCAACCAGGTGGTCAGCACGATGCTTGTGGTGGAACGAGCTGAGCAAAACAAGGTCCACGGGGTGCAGCGCCCAGTCTACTACCTCAGCGAGGTACTCATGCCAACAAAGCAGCGGTACCCGCACTACCAGAAGCTGGCATACGGCGTCTTCATGATAGCCTGGTGACTGCGCCACTACTTCTAGGAACACCCAATCGTGTTAGTCAACGACGCCCCGCTTGGGCATATCCTCAACAATCCCGACGCCACCGGACGAGTCGCGCTTTGGGGAATCGAACTGTCTCCACGAGACATTACATATGAAAAACGCGATGCAATCAAGTCGCAAGTTCTCACTGACTTCCTCGTACACTGGATGGAGAACCAGCTCCCTGAAAAACCAGACATGTCCTACCTCTGGACAATGCACTTCGACGGATCCAAGCGAAAGGATGGAGCTGGCGCAGGTGTCATACTAACATCGCCCCAAGGAGACAAGCTGAAATATATCCTGTGAATGTAGTTCACCGCCTCCAACAATGAAGCTGAATACGAGGCCCTACTACACGGGATGAGGATGGCACAAGCCTGCGGTGCCAAGAGGCTCATAATATACGGCGACTCCAAGCTGGTCATCAACCAGACAATGCATGACTGCGACGCACGGAACGACAATATGATCACCTACCGCGACCTCTACAACACACTCGAAGGGGACTTCGATGGCTGCGAGTTGCGACACATAGGCTGCGAAAGCAATGAAGAGGCAGACGCACTCGCTAACATTGGCTCTACCTGCACCCCCATACCACCTGGTGTATTTCTTGAGTGCATCTATGAACGCTCCATCAAGCCAAAGGCCGTAGAAAAGAAAACAAGTGCAACAAAAGACTCGGGGGCTGCACCGCCCAATGAGCTAATGGCACTCGACGACCTGGAGCTTGACACAAGACTCGAAGGACCAATGAGTATCATGATGATCGAGCCATCTTGGACTCAACCATACATCACATACCTTCTCAGGAAAGGTCTACCGGACGACCCGACTGACGCACAGCACATTGCGCGGCGATCCAAAGCATTCGCTGCTATCAACGACGAACTGTACAAATGCAGCCTCACAGGAGTACTCCAACGATGCGTCTCCAATGCCGATGGAAGAGCTGTTCTACTCGACATCCATGAGGGGACTTGCGGGCACCACGCTGGCAGTCGAGCCCTCGTCGCCAAAGCTCTACGAGCTGGATTCTACTGGCCTACGGCCATGCGTGACGCCAAGGACATCGTCCAAAAATGCAACGCTTGCCAGCGATTTGCGGACAAGCCACACGCACCTGGCGTGGAGCTCCGGCCAATTCCATTGGCCTAGCCCTTCGCACAATGGGGACTCGACATGGTCGGCAAACTCCCAAAGTCCTCACGAGGAGGCTACGTCTACCTACTGGCTGCAGTCGACAAGTTCACCAAGTGGATAGAGGTCATGCCAGTGACTAACCAGTCAGGATACAACGCAGTCAAGTTCTTTGAGTCATCGTCTATCGCTTCGGAGTACCACACAGAATCATCACGGACAATGGGACAAACTTCACATCTAAGGAGTTCCAAGAATTCAGCGAGAATCTGGGAATCAACGTAAGCTATGCCTCCGTAGCACATCCATAGACCAACGGTCAGGTCGAAAAAGTCAACGGGCTCGTCTGCGGCGGCATCAAGAAGCGACTCCTCAGGCCACTCGAACAAGCCACAGGCTGCTGGCTAGACGAGCTGCAATGGGTACTCTGGAGCCTTCGCACAACCCCAAACAGTGCCACGGGCTATACCCCGTTCTTCATGGTGCACGACGCTGAAGCAGTGCTACCCGCAGAGGTACGATACAAAGCACCGCGAGTGGTTGCTTACAGCGAGCAGGAGTCGACGCTTGCAGTCAAAGACTCCATCGACATCCTTGACGAGGCACGGGAAATCACCATGGAAAGATCAACGATCTACCAGCAGAACCTGCGCAACTACCACAGCAGAAGGCTACGCCCTAGGTCCTTCGTCGAAGGAGACCTGGTCCTGCGACTGAAACAGCAAGGGCATCTCAAGCTCGAGTCCCCCTAGGAGGGACCATACGTGATTACAGAAGTAATCCCAGGTGGCGCCTATCGCCTTAAAGATTTCGAGACAAGAGTCGCGTACTCCAACCCCTGGAACGTCGCATAGCTACGATGCTTCTACCCTTAGTCGTCTTTTATTTTTACATTACAAATAAGGCTACTTAGCCAAGGCTACTTAGCCACACATTGTACCACGTTCTATCCTGCGAATAAATAAAGCTAAGTGCCCCAAAACTCTGTGTTCCTTTTAGTTTTTGCAAATTATCCACTCGGGGGCTGTGCCACCCTATACACATCCGTTC
The DNA here is from genome assembly GCA_916181665.1 of Avena sativa. Taxonomy (NCBI): domain Eukaryota; kingdom Viridiplantae; phylum Streptophyta; class Magnoliopsida; order Poales; family Poaceae; genus Avena; species Avena sativa. The sequence goes on from OV702287.1 coordinate 235,134,223, forward strand.
TATGAACCAACGCGATATCCTGGGTAGCTGACGTACTAATCGAACCCTTGACAAACACCAACCTAGTTGCAACGCATTTGACAGGGTGGCAAGGTGCTGAGATAAACACAAGTCAGACTAACGAAAAGGAATCGCATAGTGCAACGCACTCGCAAAGCATACACCCTAACAAGCTTTGTATATACATCAATGTCAACCAATTTTACACAACACATATATATATGAACTTTACAACACTGGTGCAACTATGTGTAGGATACAAACTAAACTACTGTTGCACCAAAGGAACGTTTGTCTGCTCCTCAAAGAAGTCGACGATTTCCTCCGTTGGGCGATCAACTTCTTGATAGTGAGGAACCATATTCCAAGTCGAACCTGCTGGCAGCGCTGGTGGTCCGGCAGCAACTGCTGCAACATCCACATCCGGCCTGTGTAGTCGCACCAGCGACAGAGCAGCCTTGGCACCAGCCACTAACTGTTGCCATACACACTCGCAGACTGCACTCAAGTCTTGAAATTTGGCAAGAAGAGCTAGTAGGCTCGATGGAACGACGTCCAGTGGGAACATCGTCTGATAAATATTCTTCAAGCACGATTGTGACTTCTTCAGGAAGTGAAGCACTCGCGAAGCATGATCCTGCAGGGTCATCGGTGCGATTGCACGATTATGATCCACCCAGAAGTATCCACTCGCCTGAAGCTGCTCATGGGTCAGATCATTCATGCGAATGGCAATCCTATCCTTCTCATCATGCGGATGGCGTGCACTGACAACTATAGCAAGCAAAAGCAAAAATAAGAAGACAACGAACTACTGCGAGTGCCTACAAGGAAAAGATAAGGAAGAAGAGAGCTAACACTTAAATTGGTCGCACAGCTGCGTCACCTCCCTAGCAGATATTGCTCTCGGGCGACGGCCTTCTCCGCCCTCGACTTCCATACATCTGCGTTACCATGGAGCACAGGCAGTTCGTGCTCCAACTGCTTCACGCGGTCACAGACTCGTGAGAGCAGAGACAGCTCATCCACCCTTGAGCGCGACTGCGCCAAAGTATCATCAGTGGGTGGCATATTCCGAGGTTCACTTAGTTCGTGCTCCAACTGCTTCATGCGGTCACGGAGTCGCGAGAGCAGAGACAGCTCATCCACCCTTGAGCGCGACTGCGCCAAAGTATCATCAGTGGGTGGCATATTCCGAGGTTCACTCGAAGGACCACTCGATGTGACCTATCACAAGCCAAGCAAGAGATAATAAGAAGACTAAGGCGATGCATAGACAAAAGACGTGAGTGCATTCAGGAATAATAAAAGTATCAACAGATACATTCGCCAAAGGCATGTTCCAGACAAAAGAGATAGGCTATTTAACTATTACAGACACGACAACTGAGGAGCAACTGGCTTTTTTGACTTGGACTTTGGTTTTGGGGGCCTCATGGAGTCTGTGGCAGTATCAGACGCCATAGACTTTCCGCCGGCCCCTGACGCCACAGCCTTCGCCGCCTTCTTGGCTCGCTGCAGTTCCTCAGAATACTTCGCAGTTGTATTGATCAGTTGCGGCCCGTACTTGCCACATGCAGCTGCAAAAGGAGCAAAGACTACCTGTTGACCATCCATGTTGACATGCATTGCCTTGGAGACCGCAACAGGATCAACCTCGACTCCATGGGCTTGAACCATCGCGAGTGATATTGAAGCGCCAGCCGCACGGAGTGAGTTCTTGAAGCCTGCAGGAATGCCTCTGGCAAGGGACTCCACCAGATCGTCTACATTTTCGATTAGCTCAGCCTTAGGCGCTAGCTCCTCACGGAGGCGACTGAGCACGCCCCTGGCCTTGGTGCACGTCCCCTGAACGGCAGCACTGCGATCTTCGACTGCCGAGATGGCGCCCGCCAAGGCATCATCACGACGAAGTGCCTGGGCATCGAAGCTCAGACCGCTGGCATCTACACAAGAATCAAGCATTGGCACAAAAGTCAGCACAACAACAAATTCGAAAGAAGAAGGCACGACAAAAATCCAGACAAGGGAATACCTGAGAGAGCCTTGGCAATCGAGAGAAGCTATTCTTCGAACAACTTCTCCCTACCTATGATGGAGGCGTGCAGATCCTCTTCGCATTTCCGCGATTCGTCACGTGCTGCGATTGCCTCATCGCGACTCTTCACGGCCATGGCAAGCGTCTTTTCGAGGGAAGTGGCATCGCGAAGGTCTGCATTATGCTCAACTATGAAACAAACAAAGATAGACCGTCAGTCGAATATATCACAAAGATGAAGAAGAAGAAGCAAAAACACTCACTTTCAACCACGCGATGGCGATTGTCCAACATTGCATGCTGGCGACCCATCGCAAGCACCTGCTCTGCCAGGAGAGCGGCTTCCTTCACAATGAGCTGCGACAAGAGAAACAGTAAAGGATCAGCAGATGGTATGGATGAAAAAATTCGACTGCAAAAATCAGAAGAAGCAACAATACACATACATGATCCTCCAGTGACTCCGAAGTCGATTGACGCGCAGTCGTCTGGATAACCATCTAGTGCTCCACATCATGGGGAGAACTCGATGAATTACGCCCGGAGTAGGCCGCCAATGAAGGAGAAGGAGTGCGCTCAGCCACTTTCTTGGTGTTGGAGGTCGGACTCCAGATTCCATCAAAAATTGGATGTCGCCAGAAGATGATGACACCGGCTGACTGCAGAACAAAACCAACATCAAGAGAATGCAACTCCAAAGAAGAACGAAAAGGAAAACCCATATACTAACCAATCAAACTTGTCAAAATCGAAGGTTTGATCCCCCGACTCCGACGACGACTTGATGAGGATACAATCATGGATCATGCTGATTTCGAGTGTTTGAACTTGAAAGAAATATTGAGCCTTGTTGAAAAATATCACAAGGTGAATTCGTTCCTAGTTGGACATGATACTTTGATTTATAAGAGCTTTATACTACCTAAATCATGTTGTTATTGTTTGACTAGATTTGGCATCTATCGGACTAGCGCCAGCGGGAGGAGAGGGAGGAAGGCGACCGAGAGATGGAAGATGCATTAGGAGGCAATAAGGAGAGCAAGCATGATCAGGAGAGATATGTGGCGCGCCAGGACACGTTTGAGGTGCACCACGACATATGGCCTGCGCGCCAAGTAAGCCAAACGCATCTATGGGTCGGTATGTATCAGTTTGATTCAAATCGGGCCAGTTTGGGCCAAGATATGGCTGTTTTTAGGCCTGTTTAGAGGGGAGGACGCCCCAGCCCTCATATAAACCTCCGTAGCCGTCACAAGTTAGAGTTTAGAGCATGTTAAAATATTTTGGAGATGTTTTTTTCATAGAACCTCTGGAATTACCCTGTATTCGAATTTACCAACTATAATTGAGTGTGATCTGTTGTTCCATTGGGAATTAGTAGATTGCATACTATCGTTCGTGGTCACGGCTACGTGCGCAAGAGTGTGGTGTTGTGAATATTCTACAAGGTTCGAGAGCTGTTGCATTGGCATCAGGGATCGAGCGGGAGAGATCATAGCTACGCACTAGTTATCTATCATCCACCATTACCGTCGACAAGAGCTTGCTGAGAAGATCGGGCCATCCCATATCATCTTGGTATCAGAGCGCTGGGTTTACTCGGTGAGCAATGTCATCTTGGTATCAGATTTCTAGTATTACCTCGATAAGCATCCACAATTCCATGCATAGATTAGTTCTTGTTTTTGTACTATGCAGAAAAAGCGACAAAAAGATTAGATTTAGTGTTTGACATAGCCTAGATAACATTGTTCATGAGTTCTAGTTGCTGGTAGTAGTCTTTTTGTGTAGTCTTTCTTCTAAATCCGAGTCGTAGTTTTTGTCTAGTTTTCGTCTGTTTTTGTTGCCTCGTCAGATTCCCTAGACTGTTTCTAGACTGGTTCTCGTGTTTTTGAGACTGTTCATCGCGTTCTTGAGTTTTAGATCTACTAGATCTGTGTTCCTGATAAGTTGGAGTTGTAGATCCGTTTTAGAATAAAACAAAAAGAGAGGAAGTCCTAATCAGATGCATACCTGAGTTTCCTTCACGAGAAAGAAAGAAAAAAAATCCCAATCGGAACTTGTTATACGTTCGTGAGCTCCTTAAAAAAAAGCTACCTAAAAAAAAGCAAAGAAGATCGCTTGACTAGCTGTACGTGAGGCACCTTCACGTGGAAGCAGAAAAAAAAATTCGGGCTGACACTAGACCACAACCGAGTCTATGCTAGTACGAGGAATTTTTTGGTATGCCGACATCCTGCCGCGGCAGGATTTCGGGCCCTTTTTCTACCGTGACAGAGACCACTTCTCAGGTCAATTTTTTTTCTTTTTTATTTATTTTTTTGCTGAGTCCACATAGCGTACTTATCCTTGTGAGCCTTAGTAAGCCTTTCTTTGTGTCTAAAACTATCCTACGAGACTAGCGTGCTTAGTGCTCTACGGGCTACTCAGTTTAGCAATCTTGTTCCTGTTTCGTTGAGACATTGCTAGCGTCTCTCCTTGTGCATTGCAACACGAGCGTTCCTCTGACATACCTCAATTTTGAGCTCTTTTTCATAGTTGCAATTGCCCATTTATCTCCACCGTGTGTGTTTCCGTGAGTCTTTGTCATACGATCAGCACTAGAACTTGTTTGCGGTGTAGTTAGGATACCATACCTATAGCTCCACCATAAATAACCTGTCTGTCCTGCGATCGTTCTCTATACCTTTGGTATTCACTTCATCACATCAGTGCATCAGTCTTTGATTTCGAATTGGTAAGCATCACTATTCACTTTGGAACGGTAAGATCTGCTTTCTTGTCAGTTTTTAAGTGAGTTGTGTGTGCCACCAAAAATATTTTGTGTTTTTGCACTGATGTACTAATGATGACTTCTACTAGTGTTGATGTGATGCAGAAATCAGATGATGTTTACCATGACTATTCAGCTATTGTGGTTGGCATGGCATATGATCCAACTACAATCAAGTGGCGATTGGAAAGTTCTGCCACACCTGCAGAATATCAGATTTGGAAAATTGATATGGGATTTGGTTTTGCGAGATGTCGTACTTTCGATAGCAAGTTTAATGGCCATATAGAATACATTCTTGCTCACCGACGTGTGTATGAAGAGGTAGCTCGTTGGTGGAAGGACGCAAGGATTGTGTATGGTGTCATGGGTAAAAAATCCTTTGGGAAGATTTCAAGCAATTTCTACGTTCTATGTTTTTGAACAACTACAAATGGCCTATTCTAAAAATTTTGAGAGTGGACACTAATGAGACATGTGAGTTGTCTACTAACGTAATCATGTCTACTCCTAGTGCTGTATCTTGTGATGTGCAGGTTGCTTTTGAAGAAAGGGAGCCGCCTATTTTACAACCTGCATCACACGATCTGGTATTGTTACTTGAGGAGGATGTCGTAGTACCTACTATAGTTGAGAAGATTGTTGATGACATTGGTACTGTTTTGGAGATTTAGCCAACATGTGCGACATATTGTGAGTTTATTCCTTTACTGAAGCCTCCTTGTGACTTGCCTTGCACTAATGTTACATCACCATGTGATAGTTTACCAAATTCGAATTTTGATCATGTGGTACTGATTACACATAAGGAAATACTTGCTCGAATACCTCCTACTGATATTGTGTATTCCATCATGCTAAATAAACCTATGAATATGAGTAGTGATGTGGATAAGATTTCTAAAATTTCATTTCTGAATTCTAGCACATATTCTCCTTGTTTCACTTTCAATCTGATTGGTGAATATAGCATGCATGAAAAATTTCTTGTGGATCACATATGCATTACTTGTGATAGAATCGCTCAACTGAAACATGCTGTTTTCAGCCATACATGTTGTGTGTCGACGACTTTGTGTTGTGGGATATATGCTAAAATTTGTGATAATATGAAACTAAAGTCAGATCTAGTTGATATAATGTATCCAACACAAGTAATTTTACCTATGTTGGATCGTTGTAATCTTGCTAGAATAGAACCCAAGTTTTCATATTCGTTGTGTTTGTCCCAAAATTCATTGTCTAGTTGTGCGAATGCTTTATACTTTACTTATATTTGCAAATTGAGTTGCATTTTACATACTGGACAACATGATCATGTTCATAATAATCAGAGTAGCGCAGTTGAAGCATGGCATGAATCAATTTGGTTTTCACACATATTGAATTGGTTTGATCTTGTTCACAAATTTGATCATAGATCTTCTTTGAGAAAACTGAATTTAATATTGAACAACAAGACTATATGTCTATTTATTTCTCACCATGATTATGATTCTTTGTACTTCACTTATACTTGCAATTTAAGTTGCTTGATGTATACTGGACATATTTTTTATGTGAACAACAATAATACAACATGTTATATATATATACTTTGCGTACACATTGTTCTTTTTGTTTCTTCCACTTTTAGCTTACCCAACACCAAGGACGGCTTTTCTTGAAGAAAGGCAGGATGATGAGGATACAATCATGGATCATGTTGATTTCGAGTGTTTGAACTGGAAAGAAATATTGAGCATCGTTGAAAAATATCACAAGGTGAATTCATTCCTAGTTGGACATGATACTTTTATTTATAAGAGCTTTATACTACCTAAATCATGGTGTTATTGTTTGACTAGATTTGGCATCTATCGGACTAGCGCCAGCGGGAGGAGAGGGAGGAAGGCGACCAAGAGATGGAAGATGCATTAGGAGGCAATAAGGTGAGCAAGCATGATCAAGAGAGATATGTGGCGCGCCAGGACACGTTTGAGGTGCACCACGACATATGGCCTGCGCACCAAGTAAGCCGAACTCATCTATGGGTCGGTATGTATTCGTTTGAGTCAAACCGGGTCAGTTTGGGCCAAGATATGGTTGTTTTTAGGCCTGTTTAGAGGGGAGGACGCCCCAACCCTCATATAAACCTCCGTAGCCGTCACAAGTTAGGGTTTAGACCACGTTAAAATATTCTGGAGATGTTTCTTTCATAGAACCTCTGGAATTACCCTGTGTTCGAATCTACCAACTATAATTGAGTGTGATCTGTTGTTCCATTGGAAATTAGTAGATTGCATACTACCGTTCGTTGTCATGGCTGCGTGCGCAAGAGTGTGGTGTTTTGAATATCCTACAAGGTTCGAGAGCTATTGCATTGGCATCAGGGATCGAGCGGGAGAGATCATAGCTACGCACTAGTTATCTATCATCCACCATTACCATCGACAAGAGCTTGCTGAGAAGATCGGGCCACCCCATATCACGACTCCTTCGGCAGCCGCATCTTCTTGCGGGAAGATGGTGCCATAGCACTCAAAGGAACGACAGGTATCGGCGACTCCGCACCAATAGCTATGCCTTCTGGAGTCGAAGGAGATGACGCATCCGAATCCTCGCTGCGCGAACGCTTGCGAGTGTCCGGACTGCTCGACTCAGGGGCTTCCTCCTCCACATCAGATGGGACGGTTGACTCCGACTCGTCCTCTTCCAAGGCTTCACGAGGAATAACCCCCTCAGGAAGAGGGGGCATACAGGGCGACACTCTCCAATCCTTCATACAAGAAACAAGTCAGAGCAAGTCAAAAAAATAAGCATTCAACAAACAAAGCTACTTCGTAGCACAACCGTACCTCTGGAGGAGGATTAGTAGCATCGAATGGAGGTACGACTGGTTCACTAGGGAGCACATCCTTGGCGGTGTACTTGGTGAGCAGTCGCACCCTCTTATCTACTTCACTTGCGGAAATGCCATCGGCAGATACGCGAGTCACATCGTCTAGGCCAGCCCACTGGAACATAGGGTGGACTCTGGCCTGCAGGGGCTGGACGCGACTGCGCAGCCACGTGCGAATGAGGGCGCAACCTCCCTCTTCTTTACCCATGCGACTCCCGAGGTCGCAGACGCGCTCGTACAGCACATCTGTCTCCGTGGATTCGCCGAGCATCACTACGTTCTTCCAGGAGCGCCTCCTCTTGCACGGCGTCGCGGGATCGAAAGGCGCGAGTCCGAAGTGGTCTCCGTCGGCCTTCTGGTCTCGGATGTAGAACCACTTGCCCCTCCACCCTTGGACGGACGCCATGAGTTTGATGTCAAAGTACATGACGGAGGAGTCGACGTGGATACCACAGCCTCCTACATCATAGACTACGGAGCCAGACGCCGACTGACGCTTCAGCTTCAAGAGGCGTTTGAAAAGACCAAACTGTGGCTCGATTCCGAGCCAACACTCGCAAAGAGTAATGTAGCAAGCTACATGGAGGATGGAGTTGGGGGACAGCTGATGCAGCTGGAGCCCATAGAAACAGAGAAGGCCCCTGAAGAAAGGATGTAGGGGCAGCGAGAGACCGCGGATGATGAACGCTAGGAACATCACCTGAAAACCGGCAGGAGGACAAGGAGTTACCTCTCCACCTAGGACTCACGAGTCAGCGACCGCGGAGGATAGAACTCCGTCCGAGCGAAGGAGATGGAGCTCAGACGACTTGATCACGGACGCGCGCCATGCGCCATTGGTGACGCGAGTGCCCGCGCCCTTCTTCTTTCCGGTGACGGCGGTGCTGGTGCCCGTAGCGGTAGAGCCGCCCTTCTTCTTGGTAGCGATAGTGGCGGCGGCGGAATCAGCCGCGGCACCTCCCTTCTTCTTCCCCATCTTACGGTGGCAGTGTGACCGGAGGAAGTAACTGTGGAATACGCGGAGCTGGTCCAGCGCCACGAGAAAGATGAACACTAAGGAGCAGAGGAGCAGCAGCAATGGCGACGGAGGCAAAGGCAGAGAAAAGAGCAGATGTGCAAAATTACCGTCGCAGCACTGCTACTTAACCCCCTGGAAGATGTAATCCAATGGCCAGCAAAAACCCTATCAGACACGTGGCATCCATCGTGATCGACACATGGAGGACCTGAAGCGCGAACCGTCCCCCACTACCCCCATTACGCGCGGAAATCGACGAGGTGCAGTTAAAACAAAGATTACACACACCTGGTCAAGTCAGAGTCAGAAAATGGGACCCACCGCTCGTCACGTCCCGTCAAACCCGCTCACGCGGGCAAATGAGATCATCACATTGTCAGCACTGATGTCATCAAAGATTGAGCAGTAGAAGACTTCGACTACTTTAGTCCTTGCTCGAGTCTTTGACTCCACCAAGCACTCGGGGGCTACTCCCATAGGGAGCGCTGGCGCGCCCCCTACGATTTTTCTTTTTCTCTTCTGCAGGAATATAGACATTCAGAGCATACGCAACCACTCGAATCCATGATTCGACTATGGACATGGTTTACTCCCATAGGGAGCGCCGGAAATAAATTCCATTGAAACAAGCAAACAAAAGACGACAGCAGTCGCAAAAGTTCTTTAGTCCCTGCCTGAGTCTTCGACTCAACCCGGCACTCAGGGGCTACTCCCATAGGGAGCGCTGGTCGCGCACCCTATGATTATTTGTACATCGTACTGTGTGTCGATAACATCCACACTCGAAGCTTATGGCGACACCACCTCATAATTCTTCCCTACAAAGAGATTGCGTCTCCTGGGTCACCCAAACCATCTCCGCGATGATAAAATTCGGATGCCGCGCTTGCAGTGTGGAGATAAGACATGAATAATGCCTGGAAATGCATTCGCTGCACACTACCAGAAATATATCCGTGCCTACAGGCACGATGAACACGCCTTGACGGACGCGTTGAGTGCTCACACCCATATACTGGAATTCGACTCCTGTAAGACCTCCGTGGCTTGAGTCGAATTACACCAGCACTGTTCCGGATTCGAGTCCAGGGACTAAGGTTTGAGTAGATTGCGTTGTTTTACCCTAAGGTAATTAACTGATACCGATACATTGGTTAAAGCAGGCACGCATATCAACAATCCCTATGACACAAACAGAGCAGTCGAAAATATACTCATTCATGCACTTGAAAGGCTTCATAAAGTCCCCAGCCGAATCTGCGATTCCACTGGACACTCGGGGGTTACTGACATGGGTATACCCTACAGGTACTCGATCTTGGTATATACGGCATGAATATAGCGGAAGCCCATGGTGTCGCCAAGGCCCAAATAGAGAACTCGAGTAACCTACGGACTCTCGATTGCTTGAGGAACAAGAACAAGCTAAAGATAGAAAGCTCAAAGGGGAAAACCCTAACCTGTAAACGACTCGACCTGCTACCCGAGACCTAGCCTATCTATATAAAGGCTAGGAGGGACCTCTACGAGGCCTGAACCTGGGTAAATCTTCGAGTCCCTTGTGTGCTTGTTTGCTAGCCGATTGATGCTTCCAGCGCGCCCTTCTTCTCCAGAACCCAAGTCCATAACAATGGGCATTGATGAGATAAACCCTCGTCACCTGGCAAATCCCAACATTGCAAACCGCTGGATCTTCTATCCATGCTAGCATACAGAATATTCCATTGATAGTCTTTAGCATAGTGAACGCTATGCACAAACCTCAGAAATCACTTCCCAATAATTCTCGAATCTTCTTCATCATTTCTCTCGATAATAACGAGTAATATGTAGCTAGTAGTAGTAGGGTGATTTCTACATGACACAAGGTACAAGAACCAGTTATACACCCTATACTTTATGGACATGGCTCAAAATTTAATTATTTTCAGTGATACCAACACAATCTCTTTCATCATTATAGTAGGTTTATTTTTACATGACACAAGGTACAAGAACCAATTATACACCCTATACTTTGTGGACGTGGCTCAAAATTATAATTATTTTTCAGTGATACCAACACAATCTCTTTCATCATTAATTGTCATGACACATAAGCATTTCCATGCATGTAATAAGGTCTTTGACAATGGGGGAGTCTCTTAGTGCAGCATACTAGGAAAAATGCTTTTGTGGCATGTCAATTAAGGAGGAGAGAGGGTGTTGTTGTTTCTTACTAGTACACGGTAGCTAAGATACACCCCTTGCACGTAATCATAGGAAAAAGAGTTGATTGCCCAATAAAATGCATGCATGAGAGAAAAAACATTAAATTAAGATACAACTTCTAAAATACAATGCATTGGAGAGGTTGTTTATTAGGTATTTATAACTCCTATGGTAATGTGCTAAGCTACACCCCATTGTGAAAGGCATAATGCATGATACAGTGTGTACCACCTGATACCCCCATTGGGGCTAGTCTCATACTCTCATCCCAAACAGAGGTAGACTAGTAGTACTAGTACCTCCATCTCGTAGTAGTACTAGAGTACAGTATTTAGTCTTCCATGTAGCCCTAGGTCGTAAAAGCAACGTGTACACCGGGTCAGAGGGAGATAATTAATCGGGGAACACAATGCGTCCCTAGTTTTCTCCGTGCAGGTCTCTTGCCAAAGAGATAAGGTATCGGTTCATGGCCGTTGAATTTGGATGGACGGATGATATTGCCTAGAGTGAAATGAGGAGTCTAGTACTCCTAGTATTTAACTATTGTACCAGTCTCTCTCGCTCGCTCTCATCAACCCTCTCAGATCTGCGCTCCTCCCTCTGCTCTCTCGCTCGGTCTCAAAATCCCTCTCATATCCGCCGCAGTTGAAGAAGACGGCTCTATGGCGGATGAGTGGTTTGAAGCTATGATTGACATGAGTGCAACGAGGCAGGTCTTCAGCTGCATGCTGTGTTCTCAAATTGTTCGTCGTCCCGCAGACATGGTTATTACTACTTTATTCATGATGTTTTCCACACTAGTTCGATACAACTCTTGTTTTTTGGGCTAAATCTCTTTTTCTTGCACGGGCAGTGCTTTGGCAAGGCCGCGACGCACATTGCATGCACACAATGTGTTGGAAAATTATCCAATGGCCAGTGCCCGGGGTGTGAATACGGATGCGTCTTCGAACCAACCACTACCGTGGATCAGATGTCCTCGGGAATGAAGCTCAAGTGCAGCAACAAAGGTTGTGACATGGCTGGCAGCTTCCTCGAGTTAATCGAACACCAGACGGCGTGCCCGCACGGGCAGAGGGCGACATAGGTTCTTGACAAAAAAGAACCGTATGATATTCGGGTGTCTATGTGTGTGTTGATTCTGTCTAGAGTATGGTTTAGTTTCTGTCGTGGTTGTGTTGTACCTATACTAGTTATGTTATGTACAAATTGAATCATCATCGCATCCACATAGTTTCTCTGATACGGATCACGCCGATGATCCTTGAGTTTTGTCCCGATCTTTCACAGCGAGTCAACCAGATAGATGATCTCCCAATAACCCGATGAACGTCACCTGAAGAAGAGGAATAAATCCAGCAAGTAACATGATGAAGATCACCACGCCTTAAACCTGAGCATGACAATCCTTGATGAACACAAGAACCTCCGCAGCAATAATCTGATAAACAATATCGCTGTCCGCGGAGGGATGATACACGGTGGAGCACAATATAGTTTTTAGACTAAACAACTGAACTCCCCTAAACCCTAGGTGGCTGGCTCCTTTATATAGGAGGCCTGCAACTAGTCGGTTGGATAGACCCAAACCGAACACACAACAGACTCGAACCTAACCTAGACTCGGACTCAATAACATAGCAATAATATTTGACACAACCTTAGACTTATCATTACATATCGTAGGTCGTCCTGGCGTGCCAATCATCAATGGGATGCGCCCGCATCACCTAGCTTGGTGGAGTCCTAAAATTAGGCTTCACCTCCTCCTTCATGCCCATATCATCATCCCCCCCTTCAAGAAGCGTTGTACCCAACGCTTGCAGGTCGGGTCGGAAAGGTGGCGTGATATGAACAATCGCTTCACGCGTCTTCGCCATCTTCATGTCTTGCTTGCCTTCCTCACCACATCCTCCCTCTTGGCCTGCTCGACTTGATACAGCCCTTGGCGCCTACACCTTCTTCCGTCTCCATACGAGCTTGGACCTAGGTGCCATCGTCTTCTTCTTCTCAACTCTTGTTGGAACCCGTGGTTGCTGAACATGGACCTTTTTTGCATGACCTGGCATAAGATGAGTAATGCCTGGACCACACAATTGACGAACATGTCCATCCTTGCCTCTATGCATTAGCACAATTGTCCCAACAAAACGCCTCACAGGTGTGCTAACAAAACTGCTCTTGTTACCCCGCTGCACCACATGCACTAGAACATCAGGAGCACAACTATCATCCGTCTGAACACATGTGTCAACACAAACAACCTTCTGAACACATGCTACAACATCCTTCCTCTCAGCAATAAGAGGATGCCCTTCAACTAGCTTGTCACTAACAAGCTCCACTTGCTTGTCATCTACGGGCGTAGCTGAAGCAATATCAACATTTTCACACTGTGCATCATGCTCTCCATCTTGCACCTTAGCTAACCCAGATTTTGGCTTAGCCTTGCGCACCTTCTCCTTATGTACCACCAGCTCTACATTAGACTTTATGTGATCATCCTGCATAGGCTTCAAAGTCTGTTGTTTGCCACCATGCACAAAAGAATATGTATTTGCTCTTCCAGCATGTGTAACATTGCGATCATACTGCCATGGACGACCAAGTAATAACCCACATACCTCCAATGGCAACACATCGCACTCAATCTCATCAACATAATCACCAATTGTAAATGGCACATGCACCTTATGAGTTACCTTCACCATACCGCAACTATTGAACCAATGTCGATGCTTAGGTTCAGGAATACACCATGTGGACAACCCCAACGCTGTCACCATTGCCTTGCTAATGCCATTAGTACAGCTTCCTCCATCAACAATCAACTTGCATGCTTTGCCTTTGATCATACACTACGCCTGAAATAAATTCCAACGCTGGCCCTTGTCAACTGTCATGCAAGCATCGTCTTGTTCTCTCTTGAGTTGCAAATTCGGACCACTCAATGGTACAACATTGTCAGAACTAGCCACCTTGTCCAGCTCCTTGGACTTCTCCCAAAATCTAGTGCGCAGAAATTGCTTCAAATCTTCCCAACTAGGTGTTGTTATGCCCATTGCGGTCCTCTCTTCCTTCCACCAACTAGCCACAGTCTCATCCACACGCCGGTGTGCAAGAACAAATTCAGTGCGACCACCAAACTTGGAATCAATCGAACGACATTTGGCGAAACCATCATCCATGTCAGACCTCCAAGATCTAATCTCCGCATATGTGGCAGAACTGTCCAACTTCCATTTTATATCTGCAGAATTAAGTGACGATCCCACAATAAGAGTAGTGTAGTCAAAGTACACATCATCCGCTCTGTCTATCTTACGAACTTCCTTTGCCATTCCCATATTAATCCTTCTTGTTCTGATTTCTTTCCAATCCAAACTGATTCAAATTGTATGCAGTGGATCCTCTACTTGCGATGAAAACGATCCCGTGATAGATTCTATCCGATCACACATATGTACCAGATCCTGCCCTTTTTTTAACTTTACTTGACTCCCACGTGACAGATCCCAGCGAGGCGGAGCGATCCCTGATTGCGAGCGGCCAAGGAAAACAGAGGTGGGGGCGATCGAGGAGACTCGGTCTCGTGAAGGCGTACGGCAGCGGGCCTCCTGCCCTTTTTTTAATTCGGGCACGTGAGGGATCGGCCACACGCGGGATCGGGCACGCGCGGTCGACACCAGGCGAGGCGTGAGGCGCTTCCTTCGATCGGGATTACCCCACGAGACGGACCTGGGTGCTATCGGGCCATGCGCGGGCGAGAGGGCACCAGTCGTGCGAGCCAGGAGCGCTCGGGACCGCGCGTTGTCGCTCTCCCTCTTTTTTTTCTTTTTTTTTGCTACTGCCTCGATCGAATCTGATAAGAACTCGCCTCGATCAACTCTGATCAAAACCGATCTGTATTTTTTTCTCGTCCATGATCAGATCCACGTGAGTCCTAGAGATCGAATCTTCTTGGAGGTGGCAGCAGGCAACACTGGCCGAGAACGATCTCCTTCTTTCTTCCTTCCAATCTCTTCTCCACAACCAATCTGAAAACTGCTTGTAGAAAAATAGTCCACAAATGATCAAAAACACACCGTGATCAACGAGAGCTCTGATACCACCTGATACGGATCTACCAGATGATCCTTGAGTTTTGTCCCGATCTTTCACAGCGAGTCAACCAGATAGAATATCTCCCAATAACGCGATGAACGCCACCTGAAGAAGGGGAACAAATCCATCAAGTAACGTGATGAATATCACCACGCCTCAAACCTGAGCACGATAATCCTTGATGAACACAAGAACCTCCACAGCAATAATCTGATAAACGGTATTGCCGTCCTCGGAGGGATGATACACGGTGGAGCATAATATAGTTTTTAGACTAAACAACTGAACTCCCCTAAACCCTAGGCCGCTGGCTCCTTTATATAGGAGGCCTGCAACTAGTCGGTTGGATAGACCCAAACCGAACACGCAACGGACTCGAACCTAACCTAGACTCGGACTCAATAACATAGCAATAATATTTGACACAAACTTAGACTTATCATTACATATCGTAGGTCGTCTTGGCGTGCCAATCATCAATGGGATGCGCCCGCATCACCTAGCTTGGTGGAGTCCTAAAATTAGGCTTCACCTCCTCCTTCATGCCCATATCATCACCCCCCTTCAAGAAGCGTTGTCCCCAACGCTTGTAGGTCGGGTCGGAAAGATGGCGTGATATGAACAATCGCTTCACGCGTCTTCGCCATCTTCAAGTCTTGCTTGCCTTCCTCACCGCATCCTCCCTCTTGGCCTGCTCGACTTTATACAGCCCTTGGAGCCTGCACCTCCTTCCGTCTCCATACGAGCTTGGACCTAGGTGCCACCATCTTCTTCTTCTCAACTCTTGTTGGAACCCGTGGTTGCTGAACATGGACCTTCTTTGCACAACCTGGCATAAGATGAGTAATGCTTGGACCACACAATTGACGAACATGTCCATCCTTGCCTCTATGCATCAGCACAATTGTCCCAACAAAACGCCTCACAGGTGTGCAGACAAAACTGCTCTTGTTACCCCGCTACACCACATGCACTAGAAGATCAGGAGCACAACTACCATCCGTCTGAACACCTGTGTCAACACAAATAACCTTCTGAACACATGCTACAACATCCTTCCTCTCAGCAATAAGAGGATTCACTTCAACTGGCTTGTCACTAACATGTTCCACTTGCTTGTCATCTACGGGCGTAGCTGAAGCAATATCAACATTTTCACACTGTGCATCATGCTCTCCATCTTGCACCTTAGCTAGCCCGGATTTTGGCTTAGCCTTACGCACCTTCTCCTTATGTACCACCAGCTCTACATTAGACTTTATGTGATCATCCTGCATAGGCTTCAAAGTCTGTTGTTTGCCACCATGCACACAAGAATATGTATTTGCTCTTTCAGCATGTGTAACACTGCGATCATACTGCCATGGACGACCAAGTAATAACCCACATACCACCAATGGCAACACATCGCATTCAATCTCATCAACATAATCACCAACTGTAAATGGCACATGCACCTTATGAGTTACCTTCACTATACCGCAACTATTGAACCAATGTAGATGCTTAGGTTCAGGAATACGCCATGTGGACAACCCCAACGCTGCCACCATTGCCTTGCTAATGCCATTAGTACAGCTTCCTCCATCAACAATCAACTCGCATGCTTTGCCTTTGATCATACACTGCGCCTGAAATAAATTCCAACGCTGGCCCTTATCAACTGTCATGCAAGGATCGTCTTGTACTCTCTTGAGTTGCAAATTCAGACCACTCAATGGTACAACATCGTCAGAACTAACCACCTTGTCCAGCTCCTTGGACTTCTCCCAAAATCTAGTGCGTAGAAATTGCTTCAAATCTTCCCAACTAGGTGTTGTTATGCCCTTTGCGGTCCTCTCTTCCTTCCACCAACTAGCCACAGTCTCATCCACACGCCGGTGTGTAGGAACAAATTCAGTGCGACCACCAAACTTGGAATCAATTGAACGACATTTGGCGAAACCATCATCCATGTCAGACCTCTAAGATCTAATCTCCGCATATGTGGCAGAACAGTCCAACTTCTATTTTATATCTGCAGAATAAAGTGACGATCCCACAATAATAGTAGTGTAGTCAAAGTACACATCATCCGCTCTGTCTATCTTACGAACTTCCTTTGCTATTCCCATATTAATCCTTCATGTTCTGATTTCTTTCCAATCCAAACTGATTCAAACTGTATGCACTGGATCCTCTACTTGTGATGAAAACGATCCCGCGATCGATTCTATCCGATCACACATATGTACCAGATCCTGCTCTTTTTTTAACTTTACTTGACTCCCACGTGACAGATCCCAGCGAGGCGGAGCGATCCCTGATCGCGAGCGGCCAAGGAAAACAGAGGTGGGGGCGATCGAGGAGACTCGGTCTCGTGAAGGCGTACGGCGGCGGGCCTCCTGCCCTTTTTTTAATTCGGGCACTTGAGGGATCGGCCACACGCGGGATCAGGCACGCGCGGGCGACACCAGGCGAGGCGTGAGGCGCTTCCTTCGATCGGGATTACCCCACGAGACGGACCTGGGTGCGATCGGGCCACGCGCGGGCGAGAGGGCACCAGTCGTGCGAGCCAGGAGCGCTCGGGACCACGCGTTGTAGGTCTCCCTCTTTTTTTTCTTTTTTTTTGCTACTGCCTCGATCGAATCTGATCGAAACTCGCCTCGATCAGATCTGATCAAAACCGATCTGTATTTTTTCTCGTCCGTGATCAGATGCACGTGACTCCTAGAGATCGAATCTTCTTGGAGGTGGCAGCAGGCAACACTGGCCGAGAACGATATCCTTCTTTCTTCCTTCCAATCTCTTCTCCACAACCAATCTGAAAACTGCTTGTAGAAAAATAGTCCACATATGATTAAAAACACGCTGTGATCAACGAGAGCTCTGATACCACCTGATACGGATCTACCCGATGATCCTTGAGTTTTGTCCCGATCTTTCACAATGAGTCAACCAGATAGATGATCTCCCAATAACGCGATGAACGTCACCTGAAGAAGAGGAACAAATCCATCAAGTAACGTGATGAATATCACCACGCCTCAAACCTGAGCACG
The DNA here is from genome assembly GCA_916181665.1 of Avena sativa. NCBI lineage: Eukaryota > Viridiplantae > Streptophyta > Magnoliopsida > Poales > Poaceae > Avena > Avena sativa. The sequence goes on from OV702287.1 coordinate 235,152,289, forward strand.
ATAATCCTTGATGAACACAAGAACCTCCACAACAATAATCTGATAAATGGTATCGCCGTCCCCGGAGGGATGATACACGGTGGAGCACAATATAGTTTTTAGACTAAACAACTGAACTCCCCTAAACCCTAGGCCGCTGGCTCCTTTATATAGGAGGCCTGCAACTAGTCGGTTGGATAGACCCAAACCGAACACACAACAGACTCGAACCTAACCTAGACTCGGACTCAATAACATAGAAATAATATTTGACACAACCTTAGACTTATCATTACATATCGTAGGTCATCCTGGCGGGCCAATCATCAATGGGATGCGCCCGCATCACCTAGCTTGGTGGAGTCCTAAAATTAGGCTTCACCTCCTCCTTCATGCCCATATCATCACCCCCCTTCAAGAAGCGTTGTCCCCAACGCTTGTAGGTCGGGTCGAAAGGTGGCGTGATATGAACAATCGCTTCACGCGTCTTCGCCATCTTCAAGTCTTGCTTGCCTTCCTCACCACATCCTCCCTCTTGGCCTGCTCGACTTGATACAGCCCTTGGCGCCTGCACCTCCTTCCGTCTCCATACGAGATTGGACCTAGGTGCCACCGTCTTCTTCTTCTCAACTCTTGTTGGCACCCGTGGTTGCTGAACATGGACCTTCTTTGCACAACCTAGCATAAGATGAGTAATGCCTGGACCACACAATTGACGAACATGTCCATCCTTGCCTCTATGCATCAGCACAATTGTCCCAACAAAACGCCTCACAGGTGTGCTAACAAAACTGCTCTTGTTACCCTTCTCCACCACATGCACTAGAAGATCAGGAGCACAACTATCATCCGTCTGAACACCTGTGTCAACACAAATAACCTTCTGAACACATGCTACAACATCCTTCCTCTCAGCAATAAGAGGATGCACTTCAACTGGCTTGTCACTAACAAGTTTCACTGGCTTGTCATCTACGGGCGTAGCTGAAGCAATATCAACATTGTCACACTGTGCATCATGCTCTCCATCTTGCACCTTAGCTAGCCCAAATTTTGGCTTAGCCTTGCGCACCTTCTCCTTATGTACCACCAGCTCTACATCAGACTTTATGTGATCATCCTGCATAGGCTTCAAAGTCTGTTGTTTGCCACCATGCACAAAAGAATATGTATTTGCTCTTCCAGCATGTGTAACATTGCGATCATACTGCCATGGACGACCAAGTAATAACCCACATACCTCCAATGGCAACACATCGCACTCAATCTCATCAACATAATCACCAACTGTAAATGGCACATGCACCTTATGAGTTACCTTCACCATACCGCAACTATTGAACCAATGTAGATGCTTAGGTTCAGGAATACGCCATGTGGACAACCCCAACGCTGCCACCATAGCCTTGCTAATGCCATTAGTACAGCTTCCTCCATCAACAATCAACTTGCATGCTTTGCCTTTGATCATACACTACGCCTGAAATAAATTCCAACGCTGGCCCTTGTCAACTGTCATGCAAGCATCGTCTTGTACTCTCTTGAGTTGCAAATTCAGCCCACTCAATGGTACAACATCCTCAGAACTAACCACCTTGTCCAGCTCCTTGGACTTCTCCCAAAATCTAGTGCGCAGAAATTGCTTCAAATCTTCCCAACTAGGTGTTGTTATGCCCTTTGCGGTCCTCTCTTCCTTCCACCAACTAGCCACAGTCTCATCCACACGCCGGTCTGCAAGAACAAATTCAGTGCGACCACCAAACTTGGAATCAATCGAACGACATTTGGCGAAACCATCATCCATGTCAGACCTCCAAGATCTAATCTCCGCATATGTGGCAGAACTGTCCAACTTTCATTTTATATCTGCAGAATTAAGTGACGATCCCACAATAATAGTAGTGTAGTCAAAGTACACATCATCTGCTCTGTCTATCTTACGAACTTCCTTTGCTATTCCTTTATTAATCCTTCATGTTCTGATTTCTTTCCAATCCAAACTGATTCAAACTGTATGCACTGGATCCTCTACTTGCGATGAAAATGATCCCGCGGTCGATTCTATCCGATCACACACACGTACCAGATCCTGCCCTTTTTTTAAATTTCCTTGACTCCCACGTGACAGATCCTAGCGAGGAGTGATCCCTAATTGCGAGCGGCCAAGGAAAACAGAGGCGGGCGTGATCGAGGAGACTCGGTCTCGTGAAGGCGTACGGCGGCGGGCCTCTTGCCCTTTTTTTTAATTCGGGCACGCGAGGGATCGGCCACATGCGGGATCGGGTACGCGCGGGCGACGCCAGGCGAGGCGCGAGACGCTTCCTTCGATAGGGATTACCCTACGAGACGGACCTGGGTGTGATCGTGCCACGCGCGGACGAGAGGGCACCAGTCGCGTGAGCCAGGAGCGCTCGGGACCGCGCGTTGTCACTCTCCCTCTTTTTTTTTCTTTTTTTTTTTGCTACTGCCTCGATCGGATCTGAACGGAACTCGCCTCGATCAGATCTGATCAAAACCGATCTGTATTTTTTTCTCGTCCACGATCAGATCCACGTGAGTCCTAGAGATCAAATCTTCTTGGAGGTGGCAGCGGGCAACACTGGCCGAGAACGATCTCCTTTTTTCTTCCTTCCAATCTCTTCTCCACAACCAATCTGAAAACTGCTTGTAGAAAAATAGTCCACTGATGATCAAAAACACGCTGTGATCAACGAAAGCTCTGATACCACCTGATACGGATATACCCGATGATCCTTGAGTTTTGTCCCGATCTTTCACAGCGAGTCAACCAGATAGATGATCTCCCAATAACGGGATAAACGTCACCTGAAGAAGAGGAACAAATCCATCAAGTAACGTGATGAATATCACCACGCCTCAACCTGAGCATGATAATCCTTGATGAACACAAGAACCTCCACAGCAATAATCTGATAAATGGTATCGCCGTCCCCAGAGGGATGATACACGGTGGAGCACAATATAGTTTTTAGACTAAACAACTAAACTCCCCTAAACCCTAGGTGGCTGGCTCCTTTATATAGGAGGCCTGTAACTAGTCAGTTGGATAGACCCAAACCAAACACACAATGGACTCGAACCTAACCTAGACTCGGACTCAATAACATAGCAATAATATTTGACACAACCTTAGACTTATCATTACATATCGTAGGTCGTCCTGGCGTGCCAATCATCAATGGGATGCGCCCGCATCACCTAGCTTGGTGGAGTCCTAAAATTAGGCTTCACCTCCTCCTTCATGCCCATATCATTCTCTCTTTTACCGATAGCAAGGGGAAGTACCACCAGCATGTGCATCTACATAGTTGCTCTCTTTTAGCTAAAAAGCTTGGAAATCCGTAGAACATGGGTGTCCCTCCATAGCATATGAAAATATCGGTGCCCAAACCACTTCTCATCCATCCAGCACCGGTGCCTACGCTGCACAAACAATGCCATAAAAAAATCAAGGATATGTTAAAATATAGGTCTTCCCTGTCCAGCTCAACAACCCTTCCTCTATTTAATGTAGAGACAACAACCATCCCTCTTGTCACGTGGGAGTAGTAACTTGCATGTACATGCAATGCCAACTAAGAAAATTGGTGAAATGACATGATAATTAATGATGAAAAAGAGGGAGGTATTACCATAACATCACACATTTATATGAGTCTAGAACCTAATTAATTAGGTCTTGCATGACACCACACACATGTTATCACCCACTATGAAGACAGTAACATATGCAAGTTACTAGTATATTTAGGCTGGTCATGGTGGGGAGTAACTTAACATGCATATGTTACTAGTCTAAGTTACTACCTCCATTTTCGCAAAATAAAATAAAATAAGTTACTACCTCCATAGTGGAAAGTAACATAGGTGTGGTATCATGCAAAGTCTCATTTATTGCAATGTAGACTCATTTTTTCTTGAAATTCTGCCGCAAGCGCACTATGTAGTGAGGAGACAGAAAGAATGATTTTCTAGTTCTTATGGCCGGGTCATAATGGTATGGTCAACCGCAAGGTTTCTTAGCTTAAGACCGAGTGCTACAATGTTTAAATTCCACTAAGGTTGACCACATGTGTCTTATATTCGACCTTATTTTCATACTGGAGATGCCCTTATGGTAACATAGCTAGTTATCCCAAGGCTGTCTCTCATCATTTAATTGCATGCCATGTCATCTAAATGCTTAGTTGGCAATACATGTAGGACTATGTACTACCCAAATTACTCCCACTGGCACTATGACGTGCCTAAATAGAACCATGAAGAGAGGACGAGCCAGGGATGACGTTGGGGAGTGACGAGGTAGCACGGCCCCGCCTTTTGTTCGAGTAGTCCACTATCACGGTCCATTTGATTCCAAGGATTTGCCTAGGAATTTTGTAGGATTAAATCCTATTGGAAATTTTCCTATGACGATTGTTTGATTTGTAGGATTTTTTCCTAAGGATTCCTTTGTACAGTACTAGTTTTCGTAGGAAATCAAACATTCACCCATACCTCTTTTTTAGATTCCTATGGTGGAATCAAACACACTTTGGTGCATATGAATTCCTATAGGATTGGAGTGAACATGACAATGCAATCCTACATTTTTCCTATTCCTACGATTTTCCTATCCTACAAATCAAACAGTCCCTCACCCATTTCCCCTGGTCTCTTCCCCCTCATCCAGGCCAGCACCAAGGACTAACCCCCGCCCCCTCCCATCCCTCCTCCCCCACCCCCCAAAAAAATCCCCAAATGGCGGCGCCGCCGGAACTGGAGAGCTCCTCATAGGAGCGCATCATCGAGTCTGGCCCCCATGTCTTTCGTGCATGCCTCATCTCCGCATCCACAACCGACTTCTCCATCTTCGAGCCACAGTTAGTTAACGAGGCAATGCCATACACAATGACACTAAAGATCTTCTTCTCGAGGACGTACAAGATCAGGAGGATGCCTGGCTCCATCCCAACCCCTCTGGAGGAGGACGATGTCACGACCACACCCTCTGAAGCGGAAGTGTTGAATCTCAGCCTGCCTCCTAGTAAGCTCCGAAGAGCGAGCAAGGTCATGGGAACTATGCGCAAGGTTCTTGGCCGTGTATGGCTGCTGAATAACCTGCAACTCACGACAGAGGAGTGGGACATCATCATGCCGTATGACATTCTGCACTGGCTCTGGCTTGAGGCCTGTATGTGGGTCGACGGGTTCCACTTCGACCTAACCCTCAGCCTGAATCTCTGGCTCATCGTCAACTTGTCGGCGCTTCAAGGCAGTTGGTACCTAGTTGAGCAGGAGGATGGCCACTGCAGCATATGCATGTAGGCGTTGTCGAAGCGCACAACATTGCCTCTCCAGGGATGCAACCATATGTACCACCGCAAGTGCATCTTCACTTGGTTCGAGACCAACGCCAGCTGGCCTATCTGCCGAGATAGTGTGATCGCCCATCTCTACTGACACGAGGTGCATATGACCCCTTCTTTATGAAACTGGTCCTATGGTTGATAATTAATTAATGTATTGAACCAATGTTTCTGCTTCATGCCAAGTGAACCTATTCTATATATGTTTGCACTTGTCGAATTAAGCTTAATCCAATTTAGACAAGGAAAACAATTAGTCTAGGATTACAATCCAACAGGAAATTGTCATCATGTCTCATACATTTTACAAAGAGAAAACCAATACGAATCAATGTTCATCATATCACTGCATAATATGAAACAACAGTCTAATCATCGTCACCATCATCGCTTTCTACACCGCCGCGTTCTAGATCCACATATTCTGAATGGGTTGGATCTTCTTCCCCTTGCCATTCATCATACATGTCCTGAGATTCATTAGGTAGAACTAGTTTATTCCTGTCTTTATCGACTACATTAACCTGGACAGTGAAATCTACTTGTCCATCATTCGCGGAGCCGCCTCTGGCAATCAAATTTTCATCGACGTCAGCCAGTTCAGTTACCATACAACCACTGGGATCATCTTGGTGGGCAACATTTATGGTGACTGGCTCGTCATACTCATTCACATCATAGGTGCTCCTTGCCTCAAACTTTTACACATATTTTCATTCCTTATTTCTCTATCATCCAAGAAAATTACCTTGGAAGCTTGAGTTACCAAAATATAAGGTTCCTCCTTGTACCACTCAGCAGTAGTATTGATCGATATGAAATTCCCATCATTTCTGGGGCCCCTTTTCTTGTTCGGATCTTGGTCATACCAATAACACTTGAATAGAACCACAGATCGACCACTAGTCTTGTCGTTATAATTCAACTCAATAACCTCTTTTATGTGACCATAATGATTATAGTCATCTGACTTCTTCATTTTGGCTGTCAAGTGCTCTCCACTAGTCATGGTGCCACGGTTTGTGTCTTCAGATGTTTCTCACGCTCATAAGTGTTGTAGTGGATACCATCGTCATTGCAAGCTGAAGCTGTCTACACCCTCTTTGTCGGACCACGTGATAGGACATAGAGACCATCACTAACATCGCCCAGATTCTCTTCACGCAACTGCGTGATCTACGGTTATACAAAATAATCAAGAGGTCATCTCATGTGCATAATTCGTATGCAATTCAAAGTTCAATTGATCATCTTACATGATTCCTAAGCCATTCCTGAAACCCACCCCCACATACTGGTGCAGCAAAATCGTTTCCTTTGGTTGCTTTAAATAACCTACAAAAATGATACTCAAGTAAGACATCTGAACATATCTTTCTACAAGTTTCATTTCATATATGTGAGGATATGTATGAACAGTGCTCACGCAACAAAGTTTTCAGCCTCATCAGCGTTATTCAGCACATACCAAGTAAGTTGGTCATATTCGTGTTGGATTAATGTTCTATGTTCTTTCTTTCCTACTAGGCGAACACCATGGTTAAAAACAGATTTTTCAACTTCTTCAACTCTGCCACCCATACTAGATCTCATTTTACGATCAGGAATGTATCTTGAGCAAAATGCAAATGCTTTAGCAGCAATGTATGCCTCTACAATGCAAGCCTCTGCTCTAGCCTTGTTCCTGACAGTACCCTTCAAAGTGCAAAGTCGATGTTCTATAGGGTACATCCATCTGTACTATACAGGACCTCTATAAAGTGCATCTTCAGTCCGATGAATAGCCAAATGCACCATCACATCAAAGAAGGATGGTGGATATATCAGCTCAAGCTTGCACAGGATTTCTGCTATGTCCGTCTAAAGACGCGCTACAACTCTTCTGTCAAGTGTTTTGCTACAAATTTCCCTAAAAAACTTTCCCAACTCTGCAAGCACATTGTACAAATCCTTGTTCACTAAACCTTTAACGCCAAGAGCTAAAAGCCTTTGTAGTAGGATGTGGCAATCGTGAGTTTTCTACCCCTGGAGCTTGTTCCCCTCTGCATTGATACAATTTGCAATGTTGGAAGCAAATCCAGATGGGAACTTCGCACCTCGGAGGAAGTCACAAAATAGTACCCTTTTATTCATCGGGAAGATAAATTCTGCACCTCGAAATTTGTAATGTTTTTCACCGCCCTTATCAATCGTATCTTCAGGATGTAGCTTCAAGTTGTTGTTAACGTTGAGTTTTTCGCAGTCAATCCTAGCATTATAGCTATCTTTTGTCTTAGATAGAATGTTGAGTAATGTGCCTATAATGTTGTCACATATATTTTTCTCCATGTGCATGACATCAATATTATGTCAAAGTGTCTTACCACCCCAATACGGCAAGTCCCATAGAGTGGATTTGTGCTTATAAAATATTCTCGGCTCCTTTTCTTTCCCTTGGGAATCTGCTGCTACTTCTTCCGCTCTCTTCCTTTTGGATGTTGCTCCTACTATCGATGCATCTTCTGTATTTTTTATTTTACCTCGTCTGGCAGCTAGTTGTTTTCCTGGTTTGACATTTCTGACCTTTTGTAAATGCGCCTGCAACTTAGCTGCAGTGAACTTTTGTGGTGCAGTGCCATATTCAGTCCTCTTTCCATAGAACTGCAATTTTTTCAAGTTTTTTCAGAATTTGTGGCCTTGAGGAAGAAAAACCCGGTGGCCAAGGAAACCAGTCTTATTTTGTAGCCTCACTATGACCTGTTTTGTCTCACAACGAACACATGCATTATAACTTGTTGTCACTCTGCCTGACATAGTGCCAAGAGCTGGAAAATCATGGGTGTAGAATAACACAGCAGCACGCATAGGGAACTTGGAATCTTCATGGTTGCTGTCAAGGATATCAGGAGTCATGACACCCTTCCATAGTTCCTAAAAATCTCGTATAAGAGGTTGCATGAACAGATCAAAATCCTTCCTAGGTGATTTGGTACCTAGGATGAGTAAAGCCAGCAAGCAGTTCGATTGATCAGTGCATGCCCAGGGAGGCAGGTTGTAAATTGTAACAAGTACTGGCCACATGTTGTACGAGTTACTCATGTTGCCAAATGGGTTAAATCCATCTGTAGCTAGGCCAAGTCTCAGGTTCCTTGGATCCGCTACAAATCCTGGATGGGCCTTGTCAAAGTTCTTCCATTCATCGCCATCAGCTGGATGTCTGAGTAAGTAATCGCTTGGCTTGAGAATATCTTTGTGCCATCTTGTTTCCTTAGATGTTTGTTCTAACTGAAACTAGCTCTTCAATCTATCTATAATTCAAAAATATCTCAGAATCTTACAAGGATCTTTCTTCTTTTTATCACGATTTTTCCATCTTGATTCGTTACATATTGGGCATTCATTGAGGTTTTCATAATCCTCCTAGAATAGTACACAGTTATTTGGACAAAAATGGATCTTCTCATATGATAGTCCAAGTACCTTGATGTACTATTTCATCTCAAAAAAGGATTTTGGCAGTCCTTCCCTAGGGATTGACTCGTTGTACACCTTAATCACTGAATTGAAAGTTTTGTTGGTAATCTTGTTGAACGACTCCTCCTTTAGTAATTTCATTACCAGTTCAAATCTTGAGATACCAGAGTCAGGGTCCACTAAACACTTGGCATCTTCTATCAGGTCAGAGAAAAGTGATCTTTTAAGAGAAGGAGCACCTTTTTTGCTTGCAGTGGAGTACATTTCCCTTAACAAACCAGAAAGGTCCTCATCCTCGATCTGATGAGCTTCGGGCGGATCAGCATCAGCTAGAGGATCAAGAATAGGCTGATCATCTGGTTCACCATGTTTAGTCCACCTAATATATGTGCGTTGCATCCCATTAACGAAAGTATGGTCTGCGACTCTGCTCTGACTCGGCTTTTTATAATTAAGGCATTGCCGGCATGGGTAAAACACATCCGAGTCGCCATTATGCTTTCTGACAAACTTCATGAATTCATTAACACCTTCCCAATATGAAGGTGTTGCTTTTTTCCATTCAGTATCCAATATATGTCCATCTATTGAGGATAGAGATGGTCAGAAGCTTTCAAGATATTTCACCGAACAGGTTGATTACAGATCTAATTAAGCCAAGATATCTGTTGAGGGCAAACCTCTAGGGTGGCCCGATCTTTCACGAATCCCACTCAAATCGAGGATGGAGAAAGGAGGGGAGGATGAACACGACGAACTCACGCACGAAGAACGGGATGAACACACACACACCCACACACAAAACCATGATACACACCAATAGCTCATGCCGGCGATGACCGGTCCGGTGCAATCCCTAGGATCGGCGTCGGGTGGAGGACTCTCTCGAACCGGCACTACGAGATGGGAGACTCGGTGAGATCTTGACGTCTAGGCAAAGGGACTCCGATGCCTAGGCCTTGTACAACGCAGAGGCACGATGCAACCTCCAACGAGGTTTGGGGATATTGGTGCTCCTTAGTCAAGGAGCATGAGGCAAGAATTAGATAGATCCACAAGGGGTTTCCACTAATTCCAATATCATGCCTATGGTTTACAAGGGAGGTGGGGGACTATATATAGGCCACCACAAGTTCAGGGGTAACTCAGGCATTAAAGTAGAGTTCTGGGCGAAGTAGAGGGGTACATGGGCCACAAGGCCCAACTAGGCTCGCAGGCCCATCCTCAGGCCGGACAGTCCGGGTTGGAACAGCCGGACAGTTCGGGGTGGCCGAACACTCTGGGTAGTGTCCGAACTGGCCTTTTGAATGTCCACGCCAGGATGGGGCTGGGTCAGGCCGGACACTCCGGCTGGTTTTGGGCGAACCCTCCGGCTCAGTCAGCTTCAGGACAGGTGCAGCTTCAGGGCTCGTGGATCGACACGGCGGGGGTTCGTACATGATGATGCACAGAGTAGTGGTATGAAGTAGCAAGCCATCCAGGTGTATGTCAAAGTCACATGATGAGAGGAGCGAATTCACCTTATCTTGAAGGAGCTTGGCTCGGGCACGGGTCATCGGTCCACTTGGGGGACTCGATGGTGTAGATGTAGGAGCGTCTGTAGGACGGGCCACATCAGCTCCCCCCCTTGGGAAAGAGTCATCCTCGACTCTTCATGGTTGTCATCTTGAACATCTCCATGGTAGGGTGAGAGATCCTTGACATTGAATGTATTGCTTGCAAGGTACTTGGAGGTCGGTATGTCGATGATGTAGGCGTTGTTGTTGATCCTTTTGGGGACCTTGAAGGGATCATCTCCTCGTGGCTTGAGCTTGGAGTCACGTTCCTTGGGGAAGCGGTCTTTGCTTAGGTGTATCCACACAAGGTCACCTTCTTCAAAGATCATCTCCTTCTTGTCCTTGTTTAACCTTGAATCTTGGCGAAGGACTTGTTGTTCGATAGTAGCTCTTTTTTCTTCATGAAGCGTCTTCATAGCTTGTGCGCGCTTCTCGATGTCCATGTTCATGCGCTCGTGGAGAGGTAGTGGCAGGATGTCGAGCGCGGTGAGGGGATCGAAACCATAGACGATCATGAATGGACTCATCTTGGTTGTTGAGTTCTTGGCACGGTTGTAGGCGAACTCAGCGTGAGGAATGCATTCCTCCCAATCCTTCAAGTTTTTCTTGATAAGCACATGTAGAAGAGTTCTGAGGCTTCGGTTGACAACTTAGGTTTGACCATCAGTTTGAGGATGCGACGCGGATGGAAAGAGGAGCTTGACGCCGAGCTTGGCCATGAGTGTCTTCCATAAGTAGCTCATGAATTTGACGTCGCGGTCGGAGACGATTGTTCTTGGCACACCGTGAAGACGAACGATTTCCCTGAAAAACAGATTTGCAACATGTGAAGCATCGTCAGTCTTATGGCACGGTATGAAGTGTGCCATTTTGGAAAAGCGATCCACAATAGAATCATGACCATGCTTAGATCGAGGCAATCCTAACATGAAATCCATGCTAATGTCGGACCAAGGTGTATGAGGAATAGGCAATGGCATATAAAGACCATAGGGGTTAGCTTGCGACTTAGCTTGAACATCATGCATCGTTGAACGTAGCGCTCCACGTCGCGCTTCATCTTGGGCCAAAAGTAGTGAGTGGAGAGCATGTCCAATGTCTTATTACGGCCAAAGTGACCCATGAGGCCTCCACCATGAGATTCTTGGAGAAGCAAAAGTTGGAGCGATGATTTCAGAATGCAAAGCTTGTTTTGATATGGGGTGGCCTGATCTTCTCAGCAAGCACTTGTCGATGGTGATGGTGGATGATAGATAACTAGCCTATAGCTATGAACTCTCCCGCTCGATCCCTGATGCCAATGCAACAACTCTCGAACCTTGTAGGATATTCACAACACCACGCTCTTGCGCACGCAGCCGTGACCACGAACGGTAGTATGCAATCTACTAATTCCCAATGGAACAACAGATCACACGCACTTATAGTTGTAGAATTCGAACACAGGGTAATTTCAGAGGTTCTATGAAAGAATCAACTCCAAAATATTTTAACGTGGTCTAAACCCTAACTTGTGATGGATACGTAGGTTTATATGAGGGCTGGGGCGTCCTCCCCTCTAAACGGGCCTAAAAACAGCCATAACTTGGCCCAAACTGACTCGGTTCGACTCAAACTGATACATACCGACCCATATATGGGTTCAGCCTTATTGGCACGCAGTCCAAACATCGTGGAACACCTCAAACATGTAATTCTTGGTGCGCCATCTCTCTCTTGCTCATACGTGATTTCCTCATTGCCTCCTAGTGCGCATGCCTCCCGCTCCTCCCTCATGCACTTGTTGATATTGGAAATCAGCGCTTGTCCTTCTTGCTGCAACTCTCCTCCTCCTCGCGCAACGCTTGTGTTATCAATAAACCTGATCATACAAAGATGCATAGACTTAGGTAGTATAAAGTTCTCATTAAGTAAAACATCAGGTTCAATTAAGAGTGAATTCACCTGTTGCTCAATCAGCTTTGCACGAGCTCTTGTAATGGGTCCAATCCTAATTTCATTGGACTTGTTCTTTGCAGCAACATCTTCATTGTCAATAGGAGTAGGAGATAGTGGAATACTATGGATGTCCTCATCATCTCCCCCCCTTCAAAAGGCGTCGACCTCGACGCTCCAAGGTCTTCTCCAGCATATGGTGATAAATCAGCAACGTTGAAGCTGTTGCTAGCACCACCAAACTCCTCAATAGGTATACCAACTGAGTAGGCATTATCATTAATTTTGGGTAGTACTTTGTAAGGACCAGCACCACGTGGCTTCAACTTGGACTTGCGAAGTAGTGGAAATCTGTCCTTGCGTAGATGCACCCAAACCATATCTCCAGGCCTGAACAACACTTCTTTTCTTGCTTGATTCCTTGCAGCAGCAATGTTCTTGCCTTTCTTCTCAATAGCCTCTCGAGTCTTCTCATGTATTTTCTTCACATAATCAACATGTTTTGATGCCTCCATATCAACTCTCTCATGTAATGGTAGAGGCAACATATCAAGTGGCGTCAATGGCTTGAAGCCATACACCACCTCAAAAGGACAAAGCTGAGTAGATGAATGCACATCCCTGTTGTAAGAGAACTCAACATGTGGCAAACACTCTTCCCACTCCCGCAGATTCTTTTTAATCATGGTCCTTAGCAGCTATGACAATGTTCTATTCACCACCTCCGTTTGACCACCTGTTTGGGGGTGACATGTAGTACTGAACAACAACTTCGTTCCTAGCTTCCCCCATAAGGTCTTCCAAAAGTAGCTCATGAACTTCACATCACGGTCAGAAACAATCTTCTTTGGTACGCCATGTAATCTCACGATGTCCCTGAAAAACAGGTTAGCAACATGCAACGCATCGTCGCTTTTGTGGCAGGCAATAAAATGAGCCATCTTAGAGAACCTATCCACTACCACAAATATAGAATTATGACCTCTCTGAGTTTTAGGTAGACCTAGCACAAAATCCATACTAATGTCTTCTCATGGAGTAGTAGGTGCAGAGAGAGGTGTATACAAACCGTGAGGCTTCAGCTTGGATTTCGACTTGTGGCAAGTAATGCATCTGCTCACAAATCTGTACACATCACGCCTCATCTTGGGCCAATAAAAATGATCAGCAAGCATGAACAATGTCTTCTCACGCCCAAAGTGACCCATCAATCCACTAGCATGTGATTCCTGCACTAAGAACAAACGCAACAACGATTCTGGAATACATAGTTTGTTAGCTCGAAACAAATATCCATCATGTATATGATACTTATCCCATGCGTTTCTAAGAGCACATAAACGATATGGTTCAACAAAATCATGGTCAGTTGCATAAAGTGCACAAATAGCTTCTAATCCAGGAATTTTAACATCAAGATTGGTTAATTGCATGTTCTTCCTAGATAGAGCATCAGCAACAACATTCTCTTTTCCCTTCTTATAATTAATGATGTAAGGAAAAGACTCAATGAACTCAACCCATTTAGCTAATCTTCTATGCAAGTTTGATTGAGCTTTCAAGTATTTCAATGCTTCATGATCAGAATGTATGATGAATTCCTTTGGCCACAAATAATGTTGCCAAACTTCAAGTACTCTCACAAGTGCATACAATTATTTATCATAGATTGAATAATTCAAAAGAGAACCAGTCAATTTCTTAGAAAAATAAGCTATAGGCCGACCCCCTTGCATCAAAACGCCACCTATGCCTATACCACTAGCATCACATTCAACTTCAAATTGCTTCGAAAATCAGGTAATGCAAGCAATGGTGCAGAAGTAAGCAAACGTTTCAAAGTATGAAATGCAATGTCTTGGGCCGTGCCCCATACAAAAGGAACACATTTCTTTGTCAAATCATTTAATGGTGCAGCAATGGTGCTAAAATCTTTCACAAATCGCCTATAGAAACCAGCGAGACCGTGGAAACTATGCACTTGGCTTACATTCATTAGAGTAGGCCAATTCTGAATTGATTCAATTTTAGATTGATCTACCTCTACTCCATGCTTAGAAACAACAAATCCTAGGAATATGACCTTATCTTTTGCAAATGTACACTTCTCAAGATTAGCATACAGTTTATTATCACGTAACACTTGCAAAACTTGTCTAATATGAGTGCAATGTTCAGATTCAGTGTGGCTGTATATGAGTATATCATCAAAGTAAACAACCACAAAACAACCAATAAACTCTCTCAAAACATGATTCATCAAACGCATGAAAGTACTAGGTGCATTAGTAAGACCAAACGGCATGACTAACCACTCATACAAGCTGAATTTAGTTTTGAAAGAAGTTTTCTATTCATCCCCTTCTTTCATCCTAATTTGATGATAACCACTATGCAAGTCAATTTTAGAGAAAGCAGCAGCACCACTCAATTCATCTAGCATATCCTCTAAGCGTGGAATAGGATGACGATATCGAATAGTGATGTTATTAATCGTTCTACAGTCAACACACATGCGCCATGTACCATCTTTCTTAGGAACTAAAATAACAGGAACAGCACAAGGGCTAAGAGAAACACGAATGTACCCTTTATCCAGCAACGCTTGTACTTGCTTCTGAATTTCCTTAGTTTCTTCGAGATTACTCCTGTAGGGTGCACGGTTGGGAAGTGTGGCGCCAGGAATCAAGTCCACTTGATGTTCTATACCATGCAATGGAGGTAAGCCTGCGGGTACATCTTCTGGAAACACATCCCCAAAGTCCTGCAAAACAGACGAGACACCAAGAGAAATAGGGGTCATGTTGTTAGAAACCAATATCTCGCCCTTATACATGAGCACAAGTGGCATGGTTGTAGGATCCTCACAAAATTCTCTCATATCTTCCTTAGTAGCTAATATCAATAAACCAGGCACTCTCTCACTTTTCGTTATATCACTCAATTTAGGCTCAATTACATCAGGAACAGCTGTCACGCAATCTCGTCGAGTGGTAGTATCTTCCTTCAAATTCACCTCTATCTTCTGGCGAGAATCATTCACAATTTCTTGTGGTGTCATTGGCTGCATAGTAATCTTCTTTCCTTTGAATTCTAAGTGATATGTATTGGCTCGACCATTGTGTTGCTGTCGTGGTGGTGTCACGGCAGATGCGATGGATAGGCTAAAGGTGGAGACTAATACACGCTAGGGGAATCCAGGGAGGGATAGTGGAGTGATTCTCCACACAGAAGTATGTATTGATTTCCTTTGAAGATTACAAGTGCTCCTAGAGCTGTATTGGCGAGAGGAGGAAGAAGGAGCTCTCTTACTCTTGCCCACAGTTTTTTCCCTAGAACCTTAGCTCCGCTAGTATCAAAGAAAACCCAACCCAACTAGCGCTCAACCCCTTCTACTGGAACCCTAGCCCCCCTTATATAGAGGAGGCTCGGTCCATGCCTAGGGCATACATGGAGGCATATTCCTAAGAATATGCCTCCTCTCAAAGTGGTAACCCGACCGGGGTGCTTTTCCCCCGCATCATACATGCTTTAGCTACGTAAGCCTCTGCGGCGTCTGCGTCAGCCGACATGGGCGTCGTCACCCTTGTCGGCCATGACCCAGTGGTCCTGCCCTTGCTTGCTTCGCTCATGCAGTGCGTACCGGACCTTCTTTTTGACCAGAGAGATTCCTTCCTTCTCCCAGAAGCTAAGCGGGGACCCGGATCATAGTAGATCCGGCCACACCTATTCCTACATATAAGTTAGACAAGCACTTCCAACTTACTCCTTAAGTCGGCTGAGACAATGTTTAGGCGCCCCCCCCCTGGTCCGGGTTACTCCGTGATCCGACCTGCCTTGAGGTGACCCGGCCAGCATCCGCTTTGACCCTGCCGAACCTTGGCTAAGTCGGCCTCTATACCCCGGAGTGACCCTACCCGGGGTTATCCCCCCAACATTAGTCCCCGAAGCTGGTGTGGTCTTAGCTGCCTTGCCCGCTAAGGCCACATCAGGTTCATTTATGTTCGAGCCTTGGACGTTTATTTCTGGGATAGCTCTTTATCTCGGATTGTATGGATTTACGTTCCCTTCGCACGTTCCAAGTTTTCACTTGCCGGCCGGGTTACCACTGTGACTCGGATCTCATGGTTTTACTTTCCCTCTGCACATTCTAAGTTTTTACTTGCGGTCCGGGTTACCATGGTTTGATCCGGGCCTTGCTTCCTTCTCTCATGCTAACCCACGTGGGGGCTAATCATCACGTTGTCTTATTTTAAGGGCCTGCACAGTAACCGCCACAGTAATTGTCAGTTATCACTGTGCGTGGGTCACGTCATGCCTTCCTCCTCGTTTACCGCATCTGCGCATCACGTCACGGGATCGCTTCTGCTCTGTGGCCCTCTGTGTGGCTCCTCTCCGATTGGTTGGTGCAGATGATACATGACCACACCGTGTGGCTCGTTGGCATAGCGTGATCCCACTCATCCTCTTAGGGGGTGGTTAAGTAGTGAAGGGGCACACCCCTTAGCGTTTTCCCCTCTTCTGTGCCCCTCTGCTCATTGCTCTTCTCCTTCGTCTTCCTAGCGACCGCGTCGCCGCCAGTGCTTCTAGCAGCAGCGCCGCCGTCGTGCTTTTCCCCGTGCCTCTGCGTTGCAGCCACCACTGCGTGACTTCCTCGCCACGGGTCCTCGCCAATCCAGGCCCCAGATTCCCGCCGCCGCCAGCACCAGCGAGGGTAGCGAGCACGAGATGACGGAGGAGGAGCTCGTCGTCGCCGAGCAAGAAATGGAGGAGGATGCTGCCGCGGCGGACCGTGTCGCGTGGGCCGGATCATGGGTCTGTCAAGATGACCTTGACTGGCTCTACCGGACCAGACGCATTCCTGCCGGCGTCGTCGCTCGTCTCCCCTCCGCCGAACTGGCCCCCTCACCCAATCCGGGTGAGTTCGTCATGTTCTTGTCCCACTTTCAGCGGGGATTCGGCCTGCCGGTGAGCGATTTTTTCCGGGATTGGCTTAGCACCTACCACTTGCAGCCGCACCATCTCCCAACCAACGCTATCACCTCTCTCTCTGCTTTTGCCTCTAAGATCGAAGGCTACACCGGACTATGGCCCACGAAGGAGCTGTGGATCCGGTTTTTCGGCCTCTCACCCCGGAGACTTTCCGTTTTCCCCCGGGTCACCGGGGTTGACTCCTGCAAAGGATGGGCCCGGACCTTCTTCTATGTCCGGAATGCGGGCACTGAAGATTTGATTCGGTTGCTGCCCTACGCTCCGGGTCCACCTGACCCGGAATTCTGGGAGGAGGTCTCCAAGAAGCCCACAGCTCTGGCCAACCAAGTTAACAAGAGGTTCGCGGAGCTGAAGAAACTCGGATTACGCAACGAGGATGCTATGATCACGTTCGTGCGCAACCGAATCTCTCCCCTCCAGAAGTGCACCCACAAGTTGTGCCACATGAGTTTCAGCCGCGACCCCAACCGGACCTCTTCCTTCGAGCTGAGCAACACGGAGATTTTTCGCCGTGTTAAGGCTCTCTTCACCACCCACAAGGACTTCTCCGCCGAATGGACGTGGGGAATTGAGCACTTCTGTCGTGACAGGCTCCCTCCCGCGGTAAGCTTCGCGGGGCAAACTTATTTCGGATCAAATATGTGTCGGTTTTTGTTGTATTTTTGACTCTGTTCTTCATGCTTTCTCTCAGTTGTTCCTTCAGCAAACTCTCGAGGATGGTACGGATCCGACCCTTAAGTGGGCACTGGACCGAGAAATCCCGGACAAGGAGGACCCAGACCAGGAGATGTTTCTCCCTATGACCGACGCTACAAAACGACCCAGCTGTAAATTCTCTTCTCTTAGAGACTGGCCCGATGATGAGGATGACTCGGATGTCGACGTGATTGAACCTGTTGAGGCTGTCCCTCTTTCTTTTGCCTTTCCGACATCAGCTAACCCTGGTGGGCATATCCACGAGGATCCTCCACTTGCTACGGGCGAGCCGGTTCCGGTGGCGTCGAAGAAGAAACGCGGAGCCGCACCAAGTTCTTCCTCCGAACCCTCTCAGCCCACAAAAAGGCGAAAGAAGGCCGGAGACAAGACTGCCTCCAAGCCGGCAGGCAAAGCCCCGGCACGTAGGGCCCGGAAACCAAAGGAGGCCAAAACCTCGGATGCGTAAGTCATTTTTCATTGCGTAACTCACTTCTCCTTGCATCGTGGTAATTTCTCTTCTGACATTATTCTCTTCTTCAGGGCTCCGGTGGAGGTCCCTCAGAGCGGATCAAGCATCTCTTCACCACTTCGATCTGGCCCTTCTCCTCCTCGTGACGACGAGTCAGGTCCGCTGAGCCCTATTCTAGAGGGTTCTGCGGCTGCTCTAGGTTCCGCACTACCTCGTCGAGAGGAACGTGACCTTGGAGCGGGAGGGGTCGGTCCAGCCGAGGCGACGGCGTCCACCACCTCGGCATCGCCGCAACCAGCAGCCACCGAGTCTATCTCAACACTAGCACCAGCAGCAGTTCTAGTACCAGTGACCGAACCAGCTCTAGCACCTGTTCTGGCACCAAGAAAACCAACAACAGCTCCAAGTCCAGCTACAAGAGCTCTAGTGCCAAGTTCTTCTGCCTCGTCCGAGTCATCTCAACCTCGGCGAGGAACTACTCCAGCAGCTTCTAAGGGGAAATCCTCTGCAGTTACTTCTTCCTAGCAAGCTAAGGGCAAAAAGGCTCCGGATACTACCAAGTCAGCATCCGTCGAGGCTGGGCAGCGAACCCTATCGTCGATGCTTCCTAAGAAAGCTCCAGCAGCGAAGGATGTTCCTGCCGAGCCAACTGACGTGCAGCAGATGGTTCTGCATACCAGCCCAGCCCTTGCCTTGGTTGAGAGGAAAGAAGCGCACGTGAAGGGCTTGGTGGCACCCCATATGCCCACCGGTGAGCGGTACCCTCCGAGCCTTATTTAGTTCGTCATGAACTGGAACAAGGCGGAGTTCGTCCACAACGAGGATCTCCCAGAAAAGTTTGGCCCCGCAGAATTTTCCGCCCAAATGAATACCGCCGCTAAGGCAATTAACCTCGCGGGGCGAATGATGGAGGTATGTTGTTTCTCCTTTACATGCTGTAGATAATAACCATTAGTCCCCGAGCCTCCGGTGGAGTAGCTTGCTACTCAGCCGAATGCTCATTAGAAAACTAACGTAGCTGCATGTGAACTTCGAATATGCACACACCTAGAGCCGGGTTAAGTCCCACTAGGCCCGGATCTTGTTCACTTCGAATATGCACACACCAAGAGCCGAGTTAAGTCCCACTTGGACCGGATCTTATACACTTCGAATATGCACACACCTAGAGCCGGGTTAAGTTCCACTTGGCCCGGATCTTGTACTCTTCGAATATGCACACACCTAGAGCCGGGTTAAGTTCCACTTGGCCTGGATCTTGTACACTCCGAATATGCACACACCATCAGCCGGGTTAAGTCCCACTTGGCCCGGATCTTGTACACTTCGAATATGCACACACCTAGAGCCGGGTTAAGTTCCACTTGGCCCGGATCTTGTACACTTCGAATATGCACACACCTAGAGCCGGGTTAAGTTCCACTTGGCCCGGATCTTGTACACTTCGAATATGCACACACCTAGAGCCGAGTTA
Source organism: Avena sativa (assembly GCA_916181665.1). Classification (NCBI taxonomy): domain Eukaryota; kingdom Viridiplantae; phylum Streptophyta; class Magnoliopsida; order Poales; family Poaceae; genus Avena; species Avena sativa. The sequence goes on from OV702287.1 coordinate 235,172,212, forward strand.
AGTTCCACTTGGCCCGGATCTTGTATACTTCGAATATGCACACACCATCAGCCGGGTTAAGTTCCACTTGGCCCGGATCTTGTACACTTCGAATATGCACACACCTAGAGCCGGGTTAAGTTCCACTTGGCCCGGATCTTGTACACTTCGAATATGTACCAAGCTAATTTTACACTTCTATACTTTTTTTAGGTAACCACCAATCGCCGGAGCGCGGAATTCCAACGCCTGCTGGATACCCACAAGATGCTACGCGCAAAACATGTTGCACTTATTGCAGAACATGAAAAGAGGGGTAATTTTCTCCCTCGGCACTTCTCCGTTTTTCTTCACCTTCTTCCGCCGAACTAATCTTCTCATTTGGTTTCTGCAGCTGGGGTGGAGGCTGAGAACAAGATCATGCGGAAGAACTTGGAGGAAATCCGGGGTATGTCCTCTTTTGTCCGACCTCGTAATGTTTTCCATTTCATCTTCTCCTTGGCTCGGCAAACATTCACTCCTCGGCTCTGCCGGGTCAACATACTGTTTCAGCATCGCTTGAGGATAGTGTGCCCATGCCTGATATGATGCTGCATTTTCTTGAACAAGCAGGGCAGCATCAAGCCGAGATGAAGAAAAAGGATGATGAGCTCGCTCTCCTCTGGACTAAGGACAACAAGATTGCCAAGCTCAAGGCTGAGATGGAGAAGATGAAGGCCCAACACCAAACCGAGCTCCAAAAGATTGGCCAGAACTTCACAGAAGAGCGTGAGCGCCTTACTCTCCAGATCTCCAAGGACCAGGACCTACTTAAAGAATCCGACGTCCAGCTTGGGTCGGCAAACGCTGAGCTTGAGCAATTTCGCAAGAGATGCGATGACTGCATCAAGGAGTTATCCCGGATCCTTAGCCACATATCACGTAAGTTCCTTCCGACCTACTTTTCCGGGTTGCTTCATATGTCTTTTCTTTACCTTCTTCCCTTGTCTGGCTTCTAGGAAAATTTCCTGAGAGCATCACTATTGCAAGCGCAGCAGTTGCAGATTTTCGCCAAGCGAGGGGTACTCCTGCCGCTCCTACTGGTGAGGAGGTTCCTTATGACATGGAGGACCTGTTGGTCAGCTTGTCATCTCGGGTGGAGATCATCAAGAATTACGGCAAGGATATCCTCAACGTTGCAGTTCGCATTTTCAACACGTTCTGGCCCGGAGAGAGTAGCCCGGAGACCACCACGATTCTCGTCGAGAAACTAATGGAGAGTGAGACCCAGCTCGATCTCTGGAGAGAATCCGCTGGGCGTGCCGCAGCTGATACTATCCTTCACCACATACTCATGTGGTATGAGAAGATCGACCTCAGCCTCCTTACAGGTCGGCGCACCGGATCCAGATGGACTGACGACCCAGAGTGGGTAGCTCGGCGCCAGGCTTGCGCCTACAGCCTCGTCGAATATTCTCCTATCCATGACTGGGTTGAAGGACCGAGCTTCCTGGAATCCGCGGGGGACGAGCACATTGAGAACGTTGAAGATGGGTCGGATGAGGTCGGAGAAGGTGATGCCTCGGATATTGAAGACAGCGACGACGACGCCGAACTTCCTCCTCCTATTGCCCCTTAGGTCAAAAAACTTGAAAACTTATCAGATCCCCGGTATGCCAGGTGCAACTGTATGCTGTATATGTGATATTTTGCTACTACGTTTCTATGCCGGATTAACTTGGGCGTAGTCCCCGAGTTTCATTTTCTTGTTCGTCCAATCCTCTGGCTCGGTCCGTGTCTACCTTGATTCGGTTTTACGACTTACAAATCCGAGCTTCAAAAATTGTTTTAACAATACTTAGAAACTTTTAGACTTAGCTCAGAATAATTCAGCATAATAACTTGAAAATAAATACATGGTTAGTCCGAAAAACAAACGTTAGCTCGAATAAATTTGTTTCCTTAGTCGTTTTTCATGTGCTATGCAATTCCAAACTTGTTCTCTTGCTTGCCATGAAGCCAATTCTTGTTGGACAGCAGCAAGTCGAAGAGTTGGGTTTTTGGTGCTCACACATTACTAATCCGGGTTAAGTAGAACAACTTATTCCAGCTAACGTACGAGAGATAACAACAATAGTTATTAAGGCAGTCCCCGAGTTACTGCTCGAGGCGCTGCTATTTCATTGATAAGCTCATTGCCGACATACATACTGACATATGAGACGACTCGGATACATACACTTCTTAACTAAGTGTAGAAGGGACGAAGTAGTGCTACATTCCATGGTCGCTTAGATTCCTCTCTGGACCTGTCCGCCTTGGTCTTTTCCTGTGGCTTTGCATCTATAAGATAGTAAGAATCATTGTGCAATGCTTTGCTCACAATGAATGGCCCTTCCCATGGGGGGATAATTTATGCGTGCCAGTAGTACGTTGTACCAACCGGAGCACCAGATCACCTTCCCGAAAGACTCGGGGGCACACTTTCCAGATATGATAGCGTCGGAGATTTTGCTGATATATGGCAGATCTGGACAATGCCAGTTCTCTCGCTTCTTCCAGCAGATCAACATTATTTTGCCGGGCTTCTTGCACTTCGGCTTCTGTGTATTGGGTGACCCTAGGCGAATCATGCTCTATGTCGGCTGGTAATACAGCTTCTGCCCCATATACCAGAAAGAACGGCGTGTAGCCTGTTGATCCATTCGGAGTTGTTCTTAAACTCCACAGTACCACTGGTAGTTCTTCTATCCAGCACCCCGCTGATCTTTGCAGCGGCTCAATGAGCCTGGGTTTTATCCCGGATAATACTAATCTGTTGGATCTTTCCACTTGTCCGTTCGATGTGGGGTGGGCTACCGAGTCTACATCGAGTCGGATCTTCTTGTCTCGGCAGAAGCACGCAAATTCTCCTTCCGCAAAATTTGTTCCATTATCAGTTATAATACGGTGTGGATAACTGTATCTCAGGATGATGTCTTTGAGAAATGTCACGGCCGTAGCTCCATCACATTTTCTTATAGGCTTCACTTCAATCCATTTTGTAAACTTATCCACCATGACTAAAATGTGTGTCATGTTTCCCTTCGCCAGTTTGAACGGGCCAACCATATCCAAGCACCATACGGAAAATGGCCACGTAATTGGTATGGTCTTGAGTTCCGACATTGGCATATGTGTCTTAGTGGCATACCTTTGACAACCATTGCATTTTCTCACCAGATCTTCTGCTTGTTCTAAGGCACTTGGCCAGTAGAACCCATGCCGGAATGCTTTTGCCACTAAGGCTCGGGATGAGGCATGATGCCCGCATTCTCCCTGGTGTATATCTCGGAGGATGTCAAGTCCTTCTTCCGGGTCAACGCATCGCTGGAGGACGTTGGTTACACTCTGTTTGTACAGCTCGGAATTGATAATCGTGTATGCTTTTGCTCTCCTCTGAGTTTGCCTGGCTAACACCTCCTCAGCAGGTAACTTCCGTCTTTCAGGAATTGGAATATAGGCAGTGCCCAAGCTGGTATCGCTCATGGAGGGAATACGTCCTCATCAATTTCCATCTGATCTACCGGCATAACTTCAGCCGGATCACGCTGAGCAGTCCCCGGGTCAAACGAGGTAGTCCCCGGGTTTTCTGAGGCAGTCCCCGGGTTGGCTGATGCAGTTCCCGGGTCTCGCGTACTGCCTCCCATGTCAATGTCCATGGGCTCAGCTCCGATTCCGTATTTTCCGGGACATAGATCGAGTCGGTTCCTGGGGACGGCCTGATAGATGGTTTTCTGAGGTGTTCCAATGCTACACCCGGTGGAATTGCCTGTCGGGTCGATCCGAGCTTTGACAGCATGTCGACAGCCTCGTTTTCCACTCGGGGTACATGGTGAAATTCACACCCCTCGAAGTAACCAGATATCTTCTGCACGTGAAATTTGTATATTGCCATGTTTTGATCCAGAGCATCCCACACTCCGGACACTTGCTGCACCACCAAATCCGAGTCGCCAAAGCATATTATCCGACGTATGCCAATATCTTTTGCCACTTTGAGCCCATGCACAAGAGCCTCGTACTCAGCGACATTGTTCGATGCCGCGAAATGGATCTGCAATACGTATCTTAGCTGGTCCTTCTTTGGCGAGGTAAGCACAACCCCGGCGCCTAATCCGGTTTTGGTTTTTGACCCGTCAAAGTGCATCCTCTAGTAGTTCGGATCTGGTGGCGGTGGTTCGTATTGTACCTCGGCCCAATCTACAAAAAAGTCCGCCACGGCCTAGGACTTGATCGCTTCTCTTCTGTCGTATTGGGGCGCATAAGGGGCTAACTCAATTGCCCATTTTGCAATTCTGCCACTCGCATCCTTGTTACCCATTATCTCGGATATGGGAGCTTCACATATTACTTTGATGGGGTGCTCCTCAAAGTAATGCTTTAACTTCTTTGCCGCCATATAGACACCATATGCCACCTTTTGAAAGTGCGGGTAATTCTGCTTTGAGGCAGACAATACCTCGCTCAAGTAATATACTGGCCTCTGCACCGATTTACCCTCTTCATTGCGCTCCACTACAATCACTGCACTTACAACTCGGTTGGTTGCGGCTATGTAGAGCAACATTGGCTCCTTTAATAGTGGAGAGGCTAACACTGGCGCAGTGGCCAACATATTTTTTTAAGTGGGCAAAGGCTTCATCGGCATGTGGTGTCAAAACGAACTTATCCGACTTTTTCATGAGTTGGTAGAGAGGCAATGCCTTTTCTCCCAGCCGACATACAAACCGACTCAACGATGCTAGGCAGCCAGTGAACTTCTGGACATCGTTAAGACAGTTCGGCAACTCCATTCGCTCAATGGCCCGAATCTTAGTTGGATTAACCTCGATACCTCGGCTGGAGACGAGAAATCCGAGTAATTTTCCAGCCGGGACACCGAAGGTACATTTTTCCGGGTTAAGCTTCATCCGGAACCTTCTCAAGTTCGCGAATGTCTGTCTGATGTCGTCAAGGAGCGTTTTGCTTTCCTTGGTCTTGATAACCACATCATCCACGTATACTTGTACGTTTTGACCTATTTGGTCGTGCAAACATTTTTGCATACATATTTGGTACGTTGCACCTACATTACGCAAACCAAATGGCATAGTGCGATAGCAATAAGCCCCGTACGGGGTAATAAACACAGTCTTTATTTGATCATCCGGGTTCAGAGGTATCTGGTGGAAACCAGAATATGCATCAATGAATGACAACAGTTCAAATTCCGCGGTTGAGTCTATGACCTGATCTATCCTCGGCAGTGGAAATGGATCTTTTGGACACGCCTTGTTCAGGTTCGTGTAATCGATACACATACGCCAAACCACTGCTACGTTCGGATCATCCTTCTTCTTTTCTACCAGCACCGGATTAGAGAGCCAATCCGGATATAGTACTTCCATGATAAATCCTGCTGCTAGCAATCGAGCTATCTCGTCTCCAATGACTTTTCTCCTATCCTCGACGAAGCGGCGGAGAGGTTGCTTCACCGACCTTGCTCCGGGCCTTACGTTCAAAGAGTGCTCGGCCAACTCCCTCGGAACACCTTGCAAGTCCTTTGTAGACCAAGCAAAAATATCCCGATTCTCATGGAGGAAGTTGACGAGCTCGCTTTCCTATTTATCAGTTAACCCGGCACCAATTGTTACGGTGCGCTCTGGGAACATGTCATCAACTGGAACCTTCTTGGTGTCCTTTGCGGCTTGGAATGAAACGCTGCCATGCGGGTTACTCAACGCCGGCATATACTATTGCACGGACTGAGCTAATGCTGCCACCTCTTGGATTTTTCTTTTCTCTTGCACAATCACGAGCGACTCGGCTAGGTTAGACCCGGCTGAAGCACACTCAATGGAACGTCGGAGATCTCCAGCAATGGTAATCACTCCATTTGGCCCGAGCAACTTCATCTTCAGATAACTGATGTGGCAGCTTGCCATGAACTTGTTCAATGCTGGTCTTCCGAGTAATGCGTGATACGCACTTTCCAAGTTCACCACCTCAAACTCCAGATTTTCAGTTCGGCAGTTATCCCTTGTGCCGAATAGCACGTCGACCCGGACTTTGCCTATGGGCTCACAAGAAATTCCTAGTACAATGCCATGGAAAGTTGTTCTCATAGCCTGGAGCATGTTCTCCGAGATGCCCAACTTGTGCATCGTATCCGCATACATGATGTTAATGTTACTGCCATTGTCAATCAGTACCTTGGAGAACCTCACATTGATGTTTGGTCCAATGAATGTCAGATCTAGCACTAGCGCATACGAGCCTGGACTCGGCATAAGCTTAGGATGATCTTTGATGTTGCAGGTGATTTCCTGGTCCGACCAAGGCATGTACCTCGTCACTGCTGGCATTACCGCATTGACTTCCATATGTCGGCGCTGCAAGCTTTTCCTATCTGTTTCCTCAGTTGTGAACACACAATAGCTCTGGTGATGTTCTCTGTACTCATTCCTTCCCTCGTTTCCGGGGTACCTCTGATCTGGATGTTGCTGATTTTCCACCTGATGCACTACATCCCTTCTCTCATTGTTGTCATACCTCGGCGGAGGGGGAGGCAACATTAGCTGTTGCGTGTTCGCCCCGGAGAGCAATTGCTGCCGAGGTTGATCATTTCGGGGTGCCTGAGCATTCCCCGAACCAGCTTGTTCTATCTTACGCATCCACTCACATTGCCTCGTTGTGTGACCCGCCGGGCTATTCGGATTTGGCGTGTGAAACTTACACGGCTGGTCCAACATCGACTCATAGGTATATCTCGGACGGTCTTTCTTTTCTTGCCACTGTTTCTTTTGCTCCGGAGTCCATGTTTTCTTGCCATCGTTTCTTGGAGTCCATTGCCCTCCCGTACTTTGGCGTTGGTTGCTCCCTGCTCCGGGTTGATCTTGATTCACAACTGCAACTTGTTGTGAACCGTAGCGATGATCCGGTCTATCCACTCTTCTTTTTCCTCTGTAATCGTTCCTCCGAGATGACTCGGCTCCATCCCTCTGATAGTATTCCTCGTTTGACGCGATCCTAGGTTGAGTCGGATCACCCAAAGCATATGAATCTGCAATCCGGATCATCTCTGCCAACGTAATTGGCATTTTCCTTTGCAACTTAATCCACAACTCGCTGCCATATCTGCACCCTTGTGCAAACCATGCTATGGCCTGTGACTCTATGACACCCTCACACGAGTTTCTCACGGTACACCACCGGGTCAAGAATTCACGGTCCGTCTCGTTAGGTCTTTGCTTGCACATCGCTAGGGTCTGCGGCCTATTCGGCCTCTGATATGTACTTGAGAAGTTGCTGATAAACATTTCTTCAAAATCTATCCAGCAGTTGATGCTTCCGGGTTGTAAATTATTCAGCCATACTCTGGCCGGACCTTTTAACATCTAGGGTACGTATCGTATAGCCCATCTCAAGTTGCCAGTGGCAATTTTCATAGCCGTAGCATAGTTTATCAGCCAATCCTCCGGCTTGGTACTGCCGTCATACGTCTTCGTGCCTCTGGCCAACTGGAAGTTGGGTACCGGTGGCTCCTTCATGATCCGGGGTCCAAAGCATGCTGGACCCGAGGGACCTTGACATTCGATCTGTTCTGACCTATACAGGCGATCCAGTTTCAACCTGGCGTCATCCGGCATTAAATCCCTGCTTCCCAATCTTGACCCTATCACGTGATAGTCCGGTCTCGGGTACCCCGCGTTCACCATCTCTGAATCACCGTCATTGTATCGGTTTTGCACTTGGGGTGCACCTTTCTGTTGCATACCTCGGCCGGCTTTTGCTCTTGCCTTGGTATATTCCGCTGCTGCGTTTGTCCTGCTCCTGCGGAGTTTCGCTGTCCGGCATTGCCGTTGGCAGCGTTCCCTTGTCCGGCATTGCCTTGGTCGTGGTTACCTCGGCCAGCTTCACCTCGGCTCACACTTAGTCGATCATCATTTTTCCGCGTTTCTTTTTCTTTTCCTGCACGTGTCGGGTCGTACGGGACGATCTATTTGTTCCGTCTGGCCGAGGTTACTACCTCTTCTCTTCCTGGACCACCATGAGGTGACGATGCGGCTCCGGCGGATTTCTCCGGGTTACCCATCGCTGAATGGAAGATTTTGGAAGCTCCGGCTCTCTCCGGGTTAGCTCTGAGTAGCTCTTCATTCTGTCTGTTCGCGATCCGAACTAACTCGTTAACCCTATCTTGCTGTCTTTGACGGGCCTCACCCGTCAGACCCTCTAACTCGGATGCAGCCGCATCCGCTGCTCTGAGGTTCTTCGCCAGGGTACTATATCTCGGCAACCCCACAAACAAAGAGTTTTCTGACCCCTCGGCTCCATCATCACCTTCTCTGTTCATCTCGCTCATGATATTTCTCCCTTTTACTTTTACCGTATCAACTTTGTTTGCCTTTGCATACTCACGCAGAGTCATGTTCAGCGACTGCTGAGCCGCGGCTATTTTCTTTGCGCCCTCTAGTATCTTTTGCCTAGTTTCCTCTAGCTCGGCCTGTGCCTGAGCCGGATCTACCACTGCTGCTATCGGGTTTGCCAAGCTATCCATAGCTTCTCTCAGTACGTTCTCAGGCCTCTCTAGTGGAGGCCCTCTACCTTTCCTCAGTGCCTTAGGTGTTACCTTCGAGTCCGGTGTTGGATCCTTGCTCGCGCCTGCCCCCGGCTCAGTCATCATCACTTCAGCACGGTTCGGGGAGCGAGTGATACGCGCCCCGTGAACCACGCTAAGGGGTGGTTCCCCTGCCTCGATGACGCGCTGCGGGTGAACGCATGATACGTCCACCGCAACGTAGACCTTGTGTGCACCCAACTTGACGAAGGGGCCGTTGCGCGGAAGTGGGCGCGTGCCGAAGCAGCCAGCGTTGTCGCTGACGAAGTCCATCGCTCCAAAGCGCTGAACGAGCCCGGAGACGATGCGTTCGCTGGTGCCGACGAGGTTTCTCGTTCGGGTCTTCACGCCTGCTAGCGCCGCTAGCCCCACGGTGGGCGCCAACTGTCGTGGTGGTGTCACGGCAGATGCCATGGATAGGCTAAAGGTGGGGACTAATAAACGCTAGGGGAATCAAGGGAGGGATAGTGGAGTGATTCTCCACACAGAAGTATGTATTGATTTCCTTTGAAGATTACAAGTTCTAGAGCTGTATTGGCGAGAGGAGGAAGAAGGAGCTCTCTTACTCTTGCCCAGAATTTTTTCCCTAGAACCTTAGCTCTGCTAGTATCAAAGAAAACCCAACCCAACTAGCGCTCAACCCCTTCTACTGGAACCCTAGCCTCCCTTATATAGAGGAGGCTCGGTACCTGCCTAGGGCATACGTGGAGGCATATTCTTAGGAATATGCCTCCTCTCAAAGTGGTAACCCGACCGGGGTGATTTTCCCCCACGTCATACATGCTTTAGCTACGTAAGCCTCCGCGGCGCCTGCGTCAGCCGACATGGGCGTCGTCACCCTTGTCGGCCATGACCCGGTGGTCCTGCCCTTGCTTGCTTCGCTCATGTAGTGCGTACCGGACCTTCTTTTTGACCAGAGAGATTCCTTCCTTCTCCCAGAAGCTAAGCGGGGACCCGGATCATAGTAGATCCGGCCACACCTGTTCCTGCATATAAGTTAGACAAGCACTTCCGACTTACTCCTTAAGTCGGCTGAGACAATGTTTAGGCGACCCCCTGGTCCGGGTTACTCCGTGATCCGGCCTGCCTTGAGGTGACCTGGCCAGCATCCGCTTTGACCCTGCCGAACCTTGGCTAAGTCGGCCTCTATACCCCGGAGTGACCCTACCCGGGGTTATCCCCCCAACAGTTGCACATGGCGATCATAGAGCCAAGGCCGACCCAATAGTAGGTGACAAACAGTCATAGGAACCACATCAAAATCAATAGAATCTTTGTATGGCCCTATTTGAAAGTTCACTCGTACCATATGATTTACCTTCATCTCACCATTGTTGCTCAACCATTGTATGTAGTATGGCTTGGGATGAGGTAAGTATGTCAAATTCAGTTTGGCACATAGTTCCTTACTTGCAAGATTTCTGCAGCTACCTTCATCAATAATGACCTTGTAAGCTTTATTTGGTCCAACTAGAGCTTTTGTTTGGAACAAGTTGCAACGCTGGGATTCCTCAACCGGTTGCACACTAAGTACATGTGAAGACACGACAATAGTTGGTGCACGCTCAGCATATGCATCAGCACCATCCTCGCCATCATCAATATCATCGTCAGAAGCTTCATTTCCACTCTCTACTTCTCCTTGTTCGTTGATAAACATAACCTTGCTGTTTGGACAATCCTTCTTGTAGTGACCTCTACCTCCACAAGTATGGCACACCACATCACGAGTACGTGCTGTAGACTTGTTGGAACCTGAGCTAGCAGCAGGAGCAGCGAGTTTCCGAGCATTAGAACCAAACAAAGGTGTACTTGCTGGTTTGGCCGATGGTGTAAACGGAACAGCAGCTGGTGGCGTGACTGTAGGAGGAATAGATCTGGCCGAAAATCTGCTGGAGGATGGAAAATGAGCGTGTGACTTCGCCTCTTCCGCCAACTGGGATTCGGCCTCTCTAGCATGGTGCAATAGCTCATTCATGGTCTCATACTTGTGATGACGCACTATGCTCTTGATTGGCAACTTCAAATTGTTTATGAATCGCTGCATGGTCATCTCAATGGACTCGCGAACTCGAGCACGCTGCCTATAGAAACCAGCGAGACCATGGAAACTACGCACTTGACTTACATTCATTGGAGTAGGCTAATTCTGAATTGATTCAACTTTAGATTGATCTACCTCTACTCCATGCTTAGAAACAACAAATCCTAGGAATATGACCTTATCTTTTGCAAATGTACACTTCTCAAGATTAGCATATAGTTTATTATCACGTAACACTTGCAAAACTTGTATAATATGAGTGCAATGTTCAGATTCGGTGTGGCTGTATATGAGTATATCATCAAAGTAAACAACCACAAAACGACCAATAAACTCTCTCAAAACATGATTCATCAAACGCATGAAAGTACTAGGTGCATTAGTAAGACCAAACGTCATGACTAACCACTCATACAAGCCGAATTTAGTTTTGAAAACAGTTTTCCATTCATCCCCTTCTTTCATCCTAATTTGATGATAACCACTACGCAAGTCAATTTTAGAGAAAACAGCAGCACCACTCAATTCATCTAGCATATCCTCTAAGCGTGGAATAGGATGACGATATCAAATAGTGATGTTATTAATCGCTCTACAGTCAACACACATGCGCCATGTACCATCTTTCTTAGGAACTAAAATAACAGGAACGACACAAGGGCTAAGAGAAACACGAATGTGCCCTTTATCCAGCAACGCTTGTACTTGCTTCTGAATTTCCTTAGTTTCTTCTGGATTAGTCCTGTAGGGTGCACGGTTGGGAAGTGTGGTGCCAGGAATCAAGTCCACTTGATGTTCTATACCATGCAATGGAGGTAAGCCTGCGGGTACATCTTCTGGAAACACATCCCCAAAGTCCTGCAAAACAGACGAGACACCAAGAGAAATAGGGGTCATGTCGTTAGAAACCAATACCACGCCCTTATACATGAACACAAGTGGCATGGCTGTATCCTCACAAAATTCTCTCATATCTTTCTTAGTGGCTAATATCAATATACCAGGCACTCTCTCACTTTTCGTTATATCACTCAATTTAGGCTCAATTACATCAGGAACAGCTGTCACGCAATCTCGTCGAGTGGTAGTATCTTCCTTCAAGTTCACCTCTATCTTCTGGCGAGAATCATTCACAATTTCTTGTGGTGTCATTGGCTGCATAGTAATCTTCTTTCCTTTGAATTCCAAGTGATATGTATTGGCTCGGCCATTGTGTTGCACATGGCGATCATAGAGCCAAGGCCGACCAAATAGTAGGTGACAAACAGTCATAGGAACCACATCAAAATCAATAGAATCTTTGTATCGCCCTATTTGAAAGTTCACTCATACCATATGATTTACCTTCATCTCACCATTGTTGCTCAACCATTGTATGTAGTATGGCTTGGGATGAGGTAAGTATGTCAAATTCAGTTTGGCACATAGTTCCTTACTTGCAAGATTTCTGCACCTACCTCCATCATTAATGACCTTGCAAGCTTTGTTTGGTCCAACTAGAGATTTTATTTGGAACAGGTTGCAACGCTGGGATTCCTCAATCGGTTGCACACTAAGTACACGTGAAGATACAACAATAGTGGGTGCACGCTCAGCATATGCATCAACACCAACCTCGCCGTCATCAATATCATCATTAGAAGCTTCATCTCCACTTTCTACTTCACCTTGTTCATTAACAAACATAACCTTGCTGTTTGGACAATCCTTCTTGTAGTGACCTCTACCTCCACAAGTATGGCACACCACATCACGAGTACGTGCAGTAGACATGTTGGAACCCGAGCTAGTAGCAGGAGCAGCGGCTTTCCGAGCATTAGAACCAAATGAAGGTGTACTTGCTGGTTTGGCCGATGGTGTAAATGGAACATCAGCTGGTGACACGGCTGTAGGAGGAGTAGATCTGGCCGAAAATCTGCTGGAGGATGGAAAACAAGCGTGTGACTTCGCCTCTTCTGCCAACTGGGATTCGGCCTCTCTAGCATGGTGCAATAGCTCATTCATGGACTCATACTTGTGATGACGCACTATCCTCTTGATTGGCAACTTCAGATTGTTTAGGAATCGCTGCATGGTCATCTCAATGGACTCACGAACTTGAGCACGCTGCATAAGCTGCTCCATCTCCATGTAGTACTCATCTACTGTCTTTGTGCCTTGCTTCAATTGCGTCAATTTATCAAAAACTGATCGCAAGTAGTTGGTTGGAACGAAACGAGCCTTCATGATTTGCTTCATCTCGCGCCAATCCATCACAGGAAGTTCATTATCCTCCCTCCTATGTTGCACAAGAGCATCCCACCAACGCAAAGCATAACCATCAAATTCAGATGCTGCAAGCTTGGCCTTCTTGTCTTCTGGATAGTCAAATAAGCGCCAGAGTTTCTCAATCTTCAACTCCCATGTGAGGTAATCTTCAGGATCAACGGAACCATCAAACTTGGGGATCGAAAACTTTGGCTTGCCCAAACCATCATCAGCAGCTTGGTTGTGAACACGTTGAGCACGCCCAAGAGGGGCAAACCCACGACCATGAGCAGGTGCATGGGTAGGGGGAATGGCACGTCCCCTACCAACATGTGGAGCAGCATCCACAGCGATACCCTCATCGAAATCATCAAAGGCATCATCATGTTGAGGATCTTCCCTTCTATGTAAAGCGGCTGTTAAACCCTCAATGGAATGCTGCAAAGTGGTGACATTAACATTGAGCGTAGCCACTTGCGTTTGAATAGTATCAATCGTTCCAACATGCTGATCCAATCTCATATTCATATTCTGGATATTCTTGTCAATGGCATTTGTCGTGTTAGTAAACACACGTGTCAAGTGGGACTTCAAAGCCTCATATTCACGCCAATTAACAAGCTCCTCATCCTTATTTTTCTACATCACAACATCATCATCACTAGAAGACATGATTAGTAGGTTAGTGCAAAAATCAAAATCTGTATGGTGGAACTCTCACGGCTCACTCACAACTAATAAGAAAGGAGATCTTACCGTTCCAAAGTGAATAGAGATGCTCTACCAAACGAAATCAAAAACTGATGCACTAATGTGATGAAGTGAATATCAAAGGTATAGAGAACGATCGCAGGGCACACAGGGTATTTACGATGGAGCTGTAGGTATGGTATCCTAACTACACCGCATACAAGTCCTAGTGCTGATCGTATGACAAAGACCCATGGAAACACACACGGTGGAGATAAATGGGGCAATTTCAACTATGAAAATGAGCTCAATAAAGTAAGGTATGTCGGAGGAATGCACGTGTTGCAATGCACAAGGAGAGACGCTAGCAATGTCTCAACGACACGGGCACAAGATTGCTAAACTGAGCAGCCCGCAGAGCACTAAGCACGCTAGTCTCGTAGGATAGTTTTAGACACAAAGAAAGGTTTACTAAGGCTCACAAGGATAGATACGCTATGTGGACTCAATAAAAAAATAAACAAAAAAAATTGACCTGAGAATTGGTCTCTGCCACGGCAGAAAAACAGCCTAAAATCCTGCCGCGGCAGGATGTCGGTAGACACAAAAATTTCTCGTATGAGGACAGACCTGTCAGTGGTAAGGCGACGGTCCGATTTTTTTTCGGGATTAGGCAACACAGGAAATCTGATACCAAGATGATATGGGGTGGCCCGATCTTCTCAGCAAGCACTTGTCGATGGTGATGGTGGATGATAGATAACTACCCTGTAGCTATGAACTCTCCCGCTCGATCCCTGATGCCAATGCAACAGCTCTCGAACCTTGTAGGATATTCACAAGCGCATGCAGCCGTGACCACGAACGGTACTATGCAATCTACTAATTCCCAATGGAACAACATATCACACTCAATTATAGTTGTAGAATTCGAACACAGGGTAATTTCAGAGGTTCTATGGAAGAATCAACTCCAAAATATTTTAACGTGGTCTAAACCCTAACTTGTGATGGCTACGTAGGTTTATATGAGGGCTGGGGCGTCCTCCCCTCTAAACGGGCCTAAAAACAGCCATAACTTGGCCCAAACTGACTCGGTTCGACTCAAACTGATACATACCAACCCATATATGGGTTCAGCCTTATTGGCACGCACTCCAAACGTCGTGGAACACCTCAAACATGTAATTCTTGGTATGCCATCTCTCTCTCTCTCTCTTGCTCATACGTGATTTCCTCATTGCCTCCTAGTGCGCATGCCTCCCGCTCCTCCCTCGCGCACTTGTTGATATTGGAAATCAGCGCTTGTCCTTCTTGCTGCAACTCTCCTCCTCCTCGTGCAACGCTTGTGTTATCAATAAACCTAATCATACAAAGATGCATAGAGTTAGGTAGTATAAAGTTCTCATTAAGTAAAACATCAGGTTCAATTAAGAGTGAATTCACCTGTTGCTCAATCAGCTTTGCACGAGCTCTTGTAATGGGTCCAATCCTAATTTCATTGGACTTTGTTCTTTGCAATAACATCTTCATTGTGAATAGGAGTAGGAGATAGTGGAATAGTATGGATGTCCTCATCATGTTTTGTTTAAAAAGAAAGCCCTTATGCAAATAGAAATCATCAAATCCTTTGTCAATGGAGCACTTTGCGAAAAAAAATTCAAAGAACGGGTCGGAAGCATATGAAGATTTTATTTCCTCAAGACCCAACACATTGATTTCAAGTCTCGTAAGAAGGCTTGTATGCTTGCGAGATAAAGCGTCTACAACTACATTATCTTTGCCCTTCTTATACTTGACTATGTACGGGAAAGACTCCATGAACTCAACCCACTTAGCATGTCTCTTACTCAAGTTGGCTTGGGCTTTGAGATATTTCAGCGACTCATGGTCAGAATGTATGATAAATTTCTTGGGCCATGGGTAGTGTTGCCAAACTTGAAGGACACTAACTAAAGCAAAAAGCTCTTTGTCATAAATTGGATAGTTAAGCCGAGCACCATCGAGTTTCTCGCTATGGTAGGCTATAGGACATCCGTTTTGCATAAGGACTCCTCCAATGCCAATACCACTAGCATCACACTCTACCTCAAAAGTTTTTGCGAAATCCGGTAACGCAAGGAGAGGTGCTTCGGTGAGCCTCTTTTGAAGGTCATCAAAAGCTTTTTGTTGTGCTTTGCCCCACACGAAGGTGACATTCTTTTTCGTCAACTCGTTGAGAGGACAAGCAATGGTGGAAAAGTCTTTCACAAAGCGACGATAGAAACCGGCCAACCCATGAAAACTTCGGAGTTCACTCACATTTGTTGTGATGGGCCAATCTCATACGTCCTTTACCTTGGACACATCAACTTCAATTCCCTTCAAAGAAACGACAAATCCAAGAAAAAATCAACTTGTCTTTAGCAAAAGTACAGTTGGGAAGATTAGCATAAATCTTTTCATGTCGAAGGATTTGCAAAACTTCCTTGACATGTGTTATATGGTCCTCAAGTGATTTGCTATAAACAAGGATATCATCGAAATAGACAACAACACTTTTTCCAATGAGAGAACGCAAGATATGATTCATGAGACACATGAAGGTGGATGGGGCATTAGATAAACCAAAGGGCATAACCAACCATTCATAGAGACTAAGTTTGGTCTTGAAGGCGGTTTTCCACTCATCACCTTCAGCCATGCGTATTTGATGGTAACCACTACGAAGATCAATTTTCGATAAAATAGTGGTTCAACACAACTCATCAAGCATGTCATCGAGACGTGGTATGGGATGTCGATAACGCATGGTGATAGCATTGATTGGATGGCAGTCCATGTATAACCGTAACATATCATCCGTCTTTGGAACAAGAATCACAGGTACAACACTTGGACTAGTGCTAACTTGGATCAAACCTTTGGAGATGAGTTGGTTGATTTGACGTGTAATATCCTTTGTCTCCTCCAGGTTCGTGCGGTAAGTGGCGCGGTTGGGAAGTGGTGCACCGGGGATGAGGTCAATGCGATGTACGATGCCGCGAAGAGGAGGTAGTCCATGTGGAAGCTCTTCGGGGAACACATCCTTGAATTCCTGCAAAACACTCATCAAAGATGGAGGAACATTGGTTAATTCTTTAGTTCCTTGCGCTAGTCCCTTGCAAAGGAGGACATAATGCAAGATGTATGGGTTGTTCCGAACATCTCTCATCTCACTTTTGGTGGCAAGGAGAACACTCTTAGTTTTTCCACTCGTGTTTGGCTTGTGGCTCTCACTCACTATGAGGTGGTTCTCTCTCTCATCGCTCTTCTCACAAGTAGGTGTTGTGCTTTGCGCCCTCGCTAAAGCCTTTGCATTATCCGCAATTATTTGGCTAGGAGTCATCGGTTGCAAAACACATGTTTTTTTGAGCCATTTGAAGGTGTATACATTGGTGCGACCATCATGTTGAGTAGCCTTGTCAACTTTCCATGGTCGACCAAGAAGCATGTGGCAAACTGTCATAGGAACCATCACACTCCACTGTATCTTTGTAAGGACCAATGGCAAAGGAGACCGATATAGTATGCTTGATCTTCACGGACCCTTGGTCACTTAGCCATTGCACGTGGTACGGGTGCTTGTGCGGATGGAGGGTGAGGTTGAGCTTCTCACACAACTCGGTGCTAGCAAGGTTGTGGCAACTCCCTTCGTCAATGATCACCTTGATAGATTTGCCATTGATGTCGGCTCATGTTTGGAAGATATTAGAGAGTTAGTCTTCATGCTCTTGTGCTTGAGTGGTCAAGATCCTTGTGACGACAAGAGATGGACTTGCGTCATGTTCACACATGAGAAGTTCTTGGTCATCTTCCACTCGTTGCCTTGCCATTGCTTCCTTGACTCGGGCATCAAATTCATCTTCACTCAAGTACTCTTCATCACCATTGTCATGGATGAACAAGACTTTCTTGTTTCCACATTCGGCCGACTTGTGTCCTTTACCTCCACACTTGTAGCATTCACCATTGAAAGGTGTATCACTCTTTGCTTGTTTGCCACTTGGGGGCAGTTTTCCTTGAGGAAGTGTGGTCTTGAAGGAAGGCTTGGAGGTACTTGAGGAGCTTCCATTGAAAGTTGTTGGTGTATCGGTTGAAGCTTTCTTATAGGTGAAGTACGTCTTGGGCTTGTTGTACTTGATATCCTCTTGCACTTGACGTTCAGCCTTTGTTGTGATGTGTACAAGCTCAACCATGGTGTTGTATGTTTGGAACTCGACGATGCGCTTGATTGGGTGATTCAAGCCAATAAGGAAATGTGCCATTGTTTGCTCCATGCGCTCATCAATGTTGGCGCGAATCAAGTTGAGTTCCATTTCCTTGAAGTACTCTTCCATGGTCTTTGTCCCTTGGCGAAGCGCTTGAAGGTTGTTAAAGAGGTCACGCGTGTAATGCGCGGGCACGAACCAGGATCTCATGTGAGCCTTCATGTCATGCCAAGTTGTGATTGGTGGCTCTTGCCTTGCACCACCAGCAACTTGAACTTGTTCCCGCCAAAGGTTGGCGTAATCATCAAACTCAAGTGAAGCCATGGCGACCATCTTCTCATTGCTATAGTTGTACATGTGGAAGATCTTGTCGACCTTGAGTGCCCACGAGAGGTATTCTTCGGGGTCATTGGATCCGGTGAACTTGGGCATTGTGAACTTGAGCTTGCCAAATGTTTCTTCCTCATTACGGTCACGGTAGCTATTGTTGCCATGTTGATGATGGTCTTCATCTTCCATGCGATTGTTGTGACGAGCTTGTTGACGATCTTGTGGTTGAGGAGGTGGAACTTGGTTCTCGTGACCTTGTTGCGGAGCTTGCTCTTTATATTGTTGTTGAAGAGCTTGCTCTTTCTCTTGGGGTGGTTGTTGACGTGGTTGAGGCGCTTGGGCCTCATGGTGACGAGGGTGTGGAGCCTCTTGATGCGGTTGACAACGAAGGGGAGGCTCGTTCCTTGGTTGGTGACGTTGGTTAGGCACATGGGCCTCACGGCGAAGAACATGGTCATGAGCCTCTTGACGTGGTGGGCGTCGCTCAACTTGTATCACTTGACGCTCCAAGTTTTGTTGTGGTGGAGGAGGCGCCTCGTGATGACCATGGTGTCGGTGTGGACGTTCATGATGTTGATGACGAGGAGGAGGATCTTGGAGAGCTTCACGTCGATGACGAGCTTGATTCTCCAAATTGGAGTCATCACTTGTTGTATCAAGTATGTGTCGCGGTCGATGGTGGTAGACTTGCGGTTGCACTTGTGGTTCTTTTTGTGGTTGCTCTTGTTGGATCACTAATGCCCTTGCATGATGATGGTGTGCTTCTTGCCTTGGTCTTGGCCTTGAAGAGAAATCACTATCATAGCTTGACGTTCCGGCGTGCCGTGGGGAAGGTACATAGTTCAAAGAACTTCCATCTTCAACCACGGGGGCATCATTGCGTCTTGGAGCACTTGGATGTAGATCTTGTTGAGGAGGTGCATGACGACGCGAAGAACTTGAAGAGCTTGATGCGCGTGAACGTGGCCTTGCCATTCCGTTGATGAGGCGTCAAAGATTGTCATTTGTTTCGGTGACGGAGCGTTGGAGAGCTTCATTTTGGTGGCCGGAGTTGTGATGCATTGCATGCATTTGTCGTTCGAGGCCGTCGAAGCGATTGTCAATGTTCCTGAACTCAGCTTGTGTCTCGCCAAATTGTTCATCTTGTCACGTCTCAAGGGCTTGGCAACGTGTACGGAACTCTTGTCGAACGATGAAGTGACTTGCGCGCGTCATGTACGGTCCTTGATCTTCTTCTTGGGGAGGTGGTTGGCTCGACTCACCGTGCCTATCCATCATGCAAGACACACAAGTATTGTATATGGAAGTGGAATATGGTGGTGTTAGACTTGTACCTCACCTTGGGGATTGCACCAAACTAGAAACCACAAGTGAGAGCTATAAGCGTGTAAAGTGGAATTGCAAAGAAAACTCACACTAAAGAAAGAACTAACTCTCAAAAGCTTGTTGGTGGTAGGTTAGGATTGTGGAATGCCAAAGAACCAACCAAAAGAAAAGGGATAGTCAAAAGTGGGTCAAATCCAACAAAACTCAAGTCAAAGGCGAAGGTCACAACTCAAACGGGTGACGGGAACCTACGACTATATACACACGTGGAGATATTTGGGATTGACACGACTATGAAAATGAGCAAACAAAATGTCCTAACGAAGACTAAGCTCGTTGTCGTGCCAATGCAAGGAGAGACCGTGGCTCGTTTGCAAAGAAGAAAATGAGCAACGGATTTGTGCACTTGCCTTGGGCGCTCTTCTTTCTCTCTTGCTTACAAGCTTTGAGACTCTCTTTTGCAAGGGGAGACTATTTTTCTTTTTCTTTTGCTTTGTATCTTTTTCTTTCTTTCTTTTTTTGCTCTCCCTTGATGCTACCTAGTCACACTTCATATTGCTCTTGCACTCTCACTATCCAAGGAAAAATGCACAATGCTCAAGCAAACACAAGATGAGCCACTCTCATGGGGTAGGTACACACAAAGGAAGATAGGGGTTAACAAGGTGACGCAAGTTATACCTTCGCTGGTGATGATGAACTTGGCGTCGGTGGTGCGGGATGATGTTCATGGGTCGTGGTGTCAATGAGCGCGGGAGTTGTTGATGCGGAAGCTTGCTATTAGTTGCTGACACGCACACGGGACACAAGCAAACAAAGGAAATTAGCCAATGCGAAAAATGAGGCAAAACTGTCAAAAATGGCTTTACAGCCGGAGACTCCGGTCTATCTGTGCCACACACTCCGGTCAGGCCGGAAACTCCGTCCGAGTTCGGCCGGACACTCCGGACGGGCCGGACACTCCGGTCGAAGCGGTCCTCAAATCCGCACAAAAACTGGCCAAATCGGGCTGGGAAAACGCAGGATAAAGCTAGACCAACTCCTAAGACAAGGTTTGGTCGGATCAAAACCACAAATAACACTCCAAATCAAGAGATCGATCCAAAGGCAAATATGGGGCTCTTTTTTGGGGATTTTTGAATTTTTGGTGGATAGAAGAAAAATTTGTGGGGGAATTCGTGAGCAACGAAGCTCTTGATACCAATATGTTGAGGGCAAACCTCTAGGGTGGCCTGATCTTTCACGAATCCCACTCAAATCGAGGATGGAGTGCGGGGAAAGGAGGGGAGGATGAACACGACGGAACGTGATGAACACACACTCACAAAACCATGATACACACCAATAACTCACGCCGGCGGTGACCGGTCCGGCGCAATCCCTAGGATCGGCGTCGGGCGGAGGACTCTCTCTTGAACCGGCACGGCGAGATGGGAGACTCGGTGAGATCTTGACGTCTAGGCAAAGGGACTCCGATGCCTAGGCCTTGTACAACACGGAGGCACGATGCAAACTCCAACGAGGTTTAGGGATATTGGTGCTCCTTAGTCAAGGAGAATGAGGCAAGAATTAGATAGATCCACAAGGGGTTTCCACTAATTCCAATATCATGCCTAGGGTTTACAAGGGAGGTGGGGGACTATATATAGGCCAACCACAAGTTCAGGGGTAATTCAGGCATTAAAGTAGAGTTCTGGGCGAAGTAGAGGGGTACATGGGCCACAAGGCCCAACTAGGCTCGCAGGCCCATCTTCAGGCCATACAGTCCGGGTCGGAACAGCCGGACAGTCCAGGGTGGCCGGACACTCCGGGTAGTGTCCGGGTAGTGTCCGAACTGGCCTTCTGAATGTCCACGCCAGGATGGGGCTGGGGCAGGCCGGACACTCTGGCCGAGTCACGCCGGACACTCCGGCTGCACCGGACACTCCGGCTGGTTCCAGGCAGACACTCCGGCTCAGTCAGCTTCAGGACAGGTGTAGCTTTAGGGCCCGTGGGTCGACGCGGCGGGGGTTCGTACCTGATGATGCACAGAGTAGTGGTATGAAGTAGCAAGCCATCCAGGTGTATGTCAAAGTCACATGATGAGAGGAGCGAATTCACCTTATCTTGAAGGAGCTTGGCTCGGGCACGGGTCATCGGTCCACTTGGGGGACTCGGTGGTGTAGATGTAGGAGCATCCGTAGGAGGGGCCGCATCAATATCTGAGCAACCTAATTGAATATAGAACTATAAATGCCACGTAATTTTAGCTTATTTCTGAAATTGAGTGCAGAACTATGTTACAAATTTGAGAGAATAGATTGACCGAGCACAAAATGACAACCAATTTGAACAAACAGATCAAGTGTAGAACAATGTCAAACGAGCAGATCGCGTACGAAACTACTTCTAGGGAATGATTGAGTGAACTAAGGATATTATAAGCGTACCGTGGGGATCGACCAGCTGACCGCCGGCCTGTGTGCATCTCGAAAAGAACGACGCCGTCAGCAATGGTGTCAGGCCGCCCCGGCCGATAGACGGAGTGTGAATGTTTTGGTGCGCGGCTTGTGGTTTTGACCGCCTGCGCGTCTCCAGAAGAATGGCACAAAGAGATAGTAGCTGGCTGCTGGAGTGAAGGCGCGAGTGGGAAAGTTTTGGCGCGCGCGGGGTATGTGTCCTAGTTGTCAACAATTTTCGCGCGAAAATATTGGCCAACATTTTCTCCCTCGTTCTTTTTCTTCCTTGTTGAGGTCTAAATTTTTTATTATTGAGCCCATAAAATTATCCTATCAGGCCCAATCATAGCCCAAAACCTTCAATTCGGCCTTTTTATTGTCTTGTGGCGGCCGACCATAGCGCATTCAGTTTTGGAGTGAGCCCATGAAGAATAGGGCATCCGCCCCTATTTATCCCAGAATTTTTTTAATTTGGCCTTTATTGTCACCCCCTTGCCCAGCACCCCCAGAAAAAGCTCTGCCTACCTATGTTGTTTTGTTGAAACTACTGCATTACTAGTAAGTTCCACGTACCCTGCACGTGAGAACCAGATAATAGGCATATGACATATCATCACTATATAAAATTATAATAGATAATTTTCAAAAAAAATATAATTTGATCGACATCTATATAGTATGTATGTATGTTTGGTCCTTTACTTTGTACCATCATGCGCACCTTTCATTTATAGAGAGGCTGACACATGGGACCCAGCAGTGCGGCCTTATAGAGATGATGCATCGAGCAACATTGCCAAGTTTGAAATAGGGAGACGCGAGCAAGGAAAAAGTCTAGCGTGGTGAGATCCTAACATGGAGGACCCATCAACGTTATCAAGTTCGACCCAAAAAAATAGTCCAACATACACACACGCCTTTTTGAGGTTAGGGAACTGTTTTTTAGCGCAGGGTCAGGGAACTACTGAGCACATGCCAGTGAAATTTGAGAAAGGATCCCATGGAGCCTAGGCAAGAACATTTCAATTCGGCCGTGTCAGGGTCAAGGGACTGCTTAGCACAGCCAAGTGAAATTTAAGAAAGGAGCCCATGGAGTATAGCGCATGTAGATGGACCATGTAGAATAGCCCAAAATATTTTTAATTCGGCCTTTTGAGCATTTCCCCCCACCTCTTAAAAAAATTCTGCCTCCACCTCTTAAAAAAACTCCGCTATATTTTTAAGAAACTGGTCCATTATGTATGTGGCATTTTATAAATTGAAATGCCAGGAGGTTGCCCTTTTATTTTTAAAAATATAAACACGAACACACGACATCTTTTTAAAAACATTAAAACATAACTTGAAGGTACTAGAAATGTTTAATAATATATTTTCTATAAATATCTTTGGTGTAGTGGCGACACACACAGTTTAAATCTATTGGAAGTCCAAAACAACAAACGCGGCCGAAAAAAGGTCTATCATACATACACACATTTCATTTAAAGATAGACCGACATGTGGGTCCCACCAGCGTGGCCTTATACAGGTGCTATATCGAGCAACGTAGCCAAGTTCGAAATAGGGAGGCGCGAGCGAGAAAAAAGTCCATCATGCACACGTTTATTCTAATGAGAGGCTGACATGGGGGGACCCAACAGCCTAAAAACGGTTGATGCAGCGAGCAACGTTATCAAGTTCGAAACACGGAGCATAAGCAGAGAAAAAAGTCAATCATACAACCGATCCTTCTAATGAGAGGCTGTCATGTGGGACCCAGCTGCATGACCAAACGGCAGATTCGTCAAGCAATGATATCTAGTTAGGAACAGGGTGGCGCTAGAGTACAAAAAAAGTCTGTCATACCCACGATTCTTCTAATGTGAGACTGACATAAGGAACCCACCAGCATGGCTGATGCAGCGAGCAACGCTATCAAGTTCGGAACATGGAGGCGCGACCGAGGGAAAAAATTCTATCATACACACGTTTCTTCTAATGAGAGGATGACATGTGGGGTCCAGGAGTTTGATTAAACGACTGATGCAGCAAGCAACGCTATCAAGTTCGGAACACGAAGGCGCAACAAAGGGTAAAAAGTCCATCATACACATGTTTCTTCTAATGAGAGGATGACATGTGGGGCCCAGCATCGTGATTAAACGGTAGTGATGCAGCCTGTCCTACGAACGCTTCTACATCTACACCACCAAGTCCCCCAAGTGGACCCATGACTCGTGCTCGAGCAAAGCTTCTCCAAGCTAAGGTGAATTCGCTCTTGTACTCATGTGACTTTGATACAACCCTGGATGGCTTGCTACTCCATGCCCCGACACTATGCATCATCAGGTATGAAGACACGACCCAGAGGAGCGACACGGCAGCCAACAGCTGCCAGGAGACCCCAGTACTACCGGCCCCTGGAAGCGGTACTACCGCTCATGGACAGTGGTACTACCGCCCCGGGCAGAGAGATGGACCCGAAGCCCCAGATCCCACCGGTACTACCCTACTCAGCAAGCGGTACTACCGCGCGCACCCGAAGACTGACGCCAAAGCTTCTGCCCGCTCCGGTAATACCGCACCCTTCCAGCGGTACTACCGCATCTAATCGGTACTACCGCTCAACCGACCGGTACTACCGGACACCCTAGGGCCTGCGCGCTCCAGCTCGGCCCACTGGCCTTGTAACGCCCCATTTTGATACTTTAGTTGCCTAAACTACCCCTGAACTTGTGGCTGGCCTATATATAGCCCCCCACCTCTATTGTAAACCCTAGGCATGATATTTGGAATTAGTGGAAACCCCTTGTGGATCTATCTAATTCTTGCCTCATGGTCCTTTGACAAAGGAGCACCAAATATCCCAAACCTCGTTGGAGTTTGCATCGTGCCTCCGTGTTGTACAAGGCCTTGGCATCGGTGTCCCTTTGCCAAGACGTCAAGATCTCACTGAGTCTCCCATCTCGTCGTGCCGGTTCGAGAGAGAGTCCTCCGCCCGACGCCGATCCTAGGGATTGCGCCGGACCGGTCACCGCCGACGTGAGCTATTGGTGTGTATCGTGGTTTTGCGTGTGTGTGTTCATCGCGTTCTTCATGCATGAGTTCATCGTGCTCATCCTTCCCTCCTTCCCCCGCACTCCATCCTCGATTTGAGTGGGATTCGTGAAAGATCAGGCCACCCTAGAGGTTTGCCCTCAACATATTAGTATCAAGAGCTTCGTTGCTCACGAATTCCCCCACAATTTTTTCTTCTATCCACCAAAAATTTCAAAAATCCCCAAAAAGAGCCCCAAATTTGCCTTCGGATCGATCTCTGGATTTGGTGCGTTTTTCGTCATTTTGGTCCATAGATCTGTTGCTTGGGGTATCGATCTACCGTCGTTGTGTGTCCCTAGCCCCAATTTTGTTCAGTTTTCCACCAATTTGAGGATTTCTGGGCCGATTGTGTGTTCAAGTTCAAGATCCACGCGCCTAGGAATCCACGAAGCGATACTACCGTCAAAACGAGCGGTACTACCGGCGAGTGGTACTAACGGCTGTTCACAGCAGTACTACCGGTCACCTGTACTACCGGACTTTTTGAGCGATACTACCGCCCCTGTCTGACAATAAATTTTCCACCCCCATTTTTGTTCGCTAATTTTAGTTTTGGCTTGTTCGTGTTTCGTGTGCGTGCCGCCTTCCTAACAAGCTTCCGCAAGTCATTACATACCATGCTCTTTGACACCGCGACACTCGAGCAACATTCCCCTACACCGGTAGCAAGTCGTTGATACATTGCAAATGTATCTATAATTTTTGATGCTCCATGCTTGGTTTTATCCACTTTCTTGTGTTTTGTCCACACTTTGGAGTACTTTTCATATGATTTCTTGGACTAACCTATTAACAAGCGCCACAGTGCCAGCTGCCTGTTTTCTGCTGTTTTTGGTTCTAGGAAAGTCAGAAAATGAATATTCTCGGAATTGGACGGGACAAAAGCCAAAGTGCCTATTTTCCAGAAGACTCCAGGAGCCAGAATACGAGACGGAGGAGGGCCAGGGGCTGGCCACACACCCCCCAGGCGCGGGCTGGGCCTGGCCGCGCCAGGGGCATGGTGTGGTGGCCCCAGGCACCCCCTCGGTCTCCCCCTTCACCTATAAGAAGCCTTCTGACATAAAAACTCCGGGGGGGTCGACGTTTTTCCACGAAAAGTTCCGCCGCGCCGCCGCCACCGAAGGGGAGATTCGGCGGACAGAAAGTCTCTGTTCTGTCACCCTGCCGGGACGGGGAAGTGCCCCCAGAGCCATCTCCATCGATCTCCACCATCATCTTCATCGACCATCCATGTTTCCCCATCTATGAGTGAGTAATCCCCCACTGTAGGCTATGGGGATTGTAGGGATTGGATGAGATCGTTCATGTAATGGCATCAGATTGCTAGGGCATGGTGCCTAGTATCTTTTATTAGTGCTTTATGACTTTGTTGCGACTTGTTGTGCTTAATGCTTGTCACTAGGGCCCGAGTGCCATGATTCCAGATCTGAACGTATTATTGATTCATTATGATAGTATTGTTCTTGGTCTTATCTACAAGTTGTATACACACGTCGTTGTCCGGACCTATGGCCCCGAAGTGACAGAAATCGGGATAACCGAAAGGGAAAGGCTTTGATGTGAGGATCACATGTGTTCACGGAGTGTTAATGCTTTGCTCCGGTGCTCTATTAAAAGGAGCACCTTAATTGCCAGTAGTTCCCTAGAGGCCCCGCTGCAAACAGGCTGGGAGGACAAAAGATGTTGTGCAAGTTCTCATTGCGAGCACGTATGACTATATATGGAACACATGCCTAGGATTGTCTAGTACTTGGATGCTTTATCTTATTTATCTGCAATTGTCCTATGTTCTGATTGCTATGTGAATTGTCTTGTCCATGCAACGCCCGTCCATCCATCCCTATGCCTACCGCACTCTAATCCCACCGTTTACTGCTTTTGTTACTATTGTCTTTGTTTTACTACTGCTATTACTTTGCTATTCCTACTACAAAACTCTTGCTACTGATAAACTGCTGTGAGCAAGATTGTTTTCCAGGTGCAGCTGAATTGACAACTCAGTTGTTAAGGCTTATAAATATTCTTTGGCTCCCCTTGTGTCGAATCAATAAATTGGGTTTCACTTCCCTCAAAAATACTGCGATACACCCCCTATACTTGTGGGTCATCAAGACTATTTTCTGGTGCCGTTGCCGGGGAGCATAGCTTTATTTATCAAGTCCACTTGCAATCACTATTGTTCAAGCTAAGTTTATTTTCTCCTTGTTTGCTTGTTTCTTTATCAAAAATACAAAAAAATTAGTTCCTACTCTAGTTATTATTTTCGTTGGTCTATTATTTTCTTGCTTTGTCATGCTTGTTGTCAATGGTTGGTTTCTTTGAAACTGAAGCTTATTGGCAAGGTGGGTTCACAGAAGATCAAAAATATTATTATAAGGAACACCGCTTGTCACAAAAAGGGAAACACTTATGGGAACAAATTGATAGATTTTATACCATTGCTAGAAACGTGTGCTCTACTTATAATGTTACTTATTGCTGTGATGAATCTCGTTGCAGAAAGAGGTATAAACACCTCCCTTTTCAATGTGAGTATAATGATAATGATACGATATCTTCCTATTCTAAAGGAATTTATGACTTTTATGATGCGGAACAAATTGAAGAATTTATTGCTTGGAAGGGTTCTTTTGAACTTGCTAGTTTGCTTGAAAATATTGATGATTCACCTTATAAGTATGAGGTTTATAATATACTTAAATTTTGCTTTGATAATTACAAGGATGAAAATGGCTCTATTCTTGAGTATTTTAATAGATGCTCTCCACAAACGGAAGAGACTAATGCCTTGCAGGATCCTATGGAAGAAGAAATTGATGAACCTGAAATCTCATTAGATGAAAAGGAGGAGGAGAGTGATGAACAAAAGGAGGAAGAATGGATTAGCTACCCATGCCTACCTTCTAATGAGAGTAACTCTTTATCCCTTACATTATTTGATTGTCCTCCATGCTTACTAAAGGAGGATGAATGTTATGTTCCTGAGGATTCTTTTGAAAGTGTTTATAATAAAGCTCTAGTGCTTGTAGATCATGAAAAGCATGCTTTATGTGCTAGTTATATTGTTGAGTTTATTCATGAGGCTACTGAAAATTATTTTGAGAGAGGAAAATATGGTGGTAGAAGTTTTCATGGTATTGAAACACCTCTCTATGTGCTGAAAGTTTTGAACTTACTCTTGTTTTATCTTCCTATGCCTATCACTTTGTTCATTGTGAATTTATTTGCTTACACGATTCCTATGCATAGGAAGTGTGTTAGACTTAAATTTGTTTTGAATTTGCTTCTTGATGCTCTCTTTTACTTCAACTCATATTTCTTATGAGAGCATCCTCTCAAACTTTTATGCCTGAAGATGATAATATGTCTACTATTCTTGGGAGACCTTTTCTTAATACTGCAGGAGCTGTTATTAATTGTAATCAGGGAAAGGTGACCTTCAATGTTAATGACAAGGAACCTAATGTCTATTTCCCCAAGAAGATTGAAAGTACTTATGGTTTGAATTCAATTGAACATGTTGAAGGCATTCAAGTTGGAGAAATATATTGTCCCATACCAAGAGAAAAATTTGAACCTATTATGATTGGGACCATTGCTATCAAGGTTGAGATAACATAATCATTAGTGGAATACAAAGTTTTGTCTCATATGAAATTGTTTTGGTAACAAGACCTGATCAACCTTGTTAACAAAAGGATTTCATTGAACAAAACAATGTTTTCACCATGATTATCTCCGCTTACTTCTATTTTTATCCATTTTCAGTTTTTGCTTTTGCCTAACTTAAAGGCGTTAAAGAAAAGTACTTATTGGGAGATAACCCAAAAGTTTTAGATGAGTCTTGGAAGTTATTACTTCAGTAATAACCGCTCCTTATCTTTTTTATTTGCTTTTTGTGCCAAGAGTAACCTCTAATGAGAGAGAAGTAATGATTGGGAAAGTTGCTGTCCCAAAACAGATTTTCGTGCTTCACCGTAAAAATTCGTGAGAGAACTCTGTATGTCGGATTGAGCTGTAATTGTTTGTGCTTCTACCCTAGGTTGTTGCCTAACTTTCATTAGTTCAACACTTTTTGATTTGAGCAACATAAGGTCTTCGAAAAAATTCGTCTTTACCTGCTGGTCTGTTTTAACAGATTTCTGCCATTTTCTGCATTTGCTTCTTGTTGGTTTCTTTTTGAGTTCTTTTGGGGAATTGAGCTTTTTGAGGGAATTACTACAGTAGCTATTGTTTTAATGGAAGTTTATTGGTGTTAGAACTGAACCTAGAGACTTATTATCTTGAGTGCACTAATGTTGCTAATAAAGATTGTGTGAAGTTTTGTATGAAGGAAAATTTTCAGGGGAATGGAAGGAATGAGTAATGAGATGAAGGATGGACTAAAGCTCAAGCTTGGGGATGCCACGTGTGTCACCCCAAGAAATATCCAAGAAGTACAAGCGTCAAAGCTTGGGGATGCCCAAGGCATCCCCTTCTTCATCAATAAAAATCTCAGGTTTCTTCCAAACGCTTCATTTTTATTGTTTCATGCACAGTTGTGTTGTTCTTGGAGCGTCTTCTTTTTCATTTTCGTTTTGGTTTTTAGTTTGCGTGGTTTGCTTAGTTCGCTGAATAAATTGGTTGGACCTCCTCTTCCATGCATTGGTGTTCAAATAGTTTGGTTTGGTTTGGAAAAGAGTAGGAAAGCTCATGCTTAAGTGGTAAAGAGAGCTTGTTTTTGACTGTGGCCTATGCTTTGTCATGCCATGCTTGATATTGTTTTGGCTTTATTCTTAGTATTCTTTGTTGTAGCATGACTTGTTATAAACAATTGAGATTGCTTAATGTGCCTTGGATGAATCATGCGTTGTTTTAGCATATTAAAGCATAGTATAGTGGTATTCTCCTTTGATGCTTTATTTGGGTTGACTTGGCGCATGCTCACACCATGTTATGACTATCCCAAGTCACCATAAGCCTTTATGATCCTTTAGTTTTCAACTTGTAGTATCACTTTATGCTTTGATCAATGATGTTTTGTCGCTCTGCATGATTATGGCCATTATTGCTCTCTCGTTTGTCGCTCCCTTACTATTGCTAGCCTTCACTTACACTAAGTTTTACTCAAGTTTCCAACTCCCTGAACCAAATATTTCCAAAGTGTCCACCATACCTACCTATTAGCATCATTTGCTACTTCCGTGCATATTCAATATGCCTTGTTTTCTTTCGAATAAAATGTTTGCTTGTTATGAGAAAGTTAGTTAGTAAAGCTCTCATGAACTTGATGGCACACTTTATTTCCTGCACTTAATAAACCTGAACCATTGTGAACTCTCCATGAAAGTTATATGCTTGCTAATTATAGGCTGGGGATTAGCAGAACCGTGCTGTCACGGGGAACGCTTTCAACACTTGTAAATATATACCTAGTTGACACCTTGCTCTTTTGTTTGTGGATGTCGTCGGTGTGAAATAAAAGGGGAGCTTGTAAGTCCATGGAGTTATGTATGTGTGTTAGAGAAACGCCTGGGCCGCTGGTCTAATCCATGCTAACATGGTGGAAACCTGCAGCGTAACCATAATGATATCTATGAAGCATTCTTCCTATAAAAAAGAGATATAGCTATTGAGAAAAAAAGACTTATGAAAAGAGGAAAGAGAGAAAAAAGCACCATTTTCCCATGGTAAATAAGAAGATTGCTGAGATACTCATTGTCTGCTTGCCTTGTCATTTTGATATGGGGATTCTTCCATATCATCGGGCAAGGGGTACCCCGTTGGCGGTTCTCTATGATACGCACATACTTACGATGACAAGAACTTACCGGTAACTAAAGTTGAGTAGCATGAGGAGCGGCCCTCATACTCAAGGGACTTGGGATTTTCAGTTTATAGTCTGTCAAGCATATAACTCAGATTGGACCTCACTTTCACCTTAACCACATTAAATATGCTTATGATAGGGGCAATGAGAGCTCAAAGCTAATGAGTACCATACTTTCAGCATTTGGAAGCCTTTCAAACTTTTCAAAACGTCTTGCAAAGCATTGTTATTCATGAATCTTTTGTTTGTGCCTTTTCATGTTGCATCATAGTTTCTTTGTCTTATTGCTAGAACTTTGTCTTTCATGTTATGATTGAAGTACTTTGATCCCAGCTTTGAGTGTTTTACAAATACTTTGATCAAGTCTTTGATGGTGCATGTCACCTCAAAAATTATTCTTTTTATCACTTACCTACTCGAGGACGAGCAGGAGTTAAGCTTGGGGATGTTGATACATTGCAAATGTATCTATAATTT
This sequence comes from Avena sativa, assembly GCA_916181665.1. NCBI lineage: Eukaryota > Viridiplantae > Streptophyta > Magnoliopsida > Poales > Poaceae > Avena > Avena sativa. The sequence goes on from OV702287.1 coordinate 235,203,479, forward strand.
TTGATGCTCCATGCTTGGTTTTATCCACTTTGTTGTGTTTTGTCCACACTTTGGAGTACTTTTCAAATGATTTCTTGGACTAACCTATTAATAAGAGCCACAGTGCCACCTGCCTGTTTTCTGCTGTTTTTGGTTCCAGGAAAGTCAGAAAATGAATATTCTCGGAATTGGACGGGACAAAAGCCAAAGTTCCTATTTTTCCAGAAGACTCCAGGAGCGAGAATACGAGACGGAGGAGGGCCAGGGGCTGGCCACACCTCCCCAGGCGCGGGCTGGGCCTGGCCGCGCTAGGGCATGGTGTGGTGGCCCCAGGCACCCCCTCGGTCTCCCTCTTCGCCTATAAGAAGCCTTCTAACCTAAAAACTCCGGGGGGTTTGACGTTTTTCCATGAAAAGTTCCGCTGCGCCGCCGCCACCGAAGGGGAGATTCGGTGTTGGGGGGATACCCCCGGGTAGGGTCACGCTGGGTACAAAGGCCGAGTTAGCCGAGGTTCGGCAAGGCTAAAGCGGATGCTGGCCGAGTTACCTCAAGGCAGGCCGAATCTCGGGGTAACCCGGACCAAGGGGTGTCCACCTAACTGAGTCTCATCCGACTTAAGCAGTGAGCCGGATAGATGAATCTAACTTGTATGCAGGAACAGGTGTGACTGGATCCTCCATGATCCGGTTCATAGCAAGCTTCTAGCAGAAGGAAGGAATCTCGCTGGTCAAAAGTAACCCCGGTACGCACTGCATGAGCAAAGCGGACAAGATCAGGACCACCGAGGTGTGGCCGACAGAGGTGACGATGCCTGTGTCGGCTGGCGTAGGCGCCGCAGAGGCTCACGTAGCCTCTGCATGGGTGATGCGGGGGAAAAGCACCTCGGTCGGTTTGCTATTTTGGGAGGAGGCATATTCCCTGGAATATGCCTCCACGTATGCCCTAAGTGGAGACCTAGCCACCCCTATATAAGGAGGGCTAGGGCCTCTGTAGAAGGGGCTAGGCTATTCTGATTGGTTTTAGGTTCTAAGGGTTGATCTCTGGTTTGTCTTGTACGGGTTAACTGTGGGTGAGAGTAAGAGAGTTCCTTCTTCCTCCTCTCGCCAATACAGCTCTAGGAGCACTTGTAACCTTGGAATTGAATCAAATACGAACCTTCTGTGTGGGGAATCACCTCACTATCCCTTCCTGGATTCCCCTAGTGCTATTAGTCCCCACCTTTAGCCTATCCATGGCATCTGCCGTGACACCACCACGACAGTTGGCGCCCACCGTGGGGCTAGCGGCACTAGCAGGGGTGAAGATCCGTACGGGAAACCTCATCGGCAGTGGCGAACGCATCGTCTCCGGGCTCGTCAGCAACAACGCTGGCTGCTTCGGCACGCGCCCACTTCCGTGCAACGGCCTCTTTGTCAAGCTCGGTGCGCACAAGGTCTACGTTGTTGTGGACGTATCATGCGTTCATCCGCGGCACGTCGTCGAGGCAGGGGAGCCACCCCTTAGCATGGTTCACGGGGTGCGTATCACTCGCTCCCCGGACCGTGCTGAGGTGATGATGACTGCGCTAGGTGTAGGCGCGAGCAAGGATCTGGCACCAGATCCGGAGGTAACACCTAAGGCACCAAGGAAAAGTAGAGGTCCTCCACTAGAGAGGCTTGAGAATGTACTGAGAGAAGCTATGGATAGCTTGGCAAACCCGGTAGCAGCAGTGGTAGATCCGGCTCAGGCACAGGCCGAGCTAGAGGAAACTAGGCAGAAAATTCTAGAGGGAGCGAAAAAGATAGTTGCGGCTCAGCAGTCGTTGAACATGACGCTGCGTGAGTATGCAAAGGCAAATAAAGTAGATGCTGTAAAAGTAAAGGGAAGAAATCTCATGAGTGAAATGAACAAAGAGGGTGACACTAGGATTGAGGAGTCAGAGAACTATTTGTCCGTGGGGCTGCCGAAGTATAGTACCCCGGCAAAAAACCTCAGAGCAGCGGATGCAGCTGCGTCCGAGTTAGAGGGTCTAACGGGTGAAGCCCGTCAGAGACAGCAAGACAGGGTCAATGAGTTGGTTCGGATCGCGAACAGGCAAAATGAGGAACTGCTCAAGGCAAACCCGGAGAGAGCTAGGGCCTCCAAGATCGTTCATTCGGTGGTGGGTAACCCGGAGAAATCCACTAGAGCCGCATCGTCCCCTCATGGTGGTCCTAGGAGAGAAGAGGTAGTAACCTCGGCCAGGAGAAACAAGCAGATTGTTCCGTATGACCCGACAAGGGCAGGAAAAGCAAAAGAGGTACAAAGAAATGACGATCGACGGAGTGTAAGCCGAGGTGAAGCTGGCCGAGGTAACCGTGACCAAGGCAATGCCGGTCAAGAAAACGTTGTTAATGGCAATGCCAGACAGTGCAACTCGGCAGGACAACCGCAGCAGCGGAATATACCAAGGCAAGAGCAAAGTGCCGGCCGAGGTATGCAACAGAGAGATGCTCCACGAGAGCGAGACCGGTATAACGATGGAGATTCGGAAATGTTGAATGCAGGATACCCAAGGCTAAACTATCATGTGATAGGGTCGAGATTGGGAAGCAGGGATCTGTTGCCGGATGACGCCAGGTTGAAACTGGATCGACTGTATAGGTCGGAGCAGATTGAAAGTCAAGGTCCTCCGAGTCCTGCGTGTTTTGGACCCCGGATCATGAAAGAGCCACTGGTACCTAACTTCCAGTTACCCAGAGGCACAAAAACGTATGACGGCAGCACTAAGCCGGAGGATTGGTTGATAAACTATGCTATGGCTATGAAAATTGCTACAGGTAACTTGTGATGGGCTGTGAGATACGTACCCCAGATGTTGGAGGGGCCAACAAGGGTATGGTTGAACAATTTGCCACCCGGAAGTATTAACTGCTGGATCGATTTTGAGAAAATGTTCATCAGCAATTTCTCAAGTACATATCAGAGACCAAATAGGCCGCAGACCCTAGCTATGTGCAAGCAAAGACCGAATGAGACGGACCGGGAGTTTTTGACCCGGTGGTGTACCGTGAGAAACTCATGTGAGGGCGCGATAGAGTCACAAGCCATAGCGTGGTTTGCGCAAGGATGCAGATATGCAAGCGAGTTGTGGCAAAAGTTGCAAAGGAAAATGCCAACCACTTTGGCAGAAATGATCCGGATTGCTGATTCGTACACCTTGGGTGATCCGACTCAACCTAGGCTCGTGTCGAACGAGTTGAATGAGGAGTACTACCAGAGAGATGGAGCCGGATCATCCCGGAGGAATGATTACAGAGGTAAAAGGAGAGATGACAGACCGGATCACCGGTACAGTTCACAACAAGTTGCGGCAGTGAATCAAGATCAGCCCGGAACAGGGAGCAATCAACGTCAGAAAACTGGAGGGCAACAATGGACACCAAGGAATGATGGCAAGAAAACTTGGACGCCAGAGCAGAAGAAACAATAGCAAGAAAAGAAGGACCGTCCGAGGTACACTTATGAGTCGATGTTGGATCAGCCGTGTAAATTTCACATGCCAAATCCGAGTAACCCAGCGGGTCATACAACGAGGCAATGTGAGTGGATGCGCAAGATATAACAAGGTGGTTCGGGGAATGCTCAGGCACCCCGGAATGATCAACCTCGGCAGGAGTTACCCCGGCAGCAATTGCTCTCCGAAGCGAACACGCAACAGCCGAGGTATGATAACCATGAGAGAAGGGATACAGTGCATCAAGTAGAAAACCAGCATCAGCCGGATCTGAGGCACCCCGGAAATGAGGGGAGGAATGAGTACAGGGAGCATCATCAGAGTTACTATGTGTTTACCACAGAGGAAACCGATAGAAAGAGCTTGCAGCGCCGACATATGGAGGTCAATGCGGTAATGCCAGCGATGACGAGGTATATGCCTTGGTCGCACCAGGAAATTACCTGGAACATCAAAGATCATCCCAAGCTTATGCCGAGTCCTGGTTCGTATGCGTTAGTGCTGGATCCGACATTCATTGGGCCAAACATCAATGTGAGGTTCTCCAAGGTACTGATTGACAATGGCAATAGCATTAACATCATGTATGCGGATACAATGCGCAAGTTGGGTATCTCGGAGAACATGCTCCGGGCTACAAGGACAACTTTCCATGGTATTGTACCAGGCATTTCTTGTGAGCCCATAGGCAAAGTCCGGGTTGACGTGTTGTTCGGCACAAGAGATAACTGCCAAACTGAGAATTTGGAGTTTGAGGTGGTGAACTTGGAAAGTGCGTATCACGCGTTACTCGGAAGACCAGCATTGAACAAGTTCATGGCAAGCTGCCACATCAGTTATTTGAAGATGAAGTTGCCCGGGCCAAATGGGGTGATTACCATTGCTGGAGATTTCCGACGTTCCATTGAGTGTGCCTCAGTTGGGTCTAACTTAGCCGAGTCACTTGTGATTACGCAAGAGAAAAGAAAAATCCAAGAGGTGGCGGCATTAGCTCAGTCCACGCAGTAGTATATGCCGGTGTTGAGTAACCCGCATGGTAGTGTTTAGTTCCTAGCCGCAAAAGATACTAAGAAAGTGCCTGTTGATGATATGTTCCCAGAGCGCACCGTAACAATTGGTGCCGGGTTGAATGATAAATAGGAAAGCGAGCTCGTCAACTTCCTCCATGAGAATCGGGATATTTTTGCTTGGTCCACACAGGACTTGCAAGGTGTTCCGAGGGAGTTGGCCGAGCACTCTTTGAATGTAAGACCCGGAGCAAGGCCGGTGAAGCAACCTCTCCGCCGCTTCGTCGAGGATAGGAGAAAAGTCATTGGAGATGAAATAGCTCGGTTACTAGCAGCAGGATTTATCATGGAAGTACTTTACCCGGATTGGCTATCTAATCCGCTGCTGGTGGAGAAGAAAGATGATCCGAATGTGGCAGTGGTTTGGCGTATGTGTATCGATTACACGAACCTGAACAAGGCGTGTCCAAAAGATCCTTTTCCACTGCCGAGGATAGATCAGTTCATAGACTCAACTGATGGATGTGAACTGTTATCATTCATTTATGCATACTCTGGTTTCTACCAGATACCTCTGAATCCGGATGATCAAAAAAAGACTGCGTTTATCACCCCTTATGGGGCTTATTGCTATCGCACCATGCCGTTTGGTTTACGTAATGCAGGGGCAACGTACCAAAGATGTATGCAAAAATGTTTGCATGACCAAATTGGTCAAAATGTACAAGTATACGTGGATGATGTGGTTATCAAGACCAAGGAAAGCAAAACACTCCTTGACGATATCAGGCAAACATTCGCGAACCTAAGAAGGTTCCGGATGAAGCTTAACCCGGAAAAATGTACCTTCGGTGTCCTGGCTGGGAAATTACTCGGATTTCTTGTTTCCAGCCGAGGTATCAAAGTTAATCCAACTAAGATCCGGGCCATTGAACGAATGGAACTGCCAAAGTGTCTTAACGATGTCCATAAGTTCACTGGTTGCCTGGCATCGTTAAGTCGGTTTGTATGTCGGTTGGGAGAAAAGGCATTGCCTCTCTACGAACTCATGAAAAAGTCGGATAAGTTCGTTTGGACGCCACAGGCCGATGAAGCCTTTGCCCACTTAAAAAAGATGTTAGCCACTGCACCAGTGTTAGCCTCTCCACTATCAAAGGAGCCAATGTTGCTCTACATAGCCGCAACCAACCGAGTTGTAAGTGTAGTGATTGTGGTAGAGCACGACGAAGAGGGTAAGTCGGTGCAAAGGCGAGTGTATTACTTGAGCGAGGTATTATCTGCCTCAAAGCAGAACTACCCACACTATCAAAAGGTGGCATATGGTGTCTATATGGCAGCTAAGAAGTTAAAGCATTACTTTGAGGAGTATCCCATCAAAGTAATATGTGAAGCTCCCATATCCGAGATAATGAAAAACAAAGATGCAAGTGGCAGAATTGTGAAATGGGCCATTGAACTAGCTCCTTATGCACCACAATATGACAGAAGAGAAGCAATCAAGTCTCAAGCTGTGGCAGACTTTTTTGTGGACTGGGCCGAGGTACAATATGAACCACCGCCACCAGATCCGAACTACTGGAGGATGCATTTTGATGGGTCAAAAACAAAACCCGGGCTAGGCGTCGGAGTTGTGCTTACCTCGCCAAAGAAGGACCAGCTGAAGTATGTGTTGCAGATCCATTTCACAGCATCAAACAATGTCGCTGAGTATGAAGCACTTGTTCATGGGCTCAAAGTGGCAAAAGAGATTGGGATACGTCGGATACTATGCTTTGGCGACTCGGATTTGGTAATACATCAAGTGTCGGGATTGTGGGACGCCCTTGATCCAAACATGGCTCTGTATAGATTTCATGTGCAGAAGATATCTAGTTACTTTGAGGGATGTGAATTTCACCATGTACCCCGGGTGGAAAATGAGGCTGCCGACATGCTTTCGAAGCTCGGATCAACCCGACAAGCAATTCCACTGGGTGTAGCATTGGAACATCTTGGAAAACCATCTATCAGGCCGTCCCTAGGAACCGACTCAATCTATGTCCCGGAAGATACAAAATCCGGAGCTGTGCCCATGGACATTGACATGGGAGGTGGTGCGTGAAACCCGGGGACTGCATCAGCAAACCCGGGGACTGCCTCAGCGAACCCGGGGACTGCCTCGCAGGACCCGGGGACTGCTCAGCGTGATCCGGTTGAAGTTATGCCGGTGGATCAGATGGAAATTGATGAGGATGTGTTCCATGTGCGAGCAATACCAGCTTGGGCACTTCCTATATTTCAATTCTTGAAAGATGGAACGTTACCCACTGAGGAGGTGTTATCCAGGCAAACTCATAGGAGAGCAAAGGCATACACAATCATCAATTCCAAGTTATACAAACGGAGTGTGACCAATGTCTTCCAGCGATGCGTTGACCCGAAAGAAGGGCTTGACATCCTCTGAGATATACATCAAGGGGAGTGCGGGCATCATGCCTCGTCTCGAGCCTTGGTGGCAAAAGCATTCCGGCATGGATTCTACTGGCCAAGTGCCTTAGAACAAGCAGAAGATCTGGTGAGAAAATGCAATGGTTGCCAGAGGTACGCCACCAAGACACATATGCCTATGTCGGTACTCAAAACCATACCAATCACGTGGCCATTTGCCGTATGGTGTTTGGATATGGTTGGCCCGTTCAAACCAGCAAGGGGGAATATGACTCACATTTTGGTCATGGTGGATAAGTTTACAAAATGGATTGAAGTGAAGCCTATAAGAAAATGTGATGGAGCTACGGCTGTAACATTTCTCAAAGACATTATCTTGAGATACGGTTATCCTCACAGTATCATAACTGATAATGGCACAAATTTTGCTGAAGGAGCATTTGCGTGATTCTGCCGGGATAAGAAGAGCCGGCTAGACGTTGCCTTGGTAGCTCATCCCGCATCGAACGAACAAGTGGAAAGATCCAACGGATTAGTATTATCCGGGATAAAACCCCGGCTCATTGAGCTGCTGCAAAGATCAGCGGGGTGCTGGATAGAAGAACTACCAGCGGCACTGTGGAGTTTAAGAACAACTCCGAATCGATCAACAGGCTATACGCCATTTTTTCTGGTATATGGGGCAGAAGCTGTATTACCAGCCAACATAGAGCATGACTCGCCTAGGGTCACCAAATACACAGAAGCCGAAGTGCAAGAAGCCCGGCAAAATGATGTTGATCTGCTGGAAGAAGCGAGAGAATTGACATTGTCCAGATCTGCCATATATCAGCAAAATCTCCAATGCTATCATAGCCGGAAAGTAAGCCCCCGAGTCTTTCGGGAAGGCGATCTGGTGCTCCGGTTGGTACAACATACTGCTGGCATGCATAAATTATCCCCACCCCCATGGGAAGGGCCATTCATTGTGAACAAAGAATTGCACAATGATTCTTATTATCTTATCGATGCAAAGCCACAGGAAAAGAACAAGGCGGACAGGTCCGGTGATGAATCTAAGTGTCCATGGAATGTAGCCCTAGTTCGTCCTTTCTACACTTAGCAGAGAAGTGTATGTATCCGAGTCTTCTCATATGTCGGTATGTATGCCGGCAATGAGCTTATCAATGAAATGTTGGCACCTCGAGCAGTAACTCGGGGACTGGCTTAATAATATTTGTTGTGTTTTATTATCTATACATCAGCTGGAGTAAGTTGTTCTACTTAACTCGGATTAGTAGTGTGTGAGCACCAAAAACCCAACTCTTCGACTTGCTGCTGTCTAACAAGAATTGGCTTCATGACAAGCAAGAGAACAAGTTTGGAATTGCATAGCACATGAAAAACGACTAAGGAAAAGAACTTAATCGAACCGATGTTTGTTTTTCGGACTTTGTATTTACTTTCAAATTATTATGCTAAATTATTTTGAGCTAAGCCTAAAGTTTCCAAGTATTGTTAAAACAATTTTTGAAGCTCGGATTCGTAAGTCGTAAAACCGAATCAAGGTAGACACGAGCCGAGCCAGAAGATTGGATGAACAAGAAAATGAAACTCGGGGACTACGCCCAAGTTAATCCGGCATAAAAACTTAGTAGCAAAATATCACATGTGTACTGAATACAATTCCACCCGGCATACCGGGGATCTGATAAGTTTTCAAGTGTTTTCACTCAAGGAGCAGCAGGAGGAGGAAGTTTGGCGTCATCTTCGCCGTCTTCGATATCCGAGGCATCGTCCTCTCCATCCTCGTCCGAGACATCTTCAATGTTCTCAACCTCTTCGTCACCAGCGGCTTCTAGGAAGCTCGATCCCTCAGTCCATTCATGAATGGGAGCATATTCGATGAGGCTGTGGGCGCAACCCTGGCGCCGAGCTACCCACTCCGGGTCATTGGTCCATTTGGATCCGGTGCGCAAGCGCGTCAGGAGGTTGAGGTCGATCTTCTCATACCACGTGAGTATGTGGTGACGAACGGTCTCAGCTGCGGCACATCCAGCGGAGTCCCTCCAAAGGTCGAGGTGGGTCTCGATTTCCGTTAGCTTTTCAGCGAGAATTGCGATTCTCTCCAGAGTGTCTTCATCAGGCCAGAACGTGTTGAAGATTCGGACTGCAACATCAAGGAGATCCTTGCCGTAGTTCTTGATGATTTCCACATGAGATGACAGGCTGACCAACAGGTCCTCCATGTCATAGGGAATGTCTTCACCGTCAGGAGCAACGGGTGTACCCCTATCTCGGCGGAAATTGGCAACGGCGGCGCTCGCAATGGGAGTACCCTCTGGAAATTTGCCTAAAAATGGGACAAGAGAAGCGAGTAATGAAAAGACATGTGAGGTAACCTGGAGAAATATGCCGGATAAGGAAAAGGAACTTACGTAAAATGTGGCTGTGGATCGGGTCAATTCATTGGTACAATCATCGCGTCTTTTGTGGAGCTGCGCCAGTTCAGCGTTCGCCGACTCAAGCTTGACGTCGGCCTCCTGGAGAAGTTCTCGGTCCTTGGCAATTTGGAGATTGAGACACTCGCGCTCTTCGGTGTAGTCCTGGCCAGCCTTTTCAAGCTCGGTTTGGTGTTGTGCTTTCATCTTCTTCATTCTTGCCTTTAACTTGGCAATCTCGTCATCCTTGGTTTGGAGGAGGGCAAGATCATCGTCTTTCTTCTTGAGCTCGGCCTGATGCTGCCCTGCTTGTTCGAGAAAATGCAGCATCATATCAGGCACGGGCACACTATCTTCTAGCGATACTGAAATAGTTTGTTAACCCGGCAAAGCCGAGGTATGAATGTTCACCGAGCCAAGGAGAAAAGGAGATAGAAAGCAAAGCAAGGTCGGACAAACGTAGCTTACCCTTAATCTGATCCAGATTCTTCCTCATAAGCTTGTTCTCAGCCTCCACCCTAGCTGCGAAAACCGAATGAAGGATTAGTTCGGCAGAAAAAAGATGAAGGAAAACAAAAAAATGTGAAGAAGAGAACTTACCCCTTTTCTCGTGTTCAGCAAGATGTGCATTGTGCTTTGCGAGCAGCATTTTGTGAGTGTCCAGGAGACGCTGGAACTCAGCGCTCCGGCGGTTGGTGGTCACCTAAAAAGAGTACATAAATTTAGCTTAAGCCTTGTGCATATTCGAAGTGTACAAGATCTGGGCCAAGTGGAACTTAACCCGGCTCTAGGTGTGTGCATATTCAAAGTGTACAAGATCCGGGCCAAGTGGAAGTTAACCCGGCTCTAGGTGTGTGCATATTCGAAGTGTACAAGATCCGGGCCAAGTGGAACTTAACCCGGCTCTAGGTGTGTGCATATTCGAAGTGTGCAAGATCCGGGCCAAGTGGAACTTAACCCGGCTCTAGGTGTGTGCATATTCGAAGTGTGTAAGATCCGGGCCAAGTGGAACTTAACCTAGCTCTAGGTGTGTGCATATTCGAAGTGTCCAAGATCCGGGCCAAGTGGAACTTAACCCGGCTCTAGGTGTGTGCATATTCGAAGTGTACAAGATCCGGGCCAAGTGGAACTTAACCCGGCTCTAGGTGTGTGCATATTCGAAGTGTACAAGATCCGGGCCAAGTGGAACTTAACCCGGCTCTAGGTGTGTGCATATTCGAAGTGTACAAGATCCGGGCCAAGTGGAACTTAACCCGGCTCTAGGTGTGTGCATATTCGAAGTGTGCAAGATCCGGGCCAAGTGGAACTTAACCCGTCTCTAGGTGTGTGCATATTTTAAGTTGTCAAGGAGCTACGTTAGTTTTCTAAGGAGCATCCGGCCAAGTAACAAGTTACTCCCCCGGAGGCTCGGGGACTAATGGTTATATCACCAATATCTACAGCATGCTAAGGAAAAGGTGAAGTAACGTACCTCCATCATCCGACCCGCGAGGTTAATCGCCTTAGCGGCTATGTTCATTTGAGCAGAGAACTCGGCGGGACCGAACTTCTCCGGGAGATCGTCGTTGTAGACGAACTCCGCCTTGTTCGAGTTGTTCATAAACTCGATCAAGGTCGGAGGGTATCGCTCACCGCTGAGCATGTGGGGCTCCACCAAGCCCTTGGCATGCGCTTCCCTCCTCTCAACCTGAGCAAGGGCCGGGATGGTGTGCAGAACAAGTTGTTGCACACTAGCTGGCTCGGCAGGGGCATCCTTTGGTGCTGGAGGATTCTTGGCAAGCATGGACGCGAGGGTGCGCTGTCCAGACTCGACGGATGCTGCACTGGTGGCGTCAGGGGCTTTCTTGCCTTTGAGCTCCTGAGAGGAGGAAGTGGTTGCAGCAGATTTTCCTTTAGGAGTTGCCTAGGTACTTCCTCGCCGAGACTGAGAAGACTCGGATGAGGCGGAGGAGCTTGGCGCTGGTTCTCTTGTTGCTGGAATTGGTGCTGCTGCTGATGTTCTTGCTGCCGGAGTTGGTGCTGGTGCCGAAGTTGGTGCTGGTGCTGGAGTGGTTGCTGGTGCTAGTGCTGGAGCTGGTGCTGGTGCTGAGGTAGTCTCGGTAGTTGCTGGTTGCGGCGAAGCCGAAGTTGTGGATGTCGTCGCCTCGTCTGGGCCGGTCTCCCCCGCTCCAAGGTTACCCTCCTCTTGACGAGGTGGAATAGAACCCGGAGCAGCCGCAGAACCCTCTGGAATAGGGCTCAGCGGGCGTGACTCGTCATCACGAGGGGGAGAAGGGCTAAGTCGGAGCGGCGAAGAGATGCTAGAACCACTCTAGGGGACCTCCACCACAGCACTGCCAAGAGAAACTAAAACAATGCAAGGAAGAATAAGTTGCAGAGGAAAAAGAGGCTTACGCATCCGAGGTCAGGGGATCCTTGGGTTTCCGAGCCCTTCGTGCTGGGGCCTTGCCTGCTGGCTTGGAGGCGGTTTTGTCTCTGGACTTCTTTCGCTTTTTTGCAGGCTGAGAAGGTCCAGAGGAGGAACTTGATGCAGCTCCACGCCTCTTCTTCGGCGCTACCGGAACAGGTTCACCCGTAGCAAGGGGAGGGTCCTCGTGGATCTGCCCACCGGGGTTAGCTGATGCCGGAAAAGCATAAGAAAGGGGTACAGCGTCAATAGCTTCCATCACCTCGATATCCGAGTCATCTTCATCATCGGGCCAATCTCTAATAGAAGAGAGTTTACCGGTGGGCCGCTTAGTCACGTCGGCCATTGGGAGGAACATCTCCTGGTCCGGTTCTTCCTCGTCCGAGCTTTCCTGGTCAGGCGCACATTTGAGGGTGGGATCGGTACCATCCTCGATAGTTTGCTGAAGGAATTGCTAAGGGAGAAAAAAGACAACAGAGTTAAAAATACAACGGCAACCGACATAAGGTTTAATTCGGAGAAAGTTGGTGGCACGAAGCTTACCACGGGAGGAAGCCTATCCCGGCAATAATGCTCAATTCCCCACGTCCACTCAGAGGAGAAGTCCTTGTGGGTGGTGAAGAGCGCCTTGACCCGGCGGTAGATTTCTATGTTGCTAAGCTCGAAGGACGAGGTCCGGTTGGGGTCGCGGCCCCAGCTCATGTGGCACACCTTGTGAGTGCGCTTCTGGAGAGGGGAGATTCGGTTGCGGACCAATGTGATCATGGCGTCCTCGTTGCGCAACCCGAGCTCCTTCACCTCCTTGAACCTTTTATTGACCTGGTTGGCCAAGAATGTGGGCTTCTTGGGGACAACGTCCCATAACTCCGGGTTAGGAGGACCCGGAGCATAGGGGCGAAGCCGGATCAAATCTTCAGTACCTTCATTCCGAACATAGAAGAAGGTCCGGGCCCATCCTTTGCAGGAATCCAGCCTGGTAACCCGGGGAAAGACAGAGAACCTCCGGGGTGAGATGGACGCAGCTCTGAATTGAGTGAGCTGCTTGTCCTCCGGATCAGTTGAATGCTCGGAATGACATGACGACGAAGGCTAAAAAACCGGATCCACAGCTCCTTCGTGGGCCATAGTCCGGCATAGCCTTCGATCATGGAGGCGAAAGCAGAAAGAGAAGTAATTGCGTTGGCAGGAAGGTGGTGCGGTTGGAGTTCATAGGTATTCAACCAATCGTGGAAAAAGTCGCTAACTGGTAAACCGAACCCCCGCTGGAAGTGTGACAAGAACACCACAAACTCACCCGGATTGGGTGAGGGGGCGAGGTCGGCAGAGGCAAGGCACGCAGTGACTCCGGCGGGGATGCGCCTGGTGCGGTAGAGCCAGTCCAGGTCGTCCTGGCAGACCCAGGAGCCAGCCCACGCACTGTGGTCCGCCGTCGCGGTGTCCTCCTCCATCTCCTGCTCAGCAACGACGAGCTCCTCTTCTGTCATCTCCAGTTTGTTGCCCTCACTGTCGCTAGCAGTGGCCTAGATTGACAGTGACCCGTGGCGGAGGAGGTGCGCAGTAGTGGCGGCGATGCAGAGCCGTGGGGAAGCAGTGCGGCGGCGGCGCTGCTACTTAGAAGCAGTGGCGGCGGCGCTGTCGCGGGGAAGACGAAGAAGAAGAAGAGCTAGAGGCAGAGGGGCGTGAAAGGGGAAAAGACCTAAGAGGTACGCCCCTCCCCTATTTAACCACTCCCTCGAGGGGGAAGTGGGATCGTGTCATGCGGGTGCGCCACACGGTGTGGCCGTGTATAGCCTGCATCGACCAATCAGCAGCTATCCACACGGAAGGCCACAGCGTGTAGCTGATCCCATGATGTGACGCACTGATGCGGTTAACGAGGAGGCGGGCGTGACGTGACCCGCGCGTAGTGATAACTGACAATTACTACGGCGGTTACTGTGGCTAGCCCTTAAAATGAGGCAACCTGATGATTAGCCTCCACGTGGGTTAGCGTACGAGAGAAGGAAAGAAGACCCGGATGAGACCATGGTAACCCGGCCAGCAAGTGAAAACTTGGAATGTGCCAAAGGAAGGTAAAACCATGAGGTCCGAGTTAAGGTGGTAACCCGACCAGCAAGTGAGAACTTGGAACGTACCAAGGGAACATAAATCCATACAACCCAAGATAGGGAGATAACTCGGGAATAACATTCAAACCTCAATAAAATTGAACCTGATGTGGCCTTAGCAGCCAAGGCAGCTAAGACTGCACCAGCTTCGGGGACTAATGTTGGGGGGATACCCCCGGGTAGGGTCACGCCGGGGTACAAAGGCCGAGTTAGCCGAGGTTCGGCAAGGCTAAAGCGGATGCTGGCCGAGTTACCTCAAGGAAGGCCGAATCTCGGGGTAATCTGGACCAGGGGGTGTCCACCTAACTGAGTCTCATCCGACTTAAGCAGTGAGCCGGATAGATGAATCTAACTTGTATGCAGGAACAGGTGTGACCGGATCCTCCACGATCTGGGTCATAGCAAGCTTCTAGCAGAAGGAAGGAATCTCGCTGGTCAAAAGTAACCCCAGTACGCACTGCATGAGCAAAGCGGACAGGAGCAGGACCTCTGAGGTGTGGCCGACAGAGGTGACGACGCCCGTGTCAGCTGACGCAGGCGCCGCAGAGGCCCACGTAGCCTCTACATGGGTGACGCAGGGGAAAAGCACCTCGGTCGGTTTGCTATTTTTGGAGGAGAATATGCCTCCACGTATGCCCTAAGTGGAGACCTAGCCACCCCTATATAAGGAGGGCTAGGGCCTCTGTAGAAGGGGCTGGGTTATTCTGATTGGTTTTAGGTTCTAAGGATTGATCTCTGGTTGGTCTTGTACGGGTTAACTGTGGGTGAGTAAGAGAGTTCCTTCTTCCTCCTCTCGCCAATACGCCTCTAGGAGCACTTGTAACCTTGGAATTGAATCAAATATGAACCTTCTGTGTGGGGAATCACCTCACTATCCCTCCCTGGATTCCCCTAGTGCTATTAGTCCCCACCTTTAGCCTATCCATGGCATCTGCCGTGACACCACCACGACATTCGGGGGAAAGAAAGTCTCTGTTTCGGCACCCTGCCGGGACGAGGAAGTGTCCCTGGAGCCATCTCCATCGATCTCCACCATCATCTTCATCGACCATCCATGTTTCCCCCATCTATGAGTGAGTAATCCCCCGCTGTAGGCTATGGGGATGGTAGGGAATGGATGAGATCGTTCATCTAATGGCATCAAATTGTTAGGGCATGGTGCCTAGTATCTTTTATTAGTGCTTTATGACTTTGTTGCGACTTGTTGTGCTTAATGCTTGTCACTAGGGCCCGAGTGCCATGATTCCAGATCTGAACATAGTATTGATTCATTATGATAGTATTGTTCTTGGTCTTATCTGAAAGTTGTATACACACGTCGTTGTCCGGAACCTATGGCCCCAAAGTGATAGAAATCGGGATAACCGGAAGGGAAAGGCTTTGATGTGAGGATCACATGTGTTCACGGAGTGTTAGTGCTTTGCTCCGGTGCTCTATTAAAAGGAGCACCTTAATTGCCAGTAGTTCCCTAGAGGCCCCGTTGCAAACGGGCTGGCAGGACAAAAGATGTTGTGCAACTTCTCATTGCGAGCACGTATGACTATATATGGAACACATGCATAGGATTGTCTAGTACTTGGATGCTTTATCTTATTTATCTGCAATTGCCCTATGTTCTGATTGCTATTTGAATTGTCTTGTCCATGCAACGCCCGTCCATCCATCCATATGCCTACCGCACTCGAATCCCACTGTTTACTGCTTTTGTTACTATTGTCTTTGCTTTACTACTTCTATTACTTTGCTATTCCTACTACAAAACTGTTGCTAGTGATAAACTGCTGTGAGCAAGATTGTTTTCTAGGTGCAGCTGAATTGACAACTCAGTTGTTAAGGCTTATAAATATTCTTTGGATCCCCTTGTGTCGAATCAATAAATTGGGTTTCACTTCCCTCGAAAATACTGTGATACACCCCCTATACTTATGGGTCATCAATCGTCAATACCAAAGGTATTACCTATCCTATGAGAGCAGCTCATTTTGTGTTTGCCTAAGCATTGTGCACTTGTCCTTGGAAAGTGAGAGTGTGAGAGCAAATACAAGAGTTAACATAGTAGTATAGAAAGGGAGAATAAGAATCAAAAAAAGAGAGAAAAAGAAAAGGCAAAAGAAAAATAGAAGGATACATAGTCTACCAATACAAAGAGAGTCTCAAGCTTGTAAGCAAAGAGAGAAAAAGAGCGCGACCGAGGCAAGTGCACAAATCCGTTGATTATTTCTCTTTTGGCGAAGGAGTTATGGTCTCTCCTTGCGTTGGCACGACACCGAGCGTAATCTTCATTAGGACCTTTTGTGCTCATTTTCATAGTCGTGCTAACCACATCCGTCTCCGCGTGTGTGTATCTTTGTGTTTTGTAGATCGTTTCCTTTTTTCTTTGATCTTTGGTTCTCTACCACTTTTGACAATAACCTTTTCTTTGGATCGTTTTGTTTGGTTTTCCACAACCCTAACCTTCCACCCACAGCTTTTGAGCGTTAGTTCTTTCTTTAGTGTGAGTTTTCTTTGCGATTCCACTTTGCATGCTTATAGCTCTCACTTGTGGTTTCTAGCTTGGTGCAATTCCCAAGGTGAGGTACAAGGCTAACACCACCATTTTCCACTTCCATATACAATACTTGTGTGTTTTGCATGATGGATAGGCATGGTGAGTCGAGCCAACCACCTCCTCAAGAAGAAGAACATGGACCGTACATGACGCGTGCAAGTCATTTCATCGTCCGACAAGAGTTCCGTGAACGTTGCCAAGCCCTTGAGACGCGACAAGATGAACAATTTGGCGAGACGCAAGCCGAGTTCAAGAACATTGACAACCTCTTCGACGGCCTAGAACGACAAATGCATGCAATGCATCATAACTTTGGCCATCAAAATGAAGTGCTTCAACGCTCCGTCGCTGAAACAAATGGCAATCTTCGATGCCTCATCGATGGTATGGCAAGACCACGTTCACGCGCATCAAGCTCTTCAAGTTCTTCGCGTCGTCATGCACCTCTTCAAGAAGATCTACATCCAAGTGCTCCAAGAGGTAATGATGCCCCCGTGGTTGAAGATGGAAGTTCTTCGAACTATGTACCTTCCCCACGGCACGCCGCAAAATCAAGCTATGATGGTGATTTCTCTTTAAGGCCACGAGCAAGGCAAGAAGCACACCGTCATCATGCAAGGGCATTAGTGATCCAACAAGAGCAACCACAAGAAGAACCACAAGTGCAACCGTGAGTCTACCACCATCGACCGCGACACCTACTTGACACAACAAGTGATGACTCCAATTTGGAGAATCAAGCTCGTCATCGACGTGAAGCTCTCCAAGATCCTCCTCCTCGTCATCAACGTCATGAACGTCCGCACCGACACCATGGTCATCACGAGGGGCCTTCTCCACCTCAACCAAACTTGGAGTGTCAAGTGAAACAAGTTGAGCGACGCACACCACGTCAAGAGGCTCATGACCATGATCTTCGCCGTGAGGCCCATGTGCCTAACCAACATCACCAACCAAGGAACGAGCCTCCTCTTCGTCATCAACCGCGTCATGAGGCTCCACATCCTCAACAACCTCATGGGGCCCAAGTGCCTCAACACCGTCAACAACCCCGCCAAGAGCAAGAGCAAGCGCCTCAACAACAATATCAAGAGCAAGCTCCGCAACAAGGACGCGAGAACCAAGTTCCACCTCCCCAACTACAAGATCATCAACAAGGTCACCAAGCTCATCGCAATGACCGCAATGATGAAGAAACTTTCGGCAAGCTCAAGTTCACAATGCCCAAGTTCACCAAATCCAATGACCCCGAAGAATACCTCTCGTGGGCACTCAAAGTCGACAAGATCTTCCGCATGCACAATTATAGCAACGAGAAGATGGTCGCCATGGCTCCGCTTGAGTTTGATGATTACACCAACCTTTGGTGGGAACAAGTTCAAGTTGCTCGTGACACATGGCAAGAGCCGCCAATCACAACTTGGCATGACATGAAGGCTCACATGAGATCCCGGTTCGTCCCCGCGCACTACACACGTGACCTCTTCAACAACCTTCAATCGCTTCACCAAGGGACAAAGACCATGGAAGAGTATTTCAAAGAAATGGAACTCAACCTGATCCGCACCAACATTGATGAGCACATGGAGCAAACTATGGCATGCTTCCTTATTGGGTTGAACCACCCAATCAAGCGCATCATCGAGTTCCAAACCTACAAGGACATGGTTGAGCTTGTGCACATCGCAACAAAGGCTGAACGTCAAGTGCAAGAGGACATCAAGTACAAAAATCCCAAGACGTATTTCACCTACAAGCAAGCTTCAACCGCTACACCAACAACCTTCAATGGAAGCTCCTCAAGTACCTCCAATCCTTCCTTCAAGCCCACACTTCCTCAAGGAAAACTGCCCCCAAGTGGCAAACAAACAAAGAGTGATACACCCTTCAACGGTGAATGCTACAAGTGTGGAGGTAAAGGACACAAGTTGGCCGAATGTGGAAACAAGAAAGTCTTGTTCATCCATGACAATGGTGATGAAGAGTACTTGAGTGAAGATGAATTTCATGCCCAAGTCAAGGAAGCAATGGCAATGCAACGAGTGGAAGATGATCAAGAACTCATGTGTGAACATGACGCAAGTCCATCGCTTGTCATCACAAGAATCTTGACCACTTAAGCACAAGATCATGAAGACCAACGCTCCAATATCTTCCAAACACGAGCCGGCATCAATGGAAAATCTATCAAGGTGATCATTGACAGAGGGAGTTGCCACAACCTTGCTAGCACCGAGTTGTGTGAAAATCTCAACCTCACCCTCCATCCGCACAAGCACCCCTACCATGTGCAATGGCTAAGTGACCAAGGGTCCGTTAAGATCAAGCATACCGTATCGGTCTCCTTCGCCATTGGTCCTTACAAAGACACGGTGGAGTGCGATGTGGTTCCTATGACAGTTTGCCACATGCTTCTTGGTCGACCATGGCAATTTGACAAGGCTGCTCAACATGATGGTCGCACCAATGTATACACCTTCAAATGGCTCAACAAAACATGTGTTTTGCAACCAATGACTCCTAGCCAAATAATTGCGGACAATGCAAAGGCTTTAGCGAGGGCGCAAAGCACAACACCTACTTGTGAGAAGAGCGGTGAGAGAGAGAACCACCTCAGAGTGAGTGAGAGCCACAAGCCAAACTCGAGCGGAAAAACTAAGAGTGTTCTCCTTGCCACCAAACATGAGATGAGAGATGTTCGGAACAACCCATCCATTTTGCACTATGTCCTCCTTTGCAAGGGACTAGCGCAAGGAACTAATGAATTAACCAATGTTCCTCTATCTTTGGTGAATGTTTTGCAGGAATTCAAGGACGTGTTCCCTGAAGAGCTTCCACATGGACTACCTCCTCTTCGCGGCATCAAACATCCCATTGAACTCATCCCCGGTGCACCACTTCCAAACCATGCCGCTTATCGCACGAACCCGGAGGAGACAAAGGAGATTGAACATCAAATCAACCAACTCATCTCCAAAGGTTTGATCCAAGTTAGCATTAGCCCAAGTGTCGTACCCGTGATTCTTGTTCCAAAGACGGATGATACGTTACGGTTATGCATGGACTGCCGTCCAATTAATGCTATCACCGTGCGTTATCGACATCCCATACCACGTCTCGATGACATGCTTGATGAGTTGTGTGGAGCCACTATTTTTTCGAAAATTGATCTTCGTAGTGGTTACCATCAGATACGCATGGCTAAAGGTGATGAGTGGAAAACCGCCTTCAAGACCAAACTTGGTCTCTATGAATGGTTGGTTATGCCCTTTGGCTTATCTAATGCCCCATCCACCTTCGTGCGTCTTATGAATCACATCTTGTGTTCTCTCATTGGAAAAAGTGTTGTTGTCTATTTCGATGATATTCTTGTTTATAGCAAATCACTTGAAGACCATATAACACATGTCAAGGAAGTTTTGCAAATCCTCCGACATGAAAAGCTTTATGCTAATCTTCCCAAGTGTACGTTTGCTAAAGACAAGTGGATTTTTCTTGGATTTTTCGTTTCTTCAAAGGGATTGAAGTTGATGTTTCCAAGGTAAAGGACATACGAGATTGGCCCATCCCAACAAATGTGAGTGAACTCCGAAGTTTTCATGGGTTGGCCGGTTTCTATCGTTGCTTTGTGAAAGACTTTTCAACCATTGCTTGTCCCCTCAATGAATTGACCAAAAAGAATGTCACCTTCGTGTGGGGCAAGGCACAACAAAAAGCTTTTTATGAACTTAAAAAGAGGCTCACCGAAGCACCTCTTCTTGCGCTACCGGATTTTCGCTAAAACTTTTGAGATAGAGTGTGATGCTAGTGGTATTGGCATTGGAGGAGTCCTTATGCAAAACGGACGTCTTATAGCCTACCATAGCGAGAAACTTGATGGTGCTCACCTTAACTATCCAATTTATGACAAAGAGCTTTTTGCCTTTGTTTGAGTCCTTCAAGTTTGGCAACACTACCTATGGCCCAAAGAATTTATCATACATTCCGACCATGAGTCGTTGAAATACCTCAAAGGGCAAGCCAACTTGAGTAAGAGAGACGCTAAGTGGGTTGAGTTCATGGAGTCTTTTCCGTATATTGTCAAGTATAAGAAGGTCAAAGATAATGTAGTTGTGGACGCTTTGTCTTGCAAACACACAAGCCTTCTTACTAGACTCGAAATCAACGTGTTGGGTCTTGAGGAAATAAAATCCTTGTATGCTTCCGACCCGTTCTTTGAACCAATTTTTGCAAAGTGCTCCATTGACAAAGGAGTTGATGATTTCTATTTGCATAAGGGCTTTCTATTTAAACAAAACAAGTTATACATTCCGAAGTCATCGTTTCAACTTTTGCTTCTCCAAGAATCTCATGGTGGAGGCCTCATGGGTCACTTTGGCTGCGACAAGACATTGGACATGCTCTCCACTCACTACTTTTGGCCCAAGATGAAGCGCGACGTGGAGCGCTATGTTCAACGATGCACGACATGTATTCAAGCTAAGTCGCAAGCTAACCCTTATGGTCTTTATATGCCATTGCCTATTTCGCATACACCTTGGTTCGACATTAGCATGGATTTTGTGTTAGGATTACCTAGATCTAAGCATGATAATAATTCTATATTTGTTGTCGTGGATCGCTTTTCCAAAATGGCACACTTCATACCGTGCCATAAGACCGACGATGCTTCACATGTTGCAAATTTGTTTTTCAGGGAAATCGTCCGTCTTCACGATGTGCCAAGAACAATCGTCTCCGACCGCTACGTCAAATTCATGAGCTACTTATGGAAGACCCTAATGGCCAAGCTCGGCGTCAAGGTCCTCTTTTCATCTGCGTCGCATCCTCAAACCGATGGACAAACTGAAGTTGTCGACCGAAGCCTCGGAACTCTTCTACGTGTGTTGATCAAGAAAAACTTGAAGGATTGGTAGGAATGCATTCCCCATGCCGAGTTTGCCTACAACCGAGCCAATCACTCAACAACCAAGATGAGTCCATTCATGATCGTCTATGGTTTCGAGCCCCTCACCGCACTCGACATACTACCACTACCTTTCCATGAGCGCACAAACATGGACGTTGAGAAGCGCGCACAAGCTATGAAGAAGCTTCATGAAGAAACAAGAGCAACAATCGAGCAACAAGTCCTTCTCATAAACCACCACTAGTGTCGTTGCATGTGGTTTATGAGAACAAACATGCAATGACTATAGTTGTGGTCTATGAAAAGAGCACATATGCAATGACTCTAGTGGTGATTGAGGAAAAGAACACACATGCAATGACATGCAATGACACTGGTGGATCCATGTGGTTTAGGAAAGGAACACACATGAAATGACACTAGTGGTGGTTTATGAAAAGTACACACATGCAAATGACACTGGTGGATCCACGTGGTTTAGTAAAATAACACACATGCAATGACACTAGTGGTGGTTTAGGAAAAGAACACACATGCAATGTCTCTAGTTGTGGTTTAGGAAAAGAACAAACATGCATTGACTCTAGTGGTGGTTTATGAAAAGGACACACATGCATTGACACTGGTGGATCCATGTGGTTTAGTAAAATCACACATGCAATGACACTAGTGGTTGTATGGGAAAATAACACACATGCAAAGACATGCAATGACATTGGTGGATCCATGTGGTTTAGGAAAGAAACACACAAGCAATGACAATGGTGGTGGTCACTGAAAATAACACACATGCAAATGACTCTGGTGGATCCATGTGGTTTATGGAAATAACACACATGCAATGACACTTATGGTGGTTTATGAAAAGAACACACATGCAATTACTATAGTTGTGGTTGATGAAAATAACAAACATGCAATGACTATAGTTGTGGTTTATGAAAAGAACACACATGCAATAACACTGGTGGATCCATGTGGTTTATGAAAAGACCAAACATGAAATGACACTGGTGGTGCTTTATGAGAAGAACACACATGCAATGACACTACTGGTGGTTTAGGAAAAGAACACACATGCAAAGACATGTAATGACACTGGTGAATTCATGTGGTTTAGGAAAGGAACACACATGCAATGACACTGGTGGTGGTTAATGAAAAGAACAGACATGCAAATGACTCTGGTGGATCCATGTGGTTTATGGAAAGAACACACATGCAATGACTATAGTTGTGGTTTAGGAAAAGAACTCACATGCAAAGACACTGGTGGATCCATGTGGTTTAGGAAAAGAACAAACATGGAATGACCCTAGTTGTGGTTTATGAAAAGTGCACACATGCAATGACTCTAGTGGTGGTTTAGGAAAAGAACACACATGGATGACACTGGTGGATCCATGTGATTTAGTAAAATAACACACATGCAATGGCACTAGTGGTGGTTTAGGAAAAGAACACATAAGCAATGTGTCTAGTTGTGGTTTAGGAAAAGAACAAACATGCAATGACTCTAGTGGTGGTTTATGAAAGTGGTCTGATGTGGTGGATCCATGTGGTTTAGGAAAGGAACACACATGCAAATGACTCTGGTGGATCCATGTGGTTTATGGAAAGAATACACATGCAGTGACACTGGAGGTGGTTTATGACAAGAACACACATGCAAAGACTCTAGTTGTGGTACCATGTGGTTTATGAAAAGAACAAACATGCAATGACTATAGTTGTGGTTTATGAAAAGAACACACATGTAATGACTCTAGTGGATCCAAGTGGTTTATGAAAAGAACACACATGCAATGACACTAGTGGTGGTTTAGGAAAAGAACATACATGCAATGACACTAGTGGTGGTTTAGCAAAAGAACACACATGCAAAGACATTCAATGACACTGGTGGATCCATGCGGTTTAGGAAAGGAACACACATGCAATGACACTGGTGGTGGTTAATGAAAAGAACACACATGCAAATGACTATGGTGGATCCATATGGTTTATGGAAAGAACACACATGCAATGAATCTAGTGGTGGTTTGGTAAAAGAACACACATGTATGGACACTAGTGGATCCATGTGGTTTATGAAAATAACAAACATGCAATGACTCTAGTTGTGGTTTATGAAAAGTAACGCATGCCATGACTCTAGTGGTGGTTTAGGAAAACAACACACATGCAATGACACTGGTGGATCCATGTGGTTTAGTATAATAACACACATGCAATGACACTAGTGGTGGTTTAGAAAAATAACCCAAATGCAATGTCTCTAGTTGTGGTTTAGGAAAAGAACCAACATGCAATGACTCTAGTGGTGGTTTATGAAAAGGACACAAATGCATTGACACTAGTGGATCCATGTGGTTTAGTAAAATAACACACATGCAATGACACTAGTGGTGGTTTAGGAAAAGAACACACATGCAAAGACATGTAATGACACTGGTGGAACAATGTGGTTTACGAAAGGAACACATGCGATGATACTGCTGGTGGTCATTGAAAATAACACAAATGCAAATGATATTGGTGGATCCATGTGTTTTATGGAAAGAACACACATGCAATGACACTGGTGGTGGTTTATGAAAAGAACACACATCCAATGACTCTAATTGTGGTTCCATGTGGTTTATGAAAAGAACAAACATGCAATGACTATAGTTGTGGTTTATGAAAAGAACACACATGCAATGACTCTAGTGGATCCGTTTGGTTTATGAAAAGAACAAACATGCAATGACACTGGTGGTGGTTTATGAAAAGAACACACATGCAATGACACTAGTGGTGTGAGACGTCCAAAACGTATCTACTTTCTTGGACACTTTTGCTATTGTTTCTCCTCAAAACTTGTGTGATTTGGATGCAACTAACGCGGACTGACGCTGTTTTTAGTAGAATTGCCTTGGTGTCTACTTTTTGTGCAGAAAATCAACTATCAGGAAAAATCCTAGAAAATATGCCAAAACTCCTATTTCACCCGAAGACTCCAGGAGCCAGAATACGAGACGGAGAAGAGCCAGGGGGTGGACACACCACTTGGTGGCGTGGGCCAGGCCAGGCCGCGCCAGGGGGTGGTGTGGGCCCCCCAGGCACCCCCTCGGTCTCCCTCTTCGCCTATAAGAAGCCTTCTGACCTAAAAACTCCGGGGGGTTTGACGTTTTTCCAGAAGGAGTTCCGCTCCGCCGCCACCACCATATTCCACGAAATAGCACCAGAAACTTCGTTCTGGCACCCTGTCGGGACGGGGAATTGGAGGATATCATCGCCATCATCATCACCATCGCTTCTCCATCGACCATCCATGTTTCCCCCATCTATGAGTGAGTAATCCCCCGCTGTAGGCTATGGGGATGGTAGGGATTGGGTGAGATCGTTTATGTAATGGCATCGGATTGTTAGGGCATGGTGCCTAGTATCTTTTATTAGTGCTTTATGACTTTGTTGCGACTTGTTGTGCTTAATGCTTGTCACTAGGGCCCGAGTGCCATGATTTTAGATCTGAACATGTTATTGATTCATTATGATAGTATTGTTTATGGTCTTATCTACAAGTTGTATGCACACGTTGTTGTCCGGAACCAAAGGCCCCGAAGTGACAGAAATCGGGATAATCGGAGGGAATGGCTTTGATGTGAGGATCACATGTGTTCACGGAGTGTTAATGCTTTGCTCCGGTGCTCTATTAAAAGGAGCACCTTAATTGCCAGTAGTTCCCTTGAGGCCCCGCTGCAAACGGGCTGGCGGGACAAAAGATGTTGTGCAAGTTCTCATTGTGAGCACGTATGACTATATATGGAACACATGCCTAGGATTATCTAGTACTTGGATGCTTTATCTTATTTATCTGCAATTGCCCTATGTTCTGATTGCTATGTGAATTGTCTTGTCCATGCAACGCTCGTCCATCCATCCCTATGCCTACCGCACTTGAATCCCACTGTTTACTGCTATTGTTACTGCTGTCTTTACTTTACTATTGTTGTTGCTTTGCTATTCCTACTACAAAACGGTTGCTACTGATAAACTGATGTGAGCAAGATTGTTTGCAGGTGCAGCTGAATTGACAACTCAGTTGTTAAGGCTTATAAATATTCTTTGGCTCCCCTTGTGTCGAGTCAATAAATTGGGTTTCACTTCCCTCGAAAATACTGCGATACACCCCCTATACTTGTGGGTCATCAAGACTATTTTCTGGCGCCGTTGCCGGGGAGCATAGCTTTATTTATCAAGTTCACTTGGATTCTCTAATGTTCAATGCTATCCATCCATCATGAGTAAGTCTCGTGATGGCAAGTTTCCTATTTTACCATCCACTACAAGAAGAGGTACGGTTCTGAACACCTCTGCTGCTCTTGATTCACCATCTGTTATAAGTAAGCTCGTTACACCACCACATACACATGCTACACACACTACTACTACTGATGAATCTGAAACTTCTGATGCTTATGATGCTACTTCTACTATGCTTGATAAGAGTGGTTCATTATGTCCTTTCCTAGATGCTACGATTGCTAGAACTATAGCTGGAAATACCAAAACTCCTAATGAAGACACTACGACACCTGTTAGTTCACCTGAGTCTAGTGAAAGTTATGATATTGAAGATGGTTATGTTGAGATGACCGATGAATTTATTAAAGAATGTAAAAACACCCATGATAGGAGTGCTGCTAAGAGTCTCCTTGAGAGGCGTACTATTAGATCCAAATTGTCTCCTATTGCTAAGTTTGCTGCTTCTGTTGGGAATATGCCCTAGAGGCAATCATGTATGATGTTATTTCCAATGTATTCATAAAGTTATTGTCCATGTATGAACTACTGATATAAATCATTGAATATGTGATTCGATTGTGGAACTATATATTCATGTTGTTTATACTGATTATCCTTGGTCGTTGAGGTTGTGCTAGACACACAACTTAGACTAATGTGAAAGTCGGATGATGACTCGGTTCCACTTGTCATGGGCATAGAGATGCTATTCCGACTTACACGAATTCGGCTAAAGAGTTTAGCGAGTCGGACTGACCCATATTGTGATACAACGAGTAAGTCGTCATTTGTATATCTCAATCAATGTAATCCTTAGACCTGAGGTTATTGCACAATCCAAGTTGAGGATCACCGACTTAGGTTCTGTCAAACGTTGTTCCGTCACTGGGCAGTTATAAAGGCAGAGTTCGGGTCAACTAAGAATCAAGCTGCGTGATGTGAATAACCGAGATGGGATTTTGCCCCTCCGTCTGGAGAGATATTCTCTGGGCCCTCTCGGAAGATATGATTCGGAAAGCATGGCCATGCGTGAATCGGTTAAGTGTAACCGAGGCAACCGACTAAGAGTTAGTCGGATGAATCACTTATCTCGGATCGAGAAAGAGAGTTGGACTATTTAAGGGATGACGATCATTCACCTATAGTCCGACAAGGTATATCGTGAGGCAAAAGGGACTTAGACGAAAGTCGCATTGGAAGGTATGTCGTCATGACTCTTTGGTACTTGGGAGTTGGCACGTTCTGCTAGGAGCCGCTACCAACTGATCGGTCACGAGTGAGACTAGGATCGTGTCCGGGTCACCATGAGCCTGTCGGGTCACACACTTAAGAGCGGGAGCATATTTGGGTTGGACCGGAAAAAAACGGGCAGAGTCAGTGAGTTGGACTCATAGTAACTAATATAGGCCTTTTAGTTAATGGGCCACAAGTGAGTGGAGCCCACTTTCACTCCCTATATAAGCTGGGGAGCAGGTGCTTAGAGCACATGGTTAGGTCACTCCATGTGTTGGAAACCCTAGCTCCAGTCCAATCCGCTATCGGGTAAAATTGTTTTATCCGATGACGAAATCTATGTTCGAAATGCAGATGAGATCTGCGTTTTTCGGAAAAATCATCGGGCGCTGCCCCTTCGATCCCCACCCGCTATCCGGCTAGCGGGACCGCCGGCTTCACCCTGTCGTAGCGCCTTAGATGTCGTTGCGAGTTTCACAACGCCGGTAGATATCATGTCTATGCATAACTTGTTTTTGCAGGATGATGTTGTGAATGGTATGGCTTATGTGCATGTGATGTGTGTAATCCATACGTGATCTGCGTATCATGGTTTTTGTCAGCCGGCTAGAGCCTAGGTGCTGTCATCTTATTGTATAACGACCTGCGTGTCGAATTCTCTATGTAATTTACATTACTAGCTAGTGTAGCTGTTTGGAGAACCCGGATGGCATGCAAGTCGGTGTACAAGTCGGCTACATGGAGTAAGACGGCACGTGACAAGAGTTGACACGAGTCGGATTACAGGTTTGGTGGAGATCGAGATAGCCATGAAGAGAGCCATACCATTTCACATTATAATTGCTTTATTTTGTGTTACTGTTATGTCTCTGTTTTACCTCTATTAGATAGTTGGTAGAAAGTAATCCCTCAAAGAAGGTCTAGTCGGTTTCCCCGCCAGTGCTGCACCATCACAAGTCAGACATTTTTGGTAGTGGGCTCATAAAATTGAGGTGCTATCAATTCTTCCCGACTAGGTGGGTTCGAGTCGGACTCTTACAGCGGAAACACATGGTAATCTAGACGGGTCTATCACAACGGTTGTGGGACTTGGGGAAAAGTCGGATGGGAGCCGGGGCATGTGATGCCACCCATCCAACAGGAGTCATATGAGATACGATTGGCAAGGAGTTGTCTACCTAGATCACTTGACGGCTAGCGGTGATGCTAAAGCTCACTAGTCGACTTACTTATTTAGGGTCCTAAATCACTAAGTAACCATCGGAGGGGTGTTGGTTCTAGTGGGAGCATAAGTATTAAAGTGTTTAATATACTTTCTCTTTTATGGATACATGTCTTAAGTGTTTTGCATATTTTTCTATTGTAGATCAATGGCACCTAGCAGTCTTCCTCAGATTTCCAGTTTTGCTTTGAGAACCATCTTAGAGAAAGATAAGCTAAATGGAACTAACTTCACCAACTGGTATCGTAATCTGAGAATTGTTCTCAAGCAAGAAAAGAGGGACCATGTCCTAGACAACCCACTTCTAGATGAGCCGAATGAGAATGCGACTGTCGCAGCTACCAATGCCTACCGTCAGATTTGTGATGAATCCACGGAGATTAGCTGTCTTATGCTTGCTCACATGGAACCGGACTTGCAGCAGCATTTCGAGAATGTTGAGGCCTACGATATGATCGAAAGCCTCAAAAGTATGTTCCAGGCTCAGGCAAAGACTGAGAGGTATCAAGTCTCTCAGGCCTTGTTGAGCTGCAAGCTTAAGGATGGTGATCCACTGAGTCCGCATGTGATCAAGATGGTTGGTTACGTGCAGTCTCTGGAAAGGCTGGGCTACCCCATTAGCGAAGAGTTTGCTACGGACATAATTCCGAACTCTCTTCCTAGTGCGTATGGTCAGTTCATATCGAACTACCACATGCATGGTATGGATAAGAAGCTCATTGAATTACATGGGATGCTCAAGCAGGCTGAGGCGGATCTCAAGAAAGGTGCCAGTCAAGTGTTGATGGTACAGAATAAGGCTAAGTTCAAGAAGAGTTCTTGGACTAAGAAGAAGAAGGCTAAGTCGGGAGGTAAGGCTGAGGACCCGGTCCAAAGCGCTTCCTCGGGGACTAAGCCATCTCCTACAGCCGGATCCACTTGCTTATACTGCAAGGCGGATGGCCACTGGAAGAGGAATTGCAACAAGTATCTAGCTAATAAAGCCAAGAGTGGAGGTGTGACTTCCGGCTCAGGTACGCTTGTTTGCAATGTTATAGACATTTATCTTGCTGACGCACCTGGTAGTTCTTGGGTATATGATACCGGATCAGTTATTCACATCTGCAACTCATTGCAGGGACTGGTAAGAACTAGGAGCGTGGGGAGAGGCGAGGTTGACATTCGAGTCGGCAACAAAGCGAGAGTCGATGCGTTGGAAGTCGGCACAATGCAACTTCATTTACCTTCCGGATTCTTAATGGAGCTGAATAATTGTTATTATGTTCCAGTGCTTAGTCGAAACATTATTTCTGCCTCATGTTTGATGAGACAAGGCTATGAGTCGAATATTAAGAATAATGGTTGTTCTTTATATTTGAATGATATGTTTCATGGCTTTGCACCCGTCCAGGACGGGTTATTTATTTTGAATCTTGATAGTGAATCTATCTATAACATAAATGTGAAAAGGTTAAAACGAAATGATCTAAATATGACTTACTTTTGGCATTGTCGGCTTGGTCATATAAGTTGGAAACGCATGAAGAAGCTCCATGATGATGGACTCCTAACTTCGTTCGACTTGGAGTTGTTCGAGACATGTGAATCCTGCCTACTCGGCAAGATGACCAAGACACCTTTTGCAAAGAGTGGTGAAAGGGCGTCCGACTTATTGGGACTAGTACATAGTGATGTATGTGGCCCGATGAGCACGACAGCCAGAGGTGGTTATGAGTACTTCATTACATTCACTGATGATTTGAGTAGGTACCGATATATCTACTTGATGAAACATAAGTAGGATGCCTTTGAAAAGTTCAAGGAATTCCAGAATGAGGTACAGAATCAACTTGGCAAGAAAATAAAGTTTCTTCAGTCGGACCGAGGAGGCGAGTACATGAGCCATGAGTTTGATGACCATCTGAAGAGTTGTGGAATAGTTCCCCAGCTCACTCCTCCAGGAACGCCACAGAGAAACGGTGTGTCGGAAAGGAGAAATCGGACCTTGTTGGACATGGTACGATCAATGATGAGTCGGACAGACCTGCCTTTATCATTTTGGGGTTATTGTCTAGAAACTGCAGCGTTCACACTAAACAGGGTACCATCAAAGTCAGTAGAGAAGACACCGCATGAAATGTGGACTGGCAAGAAGCCGAGCTTGTCTTTTCTTAATATTTGGGGTTGTGAAGCTTTTGTCAAGCGACTTCAGTCGGACAAGCTTACAACTAAGTCAGATAAGTGTATTTTTGTAGGATATCCGAGGGAAACCTTGGGTTACTACTTCTATAACCGAGAAGAGGGCAAAGTGTTTGTCGCTCGGAACGGTGTCTTCCTTGAAAAAGAGTTTCTCAGTCGGGGAGTCAGTGGGAGCACGGTGCAACTCGAAGAAATTCGGGAGGTACCGAGTAGTAGCGAGCCGGCAGAAGCCTTGGAGGTTGAGCCGGTCGTGGTACCTAAGCCAGAAACAGCACCGACACTGTGAAGATCGGCCAGATGCGAAGTGTTCGTGATGTGTTACTGTTAGACAGTGATGAGCCGGCAACTTATTCGGAAGTGATTATGGGTTCTGATTCTGAGTCATGGCTTGGAGCCATGAGATCTGAGTTAAAGTCCATGGATGAAAATCAAGTTTGGAACTTGGTTGATCTGCCAGACGGTGCAATACCCGTCGAGTGCAAATGGTTCTTCAAGAAGAAAACTGATATGGATGGAAATGTTTCTATCTATAAAGCACGGCTTGTTGCGAAGGGATTCTGACAAGTTCAAGGAGTTGACTACGATGAGACTTTCTCTCCCATGGCAATGCTTAAATAAGTTCGGATCATGTTAGCTATAGCAGCCTATTTCGACTATGAGATGTGGCAGATGGATGTCAAGACGGCTTTCCTTAATGGAAATTTAACTGAGGACGTGTATATGATACAGCCCGAGGGTTTTGTCGATCCGGCTAATGCTGGAAAGGTATGCAAACTTTAGAAATCCATTTATGGGTTGAAGCAAGCATCTCGGAGTTGGAACATTCGCTTTGATGAGGTAGTCAAATCGTTTGGCTTCATCAAGAGTGATCATGGTTCTTGTTTATACAAGAAGTTTAGTGGGAGCAAAGTAAACTTTCTGATCTTATATGTGGATGACATATTACTGATTGGAAATGATGTCCAGATGTTGCAAGAGACCAAGGAATCATTGGAAAAGATTTTTTCGATGAAAGACTTGGGTGAGGCGACTTACATACTTGGAATTCAGATATATAGAGATAGATCAAGGCGGCTCATTGGATTGAGTCAGAGTACATACTTGGACAAAGTGTTGAAGAAGTTCAACATGGAATCATCTAAGAAGGGGTTCTTACCGATGTCCCATGGTGTAAAACTTAGCAAGACTCAGTGTCCTTCGACAACTGATGAGCGAAGTCGGATGAGTGCGATTCCATATGCTTCTGCAGTCGGATCCATCATTTACGCTATGATTTGTACTAGGCCGGATGTTTCCTATGCTCTAAGTGTTGTGAGCAGGTACCAGGCTGACCCTGGAGAAATCCACTGGGCAGCGGCTAAAAATATCCTCAAGTACTTGAGAAGGACTAAGGATATGTTCCTGGTTTATGGAGGTGAGGATGAACTTAGTGTAAGGGGTTACACAGATGCGAGTTATCTCACTGACTCGGATGATTCCCGTTCACAATCCGGATATGTGTTTGTGATAAACGGAGGGGCTGTGAGCTGGAAGAGTTCCAAGCAAGAGACGGTGTCTGCGTCTACGACAGAGGCTGAGTATATTGCTGCCTCAGAGGCGGCAAAGGAAGCCGTTTGGATGAGGAATTTCCTAATGGATCTTGGTGTGGTCCAGGGCTCGTCCAATCCGTTAGACGTGTATTGTGACAACAATGGTGCTATTGCACAAGCCAAGGAACCTAGACAACACCAGAAGAACAAACATATACTCATGCGGTACCAACTTATTCGCCGGTTCGTGGATCAAGATGATATCAAGTTATGCAAGGTACACACGGATGCAAACATTGCAGATCCGTTGACAAAGCCACTTCCACAGCCGAAGCATGAGGCGCACCTGAGAGCTATGGGCATTAGATGCCTAGACATGTGATGTCGGATGATTGACTCTAGTGCAAGTGGGAGACTGTTGGGAATATGCCCAGAGGCAATCATGTATGATGTTATTTCCAATGTATTCATAAAGTTATTGTCCATGTATGAACTACTGATATATATCATTGAATATGTGATTCGATTGTGGAACTATATATTCATGTTTTTTATACCGATTGTCCTTGGTCGTTGAGGTTGTGGTGGACACACAACTTAGACTAATGTGAAAGTCGGCTAATGACTCGGTTCCACTTGTCATGGGCATAGAGATGCTATTCCGACTTACACGGATTCGGCTAAAGAGTTTAGCGAGTCGGACTGACCCATATTGAGATACAACGAGTAAGTCGTCATTTGTATATCTCAATCAATGTAATCCTTAGACCAGAGGTTATTTCACAATCCGAGTTGAGGATCACCGACTTAGGTTCTATCAAACGTTGTTCCGTCACCGGGCGGTTATAAAGGCAGAGTTCCGGTCGACTGAGAATCAAGCTGCGTGATGTGAATAACCAAGATGGGATTTTGCCCCTCCGTCTGGAGAGATATTCTCTGGGCCCTCTCAGAAGATATGATTCGGAAAGCATGGCCATGTGTGAATCAGTTAAGTGTTAACCGAGGAAACTGACTAAGAGTTAGTCGGATGAATCACTTATCTCGGATCGAGAAAGAGAGTCGGACTATTTAAGGGATGACGATCATTCGCCTATAGTCTGACAAGGTATATCGTGAGGCAAAAGGGACTTAGACAAAAGTCGCATTGGAAGGTATGTCGTCATGACTCTTCGGTACTTGGGAGTTGGCACATTCTGCTAGGAGCCGCTACCAACTGATCGGTCACGAGTGAGACTCAGATCATGTCCGGGTCACCATGAGCCTATCGGGTCACACACTTAAGAGCGGGAGCATATTTGGGTTGGACCCAAAAAGGAAATGGGCAGAGTCAGTGAGTTGGACTCACAGTGACTAATATAGGCCTTTTAGTGAATGGGCCACAAGTGAGTGGAGCCCACTTTCACTCCCTATATAAGCTGGGGAGCAGGTGCTTAGAGCACACGGTTAGGTCACTCCATGTGTTGGAAACCCTAGCTCCAGTCTAGTCTTGTCGCCGCCATACCGGACCTAGCAGTCCATCACCGGCGCTCCTCCTCGTACGTGTGGATACTGGCAGAGGTGTTGTACGTTCACCACTTCGACGATCGTGGAACGGAACGGATCGTGAGGACTGCACTGCATCAAGCGACGTGCTTCGTCGATTCCGCAACCGCGCGTCTAGTGGTAATTCTCGTGGCCTACTACCTCAGCTAGATCTTGGGATCACCGCGTAGGAAAAAGTTTTGTTTTTCTCTGTGTGGCCCAACAGCTTCTCCCATAAACATTACAGATAAAGATTATGATTTCTCTCTCGATCTATCTTACATAGCTATTGTTGAGAAAGAACCTTTTTGTGGGACTAAGAATGAAAGTGCGGTAGCACATATGAATGAACTTTCTACCATGAGTGGCTTGTTTTCTGATGATATTAAGTTGTGTGCTTACTTTGTTGCCAAGATTTTCCCCTTTTCACTAAAAGGAGAAGCTAAAACTTGGTTTAGTAATTTACCTCCTGGATCTATTGATAGCCCTGAGTGCTTGATTAGTACTTTCCTACAGAAATATTTTCCTCCTAGTGCTAGACATGCTATTTTGCAGGAACTTTTTGATTTTAAACAGGGAGAAAAAGAGGTATTGCCTGAATCTTGGGCAAGGTTTTGTGCTTTGATTCATGCACAGGCTGGAAGTCCATTACCTAAGAATGAGCTTCTTGATATATTTTATAATGGACTAACCGAAGAATCTAGGACATACCTAGATAGTTGTGCTGATTGTGTTTTCAGGAATAGGACTCCTAAGGAAGCTGAGGAATTAATGGCTAAAATAAGCAAGAACTATGAAGATTGGACTCCTCCTAAACAAGCTATACCTGAAATAATTGTACCTGGACCTTCTATTCCTGTGCCTATTTCAACATCAAAGAAGAGGAGATTTATTGAATTAAATGATGAAGTGATGAAGGAAGCTAAAAAAATTCTTAAGGAGAAGGGAATTAAAGCTGCAGATGTCAAGAATTTACCTCCTATAGAAGAATTATGTAAGCTTATTCCCTACTCATCCACTATTGAGGTACACTCTCTCCAACACTTTGATGAAGGTGATATCCCTTACTCTAAACCTCCTGATCAATGCTTAGAAGAATTCGATATCTTTATTGTTAAGCAAGATAATTTTAATAAAAGGGTGCAAAATCATCTAATGGAAAACACTAGAGCTATTGTTGAGTTGAAAGATCTTGTGGAAAGAACCGCTAATGATGTTAAAATGATGGTTAAACACTTTCAAATGGTTCAAACTCAAATAGATCAACTCGTTAAAGTGTAAAACGACTTGCTAGTTAATGCTGCTAAAGAAAAACATGCTTATGAAATTAGAACTAGAAGTGGTGCTGCTACCCAGGATCCTCTATATCCTGAGGGGCATCCCAAAAGAATTGAGCAGGATTCTCAACAAGCTGAAAATAGTGGTTCTACTCGTAAGAAAAGGAAAAAAAGAAACATAAAACTATTGTAGAACCCTCTGAACCTGCTATAGATCCTAATAGTATATCTATCTCTAATGCTGAAACTGAAAGTGGTAATGAAGAAAATGAAGTTCCTAATGAAGAAAAGGTTGAGGAAGAACCTAAAAACCACACTAAGAATACTAAATACACTAAAGAAGATTTTATTGCTAAGAAACATGGTAGTGAAAGAGAGCCTTGGTTCCAAAAACCTATGCCATTCCCTGATAAGAAACACAAGTCAAAGGAGAATGAACACTATAATAAGTTTTGTGAGTGGATGAAACCTTTATTTCTGCAAATTCCTTTGACTGATGCTATTAAGTTGCCTCCTTACTCAAAGTATATGAAGGATATTGTCTCGAATAAAAGGAAGATCCCTAATGAAGAAATCTCTACTTTGCTTGCTAATTATTCCTTTAATGGTAAGGTTCCAAAGAAACTTGGAGACCCAGGGATTCCAACTATCCCTTGTTCTATTAAGAACGGTTATGTTAGAACTGCTTTGTGTGATTTGGGAGCTGGAGATAGTGTTATGCCTTTCTCTCTCTATAAGAGGCTTCAACTAGAAAAATTAATACCAACTGATATATCTTTGCAAATGGCTGATAAATCTACCACTATCCCTATTGGTATATGTGAGGATGTACCTGTTCAAGTGGCTCATAATTGCTTGATATTAACTGATTTTGTTGTGCTTGAAATGCCTGAAGATGGTAACATGTCTATTATTCTTGGGAGACCTTTTCTTAATACTGCAGGAGCTGTTATTAATTGTAATCAAGGAAAGGTGACTTTCATTGTGAATGACAAGGAACATACTATCTATTTCCCCAAGAAGGTGAAAGAACTTATGGTTTGAATTCAATTGAAACTGTTGAGGGCATTCAAGTCGGAGAAATATATTGTCCCATACCAAGAGAAAATTTTGAAACTATTATGATTGGGACCATTGCTATCAAGGTTGAGGTAACATAATAATTAGTGGAATACAAAGTTTTGTCTCATATGGAATTGTTTTGATAGCAAGACCTGATCAACCTTGTTAACAAAAGGATTCCATTGAACAAAACAATGTTTTCACTATGATTATCTCCGTTTACTTCTATTCTATCCATCTTAGTTTTTTTTTGCTTTTAGTTTTCTTTGTTGTTAGTTGCTTGCATGTTAGAGTGTCTTAGAAATTCTGTAGTTCTAGCTTTGTTTTGTCCTTGCATCTTTTTCCAAAAAAATCTGTCTGTCAGAAAATCATTCTTCTATACCTGAAAATTGCCCAAAAATAAAGTGTCTCGAAAAATTCCAGAAAATTCATATTAAATTTTTATGTGAAAAAAGGGACAGAGGAGTACCTGGGAGGTACCAGGGGGACCCACCAGGCAGGCACACCACCTGGTGGTGCGGCCTGCCCTAGGTGACGCCATGCCCTGGTGTGGGCCACTCTTGGCCCCCCACTAACTCTCTCACCTGCCACTTTCTTCTCTCTCCCGAGTAAGCTCCAGTCCATTGCTCAAAATCGCGTTCTTGCTGTGCTTGCTCTCGATTTTTTCGATCTCCTTGCTCAGCCCATCTTTCTTGCTGAAATTTGGAGCAATTGTTCCATTGTATGTGACTCCTCTCCTTGTCCAAGTAGATTTGTGTTTGGTGGATTATACATTGAGTATTTTGCTGCTGTAGGTGACAGGTTATGAGAGCTTGTAAGCTTGTTTGATGCTTAGAGATATAGTTTTGATGCATGTTTAGGCCTCTTACAAGTCCCTATGAGTAGAATCCTTCATTATATTTACTTTGCAATGAATTGTTTAATAGGTGTTTAAATTTCAGAATACCAAGCATGAACAACCATACCTTTGGAGAGATATTTGATAGTGATGCACCTAGGAGGTCGAGGCCCTAAAGATCGGCCTCTCAGTTTAGGCCATCATACAACGAAGATCTCATTGCAACTCGTATTGGTAATGAAAGGGATGATGGGGATGCTCACCTGTCAACACCCGGATTTTTAATCCCAGATGCCCATTATGCCATACCTCGCAATCCTAGGATTACCATTTTTGCGAGACATAACGGATTGGATATCACAGTACATCATCCATTACAAACCATACATAAGGTCTTACACAAATAAGGATCTCATGATCAAGTCTTAATACAACAAGCAGCGGAAATAAAAGATAAGCGTAGCGGTGGGGTCCATCTTCAGGGGCACAGGCAATGCTGACGAAGGTAGATAGTCCTAGTTATCATAGCCGTCCTGCTGGCCATCATCTTGATAGTCTCCTTCATAGTCTGGCCATGAGAATAGCCAGGGACAAAAGCCATGAGTACTCTTTAAGTACTCGCAAACTACCACTACCAAGTAGTACAGTACTAAGTTAATGTGCTAATCTAAGTTTAACTATAAAGTTAAGTTTGAAACCTAAGCTGAGTTCTGAAGCAAAGAAAGATAAAATAAAGTTCTAGAATCACTTAAGTGGGGAAACTATTGTCATAAACACAACCCTGTTGTGGTCAAGTCAAGATTCATCATTCATTTCAAGTTATTTAGAAAACATCTGACAACGAAACAGTATGGCCATTCCAACTGTCCATAACCGCGGACACGGCTATTCGAATAGTTTGACACTCTACAGAGGTGGTACACTTTCACCACAAGATTCGATACATCTGTCAGGGATAACCCTGAATCATCATACTTAGTATGCAGATAATCAAACATAACCTTTCCTTTACACACCCTAGTATAAGCACCTCTCCTATGAGTATGGCCTCCCAACCATGACCATCAGTCATCTTGGGCACTGCATAGGTGGACAACATTGAGGGGTAGCCTCAGCTCAAACCTCTCCCGCGAGGGAACTAATACTAATGCATATAAATTTCCAGCTAAGCCTTACCCAATTCAGGTAGTGTGGTTGTACAGTAAATTTGGAATGGTATCGCATCCGAATCCAACCATCAGTTTTATAAAGGGCTAAGGCTCATGCCTCAACATTTTCATCATCATAAACCATTTGTGTTTCTCAACACATGTCAAAGCATCTCCACAGAATGACTCATCATTCCAAGGTTTTCATAATTCATTTTCACCAAGTGTTCGCATCTAAAGTGAGTCAAGTTTTTATCTACTCTAAACTACTAAGTTAAGAGTGTTCACTAAGGTGGAAAGATGATGGGTTCAATCTCATGGCATAGAATGACATCTAAAGCTTAGCTAAATAGGTCAAGTTTTATACTTTTTATGCTACCTTCAAAACAAGTAAGGGACTTTGTGCAAACTAAAGTAAGTAAAGCTTGTAAATAAGACTTGGGGTAACTAATAATCAAAGTGATATGACCCAAGCATGCCTATACCATCTTGCTAAGCTATCTAGTTTAATCCTAGCTTGCTAAGCATTATACTTGCAAGTGTTAGCTTGCATTGCTAATGGTGGCTTGCAAGTACAACTTGCAAGGGTTAACTTGGATAGGGCTAGCTTGCCTTGGTTGGTGCAGTGGTTGAAGTTTTCTTCTTCTTCTTGGTAGCACTCCTCCTCCTCGTAAGCTTGGTTGATACAATCTTCTATAAATACATACGGAGTATACAATCACCAAACAATACTTAGCTAGTCTAATTAGTACTCTAAGGCACACAATTGACTATCTATTATCATCACAAGCATCACAAGTTTTATTCACTAGTTTCTTCCTTTTTATTTTAGAAAAGTAATTTCTACTCATTGAAAAATTAGCTAAGATTTAATATTCACCACTTGAAATATGGGATCATGTTGACACATGTCATCACCACATATTCCAACATGTGGGAATGAGAATTAAAGGTTGGATCAAAATTACTTTGGTTTAAGTTTATTATTTAATGATTTAAAGTGACTAGAAATGCCTATATAGAATTATTTTGGTACTAGTCCAAAGTCACTGCACGTAAACCTTAATATTATTACATATTTAGATATATATGATGAAATGTGATTTTTGAGAGTTGGGATCAACTCAAAACCTATCTTGGTTGATTTTATAAAAATGTTGCAAGGTGCAAAAGCTTCTGTTTTTTTATTTTTACTAGGAGAGATCTATAACTCTAATTGAATTAAATCCAACAGGCTTGGATAGATCATTTCAATACCTTTCAGGCAAAATTGGTTTCATGCAATTTTGATTTGTCAAACTCCCAGAATTGATTTTTGAACTAGTGGATGGAAACTAGAGTAAATCTAAATACAAAAAACTAAATTTTAATTTCTAACTCGCGCGGGAACTCACTGGGCCGGCCCAGCTACGCACAGTGCATGCAACGGGCTGCCTAACATGCGGGCTCCACCAGTCAGCGGCACAAAAATACCGAAACAGTATCTAGCATCCTAGGCCGCACGATTAAAAGTGGATCTAAAGGTGGAGAGTCATCATCGACGACGGATTACTCCAACGAGAGTCTGACCTAGCCGTGGCGGTGGGGGTCGATTGGGGGCGTACCAGGGCTCCAGCAAGGTCGGTGAGGCGGGCAAACGAGCTGGTAGACGACGGCGAGGCAAGGCGCGGTTGCGGCGGAGCTTGGGGTGCCCTAAATCACGGGCGCCCTTCTCCTCCTACTGCAGCGGCTTCGGCTCCAATTCCGGCGAGGCAGAGCTCGAGCAGAATCGGCGAGAGGTGGGTGAGGTTCAGTGAGAGGTGGGGAGTGAGGGAGTGTGGAGAAATGGTGCTGGGGTGGCCGCTTTATATAGGTTAGACTGAGCGGCAGAGAAGCATGGGCGGTGTTCGCCAGTGACACCGGCACAATGAGCTAGAGGCGTGGGCGGTGCGCTAGGACGGTGGGCGGTGCCCTGGCGAGTGTCACGGTGGTGCTGGTGCACTGGTTTGCGGTCGGGGATAGTGAAGAGCGCGGCGCGCACTAAGTCTCTGCCGACGGCGAGTTTCACGGCGGCCAGCGACTACGGGGTACGGTCAGGGGATTGGGCATGTCTGTTAGCTTGCTAGGCCAGCGGGGATCGCGTAGACAGGCGGCTAGAACTAGCCGAGGACTGGCTACACGGGGACAGGGCGCGCTCTGCGGGCGGCGTCGGCATGGTCGACCAGCTCCGGGCACGGCGATTCCTGGTCGTTCTAGTCGCTGTCATTGGGCTGGGGCTGGTTGAACGGTGGAGGTGGACCACGGGCGACGTGCTGGACATGGAGGGCGAGGCTGGCGGCTGCTGTGGCGCGCTGTCGCCGGTGAGGGTGCTCAAGGTGCTCGGCCTTAATGGCCATGACCATTTGGTCGTGTGCACAGGGCTTGGCCGGGCTAGCAAAGGGTAGGGGGTGCACTGGGGGGACAATGGGACCGAGTTAGGCCCAAATGGTGACCAAGATCACTGCTCACTATAGTGTTTTGAATTTGGCCAGATTTGTGTCTGCCACCTGTTTGATGAAATGGCCGCAAGAAATAAAAGTTTGAATTTTGGTTTCAAATTTTTTGAGTGATCTACACTGGTACTAGGTAGTCTCTGGTTGCAAGGGTTTTGAAAGTGGAGCTCAATTTGATGGTTTTTGAAATAGGGGTGATCTAGGCATATGCATTGAATTCAATTTTCACATTCCATTTAAAATAAGTATTTGAATGTTTTTAGCAGATCAAAAGGTGGGCCTTGGTACCTCATTATGTGTACTAGCAAGGGGTGTAAAGATCTAGAATTATATCTGTTGAGAAATGAGTGCTATGAACACTCAAAGTAGTGTAGTGGATTAAAATGGCCAAAATGACCACTCCTTTTTAATTGTTTTTTATTTGATTTTCTTTGGGAAAAGTTTGGGAATGATGTAGATGATGTTTAAATCACCTAAGAAACATTTTACAACCAAAGAAACACATAACGATTGCAATTCAAATCAATTCCTATTTTAAATGCTCATACACATGAATGCTTTCTTTTTTAATTTGGGAAAGTTTTTTTGTTAACCCTAATTTTGATGATTTGGATCTTCATAAGCTTGGATTAAAGTTTTGGGATGTTACAAACCTTCCCCCCTTAAACAAAATCTCGTCCCGAGATTTACGAAGAAAACTAGGAACTAAAGAGATCTGGGAACTCTGTCCTAATGTAATCTTCGTGCTCCCAAGTGGCTTCCTCCTCGGTATGGTTGCTCCACTGAATCTTGAGAAACTTTATAGTACGGGTTCTGGTGGTTCTGTAGGCTTCTTCTAAGATACGGATGGGCACTTCCTGATAGGTCAGGTCATTGTTGATTTCTACGGCTCTGTGATCGATGTTCTTGAAAACTTCAGTCTTCTCCGGCACTTCCAAGCATTTGCGAAGTAACGAGATATGGAACACATTGTGGATGGCTGACATCTCTTTAGGCAGTTCCAGCTGATATGATACTTCTCCTTGATGGTTCAGAATCTTGAAAGGTCCGATATATCTGGGGGCTAACTTTCCCTTCAGACTAAAGCGTTGAGTTCCCTTCAATGGTGAAACCTTGAGATATACAAAATCTCCGACATTGAAAGTCAGGTCCCTCCTTCTCTTGTTAGCATAACTCTTTTGTCTGGATTGAGCGGTCTTGAGGTGCTCATAGACTTTGTGAACTTTCTCTTCGGCTTCTCGGAGAATGTCGGGTCCAAATATCTGACTCTCTCCTACTTGCGACCAATTCAAAGGGGTACGACACTTTCTTCCGTATAGGAATTCAAATGGTGTCATCTACAAACTAGCTTGATAACTATTGTTATATGAGAATTATGTGAAAGACAGGCAGTCTTCCCATTTTGATCAGTATTCCAACACACAAGCTCTAAGCATATCCTCTAGGATCTGGTTGACTCTCTCAGTCTGTCCATCTGTTTGCGGGTGATACGTGGTGCTGAAGTTCAACTTGGTTCCTAATCCTTCCTGAACTTTCTGCCAAAATCTCGAGGTAAACTGGGTTCCTCGATCTGATACGATGGTCTTGGGGGTCCCATACAGACTAACAATCCTAGCAATGTACAGCTCTGCTAACTTTGCACTCTGGTAAGTTGTCTTGACAGGTATGAAGTGGGCTACCTTGGACATTCTATCAACTATGACCCAGATTGAGTCATCTCCCCTACTGGAAGTAGGCAAACCGGTGATAAAGTCCATTCCTATGGAATCCCATTTCCATTCCGGAATCTGCAATGGTTGCAACAATCCTGCAGGTCTCTGATGTTCTGCTTTGACCCTTTGACAGATGTCACATTTGGCGATGTAGCTTCTGATTTCTCTCTTCATCTTGTGCCACCAAAATTGCTCTTTCAAATCTTGATACATGTTTGTTCCTCCGGGGTGGATAGAATAAAGAGTATCATGAGCTTCCTTCATGATAATTTCCTTTAGCTCCGAATCTGGTGGCACACAAATACGGCCTTTGTACCAGAGTACTCCTTCTTCGTCTTCGGTGAATCCAGGTACCTTTCCTGTACCAATACGATTTTGATTCCGTCGATACTTTCATTCCCCTTCTGAGCTTCCTTGATTTGGCTAATCAAAGTGGGTTGAAGTTCAATGCTAGCTAAGAATCCTTTGCTAACTAATTCAGTCCTGAAGTGCTCCAACTCTTCATACAAACTTGGTTGCTTCTCCTTGATCATGGTATTTAGCCTACACAGCAATCTGCTAAGAGCATCCGCTAGCAGATTGGCCTTGCCAGGGTGATAGTGAATGTCAAGGTCATAATCCTTGATTAACTTTATCCATCTCCTTTGCCTCATATTCAGCTCCTTCTGAGTGAAAATATACTTAAAACTCTTATGATCTGAGTAAATCTCACAGCGATTACCCATCAGATAATGACGCCATGTCTTCAATGCTAGAACCACAACTGCTAGCTCAAGATCATGGGTCGGTTAGTTCTGCTCATGCTGCTTCAGTTGTCGAGACAGATACGTGGTGACTTTGCCTTCTTGCATCAATACATATCCTAGACCAATCTTGGATGCATCAAAATACACATCAAACGGCTTCTTGATGTCTGGCATGATCAATATTGGGGCTGATATCAATCTCTTCTTCAACTCCTGGAAACTGGCGTCACATTTGTTAGTCCATTCAAATTTCTTGTCCTTCTTCAACAATTGGGTCATGGGTCGGGCGGTGCTCGAGAATCCTTCTACGAACTTGCGGTAGTATCCCGCTAATCCGAGAAATGCACGGACTTGGGTTTGGGTGGTTGGGGCTTCCCATTCTTCGACATCTTTGATCTTGGCAGGATCAACAGAGACTCCTCCGACAGAAACAATATGTCCTAAGAATCCTACTTCTTTCAGCCAAAACTCACACTTGCTGAACTTGGCATATAACTGATGCTCTCTCAGGGATTCTAGGATGATTCTCAGATGTTGCTCATGCTATTCTTCTGAGTTGGAGTAGATAAGTATGTCGTCCATAAATACAACTACAAACTTATCTAGGAAATTCATAAAGATCTTATTCATGAAATAAACAGGGGCATATAACATCCTAAATTTTACAATTGCAGATGTTACTAGAAGCATGCATCATATCCTTGCATCATGGCATCACATAATAAAAACTGCATCAGATATTTTCCTAAACCCCATAGTCATATAAAGACTAAAACGGTAAAACCAAATCTAACCTCCTAAACCTTGGCAAAAGTGTTATTTTACGATACCATTCTAATCCTCTTCTTTTTACAAATATTTAGAGACCGGTCTCACGTTATTCGGATTCCGTTTGCAAAAGTTATGCAACAATTGGTGAAACAGAAAAAAATAAAAAGAATAAAAAAAGGGGAAACCTAGCCTAACCGGGCCAGCCGAGCCGGCCGCTCCTATCTACCGCACGCCAGGCACCGCGCAGCAGCAGCAGCCGCACAGGCCGGCCCAACAAGCGCCGCCAGTCGCCAGCCCACTCCCGTGCCGCAGCCGCCAATAGGCGGGCCCCACCGCGCCATCGTCTCCGTGGAGATCGGGGCGGACTCCACCTCGCCGACGCGCCAGGAATGGCCTCCGGCCGAATCGGAGCCGGTTCCGCGACCGGCCACCCCCAAGTCCTCTGGACTATAAATCCTGCACCCTTCTTCCCCAAAAAAAACCCTAGCCCCCTGCTCGCCGCGCCGCCGCCCACGACCTCGCCGCCGACCTCGCCGGAGCAACGCTGCCGCCGCCCGACGGTAACCTTTCCGAAGACCTCCACTGCCTTTTTCTTCCCCTTGTAGTACCACTTCCTCTCACGCCTTTTTCCCTCTCTGTCGTGCACCACAGCCACCACAATTGCTCGCCGGAGCTTCGCCGGAATCCGCGAGCTCCAGCCGCCGTTCGTCGTCGCCTCGGAGGAAGGGAGCCGACGCCGCCCCCGGGAACAGAACCGCGGCGAGGAACTGTCCGCCGTCGTCTACTCCACCGAGCCGGGGAAGCACCGCCTCGTCGCTGCCGATCGCCGCCGACCGCCACCGCCGACCGCCGTCGACCCGGTCGCCACCTACCTCGGTAAGCCGCCGGCCACCCCCCCCCCCCCCCAGCCGTCTATTTCCAATCCAACGACTAGGATTAGTTGGCCAGGCCGAAGGGGTACCGGCCTATCGCGTCGCTCCGTGTGGCACTTGCCTCGTCAGTGCGCCTTGTCAGCCCCGCGTGCCCCGCTGGACCAACCCCTGGACGCCACTTGTCGTCGCATAGCTGGCCGCTGCTCTGTCTTTTCTAAAATAGGCAGAAATTGTTTTAATCTCGATTAATTCATAGTAATTCGAGTTTTTGTCCAAAAAATGCGTATAATATACCGTTGGATTCATAATTTTGAGTAGAACACAGATCTACAATAATATTACTGTTTTACTACAGCAATATTGCAGTTGGAATTAAAGTTTAGATTAGAGTATTTTAATTCTAGAAAATTATCCGTAGATCCGTTTTAGTTGATTCTTGTTGCGTTGGCTTTGTTTCTACGAGACCTTCTGTAGAAAATTGTTATAACTTGCTTAGAGTGTCCAGATCCGTCTCGAG
This sequence comes from Avena sativa, assembly GCA_916181665.1. Classification (NCBI taxonomy): domain Eukaryota; kingdom Viridiplantae; phylum Streptophyta; class Magnoliopsida; order Poales; family Poaceae; genus Avena; species Avena sativa. Next base: position 235,248,146 of record OV702287.1, read on the forward strand.
GTAGATTGGAGTTGTAGATCTAGTTTTGAGCTTGTTTATTTAGGGTTTAATCCAAAATACTTAAAACCTGTGGGGAATCGATTCTAATGACATCCCCAACTCAACAACACCCCCGAATAAAACCCTTGGTCAAAATTGAATCCATCCTTGCATATTACCATGTTGCATGCATGCATATTCGCCTTCGTGACATTGTTTTGTGCAAATTGTGACTGGATCTATGTTTTGTTTCGTTAGATTGCTCGGAGTGCGCTGAGGAATACTGTTGTGTAGAGTGCTGCTTGGATCAAGGAAAGTTACACCACTTGTTCATGTTTATGTCCCATTTTTGACTATGCATGTTTTACTCTTCAAATTCTGTAGTATGCATGTGTAGGATTTTGGTAGATTTTCTTAGTACTATTTTGCAAGTGTGGTTTTGTAGTATGCCATGAGTAGCTCTATGCTTAGGATTTTCCATCCCAATAGGTTATCCTGTTTTTCTAAGTTATGCTTGCTATGCTATATACTTATATATATCAAGTACCGTTGGGAGGGTTCGAAAGACTAAAAAAATTTCTAAGTATAAAAGCTCTCTCGAGCAAACCTTTTTCCTCTCAAAACCTCCTTCAAAATAAAACTAAGTTTTCTTCTGGGTGGAATGGTTGTCGGGACAACGAGTGGAATTTTGGTGCAGGACGGCCGCCCAGGAATCAAAGAAGTCTGCCATGCTTCAGAATTCAGAAGCTTCCAGTGCAACCATAATACATATGGGCTCTGTCTTGGCTTAGTACTTAGTGGGAAACCTCACCGGGGTACCAACATTTGGAGGTTCTTGGCACGGTTGGATCCAGCTGGTAGAGGGGCCGCTAAGGGAAGGCTTCTCCATGGTCTTGTCTGTAAAAGGACTTGATCGTGGATTGTGGGGAAAGTGCACAACCTATCGAGAGTATTGCAATCTGATCGATCAGCCGTGTTCACGGAAACAGAACAACATTGAGCATCTGAAGGATGGAGCCTCTGAAAGATCTTCCTCTCTCTTTTCCAAGCTTAACGTTTTATAAACCCCAAGGCGTGAGTAATATCGCCATTGGGTGGGATTTTGGGAACTTGGTGCGTAATATCCAAGTGCTAGGTTGATTGGGCACTTGGTGAGTAATATCCACGTGTTCCATTCGACCCTATACTACTTATCAAAGTTTACAAAGTAGGGAAAATCTCTTCCTCTTTTCTTCTTACATTGAGAAAATTGTCTTTATGCAAATGAACCCCAAAGACTACTCTTAGCCTTGCATGTAGAGATAGACTTACTCTTTCCATGGTGTAATTTGCCAATACATTCAAAGTATTGACCCAACGTGTTGGCTGCACATCTTATGTGCAGAATCCGAAGACTGAAAGGTGCGTAGGGATCGCGGGTCTTCACGCAGCTAGCCTGAAGGCGTTGATGGACTCAAGTTTTACTTAGTTTCCGCTGTTTTTTTTGAGCTAGCTATAAGCTATGCAAGTTGTAATAATTATACTCTGGATTATTCGTGTAATAATGACTTGTGTTTTACATGATATTCATCGACTGTGAAGTTCTAGCTATTGATCCAGGGACTAGCATGTTAATCACAGGGACTTAGGATCCTTAACGATCTGAGGTCGCAACAGGGCATTGGTTAATCCAAAAGACATAACCGTATACTCGTATAAACCATAGCGAGTAGTAAAGGCGGTCTTCGGAATATCCGTTGCACGAATCTTAAGTTGGTGATAACCAGTCCTAAGATCAATCTTTGAGAATACCTGGGCTCTAGTTAATTGATCAAATAGATCCTCTATCTTTGGCAAGGGGTACTTGTTCTTGATGGTGACGTCATTCAACTTTCTGTAATCTGTACACAGACAATTGCCTCCATCTTTCTTGTCGATGAAAAACACTGGTGATGTCCATGGCAATGCGCTTGGTTGAATCAAGCCTGTTGCTAACATGGCGTCTAACTGCTTCTTCAGTTCCACTAACTCTGAGGGGTTCATGCTATAGGGTCTCTTGGCTATGGGTCCGGTTCCGGGGATTAGTTCGATGATGAACTCAATATCCCTACCCAGGGGCATACCTGGCAATTCATCTGGGAATACGTCAAGGTATTCATAGACTACTCTGACTTGGTCTATGGTGGGTAGGGCTAGACTCTTGTTGCACTTGAATTGACGGGGTAAGGTTTCAGAGATATGCTCTACTATTACTCCAGAACTACTGGTCATGGTGATGGCTTTCTTAGCACAGTCTATCAGTCCTTTATGCCTTGACATCTAGTCCATACCTAGTACTACTTCCAATCCTTTGGTTCCAAGTACAATTTAGTTGGCATAAAAATCTATCCCATGTATTCTGATAGGTACAGCTTTGCAGATTTTTCTAGCTTTTGTAGTTGAACCGGGGATTTGAACTATCATGACGTGGGTGCGGCTGAACTTGACTTTGAATGCTTCCCATGTCATCACTTGACCATGGTTCTCATTTTCATCAACTCCTGCAACTTCGAGGTTGTTTTCCATTGTCTGTAACCAGTCATCAGCATCTAATGGCTTTTCAGATTGGTTGAAGATTGGGGGATTGGTGTTCTGAATTTTTTTTAGTTTGGATCCATGGTGATCCTGATTTCCATGTCCTTGGTTGTTGAGAGCCATCTAGGCAATCTTCTGTAGTGTTGCTAAGTTGTCTTGACGTTCTGCCCTGCTTGCTTCACGGTCGGCGATGAGATTCTGCAAGATCTGCAGCATTGGGTCCTGTGACAAGCTTCTCCCTCCTTGGTTTCCACGAGTCATCTGAAGATTGAGATAGATATAGGGGTAAGAGGGAAATTCTAAGGTTCATGGTTTTGGTTTTTCAAAGATTAAACTTTGAGTTAGACTCAGGTTTTTCAACTAACTCCATTTCATCCATGCAGACAAACACACGATACAACACACACCACAACAAACAAAGGAAAACAGATGGTTTGAAGAACCATTCTGCAAGCTACAATACAGTGGGTCCGATACATCTCATGCTACGACAGTGCTCTAGTGCATCTACTCATCGTCGATGAAGTCGGAGTCCTCATCGTCAGTGTAGAAGTCCACAGCATCCTCCTCTAGAAAGTCATCATCATTGTTGAGGTAAGAGTCCATCTCTCCCTGGATGTCTTCACCCTCATCTTCTTCTTCCTTGGCGGCAAGCTGAGCTTCCTGCTCCTTGACGGTCTTCTCGAGGTCGGCCACCTTCTTGCGAAGACGGGCGATGGTGCGATCCTTCTTGGCACGCTGGCGGCAAAGAGACTGGCGGTCCTGGACAAGCATTGCGAAGGTCTGGGCCTTCTGGTCGGCAATGGCACGGTTCTAGTTGGCTAACTCTCTAGCATTGTCTAGTTCCTACTGTCTGTCATGCAGCAAGAAGTCAAGATTCTCCACTTGACGCCTCAACTCTAGGTGACTTGTCATCTCCATCGGCATTCCCATGAAGTCACGTCTTGCATAGTGGGCAAAACGGGTTCCTTGGATCTTGTTGACGCTGAGGGCACATAGAAGTGCGAGAGCTTCATGCATTGCCCTGGCTAATCCATCTAGCCAGTTGTTCTCTCTCACGGAGAACTGAATTCTCCCAGAAGTTGGTGCTTCAATGCTTCCTCTAAGATCCGCGGTGACTAGCCACTATAGGTCTCCTCCTAGGGGTCCTGGAAGTTGAGCTCCAAGAAACTCCGGATGTGGGCGTCCCAGAAACTCCGACAGTGAATCCAGATCCCACTTGAAAATTAGCTGACCTCCGTTTCCCAACTGGTAAAACTTTCTGAATTGAGTCTCCATCTACAAGAATTAAGGATGAGGAAATTAGTGAAGTGATCAAGTGTGTCAACTTTTAGGTAGTAATGTAAGAATTTTGAGGAAGATGATTTTTTGAGAAAGAAAGAATTCCCAAGGATAAGAGAGGAGATAGTTTTTCGAAAATACTCACTTTGGTTTTGAAACTAAGTTTTTTATTCGGACGTCCATTCTAACTAGGGTCTCCTATGGTCAGGATGGCTCTGATACCAACTTGTCAACACCCGGATTTTTAATCCCAGATGCCCGTTATGCCATACCTCGCAATCCCAGGATTACCATTTTTGCAAGACATAACGGATTGGATATCACAGTACATCATCCATTACAAACCATACATAAGGTCTTACACAAATAAGGATCTCATGATCCGGTCTTAATACAACAAGCAGCGGAAATAAAAGATAAGCGTAGCGGTGGGGTCCATCTTCAGGGGCACAGGCAATGCTGACAAAGGCAGATAGTCCTAGTTATCATAGCCGTCCTGCTGTCCATCATCTTGATAGTCCCCTTCATAGTCTGGCCATGAGAATAGCCAGGGACAAAAGCCACGAGTACTCTTTAAGTACTCGCGAACTACCACTAACAAGTAGTATAGTACTAAGTTAAAGTGCTAATCTAAGTTTAACAATAAAGTTAAGTTTGAAACCTAAGCTGAGTTCTGAAGCAAAGAAATATAAAATAAAGTTCTAGAATCACTTAAGTGGGGAAACTATTGTCATAAACACAACCCTGTTGTGGTCAAGTCAAGATTCATCATTCATTTCAAGTTATTTAGAAAACATCTGACAACGAAACAGTATGGCCATTCCAACTGTCCATAACTGCGGACGCGGCTATTCGAATAGTTTGACACTCTGCAGAGGTGGTACACTTTCACCACAAGATTCGATACATCTGTCGGGGATAACCCTGAATCATCATACTTAGTATGCAGATAATCAAACATAACCTTTCCTTTACACACCCTAGTATAAGCACCTCTCCTATGAGTATGGCCTCCCAACCATGACCATCAGTCATCTTGGGCACTGCATAGGTGGACAATATTGAGAGGTAGCCTCAGCTCAAACCTCTCCCGCGAGGGAACTAATACTAATGCATATAAATTTCCAGCTAAGCCTTACCCAATTCAGGTAGTGTGGTTGTACGGTAAATTTGGAATGGTATCGCATCCGAATCCAACCATCAGTTTTATAAAAGGGCTAAGGCTCATGCCTCAACATTTTCATCATCATAAACCATTTGTGTTTCTCAACACATGTCAAAACATCTCAATAGAATGACTCATCATTCCAAGGTTTTCATAATTCATTTTCACCAAGTGTTCGCATCTAAAGTGACTCAAGTTTTTATCTACTCTAAAATACTAAGTTAAGAGTGTTCACTAAGGTGGAAAGATGATGGGTTCAATCTCATGCCATAGAATGACATCTAAAGCTTAGCTAAATAGGTCAAGTTTTATACTTTTTATGCTACCTTCAAAACAAGTAAGGGACTTTGTGCAAACTAAAGTAAGTAAAGCTTGTAAATAAGACTTGGGGTAACTAATAGTCAAAGTGATATGACCCAAGCATGCCTATACCATCTTGCTAAGCTATCTAGTTTAATCATAGCTTGCTAAGCATTATACTTGCAAGTGTTAGCTTGCATTGCTAATGGTGGCTTGCAAGTACAACTTGCAAGGGTTAACTTGGATAGGGCTAGCTTGCCTTGGTTGGTGTAGTGGTTGAAGTTTTTTTCTTCTTCTTGGTAGCACTCCTCCTCCTCGTAAGCTTGGTCGATACTATCTTCTATAAATACATACGGAGTACACAATCACCAAACAATACTTAGATAGTCTAATTAGTACTCTAAGGCACACAATTGACGATCTATTATCATCACAAGCATCACAAGTTTTATTCACTAGTTTCTTCCTTTTTATTTTAGAAAAGTAATTTCTACTCATTGAAAAATTAGCTAAGATTTAATATTCACCACTTGAAATATGGGATCATGTTGACACATGTCATCACCACATATTCTAACATGTGGGAATGAGAATTAAAGGTTGGATCATAATTACTTTGGTTTAAGTTTATTATTTAATGATTTAAAGTGACTAGAAATGCCTATATAGCATTATTTTGGTACTAGTCCAAAGTCACTACATGTAAACCTTAATATTATTACATATTTATATAGATATGATGAAATGTGATTTTTAAGAGTTGGAATCAACTCAAAACCTATCTTGGTTGATTTTATAAAAATGTTGCAAGGTGCAAAAGCTTCTGTTTTGTTATTTTTACTAGGAGAGATCTATAACTCTAATTGAATTAAATCCAATGGGATTGGATAGACCATTTCAATACCTTTCAGGCAAAATTGGTTTTATGCAATTTGGATTTGTCAAACTCCCAGAATTGATTTTTGAACTAGTGGACAGAAACTAGAGTAACTCTAAATATAAAAAACTAAATTTGAATTTCTAACTCGCGCGGGAACTCACTGGGCCAGCCCAGCTATGCACAGTGGGTGCAACGGGCTGCCTAACATGCGGGCTGCACCAGTCAGCGGCACAAAAATACCGAAACGGTATCTAGCATCCTAGGTTGCACGATTAAAAGGGGATCTAACGGTGGAGAGTCATCGTCGACGACGGATTACTCCAGCGGCGGTGGGGGACGATTGGGAGAATACCAGGGCTCCAGCAAGGTTGGTGAGGCGGGCAAACGGGCTGGTAGACGACGGTGAGGCAAGGCGCGGTTGCGGTGGAGCTTGGGGTGCCCTAAATCACGGGCGCCCTTCTCCTCCTGCTGCGGTGGCTTCGGCTCCAATTCTGGCGAGACAGAGCTCGAGCGGCATTGGCGAGAGGTGGGTGAGGTTCAGTGAGAGGTGGGGAGTGAGGGAGTGTGGAGAAATGGTGCTAGGGTGGCTACTTTATATAGGGTCGACTGAGCGGCAGAGAAGCATGGGCGATGCTCGCCAGTGACGACGGCACAGCGAGCTAGAGGCGTGGGCGGTGCGCTAGGACGGTGGGCAGTGCCCTGGCGAGTGTCACGGTGGTGCTGGTGCAGTGGTTTGCGGTCGGGGATAGTGAAGAGCGCGGCATGCACTAAGTCTCTGTCGACGGCGAGTTTCACGACAGCCAGCGACTACGGGATACGGTCGGGGGATTGGGCATGTCTGTTAGCTTGCTAGGCTGGTAGGGATCGCGTAGACGGGCGGCTAGAGCTAGGCGAGGTCTGGCTACGCGGGGACAGGGCGCGCTCTGCGGGCAGCGTTAGCATGGTCGACCGGCTCCGGGCGCGGCGGTTCCTAGCTGTTCTGGTCGCTGTCCTTGGGCTGGGGCTGGTTGGACGGTGGAGGTGGACCACGGGCGACATGCTGCACATGGAGGGCGAGGCTGGCGGCTGCTGTGGCGCGCTGTCGCCGGTGAGGGTGCTCAAGGTGCTCGGCCTTAATGGCCATGACCATTTGGTCGTGTGCACAGGGCTTGGCCGGGCTAGCAAAGGGTAGGGGGTGCACTGGGGGGACAAGGGGACCGAGTTAGGCCCAAATGGTGACCAAGATCACTGCTCACTATAGTGTTTTGAATTTGGCCAGATTTGTGTCTGCCACCTGTTTGATGAAATGGCCGCAAGAAATAAAAGTTTGAATTTTGGTTTCAAATTTTTTGAGTGATCTACACTGGTACTAGGTAGTCTCTGGTTGCAAGGGTTTTGAAAGTGGAGCTCAATTTGATGGTTTTTGAAATAGGGGTGATCTAGGCATATGCATTGAATTCAATTTTCACATTCCATTTAAAATAAGTATTTGAATGTTTTTAGCAGATCAAAAGGTGGGCCTTGGTACCTCATTATGTGTACTAGCAAGGGGTGTAAAGATCTAGAATTATATCTGTTGAGAAATGAGTGCTATGAACACTCAAAGTAGTGTAGTGGATTAAAATGGCCAAAATGACCACTCCTCCTTTTTAATTGTTTTTGATTTGATTTTCTTTGGGAAAAGTTTGGGAATGATGTAGATGATGTTTAAATCACCTAAGAAACATTTTACAACCAAAGAATCACAGAACCATGGCAATTCAAATCAATTCCTATTTTAAATGCTCATACACATGAATGCTTTCTTTTTTAATTTGGGAAAGTTTTTTTGTTAACCCTAATTTTGATGATTTGGATCTTGATAAGCTTGGATTAAAGTTTTGGGATGTTACATCACCCATCCACTTTTCCTTGTTTTACTTTCTTACAAGCTGTGGGTATTCTTGATGATTTCTTGCTACTGATTAAGAGGGTTGGTTTGACCTCATATATGCAAGATGAGAGTGAGCAATACGCTATGCTCACTAAAACCTTTGTTGAGAGCTTCACATTTACTAACACATCCTATGAGTCGACTGTCTCTTTCAAGATTTATAATCTGCCCTTCACCATGCCTTTGGAGAGATTTTGTAGTATTGTAGGTGTACGCATGACAGGGACCGTGAAGAAAATTCAAGGACGACCAGCTGATTTGTTGGAACTTTACCAAGGGGTGACCAATGATGATGACCGCGTGGCACAACGCGGAAAGATAAGAAATATCCAACTCCCCGCTCTTAGATACTTTGCATATTATCTTGCTACTAGTGTACTTGGTAGGGAGAACACAAGTAATATCTCCAACTATCATTTGGCATTCCCAATAATACTCAGTACAATCTTGGCTCGCTTAATTCTCGCTGCCTAGCTGCTAGGGGGCCTATCTATGGGGGTATCATTGCCTCGCGTATAGTCAATGCATTAGGTCTTTTAGTGGATCCCAATAATACTGTATTGGCACCACAGAGGCTTGACCTTGTTGCTATGAAAACCCATCACTTTGTTACTGCTACTTCTGATTTGGACAGTCTAGTATATAGGATGCTTTTCACTGACGGGGATGAGAGGGAGATCCTTTTGCCATAGCCTTCTTTGTTTAGTGTTCACAGAAGGAGGTGGACGAGCAGCTTCGCTCTCTGGGTTTCCACGAGCAGTACCAGGAGGATGTACCCTCCTACGATTACTCTGCACAGTATGGGGGGCATACTCGATCTCGCACCAGGACGAGGGTACCTCCTCGTCGTACCACGGTGACACATCATCCTGGCCTGCTTGGGATTGAGACCCACTTAGGCTAAAAGCCTAAGCTTGGGGGGAGGTACGCCGACACCGCACTCATCTCCTTATCATGTTGCATCGGTACTTTGTATATTCATGTTTCGTTCTCTTTTTAGTTTTCGTTCTTTCTTTGCTTTTGCTTTCTAAAACACAAAAAGACCAAAAATATTTCTGTTGTTTCTCTTTGGTTTGTTTGCTTCTTCTTTTCACCTTGGTTTGTTTTTCCCTTTTTGCTTTGTTTGAACTATTCGAAAAACCCAAAAAGATTTTGCTTTGCTTGTTTTTCCTTTTTGGTTCTTGTTTTAAAATCGAAAACAACAAAAATATTTGTCGTTCTTCTTTGGTTTTGTGAGTTTGCTACAGGGTTCATCAGTCCTCAGTGGATATTGGTTTCATATTATTATTCAAGCCACACAAGTGAAGAGCAATAATGAGGATTAATGACAACTTGAGGCGTGGTAAGAGGATGGTAACGAACTCTATTTGTTTTCATTTTTGTACATATACTCATCACTGTGGGCATGCTTAGTCTGTTCATGTAGGGTGTATGTTATCTTTGGATGCTTAGTAGTTCTTGCTTTCTTATGATTAGTTCCAGCTTGCTAATAGTTTGTAGCATGTCTTATGAATGTTTTCTTGCATTACTCTATTCATAACTTGGTATGACACTGCGGTATCCTCCTCTAAATGTTTCATTTGAATTGACTTGGCACATGCTCATGCATGCACATGACTGTAATAATCAGTTAAGCCTTGATGAATTATTTTGCCTTGAGGATCTTGAATCACTTTCATGCCATGATTAGTCCTGTTTTGTTGCAAGCATGATTATGACAGCTATTGCTCTCTCGTTTGTTGCTCCCTTACTATTGCTAGCCTTCATTTCCACTGAGTGTTTTACTCATGTTTCCAACTCCCTGAACCAAATATTTCCAAAGTGTCCACCATACCTACCTATTAGCATCATTTGCTACTTCCGTGCATATTCAATATGCCTTTGTTTTCTTCCGAATAAAATGTTTGCTTGCTATGAGAAAGTTAGTTAGTAAAGCTCTAACAAACTTGATGGCACATTTTATTTTCCGCACTTAATAAACCTGAACCATTGTGACTGTCCATGAAAGTTATATGCTTGCAAATTATAGGATGGGGATTAGCAGAACCGTGCTGTCACAGGGAACGCTTTCAACACTTGTAAATATATACCCAGTTGATACCTTGCTCTTTTGTTTGCGAATGTTGTCGGTGTGAAATAAAAGGGGAGCTTGTAAGTCCATGGAGTTATGTATGTGTGTTAGAGAAATGCCTGGGCCGCTGGTCTAATCCATGCTGACATGGTGGAAACCTGCAGCGTAACCATAATGATATCTATGAAGCATTCTTCTTATAAAAAAAAGAGAGATAGCTATTGAGAAAAAGAAAAAAAGAGATTTATGAAAAGAGGAAAGAGAGAAAAAAAGCACCATTTTCCCATGGTAAATAAGAAGATTGCTGAGATACTCATTGTCTACTTGCCTTGTCATTTTGATATGGGGATTCTTCCGTATCATCAGGTAAGGGGTACCCCGTTGGCGGTTCTCTATGATACGCACATATTTATGATGACAAGGACTTACCGGTAACTAAAGTTGAGTAGCATGAGGAGTGGCCCTCGTACTCAAGGGACTTGGGATTTTCAGTTTATAGTCTGTCAAGCATATAACTCAGATTGGACCTCACTTTCACCTTAACCACATTAAAGATGCTTATGATAGGAGCAATGAGAGCTCAAAGCTAATGAGTACCATACTTTCAGCATTTGGAAGCCTTTCAAATTATTCAAAACCTTTTATTTTACTTGTTGAGTCTCCATATATTCTCCGAGCACCTTCTTGACAGCATTGTTGTTATTCTTTGTGCTTGTCCCATTACTTGATTATTTGTGTTATGACTTTGATGCTTGTATCTTTGATATCTTTACTTCTAGTCATCACTTGAACTTCAGAGGTGCCTTGACATTCATAATCAAAGGCGAGCGAGATACCACTCTATCATACCTTTTTATGAGCACTGTAATGTTGCTTATGTTTATGCTTCACGCTACTTATTATTTTTGAGTTGAAATCTCTTCATAGCTTCCAATGACTATTAAGTAGACTCAGTAGCATACTCTTTATTATGAATTGCCTAAGTAGTTGATCACATGCTGAGAATATATACATCTTATGAAGCAAATGTGTTCGTGAAAGTTCTTTTATCGCACTCACTTTCAACTGAATTGCTTGAGGACAAGCAATAAGCTAAGCTTGGGGGAGTTGATACATCCAAAACGTATCTACTTTCCCGAACACTTTTGCTATTGTTTCTCCTCTAAACTTGTGTGATTTGGATGCAACTAACACGGACTGACGTTGTTTTCAGCAGAATTGCCTTTGTGTCTACTTTTTGTGCAGAAAATCAACTATCAGGAAAAATCCCGGAAAATATGCCAAAAATCCTATTTCACCCGAAGACTCCAGGAGCCAGAATACGAGACGGAGAAGAGCCAGGGAGTGGCCACACCACCTGGTGGTGCGGGCCAGGCCAGGCCGTGCCAGGGGGTGGTGTGGGCCCCCCAGGCACCCCCTCGGTCCCCCTCTTCGCCTATAAGAAGCCTTCTGACCTAAAAACTCCGGGGGGGTTGACGTTTTTCCAGGAGGAGTTCCGCTCCGCCGCCACCACCAGATTCCATGAAACAGCACCAAAAACTATGTTCTGGCACCCTGCCTGAACGGGGAATTGGAGGAGATCATCGCCATCATCATCACCATCGCTTCTCCATCGACCATCCATGTTTCCCCCATCTATGAATGAGTATTCCCCCATTGTAGGCTATGGGGATGGTAGGGATTGGATGAGATCGTCATGTAAAGGCATCGAATTGTTAGGGCATGGTGCCTAGTATCTTTTATTAGTGCTTTATGACTTTGTTGCGACTTGTTGTGCTTAATGCTTGTCACTAGGGCCCGAGTGCCATGATTTCAGATCTGAACATGTTATTGATTCATTATGATAGTATTGTTTATGGTCTTATCTACAAGTTGTATACACACGTTGTTGTCCGGAACCAAAGGCCCAAAGTGACAGAAATCAAGATAACCGGAGGGAATGGCTTTGATGTGAGGATCACATGTGTTCACGGAGTGTTAATGATTTGCTCCGGTGCTCTATTAAAAGGAGCACCTTAATTTCCAGTAGTTCCCTTGAGGCCCCGCTGCAAACGGGCTGGCAGGACAAAAGATGTTGTGCAAGTTCTCATTGCGAGCACGTATGACTATATATGGAACACATGCCTAGGATTATCTAGTACTTGGATGCTTTATCTTATTTATCTGCAATTTCCCTATGTTCTGATTGCTATGTGAATTGTCTTGTCCATGCAACGCTCGTCCATCCATCCCTATGCCTACCGCACTCGAATCCCACTTTTTACTGCTATTGTTACTGCTATCTTTACTTTACTATTGCTATTGCTTTGCTATTCCTACTACAAAACTGTTGCAACTGATAAACTTCTGTGAGCAAGATTGTTTCTAGGTGTAGCTAAATTGTAACTCAGTTGTTAAGGCTTATAAATATTCTTTGGCTCCCCTTATGTCGAATCAATAAATTGGGTTTCACTTCCCTCAAAAATACTACGATACACCCCCTATACTTGTGGGTCATCATGGTGGTTTAGGAAAAGACCACACATGCAAAGACATGCAATGACACTGGTGGATCCATGCGGTTTAGGAAAGGATCACATGCAATGACACTGGTGGTGGTTAATGAAAAGAACACACAGGCAAATGACTATGGTGGATCCATATGGTTTATGGAAATAACACACATGCAATGAATCTAGTCGTGGTTTAGTAAAAGAACACACATGTAATGAAACTGGTGGATCCATGTGGTTTATGAAAAGAACAAACATGCAATGACTCTAGTTGTGGATTATGAAAAGTACACGCATGCAATGACTCTAGTGGTGGTTTAGGAAAAGAACACACATGCAATAACACTGGTGGATCCATATGGTTTAGTAAAATAACACACATGCAATGAAACTAGTGGTGGTTTAGGAAAATAACACAAATGCAATGTATCTAGTTGTGGTTTAGGAAAAGAACCAACATGCAATGACTCTAGTGGTGGTTTATGAAAAGGACACATGCATTGACACTGGTGGATCCATGTGGTTTAGTAAAATAACACACATGCAATGACACTAGTGGTGGTTTAGGAAAAGAACACACATGCAAAGACATGCAATGACACTAGTGGAACAATGTGGTTTACGAAAGGAACACATGCAATGACACTAGTGGTGGTCATTGAAAATAACACAAATGCAAATGACTTTGGTGGATACATATGTTTTATGGAAAGAACACATATGCAATGAATCTAGTGGTGGTTTAATAAAAGAACACACATCCAATGACTCTAATTGTGGTTCCATGTGGTTTATGAAAAGAACAAACATGCAATGACTATAGTTGTGATTTATAAAAATAACACACATGCAATGACTCTGGTGGATCCATGTGGTTTATGAAAAGAACAAACATGCAATGACACTAGTGGTGGTTTATGAAAAGAACACACATGCAATGACACTAGTGGTGGTTTAGGAAAAGAACATACATGCAATAACACTAGTGGTAGTTTAGCAAAAGAACACGCATGCAAAGACATGCAATGACACTGGTGGATCCATGCGGTTTAGGAAAGGAACACACATGCAATGACACTTGTGGTGGTTAATGAAAAGAACACACAGGCAAATGACTATGGTGGATCCATATGGTTTATGGAAAGAACACACATGGACTGAATCTATTGGTGGTTTAGTAAAAGAACACACATGTAATGACACTGGTGGATCCATGTGGTTTATGAAAAGAACAAACATGCAATGACTCTAGTTGTGGTTTATGAAAAGTACACGCATGCAATGACACTAGTGGTGGTTTAGGAAAAGAACACACATGCAATGACACTGGTGGATCCATGTGGTTTAGTAAAATAACACACATGCAATGAAAGTAGTGGTGGTTTAGGAAAATAACACAAATGCAATGTCTCTAGTTGTGGTTTAGGAAAAGAACCAACATGCAATGACTCTAGTGGTGGTTTATGAAAAGGGCACACATGCATTGACACTAGTGGATCCATGTGGCTTAGTAAAATAACACACATGCAATGACACTAGTGGTGGTTTAGGAAAAGAACACACATGCAAAGACATGCAATGACACTGGTGGAACAATGTGGTTTACGAAAGGAACACATGCAATGACACTGGTGGTGGTCATTGAAAATAACACAAATGCAAATGACTCTGGTGGATCCATATGTTTTATGAAAAGAACACACATGCAATGACACTGGTGATGATTTATGAAAAGAACACACATCCAATGACTCTAATTGTGGTTCCATGTGGTTTATGAAAAGAACAAACATGCAATGACTATAGTTGTGGTTTATAAAAATCACACATGCAATGACTCTGGTGGATCCGTGTGGTTTATGAAAAGAACAAACATGCAATGACACTGGTGGTGGTTTATGAAAAGAACACACATGCAATGACACTAGTGGTGGTTTAGGAAAAGAACATACATGCAATAACACTAGTGGTAGTTTAGCAAAAGAACACGCATGCAAAGACATGCAATGACACTGGTGGATCCATGCGGTTTAGGAAAGGAACACACATGCAATGACACTGGTGGTGGTTAATTAAAAGAACACACATGCAAATGACTATGGGGGATCCATATGGTTTATGGAAAGAACACACATGCAATGAATCTAGTGGTGGTTTAATAAAAGAACACACATGTAATGACACTGGTGGATCCATGTGGTTTATGACAAGAACAAACATGCAATGACTCCATTTGTGGTTTATGAAAAGAACAAACATGCAATGACTATAGTTGTGGTTTATGAAAAGAACACACATGAAATGACATTAGTGGTGGTTTAGGAAAAGAAAATACATGCAATAACACTAGTGGTAGTTTAGCAAAAGAACACGCATGCAAAGACATGCAATGACACTGGTGGATCCATGCGGTTTAGGAAAGGAACACACATGCAATGACACTGGTGGTGGTTAATTAAAAGAACACACAGGCAAATGACTATGGTGGATCCATATGGTTTATGGAAAGAACACACATGCAATGAATCTAGTGGTGGTTTAGTAAAAGAACACACATGTAATGACACTGGTGGATCCATGTGGTTTATGACAAGAACAAACATGCAATGACTCTAGTTGTGGTTTATGAAAAGTACACGCATGCAATGACACTAGTGGTGGTTTAGGAAAAGAACACACATGCAATGACACTGGTGGATCCATGTGGTTTAGTAAAATAACACACATGCAATGAAACTAGTGGTGATTTAGGAAAATAACACAAATGCAATGTCTCTAGTTGTGGTTTAGGAAAAGAACCAACATGCAATGACTCTAGTGGTGGTTTATGAAAAGGACACACATGCATTGACACTGGTGGATCCATGTGGTTTAGTAAAATAACACACATGCAATAACACTAGTTGTGGTTTAGAAAAAGAACACACATGCAAAGACATGCAATGACACTGGTGGAACAATGTGGTTTACGAAAGGAACACATGCAATGACACTGGTGGTGGTCATTGAAAATAACACAAATGCAAATGACTCTGGTGGATCCATGTGTTTTACGGAAACAACCCACATGCAATGACACTGGTGGTGATTTATGAAAAGAACACACATCCAATGACTCTAATTGTGTTTCCATGTGGTTTATGAAAAGAACAAACATGCAATGACTATAGTTGTGGTTTATGAAAAGAACACACATGCATTAACTCTGGTGGATCCATGTGGTTTATGAAAAGAACAAACATGCAATGACACTGGTGGTGGTTTATGAAAAGAACACACATGCAATGACACTAGTGGTGGTTTAGGAAAAGAACATACATGCAATGACACTACTGGTGGTTTATCAAAAGAACACACATGCAAAGACATGCAATGACACTGGTGGATCCATGCGGTTTAGGAAAGGAACACACATGCAATGACACTGGTGGTGGTTAATGAAAAGAACACATAGGCAAATGACTATGGTGGATCCATATGGTTTATGGAAAGAACACACATCCAATGAATCTAGTGGTGGTTTAGTAAAAGAACACACATGTAATGACACTGGTGGATCCATGTGGTCTATGAAAAGAACAAACATGCAATGACTCTAGTTGTGGTTTATGAAAAGTACACGCATGTAATGACTCTAGTGGTGGTTTAGAAAAAGAAAACACATGCAATGACACTGGTGGATCCATGTGGTTTAGTAAAATAACACACATGCAATGACACTAGTGGTGGTTTAGGAAAATAACACAAATGCAATGTCTCTAGTTGTGGTTTAGGAAAAGAACCAACATGCAATGACTCTAGTTGTGGTTTATGAAAAGGACACACATGCATTGACACTGGTGGATCCATGTGGTTTAGTAAAATAACACACGTGCAATGACACTAGTGGTGGTTTAGGAAAAGAACAAACATGCAATGACACTGGTGGAACAATGTGGTTTACGAAAGGAACACATGCAATGACACTAGTGGTGGTCATTGAAAATAACACAAATGCAAATGACTCTGGTGGATCCATGTGTTTTATTGAAAGAACACACATGCAATGACCCTGGTGGTGGTTTATGAAAAGAACAGACATCCAATGACTCTAATTGTGGTTCCATGTGGTTTATGAAAAGAACAAACATGCAATGACTATAGTTGTGGTTTATGAAAAGAACACACATGCAATGACTCTGGTGGATCTGTGTGGTTTATGAAAAGAACACACATGCAATGACACTTGTGTAGGTTTATGAAAAGAACACACAAGCAATGACACTAGTGGTGGTTTAGGAAATGAACATACATGCAATGATACTAGTGGTGGTTTAGCAAAAGAACACACATGCAAATACATGCAATAACACTGGTGGATCCATGCGGTTTAGGAAAGGAACACACATGCAATGACACTGGTGGTGGTTAAGGAAAAGAACACACAGGCAAATGACTATGGTGGATCCATATGGTTTCTGAAAAGAACACACATGCAATGAATCTATTGGTGGTTTAGTAAAAGAACACACATGTAATGACACTGGTGGATCCATGTGGTTTATGAAAAGAACAAACATGCAATGACTCTAGTTGTGGTTTATGAAAAGTACACGCATGCAATGACTCTAGTGGTGGTTTAGGAAAAGAACACACATGCAATGACACTGGTGGATCCATGTGGTTTAGTAAAATAACACACATGCAATGACACTAGTGGTGGTTTAGGAAAATAACACAAATGCAATGTCTCTAGTTGTGGTTTAGGAAAAGAACCAACGTGCAATGACTCTAGTGGTGGTTTATGAAAAGGACACACATGCATTGACACTGGTGGATCCATGTGGTTTAGTAAAATAACACACATGCAACGACACTAGTGGTGGTTTAGGAAAAGAACACACATGCAAAGACATGCAATGACACTGGTGGAACAATGTGGTTTACGAAAGGAACACATGCAATGACACTGGTTGTGGTCATTGAAAATAACACAAATGCAAATGACTCTGGCGGATCCATGTGTTTTATGGAAAGAACACACATGTAATGACACTGGTGGTGGTTTATGAAAAGAACACACATCCAATGACTCTAATTGTGGTTCCATGTGGTTTATGAAAAGAACAAACATGCAATGACTATAGTTCTGGTTTATGAAAAGAACACACATGCAATGACACTAGTGGTGGTTTAGGAAAAGAACACACATGCAAAGACATGCAATGACACTGGTGGAACAATGTGGTTTACGAAAGGAACACATGCAATGACACTGGTGGTGGTCATGAAAAATAACACAAATGCAAATGACTCTGGTGGATCCATATGTTTTATGAAAAGAACACACATGCAATGACACTGGTGATGATTTATGAAAAGAACACACATCCAATGACTCTAATTGTGGTTCCATGTGGTTTATGAAAAGAACAAACATGCAATGACTATAGTTGTGGTTTATAAAAATCACACATGCAATGACTCTGGTGGATCCGTGTGGTTTATGAAAAGAACAAAGATGCAATGACACTGGTGGTGGTTTATGAAAAGAACACACATGCAATGACACTAGTGGTGGTTTAGGAAAAGAACATACATGCAATAACACTAGTGGTAGTTTAGCAAAAGAACACGCATGCAAAGACATGCAATGACACTGGTGGATCCATGCGGTTTAGGAAAGGAACACACATGCAATGACACTGGTGGTGGTTAATTAAAAGAACACACATGCAAATGACTATGGTGGATCCATATGGTTTATGGAAAGAACACACATGCAATGAATCTAGTGGTGGTTTAATAAAAGAACACACATGTAATGACACTGGTGGATCCATGTGGTTTATGACAAGAACAAACATGCAATGACTCTATTTGTGGTTTATGAAAAGAACAAACATGCAATGACTATAGTTGTGGTTTATGAAAAGAAAACACATGAAATGACATTAGTGGTGGTTTAGGAAAAGAACATACATGCAATAACACTAGTGGTAGTTTAGCAAAAGAACACGCATGCAAAGACATGCAATGACACTGGTGGATCCATGCGGTTTAGGAAAGGAACACACATGCAATGACACTGGTGGTGGTTAATTAAAAGAACACACAGGCAAATGACTATGGTGGATCCATATGGTTTATGGAAAGAACACACATGCAATGAATCTAGTGGTGGTTTAGTAAAAGAACACACATGTAATGACACTGGTGGATCCATGTGGTTTATGACAAGAACAAACATGCAATGACTCTAGTTGTGGTTTATGAAAAGTACACGCATGCAATGACACTAGTGGTGGTTTAGGAAAAGAACACACATGCAATGACACTGGTGGATCCATGTGGTTTAGTAAAATAACACACATGCAATGAAACTAGTGGTGGTTTAGGAAAATAACATAAATGCAATGTCTCTAGTTGTGGTTTAGGAAAAGAACCAACATGCAATGACTCTAGTGGTGGTTTATGAAAAGGACACACATGCATTGACACTGGTGGATCCATGTGGTTTAGTAAAATAACACACATGCAATAACACTAGTTGTGGTTTGGAAAAAGAACACACATGCAAAGACATGCAATGACACTGGTGGAACAATGTGGTTTACGAAAGGAACACATGCAATGACACTGGTGGTGGTCATTGAAAATAACACAAATGCAAATGACTCTGGTGGATCCATGTGTTTTACGGAAACAACCCACATGCAATGACACTGGTGGTGATTTATGAAAAGAACACACATCCAATGACTCTAATTCTGTTTCCATGTGGTTTATGAAAAGAACAAACATGCAATGACTATAGTTGTGGTTTATGAAAAGAACACACATGCATTAACTCTGGTGGATCCATGTGGTTTATGAAAAGAACAAACATGCAATGACACTGGTGGTGGTTTATGAAAAGAACACACATGCAATGACACTAGTGGTGGTTTAGGAAAAGAACATACATGCAATGACACTACTGGTGGTTTATCAAAAGAAAACACATGCAAAGACATGCAATGACACTGGTGGATCCATGCGGTTTAGGAAAGGAACACACATGCAATGACACAGGTGGTGGTTAATGAAAAGAACACATAGGCAAATGTAACTACCTCGGTGAATTACGCTCCTAGTTACAAGCCTGGATGAGCAGAAATGGTTGAAATAGTATGGTGGGGCCCAAATGCCACTCACAGGTAGACCTTTCGGCCGTCCCAACCATTTCTAAACATCGGGACAAGAACGGGCGGCGTAATCGGCAGGCGAAGGGATCAACTACATACACAAATGAGTATGTATGCAAGCCACCATACAACAGTACATCAGAGCCATTCCATCTAAAAAGAAAGGAAATATAGCAACGCCATACGGCAAGATCCAAATATCCTAGATAGATATAATAGTTTAGGATATCTCCTCATACATCAATCAACAGAGTATCAAGCAGAAGCGGAAGACAAAATCCGAGTACGGATAAGAAGCAAATCGGCATAAGATGCCCCATAAATAAGCAGATCCCGCCCATAGATCTCACGGATCCCCGTTCCCGGAATCTCTACACCGAATGATCGTTGCCCACATCGTCCGTCTCTTCCACCCAGTATCCATCTTGCGAATGTACCTGTTCATCTGAACCAATAATTTATCGTGTGAGACCCTAGGGGTACTCAGCAAGTCTTTATGCCGCTAAAGGGGACACAACCTGGGGTGACGCAATTGCAGCAAAAGATAAACCCTAGCAATTCTATAGATACTCGCTAACCATCCGCCTAACCAGAGATAGACGGATGTCCGTGAATTAATAACAACAGTTATAACGGTTATAATGGTAATCTCCACACATCCATCCTCCTCCCCGCTTACCGACGAGGAAGCGGACGAACAACCCCCCCATCCGTTGGCAGTTTTATTATCCATTCCATGAGTGTTGCACTATTTACTAGTCAGGTACCTAGTCTAGTCAAATTAAAAGCGGTACTTTAGTTATGCTTGTCTATGATCGAGAAACTGTGCTCCAAGTCGTCCATAACCGCGGACACGGCTTTCAGAAAGTTTTACCCTGCAGGGGTGCACAAATAGCAACACACACTCGATATGCCTCGGAAAAACCAAATCAAAACCCAATGAGGCAGTCACGACAAAGCGATCACAGGATTCAGAAATATTTCAGGGGGCCACCCCATTGAGCTACCCGCAACGAAGTTAGCTGACTCCGAGACGGCCTCAAGGTTTGCGTCAGTGGCTGTAAACGACTGGGAACCCGAAAATGTGACTGGGCTTGTCGATACCGCGAAAACACTCCGCTTACCTAAATAGTACAGTGTGCAGTACCTCGCACAATTTAAATAAAGCAGTAAAGCATGGCATAAGTACAGGATAGTAAATAAAACCTCAAACTAGTTTGTGGCCCCAAGAAATAAGAATGAATCAAGCTCTAGCTCAGGGGGGTTCATAAGCCTCCCGGATGTGGATAGCGCGAATATTCAAGGAACAGGAATCAAGTACTCGGGGTCCTACGGGACACAAGTGAGCCTGAAAAACCAAATAACAGATATGGCTCACCGGTGCCACTTTCATTAGTTATCCCATTACTACTCAGGTTAAGTTGTTTGGGTACCTCGTTATCCATCAGACACTCACATACCCTACACATGCTGTTCTACGACTCGCATGGCTCAAACAACTCCTGTAGTAATGGCTCATGGGTTGGAGGAACAAGCTTCGGTGGGGTTTAAAAGTAAAGGCTATGCAATACTTGGGATTCAATTTAATGCAATCGCGACTCAATGATGCAAGAATAAGAAAGAGGCAATAGGTACTATATGTATGCAAGCATGTGGTAGTGCTTGCCTGGCAGCTCAGTTGAAGCAAGGGATGGATCTGGGTAGTGCTCCTGGTTCTCTTGATATATCCCCTGCTCAGCGTCTATTCGAAGAAGAACCAAACAAACAAGGGCCGACATAAATAAAGTGCACAAGCATATGAACAAAATGCGACAAGCAAACCATCATGCCATGATGAATGATGCACAATTTGCATGGCAATAAGGTAGCATGGCATGGGTGAGGTGTGGAATACATTATTAAATCATTTTAAGGGGTTTTAATCACATTTTATACTCAAATTAGTTGCTGTATACATTATATTTATATGATGCATGCTGCAAAACAGATAAAGGAATGTATAAACAGAAAGGTCTCGTCGAGCTAATCATTTTAGACATATTATTTGTTAAATTTGGAGTTATAAAACAGAAGTTATTAATTAATTAAGCCAAAAGGGCATTTTATTGTAATTTTAATCAACTTGGAAAATAAAGTGTTCAAAATATATTTTGAATGGCATATTTGAATTCCTCATATTTTTCTGATTTGAAAACATATATTATTTGTATTATTTGGATTTATATTTCAAAAGTTATTTAAAAACAGATTTAAATTTGAATTTAAATCAATTTGAAAAGATTTGAATTTAAACAGAAAAGCAGAAAAACTTTTGTTACACGCACAGAACTAGCCACAGCCAATGACCAGTGGGTCCACTGGCTGACTCAGCGCAGTGAGCTGGCGATGGAGGGGTGGGGGTTTTCTCTGGATTTTCTCACCTAGAGGTTTACTAGCCATAGAGGATGACAGGGGGGTCCCAAGGCTGCGGGGCCACAGCGCGCGCGCGGCCAACGCGCGCTGGACACGTGGGCGATCCCAGGCGCGCGGGGGGACTGGTCCGTGCCGGTCTGGATTTTCCGGGGGTTTGCTTGCAAAAAGGAGCTGAGGCTGACAGGTGGGCTACTAGGGGTCGCGGGTTGAGGCGGGAAAAACTACAGGGGGCAAAGCATAAAACTCACCGCGAGGCTGACAAAACTGAAAACCCGTTTTTCCGAGATCTGCAGCTGGCTCGATTTCCCGAGGACGATAGCGAGAGATCCAAAGGGAATTTAGCGTTACCGCAAAAACCAAAGATGAAGAGGGATCCACAGGCTACAACTTTCGTTCAGGTGGCATCGCCGGAGGAGGGCTACAGCGCGCGGGGCGCGATGAGGAACAGAGGCGGACCGAGCGGCGGTGGCGACGCGAGCGGCACGGTCCGACAGCGTCTGCGCGCGCGCCGGCTGTTCGACGGATGGCTGCAGCGCTACGGGGCACCAGAGAGGGGGCGGGCAAGTCCGGCGAGAGAGAGAGGTCGGTGGTGGAGAGGGAGGGGAGGAGTGGCATGCGCTCTGGGCAGATCTGGGGAAGGCAGAGGGGAGCCGGGGATGGTGGTAGGTAGCAGAGAGAGGGGGAGGTACCGTGGAGAAGTGGTGGAGGGAAAAGGTGGCCTCGGCCTTTTCTGCCTCTCCTCGAGCACGTGCTCGGTCGGGCAGGGGCAGGGCAGGCAGGGGGGTGGCTTCCAGGTGGGACCCGAGGGCGAGGCCAAGGAGGCAGGGGCAGGCTCGGGCTAGGGGGCCACAAGGCAGGGAGAGAAGAGAGGGAGAGAGGGTAGGCTCGGGTTAGGGCTTTGGGGGAGCCTCGGGTGAGCTAGGCTAGGTTAGGGTTTGGTATGAGGGTAGCTAGGGCAGGGGTGAGGTGGCCAGGGAGAGAGGGTGGCCGGTGGGGCCAAGCTAGGTGAGAGAGAGAGAGGTAGGTTTAGGGTTTAGCTTAGAGAGGAGGGGTATGGTTTAGAGAGGGGGTAGAGAGGAGTGGTATGGTTAAGGGTTTAAAGAGGTGACTAGATGGAGTGTCCTCTTTTGACAAAGTCAAGCAAGCACATGCCAAGCTTCATCAAGAACAAGACAAGAAAGGGAGGGATGAGGTGATGTGGTTTAAGCATGATCAAATAAGATCAAGCTAAAAGGAGGAAGAGAGAGATGAGGGGAAAAGATTCACTCAAAAACAAATAAAACCAAAAGAGGACCAAAGAGGGTGATGGTTGCATGCCCCATGCAAATGCATTAAATGCTAGGTTTCCTCTTGTGAGAACAAAATGAATATCCATAGCATTTATACTTATGCATTCCAAAATGTGGAGTAAGGCCTAAGAAAAGGATTTAAGAGAAAGTTCCAAGTGGAGTAGAGGGAGATGATCACATTTGATTATAATTGGGGCTTGCTAGTGTGTATATGCCACTAGGTATTTAATAAGCCCACAAAAATATCCCAACAAGATGATAACCCCAAAACAACACATATGGAAGCTAGAATTAGGGTCCCACCCACAAGGCATGCAAAGGTGGCCATGTGGCTCTCATAATCCAATAATGTGAAAACAATATGGTGCATATATGAGAGCATGTGGAGATGGAATGGATCCACACCAACACATATGAGCTAGAGGTCAAACCAAATAAGTTGCAAGGCTCATATATGGTGGAATGGTGGAATTATAAGGTGGTGACAGAGAAAGGTAAAGGAGTTTAATAAAAGATATGCCCCCAACTCAGCTTGGGCATTAAACAATATATCAAGAACCAAATACAAAATCAAGAGGCAAATACAATTAACAATGCATATGAGAGAAGAACCAAAACAAAAAGGGTTTTATATGATGCGCAAATGCAAGGTGGCATGATGACATGAGCATGATATAATGATGATACAACAATTATATATATGAAGTAGCCATTATATTACTAGACCAAGTAGCATTACAATTGTTAGACAATTGGGATGCTACAACTCTCCCCCACTAAACAAGAATCTCGCCCCGAGATTCCTAGGAAAAAGAAAACAGCACAAGGAGAGGCGGGTGTTTGAACGAAGGTGACCCTCACGTCCCCAAGTTGATGAACAACGGAATGGTGCGACCGCTACACCTTGCAAAACTTGCTAGACTTGTTGCGAGTCTTGCGTTTTGCTTCAAGAACAACGGATAGAAGAGTTGAAGGATTGTCGTGAGACAAGAAGGATAGGATGGACATAGCTCCGGTTTTCTCAAGAAACATGATAAAAGAAAAAGATCCACTGGTGAAAGAAAAAGACAAGATGATGTATCATGGATAAAGAAAGGCGCACCGTTAAGATTAAAGATTTACCGATACTAGAGAGGATGATAACTTTGTCTCGCTGGAAGAAAAGAGCTGGATTGGAGAAGTTTTGAACCACTATGACAATAGCATCGTATCTTCTCTCGGATTTGAGAAATGAAGTACGGAAACAATATTGCCTTCAAACAATAGAGTCCCTTGATATCCTCAGAAACATTTAGTTAGACATCGTCGGATTAGATTCTTCTTGCGCCGGTAAGAACCAAGGATCACGCAATTGAGGTGCGCGGATATAACTTCCAGAGATGGATGTGAAGCTAGATCATGGTGGAATCCCGAGAAGCAAAGAATATGGAGGATCTGGAGTTTATTGCAGAGATACTTATTGTTTTCTTTAGCCTTGAGGCTAACGCAATAGATTTGCGGCTGATGGCATCAACCATAATTGGCTTTACCACAGAAAAAGAATTGATGAAACAAAGAGAGAGATATGTTCCTTTCATCTTGTTTGGGGATGTAGAGCACCGGTAGAAAGACGAGGACCGAAAGGAGTTTGCGTTTGTTTCCACTAGATAATTGAAGATTTTGCTCCGTGTAGGATAAGACGAGATCACCAACAAGAGATTATTGATTACTTTTCTTCGAGAGAGCACTCCGGAAAACAAGGACGGAAGTAAAAGTACCGAGGGATAAAGGCCACTTCTAACTTCCGTGGAATGAGTGAAATCACATTAATTCACCAATTCAATGTACAAGAGCGAATGATAAGAGTAGTGGTATGGTAGCTACTCCATCCCGCACTCAAAGAGTTACTCCGCACATGAATAAGAGAACCATGCAACCCAACTACCGAAACAGACTGAAGGTATTGACAAAAACTCATGGAACTTCGTTAGAAAACAAGGATAGAGGCAAACGATTCACCGGATCCAAGATAGATAAGGGTGGTGATGTTGTCGTCATGTCGGAAGTACCAAGCCACCGGAAAGATATGAAGGAAGATTACGGAGAAGAACTGCAAGATTCCACAGATAAAGAAAAAGATAGCACCACTTGCACAGAAGGATTACAAAAGATCTGAAAAATCTTCATGGCCTCCGGTGGATTGAGCATAGACGATAGAGCGAGAGGGTTTCAAGATATTACTTGACGAGACTGAGGTGAAAAGAACTCCAGGTTCTTCTTGAAAAGATTGAGAAAGATTTAGCAGTCTTGAGGAAATCTTCGGCGGAACGATGATGATAACTTGCCAACAAGGAACAACTCCGGATTGGTCGAAGATGGAGGATGGAATTAACAATGGACTTGCTAATTCCAGAATTGAAGCGATCCATTTAGCAGAAGGACGTGGCCGAGATAGTTGACTTCAAGAAGCCAGGATTCTCACTTTGAGACTTTGCACACAGGCAGTGCTCACGAAGCTTGAGAGAAAGAGACACAGATGATCTTCCATGTCCTTCCATTGATATGGAATAGGCAAGCATATTATCAACATATACCACCATGGATTAACAAGATATTCCCAGAATACCAAGTTCAAGAGGCGGGAGAAACGAACAAATGCTCGAACACTTCCTGAGCTCAACGCTCTTAGAAAGATCAATATTGAGAGCACAGGTTCGTGATGAAGAAGATGCACTGGAAGAATAGATTATCTGGTCCTTCGGAAGAAAAAGAGATGCCGCCTGGTTCACATTGTCGATCGGATCACCGGTTACAAAGATAAAGAGATCTTGGATAAGAACCGATGATAGCTCATACCTCAAGCAAAGCTATCAGAGACGAAAAAGATGTGCAGATATGGAGCTCAAAAAGATGTGCAGCATGATGGACAGATGATAGACCGCCGTAGTGCTTTGGGAAACTCCGGATTGCCAAAGATGCTTGAATATGCATAGATATGATCACGGTGTACTCAAAATCACAGGAGATAACCTTATCCTCCAGATGGTGACGGTTGATAGCATTTTTCCATATTCCAATCGACACTTATCATGAGTGGAATATAGCTATGCCGAGAGCCAAATTACAATCATCAGCATCGGATCGACACATGTTATGTAATTAGCCCAAGAGAATTGGAGATGAAATAAAACTCCAGGATTAAGCGCCGGTGACAAAAGAATGAGTTAGCATGGACATGCTGATAAAAGGGAGATAGATAATGTTTCACACACGACTGAAAAGGAGTGTGGAAGCACAGATATATCAAAGAAAAAATTTCCGCATTTTTCGGCATTAAAATACCAATAGATGCGCAAAATCACTTACCAGGTAGAGATTAGCAACAGATGCTTACACAGCATGTGGAGTTGCTAGAAGGAAGGACACCCTTAAAAAGACGGCACCGGTTAACAAGGAGTCAGATAGATCGCGCCAGCTTTCAAAAGCCTGTCAGTATGGAATGTACCAACAGTTGATAACCAAAGGCAGATGGTGATAACAAAAGGATGCAACAGATAGACAAGGAATTACACACACACGCACACTTTCTATGGTACTACGGAAACCCAGAACACGTGAATCCTAGTTTGAATTTTAAGAAGAGGATTGAAAACGTTACACTTCCTTACCAGAAAAGGGTGGTGGGTTGGGTAAGAAGAAAAGTGGAAGCAGTCCTACTCTCACGTTTTGTTTTTACCTAGTATACATAGCTACCAAAATATTTGCTAGACAGACAACGACCATTTGGCTGAGACCCTGAAGGTCGGGATGGCTCTGATACCAATTGTAACTACCTCGGTGAATTACGCTCCTAGTTACAAGCCTGGATGAGCACAAATGGTTGAAATAGTATGGTGGGACCCAAATGCCACTCACAGGTAGACCTTTCGGCCGTCCCAACCATTTCTAAACATCGGGACAAGAACGGGCGGCGTAATCGGCAGGCGAAGGGATCAACTACATACACAAATGAGTATGTATGCAAGCCACCATACAACAGTACATCAGAGCCATTCCATCTAAAAAGAAAGGAAATATAGCAACGCCATACGGCAAGATCCAAATATCCTAGATAGATATAATAGTTTAGGATATCTCCTCATACATCAATCAACAGAGTATCAAGCGGAAGCGGAAGACAAAATCCGAGTACGGATAAGAAGCAAATCGGCATAAGATGCCCCATAAATAAGCAGATCCCGCCCACAGATCTCACGGATCCCCGCTCCCGGAATCTCTACACCGAATGATCGTTGCCCACATCGTCCGTCTCTTCCACCCAGTATCCATCTTGCGAATGTACCTGTTCATCTGAACCAAAAATTTATCGTGTGAGACCCTAGGGGTACTCAGCAAGTCTTTATGCCGCTAAAGGGGACACAACCTGGGGTGACGCAATTGCAGCAAAAGATAAACCCTAGCAATTCTATAGATAATCGCTAACCATCCGCCTAACCAGAGATAGACGGATGTCCGTGAATTAATAACAACAGTTATAACGGTTATAATGGTAATCTCCACACATCCATCCTCCTCCCCGCTTACCGACGAGGAAGCGGACGAACAACCCCCCCCCCCCCCCCATCCGTTGGCAGTTTTATTATCCATTCCATGAGTGTTGCACTATTTACTAGTCAGGTACCTAGTCTAGTCAAATTAAAAGCGGTACTTTAGTTATGCTTGTCTATGATCGAGAAACTGTGCTCCAAGTCGTCCATAACCGCGGACACGGCTTTCAGAAAGTTTTACCCTGCAGGGGTGCACAAATAGCAACACACACTCGATATGCCTCGGAAAAACCAAATCAAAACCCAACGAGGCAGTCACGACAAAGCGATCACAGGATTCAGAAATATTTCAGGGGGCCACCCCATTGAGCTACCCGCAACGAAGTTAGCTGACTCCGAGACGGCCTCAAGGTTTGCGTCAGTGGCTGTAAACGACTGGGAACCCGAAAATGTGACTGGGCTTGTCGATACCGCGAAAACACTCCGCTTACCTAAACAGTACAGTGTGCAGTACCTCGCACAATTTAAATAAAGCAGTAAAGCATGGCATAAGTACAGGATAGTAAATAAAACCTCAAACTAGTTTGTGGCCCCAAGAAATAAGAATGAATCAAGCTCTAGCTCAGGGGGGTTCATAAGCCTCCCGGATGTGGATAGCGCGAATATTCAAGGAACAGGAATCAAGTACTCGGGGTACTACGGGACACAAGTGAGCCTGAAAAACCAAATAACAGATATGGCTCACCGGTGCCACTTTCATTAGTTATCCCATTACTACTCAGGTTAAGTTGTTTGGGTACCTCGTTATCCATCAGACACTCACATACCCTACACATGCTGTTCTACGACTCGCATGGCTCAAACAACTCCTGTAGTAATGGCTCATGGGTTGGAGGAACAAGCTTCGGTGGGGTTTAAAAGTAAAGGCTATGCAATACTTGGGATTCAATTTAATGCAATCGCGACTCAATGATGCAAGAATAAGAAAGAGGCAATAGGTACTATATGTATGCAAGCATGTGGTAGTGCTTGCCTGGCAGCTCAGTTGAAGCAAGGGATGGATATGGGTAGTGCTCCTGGTTCTCTTGATATATCCCCTGCTCAGCGTCTATTCGAAGAAGAACCAAACAAACAAGGGCCGACATAAATAAAGTGCACAAGCATATGAACAAAATGCGACAAGCAAACCATCATGCCATGATGAATGATGCACAATTTGCATGGCAATAAGGTAGCATGGCATGGGTGAGGTGTGGAATACATTATTAAATCATTTTAAGGGGTTTTAATCACATTTTATACTCAAATTAGTTGCTGTACACATTATATTTATATGATGCATGCTGCAAAACATATAAAGGAATGTATAAACAGAAAGGTCTCGTCGAGCTAATCATTTTAGACATATTATTTGTTAAATTTGGAGTTATAAAACAGAAGTTATTAATTAATTAAGCCAAAAGGGCATTTTATTGTAATTTTAATCAACTTGGAAAATAAAGTGTTCAAAATATATTTTGAATGGCATATTTGAATTCCTCATATTTTTATGATTTGAAAACATATATTATTTGTATTATTTGGATTTATATTTCAAAAGTTATTTAAAAACAGATTTAAATTTGAATTTAAATCAATTTGAAAAGATTTGAATTTAAACAGAAAAGCAGAAAAACTTTTGTTACACGCACAGAACTAGCCACAGCCAATGACCAGTGGGTCCACTGGCTGACTCAGCGCAGTGAGCTGGCGATGGAGGGGTGGGGGTTTTCTCTGGATTTTCTCACCTAGAGGTTTACTAGCCATAGAGGATGACAGGGGGGTCCCAGGGCTGCGGGGCCACAGCGCGCGCGCGGCCAACGTGCGCTGGACACGTGGGCGATCCCAGGCGCGCGGGGGGACTGTTCCGTGCTGGTCTGGATTTTCCGGGGGTTTGCTTGCAAAAAGGAGCTGAGGCTGACAGGTGGGCTACTAGGGGCCGCGGGTTGAGGCGGGAAAAACTACAGGGGGCAAAGCGTAAAACTCACCGCGAGGCTGACGAAACTGAAAACCCGTTTTTCCGAGATCTGCAGCTGGCTCGATTTCCCGAGGACGATAGCGAGAGATCCAAAGGGAATTTAGCGTTACCGCAAAAACCAAAGATGAAGAGGGATCCACAGGCTACAACTTTCGTTCAGGTGGCATTGCCGGAGGAGGGCTACAGCGCGCGGGGCGCGATGAGGAACAGAGGCGGACCGAGCGGCGGTGGCGACGCGAGCGGCACGGTCCGACAGCGTCTGCGCGCGCGCCGGCTGTTCGACGGATGGCTGCAGCGCTACGGGGCACCAGAGAGGGGGCGGGCAAGTCCGGCGAGAGAGAGAGGTCGGTGGTGGAGAGGGAGGGGAGGAGCGGCAGGCGCTCTGGGCGGATCTGGGGAAGGCAGAGGGGAGCCGGGGATGGTGGTAGGTAGCAGAGAGAGGGGGAGGTACCGTGGAGAAGTGGTGGAGGGAAAAGGTGGCCTCGGCCTTTTCTGCCTCTCCTCGAGCACGTGCTCGGTCGGGCAGGGGCAGGGCAGGCAGGGGGGTGGCTTCCAGGTGGGACCCGAGGGCGAGGCCAAGGAGGCAGGGGCAGGCTCGGGCTAGGGGGCCACAAGGCAGGGAGAGAAGAGAGGGAGAGAGGGTAGGCTCGGGTTAGGGCTTTGGGGGAGCCTCGGGTGAGCTAGGCTAGGTTAGGGTTTGGTATGAGGGTAGCTAGGGCAGGGGTGAGGTGGCCAGGGAGAGAGGGTGGCCGGTGGGGCCAAGCTAGGTGAGAGAGAGAGGTAGGTTTAGGGTTTAGCTTAGAGAGGGGGGGTATGGTTTAGAGAGGGGGTAGAGAGGAGTGGTATGGTTAAGGGTTTAAAGAGGTGACTAGATGGAGTGTCCTCTTTTGACAAAGTCAAGCAAGCACATGCCAAGCTTCATCAAGAACAAGACAAGAAAGGGAGGGATGAGGTGATGTGGTTTAAGCATGATCAAATAAGATCAAGCTAAAAGGAGGAAGAGAGAGATGAGGGGAAAAGATTCACTCAAAAACAAATAAAACCAAAAGAGGACCAAAGAGGGTGATGGTTGCATGCCCCATGCAAATGCATTAAATGCTAGGTTTCCTCTTGTGAGAACAAAAATGAATATCCATAGCATTTATACTTATGCATTCCAAAATGTGGAGTAAGGCCTAAGCAAAGGATTTAAGAGAAAGTTCCAAGTGGAGTAGAGGGAGATGATCACATTTGATTATAATTGGGGCTTGCTAGTGTGTATATGCCACTAGGTATTTAATAAGCCCACAAAAATATCCCAACAAGATGATAACCCCAAAACAACACATATGGAAGCTAGAATTAGGGTCCCACCCACAAGGCATGCAAAGGTGGCCATGTGGCTCTCATAATCCAATAATGTGAAAACAATATGGTGCATATATGAGAGCATGTGGAGATGGAATGGATCCACACCAACACATATGAGCTAGAGGTCAAACCAAATAAGTTGCAAGGCTCATATATGGTGGAATGGTGGAATTATAAGGTGGTGACAGAGAAAGGTAAAGGAGTTTAATAAAAGATATGCCCCCAACTCAGCTTGGGCATTAAACAATATATCAAGAACCAAATACAAAATCAAGAGGCAAATACAATTAACAATGCATATGAGAGAAGAACCAAAACAAAAAGGGTTTTATATGATGCTCAAATGCAAGGTGGCATGATGACATGAGCATGATATAATGATGATGCAACAATTATATATATGAAGTAGCCATTATATTACTAGACCAAGTAGCATTACAATTGTTAGACAATTGGGATGCTACAGCAAATGACTATGGTGGATCCATATGGTTTATGGAAAGAACACACATCCAATGAATCTAGTGGTGGTTTAGTAAAAGAACACACATGTAATGACACTGGTGGATCCATGTGGTCTATGAAAAGAACAAACATGCAATGACTCTAGTTGTGGTTTATGAAAAGTACACGCATGCAATGACTCTTGTGGTGGTTTAGAAAAAGAAAACACATGCAATGACACTGGTGGATCCATGTGGTTTAGTAGAATAACACACATGCAATGACACTAGTGGTGGTTTAGGAAAATAACACAAATGCAATATCTCTAGTTGTGGTTTAGGAAACGAACCAACATGCAATGACTCTAGTTGTGGTTTATGAAAAGGACACACATGCATTGACACTGGTGGATCCATGTGGTTTAGTAAAATAACACACATGCAATGACACTAGTGGTGGTTTAGGAAAAGAACAAACATGCAATGACACTGGTGGAACAATGTGGTTTACGAAAGGAACACATGCAATGACACTGGTGGTGGTCATTGAAAATAACACAAATGCAAATGACTCTGGTGGATCCATGTGTTTTATTGAAAGAACACACATGTAATGACCCTGGTGGTGGTTTATGAAAAGAACAGACATCCAATGACTCTAATTGTGGTTCCATGTGGTTTATGAAAAGAACAAACATGCAATGACTATAGTTGTGGTTTATGAAAAGAACACACATGCAATGACTCTGGTGGATCTGTGTGGTTTATGAAAAGAACACACATGCAATGACACTTGTGTAGGTTTATGAAAAGAACACACAAGCAATGACACTAGTGGTGGTTTAGGAAATGAACATACATGCAATGATACTAGTGGTGGTTTAGCAAAAGAACACACATGCAAATACATGCAATAACACTGGTGGATCCATGCGGTTTAGGAAAGGAACACACATGCAATGACACTGGTGGTGGTTAAGGAAAAGAACACACAGGCAAATGACTATGGTGGATCCATATGGTTTCTGAAAAGAACACACATGCAATGAATCTATTGGTGGTTTAGTAAAAGAACACACATGTAATGACACTGGTGGATCCATGTGGTCTATGAAAAGAACAAACATGCAATGACTCTAGTTGTGGTTTATGAAAAGTACACGCATGCAATGACTCTAGTGGTGGTTTAGAAAAAGAAAACACATGCAATGACACTGGTGGATCCATGTGGTTTAGTAAAATAACACACATGCAATGACACTAGTGGTGGTTTAGGAAAATAACACAAATGCAATGTCTCTAGTTGTGGTTTAGGAAACGAACCAACATGCAATGACTCTAGTTGTGGTTTATGAAAAGGACACACATGCATTGACACTGGTGGATCCATGTGGTTTAGTAAAATAACACACATGCAATGACACTAGTGGTGGTTTAGGAAAAGAACAAACATGCAATGACACTGGTGGAACAATGTGGTTTACGAAAGGAACACATGCAATGACACTGGTTGTGGTCATTGAAAATAACACAAATGCAAATGACTCTGGTGGATCCATGTGTTTTATGGAAAGAACACACATGTAATGACACTGGTGGTGGTTTATGAAAAGAACACACATCCAATGACTCTAATTGTGGTTCCATGTGGTTTATGAAAAGAACAAACATGCAATGACTATAGTTGTGGTTTATGAAAAGAACACACATGCAATGACTCTAGTGGATCCGTGTGGTTTATGAAAAGATCAAACATGCAATGACGCTGGTGGTGGTTTATGAAAAGAACACACATGCAATGACACTAGTGGTGGTTTAGGAAAAGAACATACATGCAAAGACATGCACTGACACTGGTGGATCCATGCGGTTTAGGAAAGGAACACACATGCAATGATACTGGTGGTGGTTAATGAAAAGAACACATAGGCAAATGACTATGGTGGATCCATATCGTTTATGGAAAGAACACACATCCAATGAATCTAGTGGTGGTTTAGTAAAAGAACACACATGTAATGACACTGGTGGATCCATGTGGTCTATGAAAAGAACAAACATGCAATGACTCTAGTTGTGGTTTATGAAAAGTACACGCATGCAATGACTCTAGTGGTGGTTTAGAAAAACAAAACACATGCAATGACACTGGTGGATCCATGTGGTTTAGTAAAATAACACACGTGCAATGACACTAGTGGTGGTTTAGGAAAATAACACAAATGCAATGTCTCTAGTTGTGGTTTAGGAAAACAACCAACATGCAATGACACTAGTGGTGGTTTATGAAAAGGACACACATGCATTGACACTGGTGGATCCATGTGGTTTAGTAAAATAACGCACATGCAATGACACTAGTGGTGGTTTATGAAAAGAACACACATGCAAAGACATGCAATGACACTAGTGGAACAATGTGGTTTACGAAAGGAACACATGAATGACACTGGTGGTGGTCATTGAAAATAACACAAATGCATATGACTCTGGTGGATCCATGTGTTTTATGGAAAGAACACACATGCAATGACACTGGTGGTGGTTTATGAAAAGAACACACATCCAATGACTCTAATTGTGGTTCCATGTGGTTTATGAAAAGAACAAACATGCAATGACTATAGTTGTGGTTTATGAAAAGAACACAAATGCATTAACTCTGGTGGATCTGTGTGGTTTATGAAAAGAACAAACATGCAATGACACTGGTGGATCCGTGTGGTTTATGAAAAGACCAAACATGCAATGACACTGGTGGTGGTTTATGAAAAGAACACACATGCAATGACATGCAATGACACTGGTGGATACATGCGGTTTAGGAAAGGAACATACATTCAATGACACTGGTGGTGGTTAATGAAAAGAACACACATGCAAATGACTTTGGTGGTTTATGAAAAGTACACACATGCAATGAATCTAGTGGTGGTTTAGGAAAAGAACACACATGCAATGACTCTGGTGGATCCATGTTATTTAGTAAAATAACACAGATGCAATGACACTAGTGGTGGTTTAGGAAAAGGCCACACATGCAATGTCTCTAGTTGTGGTTTAGGAAAAGAACAAACATGCAATGACTCTAGTGGTGGTTTATGAAAAGGACACACATGCATTGACACTAGTGGTGATTGAGGAAAATAACACACATGCAATGACACTAGTGGATCCATGTGGTTTAGGAAAGGAACATAGATACAATGACACTGTTGGTGGTTTATGAAAAGAACACACATGCAAATGACACTGGTGGATCCATGTGGTTTAGGAAAATAACACACATGCAATGACACTAGTGGTGGTTTAGGAAAAGAACACACATGCAATGTCGCTAGTTGTGGTTTAGGAAAAGAACAAACATGCATTGACTCTAGTGGTGGTTTATTAAAAGGACACACATCAATTAACACTGGTGGATCCATGTGGTTTAGTAAAATCACACATGCAATAACACTATTGGTGGTTTGGGAAAATAACACACATGCAAAGACGTGCAATGACACTGGTGGATCCATGTGGTTTAGGAAAGGAACACACATGCAATGACACTGGTGGTGGTCACTTAAAATAACACACATGCAAATGACTCTGGTGGATCCATGTGGTTTATGGAAAGAACACACATGCAGTGACACTGGTGGTGGTTTATGAAAAAGAACACACATGCAATTTCTATAGTTGTGGTTCCATGTGGTTTATGAAAAGAACAAACATCCAATGACTATAGTTGTGGTCTATGAAAAGAACACACATGCAATGACTCTGGTGGATCCATGTGGTTTATGAAAAGAACAAACATGCAATGACATTGGTGGTGGTTTATGAAAAGAACACACATGCAATGGCACTAATGGTGGTTTAGAAAAAGAACACACATGCAAAGACATGCAATGATACTGGTGGATCCATGTGGTTTAAGAAAAGAACACACATGCAATCACACTAGTGGTGGTTAATGAAAAGAACACACATGCAAATGACTCTAGTGGATCCATGTGGTTTATGGAAATAACACACATGCAATGAATCTAGTGGTGGTTTAGGAAAATAACACAAATGCAATGACACTGGTGGATCCATATGGTTTATGAAAAGAACAAACATGCAATGACTCTAGTTGTGGTTTATGAAAAGTATACACATGCAATAACATTAGTAGTGGTTTAGTAAAAGAACACACATGCAATGACACTGGTGGATCCATGTCGTTTAGTAAAATAACACACATGCAATGACACTAGTGGTGGTTTAGGAAAACAAAACACATGCAATGTCTCTAGTTCTGGTTTAGGAAAAGAACAAATATGCAATTACTCTAGTGGTGGTTTATGAAAAGGACACACATGCATTGACACTGGTGGATCCATGTGGTTTAGTAAAATAACACACGTGCAATGACACTAGTGGTGGTTTAGGAAAAAGAACACGCATGCAAATGACACGGGTGGATCCTTGTGGTTTAGTGAAATAACACACATGCAATGACACTTGTGGTGGTTTAAGAAAAGAACACACGTGCAATATCTCTAGTTGTGGTTTAGTTAAATAACAAGCATGCAATGACTCTAGTGGTGGTTTATGAAAAGGACACACATGCATTGACACTGGTGGATCCATGTGGTTTAGTAAAATAACACACATGCATTGACACTTGTGGTGGTTTAGGAAAAGAACACACATCAAAGACATGCAATGACACTGGTGGATCCATGTGGATTAGGAAAGGAACACACATGCAATGACACTGGTGGACTTACCCTTGGAAAGGAACAGCCTGGCCAGCCGCCCCCAGAACTTCAAAAACCTGCATCCACAACACCGAAGAGCCACCGTTTTATGGGTCTCCTTGTGGATTTACCCTTGGAGTGGCCCGATCTTCATAGATTCGAGGGGGAATTGGGGGAGGGAGCGAAGAACATGATGAACACGCAAGGGGAAATCAATACAAACGCACACCACACCCTATACAATTCCGGTTTGCTCTCGTTGGCCCAAACCACCAACCCAATAGAATCTCAAGGGAGAGACCAAAGGTAGAATCCCATGAGAGAGATTGGCTAGCTCGTGATAGAATCCCACATAGGGAGGGAGTAGCAACCAAGTAGAATCCCAAGGGGGAGAGACCTAGCACTACTAGAATCCGTATGTGGGAGAGACCATGAACTAGAAGAGCGCCTTGACGACTTCAATTAAGAAGGCCTTGTACAACTCATAGATAAAATATAGAGAGGGGGATCCCATCCAGGGTTAGGCACATGCCTCAATTCATCATCCATTCCATTCTAGTGTTCTAAGGAGGGGGTGGGGCATATATATAGGCCAACCACGAGCTAGGGGGTAGTTTATGATATGGGGTGGCCCGATCTTCTCAGTAAGCGGATGGCGATGATGATGGTGGATGCTAGATAACTAGCCTATAGCTATGAACTCTCCCGCTCGATCCCTGATGCCAATGCAACATCTCTCGAACCTTGTAGGATATTCACAACACCACGCTCTTGCGCACGTAGCCGTGACCACGAACGGTAGTCTGCAATCTACTAATTCCCAATGGAACAACAGATCACACTCAATTATAGTTGGTAGATTCGAACACAGGGTAATTCCAGAGGTTCTATGAAAGAAACAACTCCAAAATATTTTAACGTGGTCTTAACCCTAACTTGTGACGGCTACGGAGGTTTATACGAGGGCTGGGGCGTCCTCCCCTCTAAACGGGCCTAAAAACAGCCATAATTTGGCCCAAACTGACTCGGTTCGACTCAAACTGATACATACCGACCCATATATGGGTTCGGCCTTATTGGCACGCAGTCCAAACATCGCGGAACACCTCAAACATGTAATTCTGGGTGCGCCATCTCTCTCTCTTGCTCATACGTGATTTTTTCATTGCCTCCTAGTGCGCATGCCTCCCGCTCCTCCCTCGCGCACTTGTTGATATTGGAAATCAGCGCTTGTCCTTCTTGCTGCAACTCTCCTCCTCCTCGCGCAACGCTTGTGTTATCAATAAACCTGATCATACAAAGATGCATAGACTTAGGTAGTATAAAGTTCTCATTAAGTAAAACATCAGGTTCAATTAAGAATGAATTCACCTGATAGTCATTATTGATTTGACTCAATATTTCCTTCCAGTTCAGGCAGTCAGAATCATCATAATCCCTGTATATATCCTCATCATCCTCCCTTTCTTCATGAAAAGCCATCCTCGGCTTTAGGTAAGCTGAAAGTGGGAGAAACAAAAAGAACAACGTGTACGCAAAGTATATGTATATATAACATGTTGTATTATTGTTGTTCACATGAAAAGTATGTCCAGTATACATCAAGCAACTTAAATTGCAGGTATAAGTGAAGTACAAAGAATCATGATCATGGTGAAAAACAACTAAATAGATAGTCTTGTTCTTCAATATTAAATTCAGTTTTCTTAAAGAAGATCTATGATCAAATTTGTGGACAAGATCTAACCAATTCAATATGTGTGAAAACCAAATTGATTCACACCATGCTTCAACTGCGCTACTCTGATTAATATAAACATGATCATGTTGTCCAGTATGGAAGATGCAACTCAATTTGCAAATATAAGTGAAGTATAGATCAGTAGCATAGCTAGACAAAGACTTTTGGGACAAACACAAAGGATATGAAAACTTGGGTTCTATTCTAGCAAGATTACAACGATCCAACATAGGTAAAATTACTTGTGTTGGCTGTATTATATCAACTAGATCTGACTTTAGTTTCATACTATCACAAATTTCAGCATATGTCCCACAACAAGTCATCGACACACAACAAGTATGGCTGAAAATAGCATGTTTCAGTTCAGTGATTCTATCACAAGTAATGCATATGTGATCCACAAGAAAATTTTCATGCATGCTATATTCACCAATTAGATTGAAAGTGAAACAAGGAGAATATGTGCTAGAATTTATACATGAAATTTCAGAAATCTTGTCCATAGCACTACTCATACTCATAGGTTCATTTAGCATGATGGAAAACACAATATCAGCAGGTGGTATTCGAGCAAGTATTTCTTTATGTGTAATCAGTACCACATGATCAAAATTGGAATTTGGTAAACTATCACATGGTGCTGAAACAATAGTGTAAGGCAAATCACAAGGAGGCTTCAGTAAAGGAATAAACTCACAATATGTGGCACATGTTGGCTGAAGCTCCAAATTAGTACCAATGTCATCAACAATCTTCTCAGCTGTAGTAGGTACTACGGCATCCTCCTCAAGTGACAATACCAGATCGTATGATGCAGGTTGTAAAATAGGCGGCTCCCTTTCTTCAAAAGCAACCTGTACATCACAAGATACAACACTAGGAGTAGACATGATTATGTTAGTAGACAACTCACATGTCTCATTAGTGTCCACTCTCAAAATTTCTGGAATAGGCCATTTGTAGTTGTTCAAAAACATAGAACGTAGAAATTGCTTGAAATCTTCCCAAAGGATTTTTTTACCCATGACACCATACACAATCCTTGCGTCCTTCCACCAATGAGCTACCTCTTGATCCACACGTCGGTGAGCAAGAATGTATTCTATATGGCCATTAAACTTGCTATCGAAAGTACGACATCTCGCAAAACCAAATCCCATATCAATTTCCCAAATCTGATATTCTGCGGGTGTGGCGGAACTTTCCAATCGCCACTTGATTGTAGTTGGATCATATGCCATGCCAACCACAATAGCTAAATAGTCATGGTAAATATCATCTGATTTCTGCATCACATCAACACTAGTAGAAGTCATGATTAGTACATTAGTGCAAAAACACAAAACTGTTTTGGTGGCACACTCACAACTCACTCAAAAACTGACAAGAAAGCAGATCTTACCGTTCCAAAGTGAATAGTGATGCTTACCAATTCGAAATCAAGGACTGATGCACTGATGTGATGAAGTGAATACCAAAGGTATAGAGAACGATCGCAGGGCACACAGGTTATTTATGGTGGAGCTGTAGGTATGGTATCCTAACTACACCGCAAACAAGTCCTAGTGCTGATCGTATGACAAAGACCCACGGAAACACACACGGTGGAGATAAATGGGGCAATCGCAACTATGAAAATGAGCTCAATAAAGTAAGGTATGTCGGAGGAATGCTCGTGTTGCAATGCACAAGGAGAGACGCTAGCAATGTCTCAACGAAACGGGCACAAGATTGCTAAACTGAGCAGCCCGCAGAGCACTAAGCACGCTAGTCTCGTAGGATAGTTTTAGACACAAAGAAAGGTTTACTAAGGCTCACAAGGATAGGTACGCTATGTGGACTAAGTAAAAAATAAACAAAAAAAGAAAAAAAATTGACCTGAGAATTGGTCTCTGCCACGGCAGAAAAATGGCCTAAAATCCTGCCGCGGCAGGATGGCGGCAGAAATTTTTGTTCTTTCTCGTATGAGGGCAGACCGGTCTGTGGTGAGGCACGGTCAAAAATAATTTTTTTTTCTTCTTCACGCCGGAGCACAGACCTGTCTGCGGTCAGGCGTGAGGCAGCGAGCCAATTTTTTTTTATTTTTTTTCCGACTTGCCAAGTAGTACGCAACTAGGACTCTTTACTTGATCGGATCTGACTTGATGGTAGCAGAAAAAGATGGTGGAAAACAACTAGAACAACTAGAAAACCAATCTACGAAGAACAGATCTAAATCTAATCGAAAAGAGGAACTCGACCAGCAACTATTACTCGATTACGATGTAATCTAGGCTATGGCAACTCGTTTTGTGGGGGCTTTTTCTGTATAGGATGAAAAACACTCTCTAATCTATGGATGGATTGTGGATTGCTTACCGAGGTAACGAGGAAATCTGATACCAAGATGATATGGGGTGGCCCGATCTTCTCAGTAAGCGGATGGCGATGATGATGGTGGATGATAGATAACTAGACTGTAGCTATGAACTCTCCCGCTCGATCCCTGATGCCAATGCAACAGCTCTCGAACCTTGTAGGATATTCACAACACCACGCTCTTGCGCACGTAGCCGTGACCACGAACGGTAGTCTGCAATCTACTAATTCCCAATAGAACAACATATCACACTCAATTATAGTTGGTAGATTCGAACACAGGGTAATTCCAGAGGTTCTATGAAAGAAACAACTCCAAAATATTTTAACGTGGTCTTAACCCTAACTTGTGACGGCTACGGAGGTTTATATGAGGGCTGGGGCGTCCTTCCCTCTAAACGGGCCTAAAAACAGCCATAACTTGGTCCAAACTGACTCGGTTCGACTCAAACTGATACATACCGACCCATATATGGGTTCGGCCTTATTGGCACGCAGTCCAAACATCGCGGAACACCTCAAACATGTAATTCTGGGTGCGTCATCTCTCTCTCTCTTGCTCATACGTGATTTCTTCATTGTCTCCTAGTGCGCATGCCTCCCGCTCCTCCCTCGCGCACTTGTTGATATTGGAAATCAGCGCTTGTCCTTCTTGCTGCAACTCTCCTCCTCCTCGCGTAACGCTTGTGTTATCAATAAATCTGATCATACAAAGATGCATAGACTTAGGTAGTATAAAGTTCTCATTAAGTAAAACATCAGGTTCAATTAAGAATGAATTCACCTGATAGTCATTATTGATTTGACTCAAAATTTTCTTCCAGTTCAGGCAGTTAGAATCATCATAATCCCTGTATATATCCTCATCACATGTGGTTTATGAAAAGAATAAACATGCAATGACACTGGTGGTGGTTTATGAAAAGAACACACATGTAACAATATAGCCTGAAAAGACTGTAGCTGCTATGCAACATGCCAATCCCTAGATAGGTTCATTGGCTTACATAGAACATAGATGAATAACAAAGTAAAAGTCATGCATCATAAAGTAACAAAATGATCCAGAGTATTCAATTATTACAATATGCATAGCTCAAAGGCTAGCTCAAATAATCAAGTAGCATACGGAAACATAAACATATAGTAGACTCCATCTTCAAATTCCCCACAAGTGAACAAGTGTCGAGTGGAGTAGCGCGACCTAAATTTGATCACTCAGAATCGGTATAACCTGCAACATAAAACATAGCAGCCCCGAAGGATCAAAACATGGAATGTATGGCACGTAGCGCTAAAATAAGGAGACAATACACCTGGCATCTACATGCTTATTTGGTTTGTGGAGCTTTGGCTAGCTTGCACTTTCAAATACCTTTATCCTACTTTTGTAAACCATTTGATTCACAGCAACCCATTAAGTTCAACCATCAAGTTTTAATAATTAATAAATAAGGATGAGTGAGAATATGTCATAGCCTTGATGTCAAGCAACTCATTCGTCCGTAACCGGGGACACGGCTAAGTACTTAGTTTTACACTCTGCAGGGATTTGTATATTTTACCCATGTGACCTGGCCAACCTAGCTCGTACCACCACACTCATATTCTGTGATGATAGGGAGAAGTCCAAGAAGAGACCGTTCGGGAAGTAAATCTCTAAACCCCACTGCGCACCGGTCCCAACCTACCATTCACTACATCTCTGGCTATGCTAGGTTCGGATCACCACGACCTACTAAGTCCAACCAGCCATCCATTCTTACTGGCGCATGGTTGCACACGTAAGCTACTATAACAAAGATAACCAATCCTTCTCAGTACCCTAGGCGGCATTCTCCACCATTATTCACACTCCGTTGACAATCCAACCACTCCGCCCAGGTAGTTCATTAACATTATGTTGTTTTTAGTTTGAACAAACACATACTTCATCATAATGTGATCCATTCCCCGTCTGTACAGCAAGTCTAAGCACTTGGCTCATCTACAAGGGATCTCTACCACAATATACATAGGACATAGAGTAGCATAGTAAGTGTTACACATAATCTACAGAAATACACTACACATGCATAAGAGAAAATAGTAGGACAATTCATGAACAAAATAGCCTCTACTTGCCTTGGCGGTAGGAGTCGAGAGTACAATCCTCGCAGAAACAAGCGTTGCACTCGTCACAATCTACACGATATAATTGCAACACATAAACAAGCATACACAATCATAGACAAATGCACAAATGCATGCATGATGGTTTAATAAAAGTTTCAGTAGTACTTTTATATTCTCTGATATTTATACATACTGAATGCACTCATAGAAAACCTTTAATGCATCAAAACCAAAATATGCAATTTGTTATTCCAATTAATAGGCCTTTAGAAAAAATACTAAGCCTCTGTCGTAAACAGTGTTGTAAAAATCTGGGGAAAAATACTACTGTGTGGATAATCCAATTTAGAGCCAGGTGCAACAAGAATCACGCCAAAAGGATTTACGGATCTTTTTAAATAATTAAAATACTATAGACTAAATTTTAATATACTTAAAATATTCTGTACTGTAAAACAATGATTTTAATTCCGAATAACATTCTACTCCTCTTTGTGATTTCAGAGACATGTTATTTGCAATTTTCTGATTATTATTTTATTTTATATGAATTAATTGCTCCAAAAGGGTATTAAACCATTTAAATAATCATGGTAAATACTTACAGCAAATGTCGTATCCAATTACAGATTAATAATCTACACAACATTGTGAATCCAATGGTATCGTATCCGAATTTTTCTGACGATTAAATCGTTTTCTATGAGTTTTACAAGTTTACACATTTTCATGCATATTTTAATTCGAAAATCTATTTACGGATTGACGACACAGTTGACTGCAATATAGACGTTGCTGCCATGCAGACGCCACGGGGCGTCCGACTACTGGACGGTACCAGTTCAATTAATCTTAGCTGCAGAAAGGAGATTGGACGAACGACAGTTGACAGTGACGTACCGACGGAAGTCTGTGGCGCGAACGACGACGGGCGGGTCGAGAGCCAACAGCACTGTATTTTGGTGCTTTTAGGCGACGGTGAAGTAGACGACGG
Organism: Avena sativa; assembly: GCA_916181665.1. Lineage (NCBI taxonomy): Eukaryota > Viridiplantae > Streptophyta > Magnoliopsida > Poales > Poaceae > Avena > Avena sativa. The sequence goes on from OV702287.1 coordinate 235,291,926, forward strand.
AGTTCAGCTTATCCTCGCAGTCATGTACGTGTAATTCCCGGTGCCCTTCTCCTCCAAGAACGGCGACAATCTACGGCTGGTCATCTACGTTGTCGGCGAACTCTGACAAGAAATCTGTGCCGATTGGCTGCGATTGAGAGGGGGCGGCAAGGTAGATGAGATGAAGGAAAATATCGAGGTGGATACAGTCGAGGAAAAATAATTGAAAGAGGAGCTTGGAATCGATGGTAATCTTCAACCTTCGAAGCTCCGGCGGCAATTGCGGCGAGATCGAAATGAGCTCCAAAATGGGCAGCCTGGCGGCTGGAAACTTATGGATTTTCGGGGGATTTCAGAGAGGATATTATTGGCTAAAATTTCGTGACCGAGGAGCAAGAGAATTGGCCGAATTAGAGATTTTTCCGGACTGTTTTTCGAGTCGGGAACCATTCGTACGCGGTCTGGTTTCTGGCTAGAGCAAAACGATGACATGTTGGGTACTTGGGTTCCACACCGCAGTAGAAAAAAAAGAACGGAGTGCGCGTAGCATAGGCTCGCAACCTTGGCGCTTGCTCACGCTGCTCTATTTTTTATTCTTTTTATTAATTTATGTTTTCTTATTCTCTTTGTATCTTTTTTATATTAAATCCAATTGAGCTGAAATTTCTCTCTCAATTTTTTTTTAAATTAGAGGATCAACACAGGATCTTTTTTCAATAATTTGACTATCTGTAAACAGTGATTTTATAAATCCATGTATAATCTTTCGTAGGAGCATTTTAGTGATCCAATTTAGGATTTAAAACTAGAGTTTTAATCTAGATATTCCATTAATGCAATTGATGTTATGCCAATGCAATGCAAATGCAGATATTTTTCTAGTCCCAATTTATAAAATCTTGGGACATGACAATACATGCAATGACTTTAGTTGTGGTTCCATGTGGTGTATGAAAAGAACAAACATGCAATGACTATAGTTGTGGTTTATGAAAACAACACACATGTAATGACTCTAGTGGATCTGTTATGGGGTAACCCCGTGGGTGGCCCGATCTTCACGGATCTCGTGGTCAAATCGATGGGAAAACGAGGGGAAAGGGAGAAGATAGCGGAAGCAGACGCACACCTCGCGAAGAACACGATGAACACACGCAAAACTCACACGATACAAGGCCGATTGCTCTCACCGGTGGCCACCGGTCCGATAGAATCCTCGCTAGGAAAGATCGGTCAACGTGCTCCCTCGATCCCAGGCGGAGAGGGAAGAACACCTTGGAGAGGGTCTTGACGTCTTGGCAAAGGAACAGCGATGCCAAGGCCTTGTACAACGAGGGAGGCGTGATGCAAACTCCAACGAGGTGGTGACGATAATCCATCCCCTTTAGTAGAAGGGGATGAGGCAAAACTAGAGATTCCATAAAAGGGGTTTTCTTTAGTCTATCATCAATGCCTAAGGGATACATGAGGGGGTGGGGGCTCTATTTATAGGCCAACCATAAGTTCAGGGGTAGTTTGGACATAAAACTAGGGTTTGGTGCGGAATAGAGGGGTACATGGGCCAAGGGCCCAGACGTTGGCTCGCAAGCCCATCACATAGGCCGGACAGTCCGGGTCGGGTGGACCGGATAGTCCCGATCGGGTGGACCGGACAGTCCGGGTAGGGTGGACCGGACAGTCCGGGGTGGCCGGACACTCCGGGTAGTGTCCGGGTAGAGTCCGATGTAGCATACTGATTGTCCGCGCCAGGACGAGGCTAGGCTAGGCCGGACACTCTGGTTGGATCTGGCCGGACACTCCGGTTGGCATCAGGCGGACTCTCCTGGGCTTTGACGGCGGAGACTCTGGTTCTAGAGCTGGCTGCTCCCGGTCTATCTTCTTGGTTGACTTGGGGACGATCTTGGGGACTTGGCGTTGTAGATGTAGTAGTGTCCGCAGGACGAGCTGCATCAGGATCCATATGGTTTATAAAAAGAACAAACATACCATGACACTAGTGGTGGCTTATAAAAAGAACACACATGCAATGACACTACCGGTGGTTTAGAAAAAGAACACACATGCAAAGACATGCAATGACACCGGTGGATCCATGAGGTTTAAGAAAGAAACACACATGCAATGACACTGGTGGTAGTTAATAAAAAGAACACACATGCAAATGACTCTGGTTGACCTATGTGGTTTATGGAAATAACACACATGCAATGAATCTAGTGGTGGTTTAGGAAAATAACAAATATGCAATGACACTGGTGGAGCCATGTGGTTTATGAAAACAACAAACATGCAATGACTCTAGTTGTGCTTTATGAAAAGTACACACATGCAATGACTCTAATGGATCCATGTGGTTTGGTAAAATAACACACTTGCAATGACACTAGTGGTGGTTTAGGAAAATAAGACACATGCAAGGTCTCTAGTTGTGGTTTAGGAAAAGAACAAACATGTAATGACTCTAGTGGTGGTTTTTGAAAAGGACACACATGCATTGACACTTGTGGATCCATGTGGTTTAGTAAAATAACACACATGCAATGACACTAATGGTGGTTTAGGAAAAGAAGACACATGCAATGAATCTAGTGGTGGTTTATGAAAAGAACACACATGCAATGACACTAGTGGATCCAAGTGGTTTATGAAAAAACAATCATCCAATGACTATAGTGGTGGTTTATGAAAAGTACACACATGCAATGACTCTAGTGGTGGTTTAGGAAAATAACACACATGTAATGACATGCAATGACACTAGTGGATTCATGTGGTTTAGGAAAGGAACACACATGCAATGACACTGGTGGTGGTTTATGAAAAGAACACACATACAAATGACACTGGTGGATCCATGTGGTTTAGTAAAATAAAACACATGCAATAACACTAGTGGTGGTTTAGGAAAACAACACACATGCAATGTCTCTAGTTGTGGTTTAGGAAAACAATAAACATGCAATGACTCTAGTGTTGGTTTATGAAAAGGACACACATGCATTGACACTGGTGGATCCATGTGGTTTAGTAAAATAACACACATGCAATGACACTACTGGTGGTTTAGGAAAAGAACACACATGCAAAGACATGCAATGACACTGGTGGAACAATGTGGTTTATGAAAGGAATACATCCAATGACACTGGTGGTGGTCATTGAAAATAACACAAATGCAAATGACTCTGGTGGATCCATGTGTTTTATGGAAAGAACACACATGCAATGACACTGGTGGTGGTTTATGAAAAGAACACACATGCAATGACTTTAGTTGTGGTCCCATGTGGTTTATGAAAAGAACAAACATGCAATGACTATAGTTGTGGTTTATGAAAAGAACACACATGCAATGACTCTGGTGGATCCAAGCAGTTTATGAAAAGAACACACATGCAGTGTCACTAGTTGTGGTTTACCAAAAGTGATATGGGCATGAAGGAGGACGTGAAGCCTAATTTTAGGACTCCACCAAGATAGGTGATGCAGGCGCATCCCATTGATGATTGGCACGCCAGGACGACCTGCGATATGTAATGATAATGATATGAGGTGGCCCGATCTTCTCAGCAAGCTCTTGTCGATGATATGGTGGATGATAGATAACTACTGCGTAGCTATGATCTCTCCCGCTCGATCCCTGATGCTAGTGCAACAGATCTTGAACCTTGTAGGATATTCACAACACCACACTCTTGCGCACGCAGCCGTGACCACGAACGGTAGTATGCAATCTACTAATTCCCAATGGAACAACTTATCACACTCAATTATAGTTGTAGAATTCGAACACAGGGTAATTCCAGAGGTTCTATGAAAGAAACATCTCCAAAATATTTTAATGTGGCCTCAAACCCTAATCTACGGCGCCCCCATCTATTTATGAGTTCAAGGAGTGGTGGCCTATGGTGGAACCCGAGTTGGTTCCACCCAACCTGGATACAAACCGGCCACAAAGTGGCTCGGCCACATGTTCTGCTGTGGCAAACTTTCACGCGGTTTCTCTTTTGCGGCAGCCTGTCGTGGCAGAGCCAGACTCGGTTTTCCTGCCGCGGCAGCCTGCCGTGGCAGAGAAACGAGGCTTTTCTCTGCCGTGGCAGAGAACTCCCTCCTCTTTTTGATCTTCGTCTTGGACAGCTCCTTGCGCTTCCTCCCTCTCCTCCCTCGCACATTCTTCATTGATCAACACGCCTTGTTCCATTAGCTCCTCGCTCCGTGCTATGCCTTCTTCTCCTAAGTACCTGATCATGCAATAATTCAAAGACTTAGGTAGTATAAAATTCTCATTGATTAAAACACCAGGTTCATTAAGAAACAAGTTCACTTGTTGTTCTAGTAGCTTAGCACGACCTCTTGTGATTGGTCCAATCCTTATCTCATTGGATTGATCCTTCTTTGCAATTGGAACATCTTCATTATCAATTGGGGTAGGTGTAACTGTAGGGATGTCCTCATCATGTCCCCCCTTCAAAAGGCGTCGACCTCGACGCTCCAAGGTCTTCTCCAACATATGGTGACAAATCAGCAATGTTGAAGCTGTTGCTAGCACCAACAAATTCCTCAATAGGTATATCAACTGAGTAGGCACTGTCATTAATTTTGGCTAACACCTTGTAAGGACCAGCACCACGTGGCTTCAATTTGGACTTGCGAAGTAGTGGAAATCTGTCCTTGCGCAGATGCACCGAAACCATATCTCCAGGCTCGAACAACACTTCTTTCCTTGCTTGATTCCTTGTAGCAGCAATGTTCTTGCCTTTCTTCTCAATTGCCTCTCTAGTCTTCTCATGTATCTTCTTCACGTAATCAGCATGTTTTGATGCCTCCATATCAACTCTCTCATGCAATGGCAAAGGCAACATATCAAGTGGCGTCAATGGCTTGAAACCATACACCACCTCAAAAGGACAAAGCTGAGTAGTTGAATGCACATCCCTGTTGTAAGCAAACTCAACATGTGGCAATCACTCTTCGCACTCCTGCAGATTCTTTTTAATCATGGTCCTTAGCAGTTGTGACAATGTTCTATTCACCACCTCCGTTTGACCATCTGTTTGGGGATGACATGTAGTATTGAACAACAGCTTCGTTCCTAGCTCCCCCCATAAGGTCTTCCAAAAGTAGCTCATGAACTTCACATCACGGTCAGAAACAATCGTCTTTGGTACTCCATGTAATCTCACGATGGCCCTAAAAAACAGGTTAGCAACATGCGACACATCGTCGCTTTTGTGGCAGGCAATAAAATGAGCCATCTTAGAGAACCTATCCACTACCACAAATATAGAATCATGACCTCTCTGAGTTTTAGGTAGACCCAGCACAAAATCCATACTAATGTCTTCCCATGGAGTAGTCGATGCAGAGAGAGGTGTATACAAACCGTGAGGCTTCAGCTTGGATTTCGACTTGTGGCAAGTAATGCATCAGCTCACAAATCTGTACACATCACGCCTCATCTTGGGCCAATAAAAGTGATCAACAAGCATGAACAACGTCTTCTCACGCCCAAAGTGACCCATCAAACCACCAGCATGTGATTCCTGCACTAAGAACAAACACAACAATGATTCTGGAATACATAGTTTGTTAGCTCGAAACAAATATCCATCATGTATATGGAACTTATCCCATGCGTTTCTAAGAGCACACAAACGATATGGTTCAGCAAAATCATGGTCAGTTGCATAAAGTGCACAAATGACTTTTAATCCAGGAATTTTAACATCAAGATTGGTTAATAGCATGTTCTTCCTAGATAGAGCATCAGCAACAACATTCTCTTTTCCCTTCTTATAATTAATGATGTAAGGAAAAGACTCAATGAACTCAACCCATTTAGCTAATCTTCTATGCAAGTTTGATTGAGCTTTCAAGTATTTCAATGCTTCATGATCAGAATGTATGATGAATTCCTTTGGCCACAAATAATGTTGCCAAACCTCAAGTACTCTAACAAGCGCATACAATTCTTTATCATAGATTGAATAATTCAAATGAGCACCAGTCAATTTCTCAGAAAAATAAGCTATAGGCTGGCCCTCTTGCATCAAAACGCCACCTATGCCTATACCACTAGCATCACATTCAACTTCAAATTGCTTCAAAAAATCAGGTAATGCAAGTAACGGTGCAGAAGTAAGCAAACGTTTCAATGTATCAAATGCAATGTCTTGGGCCACGCCCCATACAAAAGGAACATCTTTCTTCGTCAAATCATTCAAAGGTGCAGCAATAGTGCTAAAATCTTTCACAAAGCGCCTATAGAAACTAGCTAAACTGTGGAAATTATGCACTTGACTTACATTAAATTCTGAATTGATTCAATTTTAGATTGATCTACCTCTACTCCATGCTTAGATACAACAAATCCTAGGATACAATTTATAGAAACTAGCTAAACTGTGGAAATATGACCTTATCTTTTGCAAATGTGCACTTCTCAAGATTAGCATACAATTTATTATCACGCAACAGTTGCAAAACTTGTCTAATATGAGTGCAATGTTCAGATTCGGTGTGGTTGTATATAAGTATATCATCAAAGTAGACAACCACAAAACGACCAATAAACTCTCTCAAAACATGATTCATCAAACGCATGCAAGTATTAGGTGCATTAGTAAGACCAAACGGCATGACTAACCACTCATACAAGCCGAATTTAGTTTTGAAAGCAGTTTTTCACTCATCCCCTTCTTTCATCCTAATTTGATGATAACCACTACGCAAGTCAATTTTAGAGAAAACAACAGCACCACTCAATTCATCTAGCATATCCTCTAAGCGTGGAATAGGATGATGATATCGAATAGTGATGTTATTAATTCCTCTACAATCAACACACATGCGCCATGTACCATCTTTCTTAGGAACTAAAATAACAGGAACAGCACAAGGGCTAAGAGAAACACGAATGTAACCTTTATCCAGGATGTAACTACCTCGGTGAATTACGCTCTTAGTTACATGCCTGGATGAGCGAAAGTGGTTAAAATAGTACGTTGGGGCCCAGGGGCCACTCACAGGTAGACCTTTCGGCCGTCCTAACCACTTTCAGATCGGGACAAGAACGAGCGGCGTAATCGGCAGGCGAAGGGATCAACTACATACACAAGTGAGTATGTATGCAAGCCACATACAACAGTCCTCAGAGCCATTCCATCTAAAAGAAATAGAAATATTGCAACGCCATACGGCAAGATCCAAATATCCTAGATAGAGATAATATTTTAGGATAGCTCCTCATACATCAGAGTATCAGGCAGAAGCGAAAAACAAGATCCGAGTATGGATAAGAAGCAAATTGGCATAAGATGCCACCTAAATAAACACATCCCGCCCACAGATCTCACGGATCCCTGTTCCCGGAATCTCTACACCGAGTGATCGTTGCCAACATCATCCGTCTCCTCCACCCAGTATCCATCTTGCGAGTACACCTGTTCATCCGAATCAAACAATTTATCGTGTGAGACCCTAGGGGTACTCAGCAAGTCTTTCTGTCTCTAAAGGGAACATAAACCTGGGGTGACGCAATTGCAGCAAAAGATAATAACTAACAAGTCTATAGATACTCGCTAACCATCCGCTTAACCAATGATAGACGGATGTCCGTTAATTAGTAACAATAGTTATAACAGTATAATTAACAGATCCATCCTCCTTCTCGCTTACCAACGAGAAAGCGGACGAACAACCCCCATCCGTTGGCAGTTTTATTAACCATTCCATGAGTATTGCAATATTTACTAGTCAGATACTTAGTCAATTTAGAAGCGGTACTTTATTTATACTTGTCTATGATCGAGAAACTGTGCTCCAAGTCATCCATAACCGCGGACACGGCTTTCAGAAAGATTTACCCTGCAGGGGTGCACAAATAGCAACACACACTCGATCAACCTCGGAAAAACTAACTCAAAACCCAACGAGGCATTCACGAAAAAGCGATCACAGGATTCAGAAAGATTTCACGGAGCCACCCCATTAAGCTACCCGCAACGAAGTTGGCCGGCTCCGAGACGGACCCAAGGTTTGTGTCAATGGCTGTAAACGACTGGGAACCCGAAAGTCTGACTGGGCTTGTCGATGCCGCGGAAACATTCCACGATCCAAAACAGTATAGGTGCTCCACGCATAATTTTAAATAAAGCAGTAAAGCATGACATAAGTACAGGATAGTAATAAAGCCCCAAACTACTTTGTGGCCTCAAGAAATAAGAATGAATCAAGCTCTGGATCAGGGGGGGTCCATAAGGCCTCCCGGATGTGGATAGTGTGAATAGTCAAGGAACAGGAATCAAGTACTCGGGGTCCTATGGGACACAAGTGAGCATGAAAAACCAAATAGCAGATATTGCTCACCGGTGCCACTTTCATTAGTTATCCCATTACTACTCAGGTTACGTTGTTTAGGTACCTCGTTATCCATCAGACACTCACATACCCTACACATGCTTTTCTACGACTCGCATGGCTCAAACAACTCCTGCAGTAATGGCTCATGGGATGGAGGAACAAGCTTCGGTGGGGTTTAAGAGTAAAGGCTATGCAGTACTTGAGATTCAATTTAATGCAATCGCGACTCAATGATGCAAGAATAACATAGAGGCAATAGGTACTGTATGTATGCAAGCATGTGGTAGTGCTTGTCTGACAGCTTAGTTGAAGCGAGAGTCGGATCTGGATAGTGCTCCTGGGATTCCTGATATATTTCCTGCTCGACGTCTATTCGAAGAACCAAACAAACAAGAGCCAACATAAATAAAGTGCACAAGCATGTGAATTAAAGTACGGCAAGCAAACAAGCATGCCATGATGAATTATGCACAATTTGCATGGCAATAAAGTAGCATGGCATGGGTGAGGTGTGGGGTACAAGATTAAAGCATTTTATTAAGTTTTTAGTCCGGTTTGCTCTCATAACACTTGCTGTTCACTTAATATTTATATGATGCATGCTGCAATTCAGAGCATGGAATGCATAAACAGAACGGGCTCGTCGCGCTGATCGATTTAGACATACTATTTGTCAAATTTGGAATTACAGAATTAAAGTTATTAATTTATTAAGAAAAACATTATTAAAGCATTATAAGTATTTCGAAATTTTGGTGGTAAAAAAATAGTTTTCGACTGCATATTAATAATCAATATATTTTTCGGGTAAGAAAACATATATTAAACATTAGTTTTTGGTTTACATATAAAAAGGTGGGAACACATGCATTTGTGAAACCAGAGTTAAGAATTTTAAAGAATATTTACTTAGTTAGGAAAACATACCTTTATTGGCAAATTTTTTAATTGTTCACAAAGAAGAATGTCATATTACTTTGTACACTATTTTCTAAGTTCAGAACATATTTTATTTTTCAAATAGATTAGATTTCTTCTCGATTGGCAGTCCAAGGACACATTGTACTATAATGCAGACAGTTCAGCATCTTGTGCACTAGAGTGGAACAGGAAAAAAAAAACTAGACAGAAAGAAATTTTAATCCCGGCAGTTGAGAGGATTTGATCATGGGACTCCGGTGTAGAGGCCTCATGTTTCAGACAGAGAATATGATAGACTAACTTGTAACGAAAAATGGGTGAAACTAATAGTCAGAGACGTCAACTGCTAACTACTAGCCAACGAGTGAACACTGAATCAAAACTTCAGGTGCATCGCTAGCTAGCCGAATCAAGCTACTATGCAAGCAGGCAGGCAGATAGCTGAATCAAAACAAAACAGCTAGCTGGTTGGTCGGATACAGGCGCGCGACTGATAGCCCGCGCGTGCGTGAAGTGCATAAAAAAGAGGGGAAAAGCAGACATGATTACTGGCGCGCTGGGACTGGATCTTGCGCTCCCTCACCGGCAGATCGAAGAGGGCAACACCACGTTGAGCTACGCATGATTATCACCGACAAAGATGCAGCGAGATGAACACGTGCTAGCTCTGAACTTAGCCGAAACAAACGCCACGCGCGCAGTCTGTCGAAATTGTATACAACCGACAATTTACAGAGAAAAAGATCTAACTTCAGAGGAGGATTGCGAGTGGCTCCGGGCTCGGATTTGAGCGAGGTTTGAAGCATATGGAAGCTGGGTGTGCCGAGATGATAGGCGTGATTCACTGGAGCTAGGGTCGATAGAGCAAGAAGGAAACTGGTCGGGAGCGGGGCTTCAGTTACAGCAAGCGATCGAGATGGGGAAGGATGGGAAACAGAAGAGGAACTCACCCTGCGGCGTAAGCGGTCTTGGTTTGGTCGTAGGACGACGGGAGCGACGGTGGCCGCGGCGGTGAACTGCGGCGGTAGACGAGATGCTCGACACGGACAACGTGGTCGATGGGTATGAAGTTCTTGGCCGGTGCGGCTCCTCCTACTGTGCGCGTTCGACGCAGAAGACGACGATGGTGCTCCTCCTGTGACCCGCTGCTCCAGGCGGCGACTAGAACAGCTGCAGGAAGCAGCGAACTCCGGCGGTCATGGGAGCGGTGGAGGGGAAAACAGAGGAGAATGATAGAAGGCTAGGGTTCCTGCAGGGGCTCACTACGGTGCTTAAGAAGAGGGCGGCTGGGATAGATGCGGTCGGATGCGACTCGTGTCGGAGAAAAACACGGCTCGACGCTGCGCTGCGCTCGGTCGGAGCAAAGCTCCGGTCGCAGAAAAAAAAGTTCAGCCGCAGGCGATAGCTGCGGAGCTGCTGTCTTATCTCAACCTGAATAGCTCCTCTTGCTAACTGAACAAGGACTGCTGCCTTGTCTACTGCATTATAGCTGAAGAAAACTGATGTTGAAGCTGCCCGCTGCTGCTGTGCTGATGGAGATGAGGTGGTGGTGTTGAGTTTTTGGAACGAGGTGGTGGTGTGGGGACAAGGTTTTGATGAAACAAGGCAGCGATTTAAGCTCAGCTGATTACAACAGAGAAAAGGATCTTCTGAATTTTGGCAAGAAAAAGAAGTTGATGGGATGGAAATTATCTAGGACCAGAGATAAGAGATTTTTGGCTGATTTTGAGACGAAGAATTGGGAAATTAAAAAAAGATTAGACTATTAACATAGCTCAAAGTAGACTAGATAGGACTAGTTTTAGGCTAAAAGTTTAGGCAGACTTTTTGCCTATTTTTAAGCAAACCTTTTATGTTTCTACAAGAGCCGACAAAGATATTACTTGGATTAAAAAAAATGGGAGGAAAAGTCGCATGCATGTAGATGGTAGAAAGAGAGTGCTAAGGCACTAGATTTTGAGATGGTGAAATTAGATAGAGGAATCCACACATAAGAATATGGGCGTGATTTAAAAGCAAGCAAAAGGAGAACCCATGTGTCATATGTGGTAGGTTTGAACATGCTCTTAAGACTAGATAGATTGGCAAGTGAAAGATAGAGAGAATTGAAGAGATGATGCCCCACTCAATTTGGGCATGAAGCATTATATGAAGAAGCAAGTACAATATATCAAGAAGGAAATACAATTAATAAGGCAAATGCAATACGAGGAGAAGAACCACATTAAAGAGGTTTTATATGATGCTCAAATGCAATGTGGCATGGTGACATGAGCATGATATAATGATGATGCAATAATGATATGTAGGAAGTAGCATTTTATTATTAAACCATGTAGCATTACATATGTTAGACAGATGGGATGCTACAACTCTCCCCCACTAAACAGGAATCTCGCCCCGAGATTCTAGGAAGAAGAAGAAGACACGAAGAGGGTAGGATACTTGGCACGGAACTCATCTTCACGTTCCCAACTGGCTTCATCAACGGAATGGTGCGACCACTGCACCTTGCAGAACTTGATGGACTTGTTGCGAGTCCTTCTTTCTGTGACTTCAAGGATTTTTGTGGGGTGTTCTTGATAAGACAGGTCTTCTTGGAGATTAATAAGCTCATGGTCCACGGTCCTGCCGAGATCCTTGAAGCACTTCTTGAGTTGAGAGATGTGGAAAACATCATGGACCTTGAGTTTTTCAGGGAGCTCAAGAGCATAAGCAACTTCTCCTCTTCTTCCGCGAATTTTGAAAGGACCAATGTATCTAGGAGCCAGCTTTCCTTTGATACCAAAGCGGTGCGTGCCTCTCATGGGAGTGACACGAAGGTAAACAAGATCACCAGGGACATACTCCATGTCCGTGTGCTTTCTGTCATAATTGCTCTTCTGGCGACTTTGAGCAACCTTCAGATTTTCAAGAATGATGTGAACCTTCTCCTCCGCTTGAGTTACAATGTCGGGGCCAAACAATGTTCTTTCACCTGCGCCCGACCAACCAATCGGAGTTCTGCATTTGCGACCATAGAGAGCCTCAAATGGTGCCATCTTTAGACTTTTCTGGAAGTTGTTGTTGTAAGAGAATTCAGCATAAGGAAGACATTCTTCCCACTTCATGCCGAAAGAGATGACGCAAGCACGGAGCATATCTTCTAGAATCTGATTGATCCTTTCAACTTGTCCTTGCGACTGAGGATGGTAAGCTGTGCTGAAGTTCAATTTTGTTCCCAAAGCATTTTGGAAACTTCCCCAGAACTTGGAAGTGAAGTTGCTTCCATGGTCTGAACTGATCTCCAGAGGAACCCCATACAGAGAGACAATTCAGTTGATATAGAGCTCAGCCAACTGAATTGCAGAAATTGTTTCCTTAACGGGAAAGAAGTGAGCCACTTTAGAAAGCCTATCAATGATAACAAAGATTGCATTGTTGCCCTTCTGCGACCTTGGAAAACCTGTGATGAAGTCCATCTCTACTTTCTCCCATTTCCATTCCGGAGGTTTCAATGGCTGGAGAAGACCGGAAGGTTTCTGATGAACAGTTTTAACTCTGCGGCACACATCACACTCCGAGACATACTTGGCACAATATCGTTTCAACCCAGGCCACCACTATTGTGTTTTCAAGTCCATGTACATCTTAGTGCTTCCATGGTGAATAGACAGAACAGAATCATGCGCCTCCTTGAGAACTTGCTCTCTCAAACCCGGGTAGTTCGGAACAAACATCTGGTGTTCAATGAAAAGAGTGCCTTGATCATCGACGTGGAAGGACTCATACTTCGGAAGCTGAATGTTGGAGATGATCTTTTTAGTGTAAGGATCCCCAAGTTGAATGGAGCGAACTTTTTCTTCCAAGAGAGGGGTTGCCAGAAGGTTCAGAAGATACCCTTGATCCACAATTTCAAGGTTGAGCTGACGGAATTCCTCGCACAAGAGAGACTGTTGTTCTTCCACCATGAGGTTGCTGACATAAGCTTTGCGGCTGAGAGCATCGGCCATGACATTAGCTTTGCTCAGAGTGTAGTTGATGGTCAAATCGAAATCATTGATTGCTTCAATCCACCTCCTCTGACGAAGGTTGAGATCAGGCTGTGTGAAGATATACTTCAAACTCTTGTGATCAGAAAAGATTTCACAACGGTTGCCAAGCAAGTAGTGCCTCCATACTTTCAACGCAAAGACAACTGCTGCGAGTTCAAGGTCATGTGTAGGATAGTTGATCTCATGCGTCTTCAACTGTCGAGAGGCATAAGAAACAACTTGTTTTTCTTGCATAAGGACCGCACCCAATCCTTGCAAAGAGGCGTCACAGAATATCTGCAAAGGCTTTGATGTATCGAGAGGAATCAAGACTGGTGTGGAAGTGAGCTTCTCTTTGAGTGTTTCAAAGCTTGCTTGACATGCAGGAGTCCAAAGGTATTTCTTGCCTTTCTTGAGGAGATCGGTAAGAGGCTTCGCAATCTTCGAGAAGTTCTGAACGAAGCGATGACAGTAACTAGCCAAACCAAGGAAACTCCGGACTTCTTTGACATTTACAGGAGGAAGCCAGTCAACAATTGTCTTTACAGTTTCTGGGTTGACGGCAATGCCCTTGGAAGAGATGACGTGACCAAGATAGGTGACTTGAGGCAGCCAGAACTCACATTTGGAGAACTTTGCATACAGGCGATTCTCACGAAGCTTGTTTAGGACACACCGAAGGTGTTCGTCATGTTCTTCCTTTGACTTACAATAAACTAGGATGTCATCCAGATAGACCACAACGAACTTATCAAGATACTCCATGAAAACCGAGTTCATAAGCCTCGAGAAGGTGGCAGGTGTGTTGGTGAGACCGAAAGACATGACCGTGTACTCATACAGGCCATAGCGGGTGGTGAAAGCTGTGTTGGGAACATCTTCTTTGTGAATCTTGATTTGATGATAACCACTTCTCAAGTCAAGCTTAGAGAATACCACAACTCCAGCTAGCTGATCGAAGAGATCATTAATCCACAGAAGGGGATATTTATTCTTGATGGTTTTTGCATTGAGAGCCCGATAATCAACACAAAGTCTATCAGTCTTGTCTCGCTTCTTCACAAACATGGTTGGGCTACCCCAAGAAGAAGTACTGTGCGGAATGAAACCCAACTTCTCTTGTTCATCAAACTGACGTTTGAGTTCAGCCAACTCAGCAGGACCCATTTTATAAGGCCGCTTGGAGATAGGAGCGGTACCAGGTTCAAGCTCAATCACAAACTCAACCTCATGATCAGGAGGCATACCTGGTAACTCTTCAGGAAAAACATCTGGGAACTCACAGACCACCGGAACACTTTGAATAGCTTCCATAGCATCATCATTCAGAGCTGCCAAAGAGAAAAGCTGAATTGCAGGAGTCAGACTTGGAGAATAGACTATATGGCCTTCAGGAATTTTCAGAGAAACCGAGCGTTCAACACAATCAATCACAACTGCATTTGCTGTTAACCAATCCATGCCCAAGATAACATCAATGTCCGAGTTGCCCAGAAGGATCAATGAGGCTAGAAAAGAAGAATCACCAATCTCAATTTGATTGCCATGGCTGATCTTGGTAGATAACATTCTTGCCCCGGGAGAAAGGACCATTAACTTTTTATCCAGCTGGTCTATAGCTAGCTCATGCTCATTTGCAAATTTGTGAGACACAAATGAATGCGAAGCACCAGAATCAAACAAAACTCGTGCAGAAACTGAGTTAACAGGAAGCATACCCATCACAACTCCAGGTGCATGCTCAGCTTGAGCGACGTTGACACAGTTGGCACGAGCAACAGTAGACCCGGGCTTGGTGTTGATGTTGAGAGCCCGAGGTGGAGGTGCACGAACCATAGAAGAACTTGCCGCAGGTCTTGGAGGTGGTGGAGGAAGAGCTTTGTTGTTCATTGGACAGTTCCAGTGTTGATGTCCAGTGTTCCCACAAGTGTAACAAGAACCAGGTGGACGTGGAGCAACGTAGCCAGGGACTCCGCCAGGCGCTCCAGGGTAGTTGTGGTTGTATCCCCTGGGAGCAGCAGTGAAGGGGTTTGGTGGCCTTGCCGCGTAGCTTGAAGGTCTTGGTGGATCCGGGAGCGACGGTGGGGTGTTAGGAACCCACACACGGCGCTTAGAAGGAGCTGACATAGTTGAAGAGCTTGCTGCATCGCGGTTGTGTTTCTTTGACTCCTCAAACACTTGCCTATTTGCTTCTTCCTGTAGAGCTGTATGTTGGAGTTCTAGAAAAGACCCCGACCTTGCATGAGTGATTGCATATTTGATTGATGCATTAAGCCCTTGTCTGAACCTCTTTTGCTTCTTCTTGTCATCAGAGATCTCATCGCCACCATACCGAGAAAGATTCATGAAGTTTCTGATATAGGTATTGACATTGTCATTGCCCTGCTTGAGGTTGAGAAACACTTCCTTCATCCTCTCCATTACAATTTTTGATAGATATTGCTCTTTGAAAGCTTCAGTGAACTGTTCCCAAGTAGGCTGAAAACCAGTGTAGTTTGCCTTGAGGTAATTCTCCCACCACAGAGCCGCATCTCTCTTCAGAAGGTGAGTGACACATTTTACCCATTCTTGCTCAGGAACATCAGCAGTCACCAGTAACCTTGACATCTCACGCAACCAATCATCCGCATCAAGTGGCTGATCAGACACCTCAAAGTGGGGCGGGTTGAACTTCAGGAAGCTTTTGATGTCTCCTCGCTTGGGAGGTGGAGGTAGCGGAACAAACTCATTCCTCCTGACACTTTCTTCAAAACGCTGCTGGTTCTGCTACATTGGTCCCAAGGCATTGGCGATACTTGCCAACGCAGCCCCCAGTTCAGGTTGTATGTCCTCCTCAGAACGGCGTGGTGGTGCCATCCTGTGATTGATATAAAACACAAGTCAGTACCATAATGGAGAATAATAATAATCCAAAATAGTACCAAAATGGAATTAACCAAGATTAAAGGATACAATTACTAAAATGATATTAAAATATCAACAAAGTTCAAAGCACCTAGAAGATATTAAGCATATCGCACACGACTGAACAAGGAGTGTGGTACACAAAACTATCAAAGAAATATTTTCCGCAAATTTCGGCACTACAATACCACTATATGTGCAAAACCACTTAACGAATCAAGATTAGTAACTCTACCAATTCAATATACAAGAGCGAATGATAAAAGTAGTGGTATGGTCGCGACTCCATCCCGCACTTAAATCATTACTCCGCACATGAATAAGCAAAACACATATCCCAATACCTTCTTCTTAAGACAAACCTAAAGATTAGTAACTACGGAAACGAACACCCCAAACAAGATAACGTCGGTTAACAAAGAGTAAGACAGCTCGCACCGGTATACAACGAATCAGATAGATCGCGTTGGTTTGCAAAAGCCTGTCGGTATGGAATGTACCAACAGTTGATAACCAAAAGGTAGATAGTGATAACATTTAGATGCAACAGATAGACAAGGAATTCACACACACACACAACCTATGGTACTACGGAACCTAGAACACGTGAATCCTAGTTTGAATTTTTGAAGAGGATTGAAAACGTTACACTTCCTTACCAGAAAAGCGTGGGTGGGTAAGAAGAAAAATGGAAGCAGTCCTACTCTCACGTTTTGTTTTTTCCTAGTATACATAGCTACCAAAAATATTTTCTAGACTAACAACGACCATTTGGCTGAGACCCTGAAGGGCGGGATGGCTCTGATACCAATTGTAACTACCTCGGTGAATTACGCTCTTAGTTACATGCCTGGATGAGCGAAAGTGGTTAAAATAGTATGGTGGGGCCCAGGGGCCACTCACAGGTAGACCTTTCGGCCATCCTAACCACTTTCAGACATCGGGACAAGAACGAGCGGCGTAATCGGCAGACGAAGGGATCAACTACATACACAAGTGAGTATGTATGCAAGCCACATACAACAGTCCTCAGAGCCATTCCATCTAAAAGAAATAGAAATATTGCAATGCCATACGGCAAGATCCAAATATCCTAGATAGAGATAATATTTTAGGATAGCTCCTCATACATCAAACATCAGAGTATCAGGCGGAAGCGGAAAACAAGACCCGAGTATGGATAAGAAGCAAATCGGCATAAGATGCCACCTAAATAAACACATCCCGCCCACAGATCTCACGGATCCCCGTTCCCGGAATTTCTACACCGAGTGATCGTTGCCAACATCATCCGTCTCCTCCACCCAGTATCCATCTTGCGAGTACACCTGTTCATCTGAATCAAACAATTTATCGTGTGAGACCCTAGGGGTACTCAGCAAGTCTTTATGCCTCTAAAGGAAACATAAACCTGGGGTGACGCAATTGCAGCAAAAGATAAGAACTAACATGTCTATAGATACTCGCTAACCATCCGCCTAACCAATGATAGATGGATGTCCGTTAATTAGTAACAACAGTTATAACAGTATAATTAACAGATCCATCCTCCTTCTCGCTTACCAACGAGAAAGCGGACGAACAACCCCCATCCGTTGGCAGTTTTATTAACCATTCCATGAGTATTGCACTATTTACTAGTCAGATACTTAGTTAATTTAGAAGCGGTACTTTATTTATACTTGTCTATGATCGAGAAACTGTGCTCCAAGTCGTCCATAACCGCGGACACGGCTTTCAGAAAGATTTACCCTGCAGGGGTGCACAAATAGCAACACACACTCGATCAACCTCGGAAAAACTAACTCAAAACCCAACGAGGCATTCACGAAAAAGCGATCACAGGATTCAGAAAGATTTCACGGAGCCACCCCATTAAGCTACCCGCAACGAAGTTGGCCGGCTCCGAGACGGACCCAAGGTTTGTGTCAATGGCTGTAAACGACTGGGAACCCGAAAGTCTGACTGGGCTTGTCGATGCCGCGGAAACATTCCACGATCCAAAACAGTATAGGTCCTCCACGCACAATTTTAAATAAAACAGTAAAGCATGGCATAAGTACAGGATAGTAATAAAGCCCCAAACTACTTTGTGGCCTCAAGAAATAAGAATGAATCAAGCTCTGGATCAGGGGGGGTCCATAAGGCCTCCCGGATGTGGATAGTGTGAATAGTCAAGGAACAAGAATCAAGTACTCGGGGTCCTATGGGACACAAGTGAGCATGAAAAACCAAATAGCAGATATTGCTCACCGGTGCCACTTTCATTAGTTATCCCATTACTACTCAAGTTAAGTTGTTTAGGTACCTCGTTATCCATCAGACACTCACATACCCTACACATGCTTTTCTACGACTCGCATGGCTCAAACAACTCCTGCAGTAATGGCTCATGGGATGGAGGAACAAGCTTCGGTGAGGTTTAAAAGTAAAGGCTATGCAGTACTTGGGATTCAATTTAATGCAATCCCGACTCAATGATGCAAGAATAACATAGAGGCAGTAGGTACTGTATGTATGCAAGCATGTGGTAGTGCTTGCCTGGCAGCTCAGTTGAAGCGAGAGTCGGATCTGGATAGTGCTCCTGGGATTCCTGATATATTCCCTGCTCGGCGTCTATTCGAAGAAAAACCAAACAAATAAGAGTCAACATAAATAAAGTGCACAAACATGTGAATTAAAGTACGGCAAGCAAACAAGCATGCCATGATGAATGATGCACAATTTGCATGGCAATAAAGTAGCATGGCATGGGTGAGGTGTGGGGTACAAGATTAAAGCATTTTATTAAGTTTTTAGTCCGGTTTGCTCTCATAACACTTGCTGTTCACTTAATATTTATATGATGCATGCTGCAATTCAGAGCATGGAATGCATAAACAGAACGGGCTCGTCGCGCTGATCGATTTAGACATACTATTTGTCAAATTTGGAATTACAGAATTAAAGTTATTAATTTATTAAGAAAAACATTATTAAAGCATTATAAGTATTTCGAAATTTTGGTGGTAAAAAAATAGTTTTCGACTGCATATTAATAATCCTTATATTTTTCGGGTAAGAAAACATATATTAAACATTAGTTTTTGGTTTACATATAAAAAGGTGGGAACACATGCATTTGTGAAACCAGAGTTAAGAATTTTAAAGAATATTTACTTAGTTAGGAAAACATACCTTTATTGGCAAATTTTTTAATTGTTCACAAAGAAGAATGTCATATTACTTTGTACACTATTTTCTAAGTTCAGAACATATTTTATTTTTCAAATAGATTGGATTTCTTCCCGATTGGCAGTCCAAGGACACATTGTACTATAATGCAGACTGTTCAGCATCTTGTGCACTGGAGTGGAACAGGAAAAAAAAAACTAGACAGAAAGAAATTTTAATCCCGGCAGTTGAGAGGATTTGATCTTGGGACTCCGGTGTAGAGGCCTCATGTTTTAGAGAGAGAATATGATAGACTAACTTGTAACCAAAAATGGGTGAAACTAATTGTCAGAGACGTCAACTGCTAACTACTAGCCAACGAGTGAACACTGAATCAAAACTTCAGGTGCATCGCTAGCTAGCCGAATCAAGCTACTATGCAAGCAGGCAGGCAGGTAGCTGAATCAAAACAAAACAGCTAGCTGGTTGGTCGGATACAGGCGCGCGACTGATAGCCCACGCGTGCGTGAAGTGCATAAAAAAGAGGGGAAAAGACGACATGATTACTGGCGCGCTGGGACTGGATCTTGCGCTCCCTCACCGGCAGATCGAAGAGGGCAACACCACGTTGAGCTACGCATGATTATCACCGACAAAGATGCAGCGAGATGAACACGTGCTAGCTCTGAACTTAGCCGAAACAAACGCCACGCGCGCAGTCTGTCGAAATTGTATACAACCGACAATTTACAGAGAAAAAGATCTAACTTCAGAGGAGGATTGCGAGTGGCTCCAGGCTCGGATTTGAGGGAGGTTTGAAGCATATGGAAGCTGGGTGTGCCGAGATGATAGGCGTGATTCACTGGAGCTAGGGTCGATAGAGCAAGAAGGAAACTGGTCGGGAGCGGGGCTTCAGTTACAGCAAGCGATCGAGATGGGGAAAGATGGGAAACAGAAGAGGAACTCACCCTGTGGCGTAAGCGGTCTTGGTTTGGTCGTAGGACGACGGGAGCGACGGTGGTCGCGGCGGTGAACTGCGGCGGTAGACGAGATGCTCGACACGGACAACGTGGTCGATGGGTATGAAGTTCTTGGCCGGTGCGGCTCCTCCTACTGTGCGCGTTCGACGCAGAAGACGACGATGGTGCTCCTCCTGTGACCCGCTGCTCCAGGCGGCGACTAGAACAGCGGCAGGAAGCAGCGAACTCCGGCGGTCATGGCAGCGGTGGAGGGGAAAACAGAGGAGAATGATAGAAGGCTAGGGTTGCTGCAGGGGCTCACTACGGTGCTTAAGAAGGAGGGCGGCTGGGATAGATGCGGTCGGATGCTGACTCGTGTCGGAGAAAAACACGGCTCGGCGCTGCGCTGCGCTCGGTCGGAGCAAAGCTCCGGTCGCAAAAAAAAAGTGCAGTCGCAGGCGATAGCTGCGGAGCTGCTGTCTTATCTGAACCTGAATCGCTCCTCTTGCTAACTGAACAAGGACTGCTGCCTTGTCTACTGCATTATAACTGAAGAAAACTGATGTTGAAGCTGCCCGCTGCTGCTGTGCTGATGGAGATGAGGTGGTGGTGTTGAGTTTTTGGAACGAGGTGGTGGTGTGGGGACAAGGTTTTGATGAAACAAGGCAGCGATTTAGGCTATGTTTGGTTGGGATTCTAGGGTCAGATTCACTACCCAAACTCAGGAATCTCAACCAAAGGAGTACCCAACGCAGCCAAACTTCCAGGACGCAGCAGATTTCCGCAGTAGAAATTGGAATCGGCCAGGCACCCAGATTTCGCTGCATCGCAGCGAACCAAAAACAAGCTATTTTCCCACCATACCACTAGGAAGTGGAAAGTGGCCGGTTGCTTTTTCATCCTATCTTTTTTTCCCCACGTCACGACCAGGCACCAGCCCGACTCCCTCGTCCCATCGTTCTTTCCCCACACGAACATCACCGAGCCGCGGCTAGGGTTTCGCCTGGCCGGCTTGTCCCGACGGCCCGTGGCGGTGCGCCGGCAGGAATCGACGCCCACCAGTCCGCTGCTCCTATGCCCCTCCTCCGCCGGCCGGACGCACGACTCCAGGTCGCCGGGCGCCAACACCCAGCCGGCCGCTACCTCCACAGATTGCGCCGTTGCCTGCAGGCCTTGAGGCGACTAAGACAACGCACGCCGGCTGTAGAGCAGAGGCGACGGGGAGGCTGGACTGGCCTTGGCGCTGCGCTGGGCTCCATGCTATAGGACGGAGAAAGGTCGTGGCCGAGCTATGGAGCAGGGCCCTCCTGGCCATGGGCGTCGAGCTTGGCGGTCACGCCTAGGTTCCGGGCTACCGGCCACTACCCAGATCCCCCATGTCTGAGAAGCGACGGCACCTCCAGTGCGCTGCCCAGGGATTTTATCATATACATCAACAAGCGATTCTCCAAGTTGTGATTAGTGCCGCACAAGTTGGAAGTCATGTTTAAGATGTTAGATCACAACTTTGTTCGGACATACATTTGCAATGTACGCTAGCATCATTGTTCTGTGATTAATTAGTTTATAAATAAATCCAGGGATATTATAGACAATTCCTTGAATCTACAGTTGACAGTCGTCACAACCAAACAGCTTTCAGCTTTCCCACAGTTGTCAGCCCACGGCAGCTTTCTCACAGCAAATTCCTCACAGCTGATTTTCAGAAATCTACAGCTCAACCAAACACACCCTTAAGCTCAGCTGATTACAACAGAGAAAAGGATCTTCTGAATTTTGGCAAGAAAAAGAAGTTGATGGGAGGGAAATTATCTGGGACCAGAGATAAGAGATTTTTGGCTGATTTTGAGACGAGGAATTGGGGAATTAAAAAAAATTAGACTATAACATAGCTCAAAGTAGACTAGATAGGGCTAGTTTTAGGCTAAAGTTTAGGCAGACTTTTTGCCTACTTTTAAGCAAACCTTTTATGTTTCTACAAGAGCCGACAAAGATATTACTTGGATTAAAAAATGGGAGGAAAAGTCGCATGCATGTAGATGGTAGAAAGAGAGTGCTAAGGCACTAGATTTTGAGATGGTGAAATTAGATAGAGGAATCCACACATAAGAATATGGGCGTGATTTAAAAGCAAGCAAAAGGAGAACCCATGTGTCATATGTGGTAGGTTTGAACATGCTCATGAGACTAGATAGATTGGCAAGTGAACGATAGAGATAATTGAAGAGATGATGCCCCACTCAATTTGGGCGAAGCATTATATGAAGAAGCAAGTACAATATATCAAGAAGGAAAAACAATTAATAAGGCAAATGCAATACGAGGAGGAGAACCACATTAAAGAGGTTTTATATGATGCTCAAATGCAATGTGGCATGGTGACATGAGCATGATATAATGATGATGCAATAATGATATGTAGAAAGTAGCATTTTATTATTAAACCATGTAACATTACACATGTTAGACAGATGGGATGCTACGCAGGAATGCTTGTACTTGCTTCTGAATTTCCTTAGTTTCTTCGGGATTAGTCCTGTAGGGTGCACGGTTGGGAAGTGTGGTGCCAGGAATCAGGTCCACTTGATGTTCTATACCACGTAATGGAGACAATCCTGCGGGTACATCTTCTGGAAACACATTCCCAAAGTCCTGCAAAATAGAAGAGACACCAAGAGAAATAGGGGTCATGTCGTTAGAAACTAATACCTCGCCCTTATACATAAGCACAAGTGGCATGGCTGTAGGATCCTCATGAAATTCTCACATATCTTCCTTGGTGGCTAGTATCAATAAACTAGGCATTCTCTCACTTTTCGTTATATCACTCAATTTAGGCTCAATTACATCAGGAACAGCTGTCACAGAATCTCGCCGAGTTGTAGGATCTTCCTTCAAATTCACCTCTATTTTCTAGCGAGAATCATTCACAATATCTTGTGGTGTCATTGGCTGCATAGTAATCTTCTTGCCTTTAAAGTCCAAGTGATATGTATTGGCTCGACCATTGTGTTGCACATGGCAATCATAGAGCCAAGGCCGACCCAATAGTAGGTGACAAACAATCATAGGAACCACATCAAAATCAATAGAATCTTTGTATGACCCTATTTGAAAATTCACACCTACCATATGATTTACCTTCATCTCACCATTGTTGCTCAACTGTTGTATGTAGTATGGCTTGGGATGAGGTAAGTATGTCAAATTCAGTTTGGCACATAGTTCCTTACTTGCAAGATTTCTGCAGCTACCTCCATCAATAATGTCCTTGCAAGCCTTGTTAGGTCTAACTAGAGCTTTTGTGGTGAGGACATCCCTACAGTTACACCTACCCCAATTGATAATAAAGATGTTCCAATTGCAAAGAAGGATCAATCCAATGAGATAAGGATTGGACCAATCACAAGAGCTCGTGCTAAGCTACTAGAACAACAGGTGGACTTGTTTCTTAATGAACCTAGTGTTTTAATCAATGAGAATTTTGCACTACCTAAGTCTTTGAATTATTGTATGATCAGGTACATAGGAGAAGAAGGCATAGCATGGAGCGAGGAGCTGAAGGAACATGGCATGTTGATCAATGAAGAATACGTGAGGGAGGAGAGGGAGGAGGCACAAGGAGTTGTCCAAGACAAAGATCAACAAGAGACAGGAGTTCTCTGCCGTGGCAGAGAAAAGCCCTAGTTCTCTGCCACGGCAGGCTACCGCGGCAGGAAAACAGAGTCCAACTCTGCCACGACAGGCTGTCGTGGCAGAGAAAGCAACTACAACTCTGCCACGGTAGAGTTAGTTTGACCGAACCCAAGTTGGGTTGGTTTGTATCCATAGATGGGTGGGACCAACTCGGATCCACCCTTAGGCCGCCGCCTCCCAGACCCTTAAATAGATGGGGCGCTTTAGCTTTAGTTTTTAGACCATGTTAAAATATTTTGGAGTTGTTTCTTTCATAGAACCTCTGGAATTACCCTGTGTTCGAATTCTACAACTATAATTGGTTGTGATCTGTTGTTTCATTGGGAATTAGTAGATTGCATACTACCGTTCGTGGTCACGGCTGCATACGCAAGAGTGTGGTGTTGTGAATCCTACAAGGTTCGAGATCTGTTGCACTGGCATCAGGGATCGAGCAGGAGAGATCATAGCTACGCACTAGTTATCTATCATCCACCATATCATCGACAAGAGCTTGCTAAGAAGATCAGGCCACCCCGTATCATTTTGTTTGGAACAAGTTGCAACGCTGTGTAGCATCCCAATTGTCTAACAATTGTAATGCTACTTGGTCTAGTAATATAAATGCTACTTCCTAAATATAATTGTTGCATCATAATTATATCATGCTCATGTCATCATGCCACCTTGCATTTGAGCATCATATAAAACCCTTTTTCAATTTGGATCTCCTCTCATATGCATCATTAATTGTATTTGCCTCTTGATATTGTATTTGGTTATTGATATATTGTTTAAATGCCCAAGTTGAGTTGGGGGCATATCTTTTATTCCACTCCACCACCCTTTCTTTCATCACCTTATAATTCCACCATCCCATTATCCATGAGCTTGTATGTTATTTTCTCTGGGTATTTAATCTAGCTCATGGGAGATAGGGTGGATCCAATTCTATAAATTCTTTTGCTTGGCCTTTATTCCACTTCTTGGGAATGCATAAGGATAATGCCATGCTATTATTTTTGTTTTCACAAGAATTTAACCAAGGCATTTATTATTTTTGCATGGGCCATGCAAGAGTACCACCACTTTAGCCATTTGTTTCTCTCTTGGTTTAAATGGTTTTTTTTTGGAGCTTTATCCATCCATCACCTCTATCCCTCTCTACCACTCCTTTTGCTTGACCTTGTTGATCTTGCTAAAAAGCCACCACCACATCACCCTCTCTCTCTTTCCTCTTTCCTCATCAAAACCTAAGCCATCACCCTCTCCTCTCTCTAACCTAGCTAGCCCAAACCCTAAACCTAACACTTCATCTAACCCTAGTTACACCCATCTTCCCCTCTCACCTCACCCTCTCCTCTCACCATGCCGAGGTCTCCTCTCTCCCTGGCCCCACATGGCCACCCTCTCTCCCTGGCCCACACCCCAGCCACCCCTCTCTCTAACCCATCTAACCTAACCCGAGCATGCCCTAGCTCACCCTAGTTTTCCTCTCCTCTCCTTTTCTCTCTCTCTGCCGAGTAGGTCCCACGCGACCCTGCCCCGCCTTGACCGCCTTCTGGCCCACCTGCCATGCCTCTGCCTGCCCAACCCGATCCCCCAGCTCGAGCACGTGCATGGGAGGAGGGAAAAGAGCCGAAGCTACTTTTCCTCTACCCCGTACCCTACGACATCCTCCTCCCTTTTTCCTCGCCTTGTCCCTCTCCTCACGTCTCCTGGCTTCACCAGATCCACCCCAGAGCCCCTGTCTCTCCCCTCCTTCTCACCGACGCCAACCCTCTCTCGCCGGTCATGGCCAGTAGCGCCGCCGCCCCCTCGTTCCAGCAGGCGTGGTCGACATGGAGGTGGTCGAGGAGGTCAAGGAGGATCCCCTGCTTCGCCCTGGACACGCCAGCGAGGAGGAGGAGAACCAGATCCGCCAGCTGAAGGGGTTCGTAGCATGGAAAACAAAAATTTTCTATCGCATACAAACAAACAAGCCAAGATCTATCTACTAGATTGCAGCAACGAGTCGATGGAATAACTCACCCTCGAAGATTCCAAAGTGGTTAACGAGAGCAGATTCTCGTGGGTGATGTAGTCGTACTCTTTCCGATCTCAAGATCGCGTAGACGATCCTTCCAGCGCCACGTTCCGGCAGCGCTCCCGTAGTCGGTCACACGTTCGGTACTCGACGAAGACCTTCCTCTCCCTTGTTCCAGCAGGCAGCGGAGGTTGTAGCACTCTCCTCGCGATTCCGGCAGCACAACGGCGTGGTACCGGAGGTAGAGGGGAAATCCCGCAGGGCTTCGCCTTAAGCCGGTGCGAGTATGGTGGAGCTTATGAGAGAGGCTATTAGTGGTCTAGTAATTAGACACACCAATTAGAGGGCTCTAAACCAATTAGAAGGCTCTAAACCGAATAGCTCTAAACCGGGGTCTAGATCTAGGGTTTAGTTTAGAGGATAGGAAACTTGTGTATGTCAAAGGGGAGGCCTTGCCCTTGCTTTTATAGGTGGGAGGGCCGGCTGCCAAGGGGAGGAGTCCCTCCCCAAGTCGGCCTTGGGAGGCGCGCCGGCCAAGGGGACTCCTCCCCCAAGTCGGTCTCCACCTCCTCCTCCTTTCCCACTTCCCAAAACTTGCCGTTTGACTTTCAAACTAGCCGTTTGACTTTTTCAATTTAGGATTCAATTTAATCCTTTATTTGGGACAGCAAGAACACTTAGCACATGATGCAATCATTCCAACTTGCAATGACACATTCATGTACCCCTTCCCCCCCGGAGTGCCGGACATTCCGGGACTTTCTGGAATGTTCCCGATGAAAACACCGGAACCATTCCCCAACTCCGAAATGGGACTTTCCTTATATGAATCTTATTCTCCGGACCATTCCGGATCTCCTCGTGATATCCCGGATCCCATCCGAGACTCCGAACAACATTCGGTCTCTTTCTCATAATACCATAACTACTCAAACAACGTCGAATCCTTAAGTGTGTCTCCCTACGGTTCGTGAATTATGCGGACATGATCGAGACACTTCTCCGAACAATAACCAATAGAGGAATCTGGAAATTCATATGGCTCCCACATATTTCTACGATTACTTTGCGATCGAATGAACCACTTACATATGATACCAATTTCCCTTTGTCTCACGATATGTTACTTATCCGAGGTTATGATCGTCGGTATCTCTGTATACCTAGTTCAACCTCGTTACTGATAAGTACTCTTTTCTCGTTCCCGTGATATGTGATCCCTTGTGACCAAGTCACATGCTTGCAAGCTAATTGGATGACATTTCACCGAGAGGGCCCAGAGAATATCTATCCGTCATGTGGATGGACAAATCCCACTCTTGATCCATGTGTTTCAACCAATACTTTCTGAACACCCAATGCCACTTTTATAGCCACCCTGTTACGGTGTGGTGTTTGATGACATCAAAGCATCCATCCAGTAAAGGCAATATGCATGATCTCATGGTCGAAGGAATTAGGTTACTATGTATCAGAAAGCATATAGCAATTGAACTATTGAAATGACTTGATCTTTATGCTACGCTTATCTATAGGAGTATGTCCATCACATCATTCTCCTAATGATATGACCCTGTTGTTAATAACATCTCTATGTTCATGATCAGGAAACAATGATCATATATTAACCAACAAGCTAGTTTAACAAGAGGCTTTACTAGGGACTCTTATTTTAGTTTACAAATCACACAAGTATTAATGTTTCCGGTTAATACAATTATAGCATGGTATGTAAACATTTATCATAAGTGTGAAGATATGATAATAACCACTTTATTATTGCCTCTTGGGCATATCTCCAACAGTCTCCCACTTGCACTAGAGTCAATAATCTAGTTTCAAACCTTTGTGTTTTCAACACCTATGGCTTTCCGGTGTTGTATGCACACGATTGCTAGTGGTCAACTGATCTCCGGATCTGACACTTCCAGGTCCGTGTGTAATTGCATATCTTTGCGTCTCTACGCATCACTCATTCTCTAATGAGATAGCTTTGTATAATTTGGTCTTTCGGTGTGACCTTTAGTTCTTTGGGGTTAAAACATGTTGATAATATTGTCGCACAATATATCTTCATAGTATTATCCCGCTGTGAACTACACCTAGTTTGATAACAAACTACTTGACACAAATGTCCTCTTTTGCTGCTATAATAGCAGTCATATACTTAGCCTTTTGTTGTAGTATCTGTCACAATGTCTTAACTTTGGAACTCATCCAAATCCATTATGGAACTCACTTTCCATTATATTGTGCCACCCTTAATTTAGATTGAGATAAACTTAATTTGTACTCTGTGACAAAACTAGTATCAATGTAGTACTTTTACAATGAACTAATCATCTATTTGTCACTTCTACAAATAATATACTCTTAGTTCTTCCAAAAGATCATAAGAATATCCTTACTATCGTCCAATGATCATCTTATGAATCATTCTGGTATATGCTCATAATATTTATAGCATAGGACATATCTGGATTTGTACATATCACAGTATGATTGATATAAATACTCTTTGTGATTTCATACATCAAGTATCAATCTATACTTGATTATTTGTTTCACTTTACCAAATGTCAATACACTTGAATATATCATCAACATTGAACTCATTCAATCCTTTCTGTGCGACAAGAACCTCTCTTGTAGTTTCTATATTGAACTCATTCAATATCTTGTCTATGTACTTCTGGCACAACCATATTAGCGTCTATTGATGCCAAATATTTGGGTTTTGCCTAAGTCTTTCATCGGAATGAAATTCTTAATATGTGTTAATAAAAGATACATTTATTTCCAATCAACAATATGTCTTCCACATAATGTATTAGAAACATGTCTTAGCGCTCCCACTTAATTTCTTGCAAATGCAAGCATCTTCATTGTCTCCGATGAAATTAAACTCTTTTAACAGTTTCATCATAGTGAAGATTCCAACTCCGCTATGCTTACTTTAACCATTGAAGTTTGCATATGCTTTTAGCATCCTTTGAATTAACAAAACCCTATGGACCGTGTTATGCACATGTCCTAGGTAACAATTCTATTAGAAGAACTTGTTTTGTTTATTCAACTACCATATAACAAATTATATGTAGTGGTTGCTACATTAATCCGTCTAGACTAAATATCACTATGAAAGATCAAATCTTGTCATAGTCAACCTTTGAACATTTTGTGAACTCTTTCCCAACATGTCGACCATTTCATAGATGTGCAACATCCATGTCTACTTCTTTATAGATCCAAACACAACTGTAAGGTCTTACACCTTTTTCGAGGGTCCTTCAAATTCAAAACTTGATTTCTCGTGTATGGAACTATCACGGATTATATGGCTTCAAGCCATTTGACGGAGTCAGGGCCCATCATCGCTTCTTTGCATGTAGTCGGTTCATTATTCTCAAATAATGATTCAACCCTCAAATCTTGGTATTTGATTGTTTACCCGATCTACTTGTTTCAATAGGAACTTAGATCTCCGTGACCACAACCTTTGAGGCACGTGAGCCATGAGTATTGTTGCCGCCTCCGGAACACTTTTCGGCGCTGCGCAACTCTGCACATACAGCTAAGGTTCTTTTAACCTTATCAAAGTTTCTATTGTCCTCCCACTTAACTTTTCACGAAAAAATTCCTTCTCAAAGAAACTTGACGTTTTAAGTGACAAACACTTTTGTCTCCGATGTTATGGAGGAGAACTTAACAGTTATTCGAAATAACATACAAAGACAGGTTCATCCGACTTTGGTTGCAAACATCTTTCTTATACAAAGCATACCAATGTTTAAGAAAGGACTACTTGGGTTTTATCCCAAACCATAACCTTATATGGTGTCATTTCAGCGGATTATGATGAAGCTCTTTTCAGTGGAAAAACGGTAATCTCTAAAGCTTTTAATCTTTAAAATACAATGGCAGTTTTATGAATTACACCTTTTGATCTTACCATGTCAAACAAGGTTTAATTACATATCTCGAACGCTCCATACACTTATGGTGTTTCGGGAAAATGCAAATCCACGGAACGATTCCTTAAATCTTAGGTATTTATGCTAAACGTGTAACTCAAATATCTTCCTTTATGATCTCATCATAAACTATTTATATTCTTGTTACAATGATCTTGCACTTCATCTTGAAAGTCTTTGAACTTTTCAAGTATTTCACACTTCATCCTTATTAAGAAAATATCCATATATTCACTCAAATTTTCGGAGAAAGCATATGAAGTTGAAATCCATCGCTCTTGACTACACATAACGGACTTCGTACAACAATATGTACAAGTTCCAATAAGCTAGTCATTCGTTCCCTTTTGGCCTATGAACGAAGTTTTAATTATCTCTAAGAAAGTTTCACAAGCGTCATTTGATCAAAAATCAGAAGACTCCAAAATTCCATCCACATGGAGTTTCTTCATGTTTTCTTTCCAATATAATTTAAACGGCGATGTCACTTCCTAAGTGATCTTTCAATCAATTTGTCTTTCGACATTTTTAGCACTAGTTTTATGGATGTGATGTCTCCAACGAGATTTGCGAATCATCCATCTTTTATGGATTACGGCAATTATTTGAACAATCCTTTTGTTCTCATAATACCTGATAAAACAAATCTTTGAAGGCAAGCTTTGATGTTTAACAAGCAACACAATAACCCTTTATTTTGTTCTCGATGAACATCATCACATATTCTTTTGCTAGTTACTTAGGCCATTGTAGTTCATGAATTGTGTTGTTTCGTATGACGATTCACACCAACAAATTCAGTATCAAATACTTAAGAACCACATTGTTTAACAAGCAAAGAATATATCCATAACATGTATATCATCTATATACTTAAACTGAACGATTCTAGTCTTTTCTTTTCTGCCATATATTTATGAGATTCTCTTTCAGTATTTCCTTTTCAGTTTGAAAGAATCTATCAACATCAATAGTGGAGTCATACATATGACATCTAGTCCAAAGCGTGTATAATTAAATACCAATGTCTTTGGACTTGCACTTTGAAGTAGATCACCATCATCAAATATTTGGTGTTCTTTCAAATTCCTTTCTTTAGTAATCTCTTGGTGTAGTAAACATTTTACCTACATCAAATATTCACCCTTATCATGGAATCGTCCATGATCAAGCTACTTTTAGCTTATAACGATGAATTATGAGTATAATGTTGCTAACCAAAACCTTTTGGAGGATTAGGACAACAAGTGTCTCCAACCCTTTTGCAAATTCTCATCAAATATGAGAACATGACTTTTGCCATATTATACTCTATCATGTTGCAACCAAAACTTCGTTTCAGATATCACAATATCTTCCACACATCATGGTTTCTGAAACAACTCTTTCAGATCCTAGATAATCTTGATATTAAGGGAATCCTTTGAATATCAAGAATCATGGATACAAACATGATACTTATATACTAACACTTGGAATTGTTACTCTTGTTTTAATACCAATTATTAAACTTCATGGAGTAACCGGAACTTACTGAAAGTTTGCAATAGGACTTTTAAACTTTAGATTAACACTTCAAAACAATACGATACCAGTTCGTAAAGTAACTAACCAGAATTCTATAGTTCTATCATCTCAATTATAACTAATCGCAAGGTGGTAAACGGATGCCAATGACTACAACAACTATGCAAATTCACTTTGATTTAGTTTATGATAAATTGAGTTCTAATTAATAATTGAATTAATCTAGGTGAACTCCCACTCAAAACAATATCCCTCACATTGTTTTAGTGATCACACGAACCAAATCCACCACATCAAAACCGATCATCACGAGAGTTGATGTAGCTTCAATGGCGAACAATCAACATGTTCATCATATCTACTATATGACTCATGCTTTACCTTTCGGCGATCCGTGTTCCTGAGGCCATGTCTGTACATGCTAGGCTCGTCAAGATCAAACCTTAGCTTCCGCATAAGCAAATCTGGCTTGCTTACGTTGTAGTCACCCGCGGAATCAAAGACACCCGATCATCACGTGGTGCTTCGAAGCAGCAAGTTTTGGCAACGGTGCATACTAAGGGTGAACACTTTTAGAACTTGAAATTTATGTGCATGAGGGATCATCTTATAATGCTACCGTCGTCTACTAAGCAATACAAGATGCATAAAGGATTAACATCACATGCAATTCATAATATGTGATATGATATGGCCTTTCGTCTTTGTGCTTCCGATCTCCATCTTCAAGCACGAACATGATCTCCATCATTACCGGCATAGCATCAAGGTCAATGACGCTTCTTCATGGTTGTCGTCCACCAGCTTCAACTATTACAACTATTTTGAATAGACACGCAGGTCTTAACAGAAATTAAAGACAACCATATGGCTCCTGCCGGTTGCCAACTTACAATAAGGAACATTGCATACATCATATATAATCACAATCATGGCCATATCACATCACTGCACACCCCTGCAAAACAAAGTTAGACGCCTCTACTTTCTTTGCATGTTTTACGTGGTTTGGGGCTGTTAATAAGTGTCGCTCTAACTTACGAACATGAACCACAACATTGATACTAGTATTGTTAATCACCCGTTGTAAATTGGATCTTAACTATGCTAGGAGAAACAGGCACCCGCAAAGCCACTTATGCAATACAAGTTGCATGTTAAGCGTGGAGCAAGTCTCATGAACGATGTCATGTAAGGTTAGCCCGGGCCGCTTCATCCCAACATACCGCAAGATGCAAAGTACACAAGAAGCAATCGACAATAAAAGCATCAACGCCCACAATGACCATTGTGTTCTACTCGTGCAACAGATCTACATATAGACACGGCTCTGATACCACTGAAGGGGTTCGTAGCATGGAAAACAAAAATTTTCTATCGCATACAAACAAACAAGCCAAGATCTATCTACTAGATTGCAGCAACGAGTCGATGGAATAACTCACCCTCGAAGATTCCAAAGTGGTTAACGAGAGCAGATTCTCGTGGGTGATGTAGTCGTACTCTTTCCGATCTCAAGATCGCGTAGACGATCCTTCCAGCGCCACGTTCCGGCAGCGCTCCCGTAGTCGGTCACACGTTCGGTACTCGACGAAGACCTTCCTCTCCCTTGTTCCAGCAGGCAGCGGAGGTTGTAGCACTCTCCTCGCGATTCCGGCAGCACAACGGCGTGGTACCGGAGGTAGAGGGGAAATCCCGCAGGGCTTCGCCTTAAGCCGGTGCGAGTATGGTGGAGCTTATGAGAGAGGCTATTAGTGGTCTAGTAATTAGACACACCAATTAGAGGGCTCTAAACCAATTAGAAGGCTCTAAACCGAATAGCTCTAAACCGGGGTCTAGATCTAGGGTTTAGTTTAGAGGATAGGAAACTTGTGTATGTCAAAGGGGAGGCCTTGCCCTTGCTTTTATAGGTGGGAGGGCCGGCTGCCAAGGGGAGGAGTCCCTCCCCAAGTCGGCCTTGGGAGGCGCGCCGGCCAAGGGGACTCCTCCCCCAAGTCGGTCTCCACCTCCTCCTCCTTTCCCACTTCCCAAAACTTGCCGTTTGACTTTCAAACTAGCCGTTTGACTTTTTCAATTTAGGATTCAATTTAATCCTTTATTTGGGACAGCAAGAACACTTAGCACATGATGCAATCATTCCAACTTGCAATGACACATTCATGTACCCCTTCCCCCCCGGAGTGCCGGACATTCCGGGACTTTCTGGAATGTTCCCGATGAAAACACCGGAACCATTCCCCAACTCCGAAATGGGACTTTCCTTATATGAATCTTATTCTCCGGACCATTCCGGATCTCCTCGTGATATCCCGGATCCCATCCGAGACTCCGAACAACATTCGGTCTCTTTCTCATAATACCATAACTACTCAAACAACGTCGAATCCTTAAGTGTGTCTCCCTACGGTTCGTGAATTATGCGGACATGATCGAGACACTTCTCCGAACAATAACCAATAGAGGAATCTGGAAATTCATATGGCTCCCACATATTTCTACGATTACTTTGCGATCGAATGAACCACTTACATATGATACCAATTTCCCTTTGTCTCACGATATGTTACTTATCCGAGGTTATGATCGTCGGTATCTCTGTATACCTAGTTCAACCTCGTTACTGATAAGTACTCTTTTCTCGTTCCCGTGATATGTGATCCCTTGTGACCAAGTCACATGCTTGCAAGCTAATTGGATGACATTTCACCGAGAGGGCCCAGAGAATATCTATCCGTCATGTGGATGGACAAATCCCACTCTTGATCCATGTGTTTCAACCAATACTTTCTGAACACCCAATGCCACTTTTATAGCCACCCTGTTACGGTGTGGTGTTTGATGACATCAAAGCATCCATCCAGTAAAGGCAATATGCATGATCTCATGGTCGAAGGAATTAGGTTACTATGTATCAGAAAGCATATAGCAATTGAACTATTGAAATGACTTGATCTTTATGCTACGCTTATCTATAGGAGTATGTCCATCACATCATTCTCCTAATGATATGACCCTGTTGTTAATAACATCTCTATGTTCATGATCAGGAAACAATGATCATATATTAACCAACAAGCTAGTTTAACAAGAGGCTTTACTAGGGACTCTTATTTTAGTTTACAAATCACACAAGTATTAATGTTTCCGGTTAATACAATTATAGCATGGTATGTAAACATTTATCATAAGTGTGAAGATATGATAATAACCACTTTATTATTGCCTCTTGGGCATATCTCCAACACCAGCACCACCACCGCCCGCCGAAACCCTAGCTCCTCCCCGGCCTCTGCTTCCTCGCCGATCCGTCGTTCCCCGCACCGATCCGCCGCCATCAACCACCCCGCGGTGAGCCCCTATATCGCCTGGACAACCTCCGCCCCACCGGGAAACCCTAGCTGCGCCAGGCGTTTTGCCGAACACCCTCGGTACGCCTCGGTCGCCGTTGTCTGCACGTTTTCCGCGCCGCGTAAAGCCTCACCTAGCTGTGTGCTACCTCCCTGACAATAACCCCGCCTAGCCGCACTGGTTACCGTCTCCGCGCGTGAGCCCCAGGTCGCGGGATCGAATCCCCGCCTCGCTGCGCCGCGCACCGCGCGCGCCAGACCGTGGAGAAGATCCACAGTACGGGCCGTGGTAATTTTGTCTTTAGCCCCCTCTTTTTATCCCGCGCTCAACCCGCGGTCCAGCCTACCCCACCTGTCAGCTGCCTGGCATTCTTGCAGTTAAGCCCCCCAGCTCTTCGGCCCTCAACCCGCGCTCCATCACAACCCCACCTAGCAGTCTCTGCGCGTTCGGCCGCCGACGCATGGGCCCTAGCTCGCTGGCCCACCTGTCAACCGCAGCAGCTAGGCCAACCCGCGGTGTAAAAAGCTTTTTCGCGCGCGTGTGCCCCGCCAGTCAGCTTGGCCCCACTTGTCTGTGTCTATGGCTAGGTTTGTCTGAGTACGAAAAGGTTTTCTGTTTTCTGTTTTAATTTAAACTTTTCAAATTTGTTTTAAATTCAAATTCAAATCTGTTTTTAAATAACTTTTCAAATATTATTCCAAATAATACAAATAATATATGTTTTGAAATCGGAAAAATGTGAGGAATTCAAATATGCTATTCAAAGTAATGTTTGAACACTTTAATTTTTAAGTTGTTTAAAATTACAACAAAATGCCCTTGGCCTTAATTAATTAATAACTTTTGTTTTATAACTCCAATTTTGACAAATAATATATCTAAATTGATCAGCTCGACGAGACCTTTCTGTTTATGCTTTCCTTGTTCTGAATTGCAGCGTGCATCATATAAATATGAAGTATACAGCAACTTATTTGAGTATAAAATATGATTAAAACTCAATAAAAGGCGTTATTCTTATATTCCACACCTCACCCATGCCATGCTACTTTATTGCCATGCAAATTGTGCATCATTCATCATGGCATGATTGTTTGCTTGTTGCATTTTATTCATATGCTTGTGCACTTTATTTATGTTGGCCCTTGTTTGTTTGGTTCTTCTTCGAATAGACGCTGAGCAGGGGATATATCAAGAAACCCAGGAGCACTACCCAGATCCTTCTCTCGCTTCAACTGAGCTGCCAGGCAAGCACTACCACATGCTTGCATACATACAGTACATATTGCCTCTATCTTATTCTTGCATCATTGAGTCGCGATTGCATTAAATTGAATCCCAAGTACTGCATAGCCTTTACTTTTAAACCCCACCGAAGCTAGTTCCTCCATCCCATGAGCCATTACTACAGGAGTTGTTTGGGCCATGCGAGTCGTAGAACAGCATGTGTAGGGTATGTGAGTGTCTGATGGATAACGAGGTACCTATACAACTTAACCTGAGTAGTAATGGGATAACTAATGAAAGTGGCACCGGTGAGCAATATCTGCTATTTGGTTTTTCATGCTCACTTGTGTCCCGTAGGACCCCGAGTACTTGATTCCTGTTCCTTGAATATTCGCGCTATCCACATCCGGGAGGCTTATGAACCCCCCTGAGCCAGAGCTTGATTCATTCTTATTTCTTGGGGCCACAAAGTAGTTTGGGGCTTTATTACTATCCTGTACTTATGCCATGCATTACTGCTTTATTTACGATTGTGCGTGGAGCACCTGTACTGTTTAGGATCGTGACACGTTTTCGCTGTATCGACAAGCCCAGTCACACTTTCGGGTTCCCAGTCGTTTACAGCCGTCCACACAAACCTTGAGTCCGTCACGGAGCCGGCCAACTTCGTTGCGGGTAGCTTAATGGGGTGGCCCCTTGAAACATTTATGAATCCTGTGATCGCTTTGTCGTGAATGCCTCGTTGGGTTTTGATTTGGTTTTTCCGAGGTTGATCGAGTGTGTGTTGCTATTTGTGCACCCCTGCAGGGTAAAACTTTCTGAAAGCCGTGTCCGCGGTTATGGACGACTTGGAGCACAGTTTCTCGATCATAGACAAGTATAACTAAAGTACCGCTTTTAATTTGACTAAGTACCTGACTAGTAAATAGTGCAACACTCATGGAATGGATAATAAAACTGCCAACGGATGGGGGGCTGTTCGTCCGCTTCCTCGTTGGTAAGCGAGGAGGAGGATGGATCTGTTAATATTAATGTTATAACTGTTGTTATTAATTCCCGGACATCCGTCTATCTTTGGTTAGGCGGATGGTTAGCGAGTATCCCTATAATTGCTAGGTATTATCTTTTGCTGCAATTGCGTCACCCCAGGTTGTGTCCCCTTTATAGGCATAAAGACTTGCTGAGTACCCCTAGGGTATCACACGATAAATTGTTTGATTCAGATGAACAGGTATACTCTCAAGATGGATACTGGGTGGAGAAGACGGATGATGTTGGCAACGATCATTCGGTGTAGAGATTCCGGGAACGGGGATCCGTGAGATCTGTGGGCGGGATGTGTTTATTTATGGGGCATCTTATGCCGATTTGCTTCTTATCCGTACTCGGATCTTGTTTTCCGCTTCCGCCTGATACTCTGATGTTTGATGTATGAGGGGATATCCTAAACTATTATATCTATCTAGGATATTTGGATCTTGCCGTATGGCGTTGCAATATTTCTATTTCTTTTAGATGGAATGGCTCTGAGGACTGTTGTATGGTGGCTTGCATACATACTCATTTGTGTATGTAGTTGATCCCTTCGCCTGCCGATTACGCCGCTCGTTCTTGTCCCGATGTTTGGAAATGGTTAGGACGGCCGAAAGGTCTACCTGTGAGTGGTATTTGGGCCCCACCGTACTATTTTAACCATTTCCGGACATCCAGGCTTGTAACTAAGAGCGTAATTCACCGAGGTAGTTACACGCTGGGATTCCTCAACCGGTTGCACACTCAGTATACGTGAAGATACGACAATGGTTGGAGCACGCTCAGGATACGTATCAGCACCATCCTCGCCATCATCAACATCATCATCAGAATCTTGATCTTCACTCTCTACTTCGCCTTGTTCGTTAACAAACATAACCTTGCTGTTTGGACAATCTTTCTTGTAGTGCCCTCTACCTCCACAAGTATGGCACACCACATCATGAGTACGTGCCATAGACATGTTGGAAACCGAGCTAGCAGCAGGAGCAGTGGGTTTCCGAGCATTAGAACCACCAAACAAAGGAGTACTTGCTAGTTTGGCTGATGTGTAAAAGGAGCAGCAGCTAGTGGCGTGACTGTAGGAGGAGTAGATCTGGCCAAAAATCTGCTGGAGGACGGAAAACGAGTAAGTGACTTCGCCTCTTCTGCCAACTGGGATTCGGTCTCTCTAGAATGGTGTAATAGCTCATTCATGGTCTCATACTTGTGATGACGAACTATGCTCTTGATTGGTAACTTCAGATTGTTGAGGAATCGCTGCATGGTCATCTCAATGGACTCACGAATTCTAGCACGTTGCATAAGAAGCTCCATCTCCATGTAGTACTCATCAACTATCATTGTGCCTTGCTTCAATTGCGTCAATTTATCAAAAACTGAACGCAAGTAGTTGGTTGGTACGAAACGAGCGTTCATGATTTGCTTCATCTCACGCCAATCCATCACAAGAAGTTCATTGTCCTCCCTCCTATGTTACACAAGAGCATCCCACCAACGCAAAGCATTACCATCAAATTCAGATGCTGCAAGCTTGACCTGCTTGTCTTCTGGATAGTTAAATAAGCGCCAGAGTTTCTCAATCTTCAACTCCCATGTGAGGTAATCTTCAGGATCAATGGAACCATCAAACTTGGGAATCGAGAATTTTGGCTTGCCCAAACCATCATCAGCAGCTTGGTTGGGCACAAGTTGAGCATGCCCAAGAGGGGCAAGCCCACGGCCATGAGCAGGTGCATGTACAGGGGGAATAGCACGTCCCCTGCCAACATGTGGAGCAACATCAACAACGCTACCCTCATCAAAATCATCAAAGGCATCATCATGTTGAGGTTCCTGCCTTCTATGTATGGCGGCTGTCAAGTCCTCAATAGAACGCTGCAAAGTGGCAACATTGACATTGAGCGCAGCCACTTGTGTTTGTATGGTATCGACTGCTCCAACATTCTGATCCAATCTCATATTCATATCCTGGAGATTCTTGTCAATGACATCTGTCGTGTGAGTAAACACACGTGTCAAGTGGGACTTCAAAGCCTCATATTCGCGCCAATTAACAAGCTCCTCATCCTTCTTTTTCTGCGACACAACATCATCATCACTAGAAGACATGATTAGTAGGTTAGTGCAAAAATCAAAATTTGTATGGTGGAAATGCTCACAGCTCACTCACAACTAATAAGAAAGGAGATCTTACCGTTCCAAAGTGAATAGAGATGCTCTACCAAACGAAATCAAAGACTGATGCACTGATGTGATGAAGTGAATATCAAAGGAATGGAGAACGATCCCATGGCACATAGGTTATTTATGGTGGAGCTATAGGTATGGTATCCTATCTACACCGCAAAAAACACACATGTGGAGAAAAACGTGGCAATGCAACTATGAAGGGTGTTGCACTACGCTCGAGAGACACTAGCAAAGCTCAAAGTAAACAGGCACAAGATTGCTCAATCTACCAGTGCACAAAGATATCACTAGGCCTCTTGCTCAAATTCTCTTTTTCCACAATTTTTCTTTTTCTTTTGTATAGCTCTTTTTGCCTTTTTCTTTTGCTATATTGCTTTTCTCTTTTTGTTTTTTGATTTTATAGATAACACATGACCAATTACAAAGTACAACACTAAAATCCTAAGAGCATCTTGTAAGAGCAGAAACTAGTCTCAATGGGCAAGTTCCTATACCTATGTAATAGAATGGCTGTGGCTAAGGTTGAAGGAAAAGTGCAAATTCACACTTTGTAAAAATTCCTGCCGTGGCAGAAAAACAGGGCAAAATCGTGTCGTGGCAGAAAAATCCTGCCGCGGCAGAAAAACACGTTAAAACGTGTCGCAACAGCGAATCCGAATCGTGGCAAAACAGGACTCGCGGCAAGAAAACAAGCTGTTTTCGTGCCGCGGCAGAGTCAGTAGGATTTTTTTTAATTCCGACAAGGCCAAGAGTAAACAACTGGGACTCTTAGATTAGATCGGATCTGACCTTGTGGTGGCGGAAACAATGGTGGATTCGGCTAGAACAAAACTCGAAAAACATATCTATGAAGAATAGATCTAGATCTAAACTAAAGGATGAACACGACCAGCAACTATTACTCGTCTACGATGCAATCTAGGTTATGGCAACTCTTTTTGTGGGGCTTTTTCTGTATAGGACTAAAAACACTCTCTAATTTATGGATGGATTGTGGATTGTTTACTGAGGCAACGAGAAAATCTGATACCAAGATGATATGGGGTGGCCCGATCTTCTCAGCAAGCTCTTGTCGATGAAATGGTGGATGATAAATAACTAGTGCGTAGCTATGATCTCTCCCGCTCGATCCCTGATGCTAGTGCAACAGATCTCGAACCTTGTAGGATATTCACAACACCACACTCTTGCGCACGCAGCCGTGACCACGAACAGTAGTATGCAATCTACTAATTCCCAATGGAACAACAAATCACACTCAATTATAGTTATAAAATTCGAACACATGGTAATTCTAGAGGTTCTATGAAAGAAACATCACCAAAATATTTTAACATGGTCTCAAACCCTAATCTACGGTGCCCCCATCTATTTATGAGTTCATAGGGTGGCGGCCTATGGTGGAACCCGAGTTGGTTCCACCCAACCTGGATACAAACCGGCCACAAAGTGGCTCGACCACATGTTCTGCCGTGGCAAACTTTCACGCGGTTTCTCTGTTGCGGCAGCCTGCCGTGGCAGAGCCAGACTCGGTTTTCCTGCCGCGGTAGCCTGTCGTGGTAGATAAACGAGGCTTTTCTCTGCCATGGCAGAGAACTGCCTCCTCTTGTTGATCTTCATCTTGGACAGCTCCTTGCGCTTCCTCCCTCTCCTCCCTCGCGCATTCTTCATTGATCAACACGCCTTGTTCCATTAGCTCCTCGCTCCGTGCTACGCCTTCTTCTCCTAAGTACCTGATCATGCAATAATTCAAAGACTTAGGTAGTATAAAATTCTCATTGATTAAAACACCAGGTTCATTAAGAAACAAGTTCACTTGTTGTTCTAGTAGCTTAGCACGAGCTCTTGTGATTGGTCCAATCCTTATCTCATTCGATTGATCCTTCTTTGCAATTGAAACATCTTCATTATCAATTGGGGTAGGTGTAACTGTAGGGATGTCCTCATCAGATAAGTCTAAGGTTGTGTCAAATATTATTGCTATGTCATTGAGTTTGAGTCTAGGTTAGGTTCGAGTGCGGTTGTGTGTTCGGTTTGGGTCTATCCAACCGACTAGTAGCAGGCCTCCTATATAAAGGAGCTAGCCACCTAGGGTTTAGGGGACTTCAGTTTTTTAGTCTAAAAACTATATTGTGCTCCACCATGTATCACCCCTCCGGGGATGACGATACCGTTTATCATATTATTGCTACGGAGGTTCTTGTGTTCATCAAGAATTGTCGTGCTCAGGTTTGAGGCATGGTGATCTTCATCATGTTTTGCTAGATTCGTTCCTCTTCTTCGGGTGATGTTCATCGGCATTATTGGAAGAATCATCTGTCTGGTTGACTTGCTGTGAAAGATCGGGACAAAACTCAAGAATTATCGGCTTGATTCGTATCATGTGGTATCAGAGCTCTCGTTGATGACATCGTGTTTTTGGATGATCTACGGACTATTTTCTACAAGCAGTTTGTATATCGGTTGTGGATAAGGGATTGGAAGACGAGTTTTCTGGGCGACTCGGTGGTGTGCAGATCAATCGGAATCAGCTGATACGAGGAGTCCAGGAAAAAGGGGAAACAAGTCTTGAGGTAGATCGGAATTGATCGGAATCAGATCCGATCGAGGCAGTAGTGAAAAAAAAGGAAGGCGGCGTCAATCAGAATCAGATTTGATCGAGGGATCAATCGTGAGCAGGTTCCGTACACCTCACGACCTAGATTCCCTGGCGATTGCACTCCATCTCCTATCGCAAGGTTCCAGTTAAAAAAAAAGAGAGAGAGGCCACCCGCCGTACGAGTCGGGGCCAAGTTTTCCCGGGGCGATCCGCTCGTGATCGAGGGAAGTCTCCATGCGTGAGTTCGCCAGCACTTGGGTCGCTCGGTACCAAATCCGATTGTGCGGTACGTAAGAAAAAAAGACAGAGAGTACGTGAGTTTCTTTCATGTGAAAGCACGATAGACAAAAAAAGGCATCGATCATTCCAGTTGGAATCGATCCCAGCCTCGCGATCGGGGATCGCTCGTCCCGCGTGCCTCGGTTGAATCGGTTGTTGCTAGTAGAGCAGGAGGAATCCTAGTGCTATTTCGGCAATCTGTTTCGGCCGCGTGGATTTTTCTTCTCTGCTTCTGCGATTTGCTTCAGTTTGACTGGATTGTTGTGCATATTTTTGTGTGACGGAACAATATATGACATGATGGATTCTTTTCTAGGACATACTTTGGGCTTGAGGTGTACACGTGGCAAAAAGTCTAGTGCTATTTTCAGTGACTATCTCGATCTTTTGAATAAAGTGGCACGTGATGCATCCGAGCTTAGCTGGTGCCTACATAGACTTGCCATAGTTGAGGAGTACCAAGACTGGGAAAGGCACATGAAACGGGGTTTTCATCGATTTCGCAAATACAATGGCAAGTTTAGTGGGTATGATGGGTTTGTTCTTGCTCACCGGCATGTGGACAAGGAGTTAGACAGTTGGTGGTACGAGGCGGTTGATATAGAGGGTTTTTCTCAAACTTGGGAGGACTACAAAAGTTTTCTCCGTAATGGTTTCGTATTACCGTATATGGAGGAAAACGAGCAGCCGCCCATGGTTGTAAGTGGGATAGTGTATGTTGGCAAGAGTATAACACTTATACCGAAGGTCGCGACAACTGTGACTACTCATGAGAATTTATCAATTGTTCCATTGCCGACAGTTACCAAGGTGGCAACCACGATTTCTGAAGCATTAGCGGATGATGTTGTTAAGGTTGCTGTTGTTAAGGATGTCCTGGAGGATGTTGTACCATTGAGTGGGCTGAATTTGCAACTCAACAAGGTACAAGGCGATGCTTGCATGATAGTTGACAAGGGCCAGCGTTGGAATTTATTTCAGGCACAGTGTATGATCAAAGGCAAAGCATTGAAGTTGATTATTGATGGAGGAAGCTGTTGAGGGCAA
This sequence comes from Avena sativa, assembly GCA_916181665.1. Classification (NCBI taxonomy): domain Eukaryota; kingdom Viridiplantae; phylum Streptophyta; class Magnoliopsida; order Poales; family Poaceae; genus Avena; species Avena sativa. Next base: position 235,335,143 of record OV702287.1, read on the forward strand.
ACCTCTAGGGTGGCCTGATCTTTCACGATTCCCTTTCAAATCGAGGATGGAGTGCAGGGAGAGGAGGGGAGGATGAACACGACGAACTCATGCACGAAGAAACGATGAACACACACACACACACAAAACCACGATACACACCAATAGCTCACGATACACGAAGAAACTGGCACGGCGAGATGGGAGACTCGGTGAGATCTTGACGTCTTAGCAAAGGGACACAGATGCCAAGGCCTTGTACAATGCGGAGGCACGATGCAAACTCCAACGAGGTTTGGTGATATTGGTGCTCCTTGGTCAAGGAGCATGAGGCAAGAATTAGATAGATCCACAAAGGGGTTTCCACTAATTCCTATATCAAGCCTAGGGTTTACAATGGAGGCGGGGGACTATATATAGGCCAGCCACTTAAACAGGGGTACTTTAGGAATAAAAGACAAGTTCTGGACGGACTAAGGGGTACATGGGCCGTAGGCCCAAAGGCCTTTTCATGCCTGGCGACGGTCGGTCCAGAGACTCTGGTGTGGTGGACCGGAGATTCCGGTCGGTCTCCGGACCGGCCTCTGGAGGGGCCTTCAGATTGTCTCAGGGCTCGGTTCTGAGGCAGACCGGAGGTGGGGCCGGAGGCTCCGGTGTCTTCAGGCCGGAGACTTTGGTGGATAGGAGACTCCGGTGTGCGCAGACTGGAGACTCCAGTCTGAGCAGCTCCAACGGCTCCAGCTTCATGCTCTGCTCCTTGTTCTCCATCCTTGGGTGCTTGGTGATGTGTCGAAGCTTCGTACCTGATGATGCATAGGGTAGTTGCATGAAGTAGCATACCATCCAAGGAGGTATCAAATTGGCATGAGGAGAGGAGCGAGTTCACCTTAACTTGTAGGAGTTTGGCTCGGGCACGAGTCATGGGTCCACTTGGGGGACTTGTTGGTGTAGATGTAGGAGCATCCGTAGGACGGGCTGCATCAGCTCCCCCCTTGGGAAAGATTCGTCCTTGACTCTTCATGGTTATCATCTTTAGCATCTCCATGGTAGGGTGAGAGATATTTGACATTGAATGTATTGCTTACAAGGTACTTGGAGGTCGGTATGTCGATGATGTAGGCGTTGTTGTTGATTCTTTTGATGACCTTGAAGGGACCATCTCCTCTTGGCTTGAGCTTGGAGTCACGTTCCTTGGGGAAGCGGTATTTTCTTAGGTGTATCCACACAAGGTCACCTTCTTCAAATATCATCTCCTTCTTGTCCTTGTTTAACCTTGAAGCTTGGTGAAGGACTTGTTGTTCGATAGTAGCTCTTGTTTCTTCATGAAGTTTCTTCATAGCTTGTGCGTGTTTCTCGACGTCCATGTCCGTGCGCTCATGGATAGGTAGAGGTAGGATGTCGAGCGCGGTGAGGTTCTCGAAACCATAGACGATCATGAATGGACTCATCTTGGTTGTTGAGTGCTTGGCTCGATTGTAGGCGAACTCGGCGTGTGGGATGCATTCCTCCCAATCCTTCAAGTTCTTCTTGATCAACACACGAAGGAGAGTCCCGAGGCTTCGGTTGACAACTTCGGTTAGACCATCAGTTTGCGGATGCGATGCGGATGAAAAGAGTAGCTTGACGCCGAGCTTGGCCATGAGGGTCTTCCATAAGTAGCTCATGAATTTGACGTCGCGGTCGGAGACGATTGTTCGTGGCACACCATGTAGACGGACGATTTCCCTGAAAGACAGATTTGCAACATGTGAAGCATCGTCGGTCTTGTGGCATGGTATGAAGTGTGCCATTTTGGAAAAGCGATCCTGATGTAGCCCGACCTTCGGTCGTTACCACATCATGGTCTCCAACTTATGCCAAGTCATCATGGACTCCAAAGGTGAATCCGTTCCTTTATGTGAGCCCACTTCCTACCCTCTTGAATGGTATACTACTTCATACTCCGTCCCATATCCATGATAGGTTCATACTGACGAGTACGGAGGCAAGGGAGGAAGCCTGGAGCACCAAGCTTGGAAGAGAAGACGGAAGAAGCAGTAGCTGGAGCACTGGAGTCTCCGTCCTGCCTACACCGGAGTCTTCGGCCACACCGGAGTCTTCGGCCTGAAGACACCGGAGTCTCCGGCCTGCAGACCCTGGAATTTCCGAACCCATCTTTGGACTGACCCCCAGATCGAGCTCGAGGACAGCCAGAAGGCCCCTCGGGAGACGACACCGGAGACAGATCGGAGTCTCCGGCCTAGACCGGAGTCTCCGGACCCCATACCGGAGTCTCCAGCCTGATCGTATGGGCCTGCGCGCCGTCAGCTGGGCCTTTGGCCCATGTACCCCTTAGTCCACCCAAACTTCCCCCTTTTATTCCTAAAGTACCCTTGAACTAGTGGCTGGCCTATATATAGTGCCCCCACCCCCTCATGTAACGGGAGGCATAGATGATAGACTAAAGAAAACCCCCTTTGTGGAATCTCTAGTTTTGCCTCATCCCCTTCTACCAAAGGGGATCGACTATCTTCACCACCTTGTTGGAGTTTGCATCGCGCCTCCCTCGTTGTACAAGGCCTTGGCATTGGTGTCCCTTTGCCAAGACGCCAAGAACCTCTCCAAGGTGTTCTTCCCTCTCCGCGTGGGATCGAGGGAGCATGTTGACCGATCTTTCCTTGCGAGGATTCTATCGGACCGGTGGCCACCGGTGAGAGCAATCGGCCTTGTATCGTGTGTGTTTTGGCGTGTGTTCATCGTGTTCTTCGCGAGGTGTGCGTCCACTTTCGCTACCTTCTCCCTTTCCCCTCGCTTTCCCATCGATTTGATCATGAGATCCGTGAAGATCGGGCCACCCACGGGGTTACCCCATAACATCTGGTATCAACAGCTTTTGGTTGCCACGGATTTCCCCTCGATTTGGTCTTTTTCCCCATAAATTTGAAAATTCCACCAAAAACAGCCCCAATTCGTGTTTTGGATCAATCTGTGATTTGAGTGCGTTTTGATAGGTTTTGATCCGTGGATTACTTGCTAAACTTGTTGATCTACCTTTCCCTGTGTTTCCATGGCCTAATTCCTTGATTTCCCCCACCAATTTGGTGTTTTAGTTCGAGTTTTTCCACCAAAATCGCGTCCCGGACGAGTTCTGCACGTCCTAGAACCTCCGGACCGGAGAGTCCGGCCCTCGGACCGGAGACTCCGGCCCAGACCGGAGATTCCGGCCCCCAGACCGGAGATTCCGGTCCAGACCGGAGTTTCTGGCAAAGTCTCCGCCCCCACTGCTGACAGCAAATCTGTTTCACCATTTTGGGCATAACTTTTGCATACAAACTCGGATTTTGGTGTTCTTTAGCTCGTTTTGAAGAGGAGAAAGAGCTCTACATCATCATCTCCGTGGTTCCTGCTATCTACTCCATCCAAATTCTGTGAGCAAGGCGGAATCCACCAATAAAGGGTGAAGATCGGCGACAAAAGGTATAAAATTCCGCGACTTCTCCCCATTTTCTTTACCTTGTGAGCTACACTATCTTTGCGTTCAACAAACACCTATTGAGACTAGTTACTCCTATGATTGCTTGGGCTATGCACATTTGATACCTTGTAGAATTCCGAGCAAAAGTCGTGAGCGCGCTATCTCATATAGTTATCTTGTATAGTTGTTGGCACAAGGAAGAGGCAAGTGAAAAAGAAAAGAAAAGTGAAAAAAAATAGAAAAAGAAAAAGAAGAAAAAGAAAGAAAGAAACAAGTGCCTCGTAGAATAGGAAGTGCAAGCTTGATGAACATCAAATAGGTGGTACTTATTATGCATATCTTGTAGCCCACCAATTTATTGCAATCGAACTAGCCTCTCTCCTTGCACTTGTGCGACACGAGATTATAGTATTCGCTAGGTAATCATTTGGTTCTTAGCTCACTTTCTCTGTCGCACAAGTCCCATTTATCCCACCGTGTGTGTTTCCTTGTACATAATTCCTATCTTGTGGATTGACTTGTTTTGCTTTGTGATCATCGTGGTTCTTTACTTGCCATTACAATATCTTGATTTCGGATTGTTCTTGGACACGCCACATTCCATACCTATCCACCATAAGATTTGTGTGTGTGTGTGTTTTTAGTGGTTAGTTGGTTTTGGTGTTCCGCGTGAACTTCACTTTGCTTGGTTTTGATTGCTCTCAAGTGTTTCCACTTGCATGATACTATCTTCCAAGGTAAAGTAAGGTTTGATGTTGCATCCCTAACCCCTACCACTTCCATATACACCACTTGGTCTTGTGAAACATGTCTAGGGACTCCGAAGCCGAGGATGATTTCTATGAAGAATCCATGATGAGCCACCATGCATATGCCTCCACAAGCATGGATGGCATGATGGAGCGCTACACCGACAATGGCTCCACATGCTTGGGTGATATGGAGTTCTACAACAACAATAACTCCCCAAGCATGGACGACCTCACGAACGACAACGACAAGCTCCTCAAGTCGCATCAACAAAGAGGGAGCCTCCACCTTGAGAGCACCAAGGTCCACCATCCAATGAACAACTTCAAGCGCGACATGGACAACGACTTCGCCAAAACCATGAGCATGATGGCCAAGACTAATGATGCTTTGCGCTCATTACAACGCTTCACCAAGAAGAGTGCCAAGGACAAGAAGAATCGTCGCGAGCGTCATGTGGATGATCAAGTGAGCCATCTACATCAACCTTTGGCAAGACACGCCAATGACCTCCGTCAACACCATCATAAGGCACCTTCAACTACTCGTGCCATCACCACAATGGCACCAAGAGCAAGCTCTCCTCCATGCCATCAAGCTTCAACGCCCAAACTTGACGTCCTAGATGACGCATACAACTTCATGGAGGATGAAGATGAAGACCTCTACTTCACCAAGTTGGACGAGTACGTCAAGAGGACTACACAAGCCAAGGTGCAAGATGGCGACGACAAGGTCAAGAATGGTGAGCATGGGATTTTCCCTTCACCAAAAGAGGCGCATGGAGTTGAGAGAACCAAGCCTACCCCTACATGCTTGAGTGATGATGTGGTACCAATCCCATGTGAGTATGAGAGCCACTTAGCCCACTTGAGTGAAAACAAGAGTGAGATGAGTGACTCCACCATACGTGAGATTGAGTGCTTCCACTTGGAGGGCATGACTGATACACCAAGTGAGTTGAGAGTGGTAGTTGATAGGTCATGTGAGGCCACTTTGATTTCTAACAACTTACCCTCTACCTCTAGTGTGTTTTCTCATGATGTGCTAGGTTCCATGGATCAAGAAGCGCCAAGCTTGGAGATGATGATACCTCCGACCAAGAAGAGGAACATGGTGGATGAAGATGATGCCATCCCCATACATGATGAAGAAGTCGCTATGTATGATGTTTGTGATATCACATATGCTTCATTGATATTTCCATGTGATACTTTGCCTTTGCATAATGTTGAGCATGTGAAATTATTTGATTGTGATGATGTTGCCAAAGTCATGCCATGCTCTAAACGTTACGTCGATGATATCACTGCTTGCACTTTGTTGAACAATTTCTCTTTCCAATGTTTTGCTTGCAATGATAATCATAATGCTACCCCTCGAACCATGCTTTGTCATTAGTGTTTTACAATCTCTCCTGTTGCTTGCAATAAGTTGAATAATTGCTCTTTCACTTGTTTTGCTTGCAACAATAATTCTCATATAGTTTATATTGAGATGGCCCCCATAGCTTTCTCAAATTTTGGAGATTTTGGTAAATGCCATGATAAGCATGTTCCCCACTTGTATACTCACCATGCACCTATGTTACACTTGATTGACACTAATGGTGATGTGCACAAGAAGAGATATGTCATGATGGATGATGTATTTCTCTACCATGCACACACGTTCTTCCTTTTGTGTTTGATGTGTGTAGGTACCCGCATGATCATGTCAACCTCGGTTGAGCACGAGTTGACAAAAAGAGCTCTAGAGAGCATCTCCCAAGTGAGTTCAAGATCAAACCTAGCTCTGATACCTTTTGCATGCTTTGCATCTTTCATGTTGACAAATTGCTCTTTCCTATGGTTTGATTGCAAGCATGTTGATGGTATTCTTTCACCTTGTGACAATCATGTCTCGTTTGCTTTTGGATATTGATGCTTTGTCTGTTGCCACAAAAATATTGAACAATTTCTCTTTCCAATGTTTTGTGTGCAACCATAATGCCATTTTGAGCATGTATTGTCATGAGAGCTTCCAAGTCTTTCGTATTGTTGTTGCAACAAACATAAGGACCACTTGCTCTTTCATCTGGTTTATTTGCAAACACGTTGCTTTTGCTTCCACTCGTGATACTCATATCCCAATGATATTTGGTTTTGATGATTTGTGTGTGGCATCCAACATGTTGACCAACTGTTCTTTCCAATGGTTGGTTTGCACACATAATGATGTTGTTTTGGATGTTCTTCCGCGTGTGTTTTTGCCGAATTCTCCTACTCTTGCATCAAAGATGTTGACCAATATTGTCCACTGCTTTGAGTGCCACACTAAGATGTTTTATGGAGTTTTTGAGTTCCCACATTTGGATGATGTTCAAGTAATTTCCATGCACTTTGACCTTGCATATGCATCCCGTTTGCTATGCTTGAGTTGTGCTAATAGTGTTGTGAACAAGAATGGACATGCCACAAATGACATGCTCCTCTATCATACACAAACATATGTTTCTTGGTCTTTGTTGTGTGAGGGTACTATTGCATACGCATCAACCTCTATGGATAAAGAGTTGACAAGACGAATCGAAGAGAGTTACCTATGGCTACCCTTCAACAAGCCATCTCTACATCCTAAGGTGACTTCCTTCTACTTGAGGACTCATACGATATGTTATGGGGTAACCCCGTGGGTGGCCCGATCTTCATGGATCTCATGGTAAAATCGATGGGAAAGCAAGGGGAAAGGGAGAAGGTAGCGAAAGCGGACGCACACCTCGCGAAGAACACGATGAACACACGCAAAACTCACACGATACAAGGCCGATTGCTCTCATCGGTGGCCACCGGTCCGATAGAATCCTCGCAAGGAAAGATCGGTCAACGTGCTCCCTCGATCCCACGTCGAGAGGGAAGAACACCTTGGAGAGGGTCTTGACGTCTTGTCAAAGGGGCACCGATGCCAAGGCCTTATACAACGAGGGAGGCGCGATGCAAACTCCAACGAGGTGGTGACGATAGTCGATCCCCTTTGGTAGAAGGGGATGAGGCAAAACTAGAGATTCCACAAAGGGGTTTTTCTTTAGTCTATCATCTATGCCTCCGGTTACATGAGGGGGTGGGGGCACTATATATAGGCCAGCCACTAGTTCAGGGGTACTTTAGGAATAAAAGGGTAAACTCTGGGCGGACTAAGGGGTACATGGGGTAAAGGCCCAGCTGGTGGCGCTCAGGCCCATACGCTCAGCCGGAGACTCTGGTGTGGGCCAGAGACTCCGGTCTGTCTCCGGTGTCGTCTCCGGAGGGGCCTTCTAGCTGTCCTCGAGCTCGATCTAGGGGTCATGCCGGAGATGGGTCCGGAGACTCCGGGGTCTGGAGGCCGGAGACTCCGGTGTCTTAAGGCCGGAGACTCTGGTGCTCTAGCTGCTGCTTCTTCTGTCTTCTCTTCCAAGCCTCCGTCTTATCGGGCTTGGTGCTCCAGGCTTCCTCCATTGCCTCCGTACTCGTCGGTATGAACCTATCATAGATATGGGACGGAGTATGAAGTAGTATACCATTCAAGAGGGTAGGAAGTGGGCTCGCATAGAGGAATGGATTCACCTTTGGAGTCCATGACGACTTGGCATAAGTTGGAGACCATGATGTGGTAACGACCAAAGGTCAGGCTACATCATCTCCCCTCCCTTCAAAAAGAGTCGTCCTCGACTCTACACGCTTATCACAAAGTAGAAGATGACGAGAGACCTTCTTGATCCTGGGGTTCACCATATAGTTGTCTTCGGGTAGATTGAATTGACAACACCTCAATGTTCCTTCACTTTCCATGAAGCCTACAAAGCTCACAACAAAAGCGAAGAAACACTCAAAGTGTAGCCAATTCATGAAGATAATAGCATGAGTCCTCAAGTAGAGTGAAGTCAACTTATGGTGTAGAGATAGCTCGTTGAAGGGCAGCCATAGGTAACTCTCTACGGTTCGACTTGTCAACTCTTTGTCCATAGAAGTTGACGCGTAAGCAATTGTACCTTCACACAACAAAGACCAAGCAACATATGTTTGTGTGTGATAGAGGAGCATGTCATTTGTGGCATGTCCATTCTTGTTCACAACACTATTAGCACAACTCAAGTATAGCAAACGGGATGCATATGCAAGGTCCAAGTGCATGGAAATTGTTTGAACTTCATCCAAATGTGGGAACTCAAAAACTCCATAAAGCGTCTTAGTGTGGCATTCAAAGAAATTGAGTAAGATATAGATCAACATCTTTGATGCAAGATTAGGAGAATTCGGCAAAAACACATGTGGAAGAACATCGAAAACAACATTATTATGTGTGCAAGCCAACCATTGGAAAGAACAATTGTTCAATATGTTGGATGCCATACACAAATCATCAAGAACCAATATCATGGGGGTATGAGTATCGCAAGCGGAAGCAAAAACAATATGTTTACAAACAAACCATATGAAAGAGCAAGTGGTCCTTATGTTTGTTGCAACAACAATACGAGAGACTTGGAAGCTCTCATGACAATACATGCTCATAATGGCATTATGGTTGCACATAAAACATCGGAAAGAGAAATTGTTCAACATTTTTGCGGCAACACACAAAGCATCAATATCCAATAGCAACGAGACATGATTGTCACAAGGTGAAAGAATACCATCAACATGCTTGCAATCAAACCATAGGAAAAACCAATTTGTCAACATGAAAGATGCAAAGCATGCAAAAGGTATCAGAGCTGGGTTCGATCTTGAACTCACTTGGGGGATGCTCTCTAGAGCTCTTTTTGTCAACTCGTGCTCAACCGAGGTTGACATTCTTGTGCGGGTACCTATACACATCATAGATAAAAGGAAGAACGTGTCTGCATGGTAGAGAAACACATCATCCATCATGACATATCCCTTCTTGTGCACATCACCATTAGTGTCAATCAAGTATGAGAAATGTGCATGGTGAGTATGCAAGTGGGGAACATGCTTATCATGGCATTTACCAAAATCTCCAAAATTTGAGAAAGCTATGGGGGCCATCTCAATAGAATACATATGAGAATTATTGTTGCAAGCAAAACAAGTGAAAGAGCAATTGTTCAACTTATTGCAAGCAACGGGAGAGATTGTAAAACATTCATGACAAAGCATGGTCTGAGGGGTACCATTGGTAACATCATTGCAAGCAAAACATTGGAAAGAGCAATTGTTCCACAAAGTGCAAGCAATGATATCATCAACATAACGTTTAGATCATGGCATGTCTATGGCAACATCATCACAGTCAAATAATTTCACATGCTCAACATTATGCAAAGGCAAAGTATCACATGGAAATACCAATGAGTCATATGTGACATCACAAACATCATCCATATCATGCCAATCATCACAAGTCATCATGTCCACTAGTGGGATCATGGCATCATCAACACCCTTATTTTTACCTTGTTCATACCTCTGATATGATGTGGGTGTTGTGGTAGCATTGGCCTCAATGTGGGCGACTTCTTCATCCAATATGGGGATGGTATCACCTTCATCCACCATGTACATCTTCTTGGTTGGAGGCATCATCGTCTCCAAGCTTGGCGCTTCTTGATCCATGGAACCTAGCACAACATGAGGAAACACACTAGAGGTAGAGGGTAAGTCGTTAGAAATCAAAGTGGTCTCACATGACCTATCGACTACCACTCTCAACTCACTCGGTGTATCACTCATGCCCTCCAAATGGAAGCACTCAATCTCACGTATGGTGGAGTCGCTCATCTCACTCTTGTTTTCACTCAAGTGGGCTAAGTGGCTCTCATACTCACATGGGATTGGTACCACATCATCACCCAAGCATGTAGGGGTAGGCTCGGTTCTCTCAACTCCATGCGCCTCCTTTGGTGAAGGGAAAGTACCATGCTCACCAATCTTGACCTTGTCGTCGCCATCTTGCACATTGGCTTGTGTAGTCCTCTTGACGTACTCATCTAACTTGGCGAAGTAGAGGTCTTCGTCCTCCTCATCCATGATGTTACATGCGTCATCTAGGATGTCAAGTCTTGGCGTTGAAGCTTGATGGCGTGGAGGAGAGCTTGCTCTTGGTGCCATTTTGGTGGTGGCACGAGTAGTTGAAGGTGCCTTATGATGGTGTCGACGGAGGTCATTGGCGTGCCTTGCCAAAGGTTGATGTAGATGGCGCACTTGGTCATCCACATGACGCTCGCGACGATGCTCCTTGTCCTTGGCACTCTTCTTTTGATGGTGGTGCCTTCTTGAGCTTGATTGAGCATTATGGATGGTGCTCAACATGTATTCTTCGTCTTCATGGCGAAGATGCCTTGAACGATGTCTTGTATCCTCTTGATGTTGGCGATGATCATGAGAGGATGTATGTCGATGAAGATTCTTGCTTCTTGGCGCCTCTTTTGGAAGGTGATGTTGGGGCGCCACTCTTCTTGTAGTTGGTGGCACTTGTTGCCTTGGAGGTTGTTGCACTTGACGCCTTCGAGGTTTTGGTGCTTGGCGCCTTGGAGATGGTGGTGCTTGGTGCCTTGGAGATGGTGGCGCTTGACGGCTTGGAGGTGATGGTGCTCGTCGCCTTGGAGATGGTGGTGCATGACGCCATGTAGGTGTCCACGCTTGACGCCTTGGAGGTGGATCATCGAAGTAGGTGGTGCCCTTTTGTGTGGCACGCTTAGCCTTGAAGGTCATGGTTTCTTGATGATGCGTCTCCACTATCTTGGCGTAGTAGTCCTCCATCTCCAAGGGGTGGAGGTATTCTTCATGGCTCATGGAAGATCCCTCGAAGTTGGTGAAGCTCGTCATGTCCTCCGTGCTTGGTGAGGCGTCGTCGTTGAAGCACTCGAAGTCATCCATGCTTGGGGAGTCGTTGTCGGTGTAGTGCTCCATGTACTCCATGCATGAGGAGCCATTGTCGATGTGGAGCTCCAAGTCCTCCATGCTTGAGGAGCCATAGTTGATGACGTGCTCCATGTCTTCCATGCATGTGGAGCCATCATAGGTGCAATGCTCCGGGTCCTCAAAGCATGTGGAGCCATTGATATGGGGTGGCCCGATCTTCTCAGCAAGCTCTTGTCGATGGTATGGTGGATGATAGATAACTAGTGCGTAGCTATGATCTCTCCCGCTCGATCCCTGATGCCAGTGCAACAGATCTCGAACCTTGTAGGATATTCACAACACCACACTCTTGCGCACGCAGCCGTGACCACGAACGGTAGTATGCAATCTACTAATTCCCAATGGAACAACAGATCACACTCAATTATAGTTGGTAGATTGGAACACAGGATAATTCCAGAGGTTCTATGAAAGAAACAACTCCAAAATATTTTAACGTGGTCTGAACCCTAACTTGTGACGGCTACGGAGGTTTATATGAGGGCTGGGGCGTCCTCCCCTCTAAACGGGCCTAAAAACAGCCATAACTTGGCCCAAACTGACTTGGTTCAACTCAAACTGATACATACCGACCTATATATGAGTTCGGCCTTATTGGCACGCAGTCCAAACATCGTGGAACACCTCAAACATGTAATTCTTGGTGCGCCATCTCTCGCTCTTGCTCATACATGATTTCCTCATTGCCTGCTAGTGCGCATGCCTCGCGCTCCTCCCTCGCGCACTTGTTGATATTGGAAATCATCGCTTGTCCTTCTTGCTGCAACTCTCCTCCTCCTCGCGCAACGCTTGTGTTATCAATAAACCTGATCATACAAAGATGCATAGACTTAGGTAGTATAAAGTTCTCATTAAGTAAAACATCAGGTTCAATTAAGAGTGAATTCACCTGTTGCTCAATCAGCTTTGCACGAGCTCTTGTAATGGGTCCAATCTTGATTTCATTGGACTTGTTCTTTGCAGCAACATCTTCATTGTGAATAGGAGTAGGAGATAGTGGAATAGTATGGATGTCTTCATCATCTCCCCCCCTTCAAAAGGCATCGACCTCGACGCTCCAAGGTCTTCTCCAGCATATGGTGATAAATCAGCAACGTTGAAGCTGTTGCTAGCACCACCAAACTCCTCAATAGGTATATCAACTGAGTAGGCATTATCATTAATTTTGGCTAGTACTTTGTAAGGACCAGCACCACGTGGCTTCAACTTGGACTTGCGAAGTAGTGGAAATCTCTCCTTGCATAGATGCACCCAAACCATATCTCCAGGCTTGAACAACACTTATTTTCTTGCTTGATTCCTTGCAGCAGCAATGTTCTTGCCTTTATTCTCAATAGCCTCTCGAGTCTTCTCATGAATTTTCTTCACATAATCAGCACGTTTTGATGCCTCCATATCAACTCTCTCATGTAATGGTAGAGGCAACATATCAAGTGGCGTCAATGGCTTGAAGCCATACACCACCTCAAAAGGACAAAGCTGAGTAGTTGAATGCACAACCCTGTTGTAAGCGAACTCAACATGTGGCAAACACTCTTCCCACTCGCGCAGATTCTTTTTAATCATGGTCCTTAGCAGCTGTGACAATGTTCTATTCACCACCTCCGTTTGACCATCTGTTTGGGGGTGACATGTAGTACTGAACAACAACTTTGTTCCTAGCTTCCCCCATAAGGTCTTCCAAAAATAGCTCATGAACTTCACATCATGGTCAGAAACAATCGTCTTTGGTATGCCATGTAATCTCACGATGTCCCTGAAAAACAGGTTAGCAACATGCGACGCATCATCGCTTTTGTGGCAGACAATAAAATGAGCCATCTTAGAGAACCTATCCACTACCACAAATATAGAATCATGACATCTCTGAGTTTTAGGTAGACCTAGCACAAAATCCATACTAATGTCTTCCCATGGAGTAGTAGGTGCAGAGAGAGGTGTATACAAACCGTGAGGCTTCAGCTTGGATTTCGACTTGTGGCAAGTAATGCATCTGCTCACAAATATGTACACATCACGCCTCATCTTGGGCCAATAAAAATGATCAGCAAGCATGAGCAATGTCTTCTCATGCCCAAAGTGACCCATCAAACCACCAGCATGTGATTCCTGCACTAAGAACAAACGCAACAACGTTTCTGGAATACATAGTTTGTTAGCTCAAAACAAATATCCATCATGTATATGATACTTATCCCATGCGTTTCTAAGAGCACATAAACGATATGGTTCAGCAAAATCATGGTCAGTTGCATAAAGTGCACAAATAGCTTCTAATCTAGGAATTTTAACATCAAGATTGGTTAATAGCATGTTCTTCCTAGATAGAGCATCAGCAACAACATTCTCTTTTCCCTTCTTATAATTAATGATGTAAGGAAAAGACTCAATGAACTCAACCCATTTAGCTAATCTTCTATGCAAGTTTGATTGAGCTTTCAAGTATTTCAATGCTTCATGATCAGAATGTATGATGAATTCCTTTGGCCACAAATAATGTTGCCAAACTTCAAGTACTCTCACAAGTGCATACAAGTCTTTATCATAGATTGAATAATTCAAACGAGCACTAGTCAATTTCTCAGAAAAATAAGCTATAGGCCGACCCTCTTGCATCAAAACGCCACCTATGCCTATACCACTAGCATCACATTCAACTTCAAATTGCTTCGAAAAATCAGGTAATGCAAGCAATGGTGCAGAAGTAAGCAAGCGTTTCAATGTATCAAAAGCAATGTCTTGGGCCGCGCCCCATACACAAGGAACACCTTTCTTTGTCAAATCATTTAATGGTGCAGCAATGGTGCTAAAATCTTTCACAAAGAGCCTATAGAAACCAGCGAGACCATGGAAACTACGCACTTGACTTACATTCATTGGAGTAGGCTAATTCTGAATTGATTCAATTTTAGATTGAGATACCTCTACTCCATGCTTAGAAACAATAAATCCTAGGAATATGACCTTATCTTTTGCAAATGTACACTTCTCAAGATTAGCATATAGTTTATTATCACGTAACACTTGCAAAACTTGTCTAATATGAGTGCAATGTTCAGATTTGGTGTGGCTGTATATGAGTATATCATCAAAGTAAACAACCACAAAACGACCAATAAACTCTCTCAAAACATGATTCATCAAACGCATGAAAGTACTAGGTGCATTAGTAAGACCAAACGTCATGACTAACCACTCATACAAGCCGAATTTAGTTTTGAAAGCAGTTTTCCATTCATCCCCTTCTTTCATCCTAATTTGATGATAACCACTACGCAAGTCAATTTTAGAGAAAACAGCAGCACCACTCAATTCATCTAGCATATCCTCTAAGCGTGCAATAGGATGACGATATCGAATAGTGATGTTATTAATCGCTCTACAGTCAACACACATGCGCCATGTACCATCTTTCTTAGGAACTAAAATAACAGGAACAACACAAGGGCTAAGAGAAACACGAATGTGCCCTTTATCCAGCAACGCTTGTACTTGCTTCTGAATTTCCTTAGTTTCATCTGGATTAGTCCTGTAGGGTGCACGGTTGGGAAGTGTGGTGCCAGGAATCAAGTCCACTTGATGTTCTATACCATGCAATGGAGGTAAGCCTGCGGGTACATCTTCTGGAAACACATCCCCAAAGTCCTGCAAAACAGACGAGACACCAAGAGAAATAGGGGTGATGTCGTTAGAAACCAATACCACGCCCTTATACATGAGCACAAGTGGCATGGCTGTACGATCCTCACAAAATTCTCTCATATCTTTCTTAGTGGCTAATATCAATATACCAGGCACTCCCTCACTTTTCGTTATATCACTCAATTTAGGCTCAATTACATCAGGAACAGCTGTCACGCAATCTCGTCGAGTGGTAGTATCTTCCTTCAAGTTCACCTCTATCTTCTGGCGAGAATCATTCACAATTTCTTGTGGTGTCATTGGCTGCATAGTAATCTTCTTTCCTTTGAATTCCAAGTGATATGTATTGGCTCGGCCATTGTGTTGCACATGGCGATCATAGAGCCAAGGCCGACCCAATAGTAGGTGACAAACAGTCATAGGAACCACATCAAAATCAATAGAATCTTTGTATGGCCCTATTTGAAAGTTCACTCATACCATATGATTTACCTTCATCTCACCATTGTTGCTCAACCATTGTATGTAGTATGGCTTGGGATGAGGTAAGTATGTCAAATTCAGTTTGGCACATAGTTCCTTACTTGCAAGATTTCTGCAGCTACCTCCATCATTAATGACCTTGCAAGCTGTGTTTGGTCCAACTAGAGCTTTTGTTTGGAACAGGTTGCAACACTGGGATTCCTCAATTGGTTGCACACTAAGTACACGTGAAGATACAACAATAGTGGGTGCACGCTCAGCATATGCATCAACACCAACCTCGCCGTCATCAATATCATCATCAGAAGCTTCATCTCCACTTTCTACTTCACCTTGTTCATTAACAAACATAACCTTGCTGTTTGGACAATCCTTCTTGTAGTGACCTCTACCTCCACAAGTATGGCACACCACATCATGTGTACGTGCAGTAGACATGTTGGAACCCGAGCTAGCAGCAGGAGCAGCGGCTTTCCGAGCATTAGAACCAAATGAAGGTGTACTTGCTGGTTTGGCCGATGGTGTAAATGGAACATCAGCTGGTGACGTGGCTGTAGGAGGAGTAGATCTGGCTGAAAATCTGCTGGAGGATGGAAAACAAGCGCGTGACTTCGCCTCTTCTACCAACTGGGATTCGGCCTCTCTAGCATGGTGCAATAGCTCATTCATGGACTCATACTTGTGATGACGCACTATCCTCTTGATTGGCAACTTCAGATTGTTTAGGAATCGCTGCATGGTCATCTCAATGGACTCACGAACTTGAGCATGCTGCATAAGCTGCTCCATCTCCATGTAGTACTCATCTACTGTCATTGTGCCTTGCTTCAATTGCGTCAATTTATCAAAAACTGATCGCAAGTAGTTGGTTGGAACGAAACGAGCCTTCATGATTTGCTTCATCTCGCGCCAATCCATCACAGGAAGTTCATTATCCTCCCTCCTATGTTGCACAAGAGCATCCCACCAACGCAAAGCATAACCATCAAATTCAGATGCTGCAAGCTTGACCTTCTTGTCTTCTAGATAGTCAAATAAGCGCCAGAGTTTCTCAATCTTCAACTCCCATGTGAGGTAATCTTCAGGATCAATGGAACCATCAAACTTGGGGATCGAAAACTTTGTCTTGCCCAAACCATCATCAGCAGCTTGGTTGTGAACACGTTGAGCACGCCAAGAGGGGCAAACCCACGGCCATGAGCAGGTGCATGGGTAGGGGGAATAACATGGCCCCTGCCAACATGTGGAGCAGCATCCACAACTCTACCCTCATCGAAATCAACAAAGGAATCATCATGTTGAGGATCTTTCCTTCTATGTAAAGCGGCTGTTAAACCCTCAATGGAACGATGCAAAGTGGTGACATTAACATTGAGCGTAGCCACTTGCATTTGAATAGTATCAACCGTTCCAACATGCTGATCCAATCTCATATTCATATCCTGGAGATTCTTGTCAATGGCATCTGTCGTGTTAGTAAACACACGTGTCAAGTGGGACTTCAAAGCCTCATATTCGCACCAATTAACAAGCTCCTCATCCTTCTTTTTCTGCATCACAACATCATCATCACTAGAAGACATGATTAGTAGGTTAGTGCAAAAATCAAAATCTGTATGGTGGAACTCTCACAGCTCACTCACAACTAATAAGAAAGGAGATCTTACGGTTCCAAAGTGAATAGAGATGCTCTACCAAACGAAATCAAAAACTGATACACTGATGTGATGAAGTGAATATCAAAGGTATAGAGAACGATCACAGGGCACACAGGGTATTTATGGTGGAGCTGTAGGTATGGTATCCTAACTACACCGCAAACAAGTCCTATTGCTGATCGTATGACAAAGACCCACGGAAACACACACGATGGAGATAAATGGGGAAATTTCAACTATGAAAATGAGCTCAATGAAGTGAGGTATGTCGGAGGAATGCTCGTGTTGCAATGCACAAGGAGAGACGCTAGCAATGTCTCAACGAAACGGGCACAAGATTGCTAAACTGAGCAGCCCGCAGAGCACTAAGCATGGTAGTCTCGTAGAATAGTTTTAGACACAAAGAAAGGCTTACTAAGGCTCACAAGGATAGGTACGCTATGTGGACTCAGTAAAAAAATAAACAAAAAAAAATTGACCTGAGAATTGGTCTCTGCCACGGCAAAAAAATGGCCTAAAATCCTGCCGCGGCAGGATGGCGGCAGATTTTTTTTCTCTCGTACTAGCACAGACTGGTCTGTGGTGTAGCGAGGGCCAATTTTTTTTTTCAGATTTTTTTTGCATGAGGTAGCTCACGCAAGGGCTGAGACTCGTCTGTGCTAAAGCGAGGCAGGCGATTTTTTTACGTGAGGTAGCTCACGCAAGGGCTGAGACTCGTCTGTGCTAAAGCGAGGCAGACGATTTTTTTTTTCTTTTTTTTTTCTCACGTACAACTCACAGCAGCTAGATAGAGATCGGTTTTGACTCTTTTTTTCTCTTTACTTCAACGTGAAGCAAGATCACGTACAGCTACAGATCCAATCGGTTTGCTCTTTTCTTTTTCTTCTTCTTTTAAACGGATCTACAACCTCAGACTAAAAGAGAACAGATCTAATAGATCTAAGACTCAAGAACACGACGAACAGTCTAGAAATAGTCTAGGGACTCCGACAATGGATCAAAAACAGATGAAAACTAGAGAAAACACTACGACTCAGATTTAGAAGAAAGGATACACAAAAGGATTACGATCAGTAACTAGAACTCAAGAACGGTGTTATCTAGGCTATGGCAATGAACTATGAACCCTAATATTTTTGTGTGGCTTTTTCTGTATAGGACAAAAACAACTAATCTATGGATGGATCTGTGGATGCTTACCGAGGCAACACTCGAACTCTGATACCAAGATGATATGGGGTGGCCCGATCTTCTCAGCAAGCTCTTGTCGATGGTATGGTGGATGATAGATAACTAGTGCGTAGCTATGATCTCTCCCGCTTGATCCCTGATGCCAGTGCAACAGATCTCGAACCTTGTAGGATATTCACAACACCACACTCTTGCGCACGCACCCGTGACCACGAACGGTAGTATGCAATCTACTAATTCCCAATGGAACAACAGATCACACTCAATTATAGTTGGTAGATTCCAACACAGGGTAATTCCATAGGTTCTATGAAAGAAACAACTCCAAAATATTTTAACGTGGTCTAAACCCTAACTTGTGATGGCCACGGAGGTTTATATGAGGGCTGGGGCGTCCTCCCCTCTAAACGGGCCTAAAAACAGCCATAACTTGGCCCAAACTGACTCGGTTCGACTCAAACTGATACATACGAATCCATATATGAGTTCGGCCTTATTGGCACGCAGTCCAAACGCCGTGGAACACCTCAAACATGTAATTCTTGGTGCGCCATCTCTCTCTCTTGCTCATACCTGATTTCCTCATTGCCTCCTAGTGCGCATGCCTCCCGCTCCTCCCTCGCGCACTTGTTGATATTGGAAATCAGCGCTTGTCCTTCTTGCTGCAACTCTCCTCCTCCTCGCGCAACGCTTGTGTTATCAATAAACCTGATCATACAAAGATGCATAGACTTAGGTAGTATAAAGTTCTCATTAAGTAAAATATCAGGTTCAATTAAGAGTGAATTCACCTGTTGCTCAATCAGCTTTGCACGAGCTCTTGTAATGGGTCCAATCCTGATTTCATTGGACTTGTTCTTTGCAGCAACATCTTCATTGTGAATAGGAGTAGGAGATAGTGGAATAGTATGGATGTCCTCATCAGCCATTGTCGGTGTAGTGATCCATCATGTCCTCTATACTTGTGGAGTCGTAGTCGTGGTGGCTCATCATGGATTCTTCATAGATATCATCCTCGGTTCCGGAGTCCCTAGACATGATTCACAAGACCAAGTGGTGTATATGGAAGTGGTAGGGGGTTAGGGATGTAATGTCAAACCTTACTTTATCTTGGAAGATAGTATCGTGCAAGTGGCAACACTTGAGAGCAATCAAAACCAAGCAAAGTGAAGTTCATGCAGAACACCAAAACCAACTAACCAGTAAAAAACACACACACACACAAAGCTTATGGTGGATAGGTATGGAAGGTGGCGTGTCCAAGAACAATCCGAAATCAAGATATTGTAATGGCAAGTAAAGAACCACGATGATCACAAAGCAAAACAAGTCAATTCACAAGATAGGAATATATACAAGGAAACACACACGGTGGGATAAATGAGACTTGTATGGAGAAAGTGAGTTAAGAACCAAAAGATTACCTAGCGAAGACTATAAGCTTGTGTTGCACAAGTGCAAGGAGAGACGCTAGTTTGATTGCAATAAATTGGTGGGCTACAAGATATGCACAATAAGTACCACCTATTTGATGTTCATTGAGTTTGCGCTTCCTATTCTATGAGGCACTTCTTTCTTTCTTTCTTTTTCTTCTTTTTCTATTTTTTTCTCTTTTTCTTTTAATTTTCACTTGCCTCTTCCTTGTGCCAACAACTATACAAGATAACTATATGAGATAGCGCGCTCACAACTTTTTCTCGGAATTCTACATGGTATCAAATGTGCATAGCCCAAGCAATCATAGGAGGAACTAGTCTCAATAGGTGTTTGTTGAACGCAAAGATAGTGTAGCTCACAAGGTGAAGCAAGTGGGGAGAAGTGGCGGAATGTTTATACCTTTCGTCGCCGATCTTCACCCTTTATTGGTGGATTCCGTCCTGCTCACGGAATTTGTATGGATTAGATAGTATGAACCACGGATATGATGATGTAGATCTCCTTCTCCTCTTTAAAACGAGCTAAAGAACACCAAAATCCAAGTTCGTATGCAAAAGTTATGCTCAAAACGGTGAAACAGATTTGTCTGTCAACATGTAGGGCGGAGACTCCGGTATGGGGGTCGGGAGACTCCGATCTGGAGTGACTCACACCGGAAACTCTGGTCCAGGGCCGTAGACTCCGGTCCGGTCGATTTCTGCGCGTCCAGAACACGAACAGGACGCGATTTTTGTGGAAAAACTCGAAAACACCAAATTGGTGGGGGGAAATCAAGGAATTAGGCCATGGGAACGCAGGGGAAGGTAGATCAACAAATTTAGCAAGTAATCCACGGATCAAAACCTACCAAAACACACTCAAATCACAGATCGATCCAAAACATGAATTGGGGCTGTTTTTGGTGGAATTTTCGAATTTATGGGGAAAAAGACCAAATCGAGGGGAAATCTGTAGCAACCAAAAGCTACTGATACCATATGTTATGGGGTAACCACGTGGGTGGCCCGATCTTCACAGATCTCGTGGTCAAATCGATGGGAAAGCGAGGGGAAAGGGAGAAGGTAGTGGAAGCGGACACACACCTCGTGAAGAACATGATGAACACACGCAAAACTCACACCATACAAGGCCGATTGCTCTTACCGGTGGCCACCAGTCCGATGGAATCCTCGCAAGGAAAGATCGGTCAACATGCTCCCTCGATCCCACGAGGAGAGGAAAGAACACCTTGGAGAGGGTCTTGACGTCTTGGCAAAGGGACACCGATGCCAAGGCCTTATACAACGAGGGAGGCGCGATGCAAACTCCAACGAGGTGGTGACGATAGTCGATCCCCTTTGGTAGAAGGGGATGAGGCAAAACTAGAGATTCCACGAAGGGGGTTTTCTTTAGTCTATCATCTATGCCTTCGGTTACTTGAGGGGGTGAGGGCACTATATATAGGCCAACCACTAGTTCAGGGGTACTTTAGGAATAAAAGGGTAAAGTCTGGGCGGACTAAGGGGTACATGGGCCAAAGGCCCAGCTGGTGGCACTCAGGCCCATACGCTCAGGTCGGAGACTTCGGTGTGGTGGTCCGGAGACTCCGGTGTGGGCCGGAGACTCCGGTCTGTCTCCGGTGTCGTCTCCGGAGGGGCCTTCTGGCTGTCCTCGAGCTCGATCTAGGGGTCAGTCCGGAGATGGGTCCGAAGACTCCAGGGTCTGTAGGCTGGAGACTCTGGTGTCTTTAGGCCGGAGACTCCAGTGTGCGCAGGACGGAGACTCTGGTGCTCCAGCTGCTGCTTCTTCCGTCTTTTCTTCCAAGCCTCCGTCTTATCGGGCTTGGTGCTCCAGGCTTCCTCCATTGCCTCCGTACTCGTCGGTATGAACCTATCATGGATATGGGATAGAGTATGAAGTAGTATACCATTCAAGAGGGTAGGAAGTGGGCTCGCATAGAGGAACGAATTCACCTTTGGAGTCCGTGACGACTTGGCATAAGTTGGAGACCATGATGCTTTGCGCCCTCGCTAAATCCTTTGCATTGTCCGCAATTATTTGGCTAGGAGTCATGGGTTGCAAAACACATGTTTTGTTGAGCCATTTGAAGGTGTATACATTGGTGCGACCATCATGCTGAGCAGCCTTGTCAAATTGCCATTGTCGACCAAGAAGCATGTTGAAAACTGTCATAGGAACCACATCACACTCCACCGTATCTTTGTAAGGACCAATGGCGAAGGAGACCGATACGGTATGCTTGATCTTCACGGACCCTTGGTCACTTTGCCATTTCACGTGGTAGGGGTGCTTGTGCGGATGGAGGGTGAGGTTGAGCTTCTCACACAACTCGGTGCTAGCAAGGTTGTGGCAACTCCCACCGTCAATGATCACCTTGATAGATTTGCCATTGATGTCGGCTCGTGTTTGGAAAATATTGGAGCATTGGTCTTCATGCTCTTGTGCTTGAGTGGTCAAGATCCTTGTGACGACAAGCGACGGACCTGCATCATGTTCACACATGAGGAGTTCTTGATCATCTTCCACTCGTTGCCTTGCCATTGCTTCCTTGACACGGGCATCAAACTCATCTTCACTCAAGTACTCTTCATCACCATTGTCATGGATGAACAAGACTTTCTTGTTTCCACATTCGGCCGACTTGTGTCCTTTACCTCCACCTTGTAGCATTCACCGTTGAAAGGTGTATCACTCTTTGCTTGCTTGCCACTTGGGGGCAGTTTTCCTTGAGGAAGTGTGGGCTTGAAGGAAGGCTTGGAGGTACTTGAGGAGCTTCCATTGAAAGTTGTTGGTGTAGAGGTTGAAGCTTGCTTGTAGGTGAAGTACGTCTTGGGCTTGTTGTACTTGATATCCTCTTACACTTGACGTTCAGCCTTTGTTGTGATGTGCACAAGCTTAACCATGGTGTTGTATGTTTGGAACTCGACGATGCGCTTGATTGGGTGATTCAAGCCAATAAGGAAACGGGCCATTGTTTGCTCCATGCGCTCATCAATGTTGGCGCGAATCAAGTTGAGTTCCATTTCCTTGAAGTACTCTTCCACGGTCTTTGTCCCTTGACGAAGCGCTTGAAGGTTGTTGAAGAGGTCACGCGTGTAGTGTGCGGGGACGAACCAGGATCTCATGTGAGCCTTCATGTCATGCCAAGTTGTGATTGGCGGCTCTTGTCTTTCATCACGAGCAACTTGAACTTGTTCCCACCAAAGGTTGGCGTAATCATCAAACTCAAGCGAAGCCATGTCGACCACCTTCTCATTTCTATAGGTGTGCATGCGGAAGATCTTGTCGACTTTGAGTGCCCACGAGAGGTATTCTTCAGGGTCATTGGATCTAGTGAACTTGGGCATTATGAACTTGAGCTTGCCAAAAGTTTCTTCATCGTTGCGGTCATTGCGACGAGCTTGGTGACCTTGTTGATGATCTTGTAGTTGGGGAGGTAGAACTTGGTTCTGCGACCTTGTTGCGGAGCTTGCTCTTGATATTGTTGTTGAGGAGCTTGCTCTTGCGCTTGGCGCGGTTGTTGACGTGGTTGAGGCGCTTGGGCCTCATGGGGGCGAGGGTGTGGAGCCTCTTGACGCAGTTGATGCCGAAGAGGAGGCTCATTCCTCCGTTGGTGATGTTGGTTAGGCACATGGGCCTCACGACGAAGAACATGGTCATGAGCCTGTTGACGTGGTGGGCATCGCTCAACTTGTATCACTTGACGCTCCATGTTTTGTTGAGGTGGAGGAGGCGCCGCGTGATGACCATAGTGTCGGTACGGACGTTGATGACGAGGAGGATCTTGGAGAGCTTCACGTCGATGACGAGCTTGATTCTCCAAATTGGAGTCATCACTTGTTGTGTCCAGTATGTGTCGCGGTCGATGGTGGTAGACTTGCGGTTGCACTTGCGGTTCTTCTTGTGGTTTCTCTTGTTGGATCACTAGTGCCCTTGCGTGATGACAGTGTGCTTCTTGCCTTGCTCGTGGCCTTGAAGAGAGGTCACCATCATAGCTTGCCGTTGCGGTGTGCCGTGGGGAAGGTACATAGTTCAAAGAGGTTCCATCTTCAACCACGGGGGCATCATTGCGTCTTGGAGCACCTGGTTGAAGATCTTGTTGAGGAGGAGCATGACGATGCGATGAGCTTGAAGAGCTTGAAGCACGTGAATGCGGTCTTGCCATTCCGTCGATGAGGCGTCGAAGATTGTCATTAGTTTCGGCGACGGAGCATTGAAGGGCTTCATTTTGGTGGCCGAAGTTGTGATGCATTGCATGCATTTGTCGTTCGAGGCCGTCGAAGCGGTTGTCGATGTTCTTGAACTCGGCTTGCGTCTCGCCAAATTGTTCATCTTGTCGCGTCTCAAGGGCTTGGCAACGTTCACGGAACCCTTGGCGGACGATGAAGTGACTTGCGCGTGTCATGTACGGTCCTTGATCTTCTTCTTGGGGAGGTGGTTGGCTCGACTCACCGTGCCTATCCATCATGCAAGACACACAAGTATTGTATATGGAAGTGGAATATGGTGGTGTTAGCCTTGTACCTCACCTTGGGGATTGCACCAAACTAGAAACCACAAGTGAGAGCTATAAGCGTGCAAAGTGGAAATGCAAAGAAAACTCACACTAAAGAAAGAACTAACTCTCAAAAGCTTGTTGGTGGTAGGTTAGGATTGTGGATTACCAAAGAACCAACAAAAAGAAAAAGGATAGTCAAATGTGGGTAAAATCCAACAAAAATCAAGTCAAAGGCGAAGGTCAACAGCTCAAAAGGGTGACGGGAACCTATGACTATGTACACACACGTGGAGATTGTTGGGATTGACACGACTATGAAAATGAGCAAACAAAATGTCCTAACAAAGACTAAGCTCGCTGTCGTGCCAATGCAAGGAGATACCATGGCTCGTTTGCAAAGAGGGAAAATGAGCAACAAATTTGTGCACTTGCCTTGGGTGCTCTTCGTTCTCTCTTGCTTACAAGCTTTGAGACTCTCTTTGGCAATGGGAGACTATTTTTCTTTTGCTTTTTCGTTGTATCTTTTTCTTTCTTTTTTTTGCTCTCCCTTGATGCTACCTAGTCACACTTGATATTGCTCTTGCACTCTCACTATCCAAGGACAAATGCACAATGCTCAAGCAAACACAAGGTGAGCCACTCTCATAGGATAGGTACACACAAAGGAAGATAGGGGTTAACAAGGTGATGCAAGTTATACCTTCATTGGTGATGATGAACTTGGCGTCGGTGGTACGGGATAATGTTCGTGGGCCGTGGTGTCGTGAGCGCAGGGGTTGTCGATGCGGAAGCTTGCTGTTAGTTGACGACACGCACACGGGGACAGACAAACAAGAGGAAATTATCCAACGCAAGATTAGAGGCAAAACTGTCAAAATCAGGCGTCAGGCCGGAGATTCCAGAGTTTCAGATCGGAAACTCCGGTGTAGGCCAGAGACTCTGGTGTGGGTAGGCCGAAGACTCCGGTGTAGGCTGGAGATTCCGGTGTGCAGGCCGGAGACTCCGGTCTGGAGTCAGATCGCGAACTTCTCGTGTTCTTGAGCGGAAATCCACGCCTTGGGTCCTCAAATCCGCGAAAAATTGGCCAAATTGGGCTGGGAAAACGCAGGATAAAGCTGGACCAACACCTAAGACAAGGTTTGGTCGGATCAAAACCACAAATAACACTCCAAATCAAGAGATCGATCCAAAGGCAAATTTGGGCTGTTTTTTGGGGATTTTTGAATTTTTGGTGGATAGAAGAAAAATTTGAGGGGGAAATCGTGAGCAACGAAGCTCTTGATACCAATATGTTGAGGGCAAACCTCTAGGGTGGCCCGATCTTTCACGATTCCCTTTCAAATCGAGGATGGAGTGCAGGGAGAGGAGGAAAACCACGATACACACCAATAGCTCACGCCGGTGGTGACCGGTCCGGCACAATCCCTAGGATTAGCGTCGGACGGAGGACTCTCTCTCGAACCTGCACGACGAGATGGGAGACTCGGTGAGATCTTGACGTCTTGGCAAAGGGACACCAATGCCAAGACCTTGTACAACGCGGAGGCATGATGCAAACTCCAACGAGGTTTGGTGATATTGGTGCTCCTTGGTCAAGGAGCATGAGGCAAGAATTAGATAGATCCACAAAGGGGTTTCCACTAATTCCAATATCAAGCCTAGGGTTTACAATGGAGGTGGGGGACTATATATAGGCCAGCCACTTAAACAGGGGTACTTTAGGAATAAAAGACAAGTTCTGGACGGACTAAGGGGTACATGGGCCGCAGGCCCAAAGCCCTTTTCATGCCTGGCGACGGTCGGTCCGGAGACTCCGGTGTGGTGGACCGGAGACTCCGGTCTGGACCGGAGATTCTAGTCGGTCTCCGGACCGGCCTCCGGAGGGGCCTTCAAATTGTCCCAGGGCTCGGTTCTGGGGGCAGACCGGAGGTGGGGCAGGAGACTCTGGTGTCTTCAGGCTGGAGACTTTGGTGGACCTGATGCGGCCCGTCCTACGGACGCTCCTACATCTACACCAACAAGTCCCCCAAGTGGACCCATGACTCGTGCCCGAGCCAAACTCCTACAAGCTAAGGTGAACTCGCTCCTCTCCTCGTGCCAATTTGATACCTCCTTGGATGGTATGCTCCTTCATGCAACTACCCTATGCATCATCAGGTACGAAGCTTTGACACATCACCAAGCACCGAAGGATGGAGAACAAGGAGTAGAGCATGAAGCTAGAGCCACTGGAGCTGCTCAGACCGGAGTCTCCGGTCTGCGCACACCGGAGTCTCCGGTCCACCAAAGTCTCCGGCCTGAAGACACCGGAGTCTCCGGCCCCACCTCTGGTCTGCCCCCAGAACAGGGCCCTGGGACAATCTGAAGGCCCCTCCGTAGGCCGGTCCGGAGACCGACCGGAATCTCCGGTCCAGCCCAGAGTCTCCGGTCCGTCCGTCGCCAGGCATGAAAAGTCCTTTGGGCCTGCGGCCCATGTACCCCTTAGTCCGTCCAGAACTTGTCTTTTATTCCTAAAGTACCCCTGTTTAAGTGGCTGGCCTATATATAGTCCCCCACCTCCATTGTAAACCCTAGGCATGATATTGGAATTAGTGTAAACCCCTTTATGGATCTATCTAATTCTTGCCTCATGCTCCTTGACCAAGAAGCACCAATATCCCCAAACCTCGTTGGAGTTTCCATCGTGCCTCCGTGTTGTACAAGGCCTTAGCATCGGTGTCCCTTTGCCAAGACGTCAAGATCTCACCGAGTCTCCCATCTCACCGTGCCGGTTCGAGAGAGAGTCCTCCGCCCGACGCCGATCCTAGGGATTGGGCCGGACTGGTCACCACCGGCGTGAGCTATTGGTATGTATCGTTGTTTTGTGTGTGTGTGTTCATCGCGTTCTTCGTTCGTGTGTTCGTCGTGTTCATCCTCCCCTTCTCTTCCCGCACTCCATCCTCGATTTGAAAGGGAATCGTGAAAGATCGGGCCACCCTAGAGGTCAGCCCTCAACATATTGGTATCAGAGCTTCGTTGCTCACGATTTCCCCTACAAATTTTTGCGAAATACAAGTGTGAGGTAAAGGACACAAGTCGTCCGAATGTGGAAACAAGAAAGTCTTGTTCATCCATGACAATGGTGATGAAGAGTACTTGAGTGAAGATGAGTTTGATGCCCGTGTCAAGGAAGCAATGTCAAGGAAACGAGTGGAAGATGAGCAAGAACTCCTCATGTTTGAACATGACGCAAGTCCATCGCTTGTCGTCACAAGGATCTTGACCACTCAAGCACAAGAGCATGAAGACCAACGCTCCAATATCTTCCAAACACGAGCCGGCATCAATGGCAAATCTATCAAGGTGATCATTGACAGAGGGAGTTGTCACAACCTTGCTAGCACCGAGTTGTGTGAGAAGCTCAACCTCACCCTCCATCCACACAAGCACCCCTACCACGTGCAATGGCTAAGTGACCAAGGGTCCGTAAAGATCAAGCATACCGTATCAGTCTCCTTCGCCATTGGTCCTTACAAAGATACGGTGGAGTGTGATGTGGTTCCTATGGCAGTTTGCCACATGCTTGTTGGTCGACCGTGGCAATTTGACAAGGCTGCTCAACATGATGGTCGCACCAATGTATACACCTTCAAATGGCTCAACAAAACATGTGTTTTGCAACCGATGACTCCTAGCCAAATAATTCCAGACAATGCAAAGGCTTTAGCGAGGGTGCAAAGCACAACACCTACTTGTGAGAAGAGTGGTGAGAGAGAGAACCACCTCATAGTGAGTGAGAGCCACAAGCCAAACTAGAGTGGAAAAACTAAGAGTGTTCTCCTTGCCACCAAAAGTGAGATGAGAGATGTTCGGAACAACCCATCCATCTTGCACTATGTCCTCCTTTGCAAGGGACTAGCGCAAGGAACTAATGAATTAACCAATGTTCCTCCATCTTTGATGAGTGTTTTGCAGGAATTCAAGGATGTGTTCCCCGAAGAGCTCCCACATGGACTACCTCCTCTTCGCAGCATCGAACATCGCATTGACCTCATCCCCGGTGCACCACTTCCCAACCGTGCCGCCTACCACACGAACCCGGAGGAGACGAAGGAGATCGAACGTCAAATCAACCAACTCTTCTCGAAAGGTTTGATCCAAGTTAGCACTAGTCCAAGTGCCGTACCCGTGATTCTTGTTCCAAAGACGGATGATATGTTACGGTTATGCATGGACTACCATCCAATCAATGCTATTACCGTGCGTTATCGACATCCCATACCACGTCTCGATGACATGCTTGATGAGTTGTGTGGAGCCACTATTTTTTCGAAAATTGATCTTCATAGTGGTTACCATCAAATACGCATGGCTGAAGGTGATGAGTGGAAAACCGCCTTCAAGACCAAACTTGGTCTCTATGAATGGTTGGTTATGCCCTTTGGTTTATCGAATGCCCCATCCACCTTCATCCGTCTTATGAATCACATCTTGCGTTCTCTAATTGGAAAAATTGTTGTTGTCTATTTCTATGATATTCTTGTTTATAGCAAATCACTTCATATAACACATGTCAAGGAAGTTTTGCAAATCCTTCGACATGAAAAGCTTTATGCTAATCTTCCCAAGTGCACTTTTGCTAAAGACAAGTTGATTTTTCTTGGATTTGTTGTTTCTTCGAAGGGAATTGAAGTTGATATTTCCAAGGTAAAAGACATACGAGATTGGCCCATCCCAACAAATGTGAGTGAACTGCGCAGTTTTCATGGGTTGGCCTGTTTCTATCGTCGCTTTGTGAAAGACTTTTCAACCATTGCTTGTCCCCTTAATGAATTGACCAAAAAGAATGTCACCTTCGTGTGGGGCAAAGCACAACAAAAAGCTTTTGACGAACTTAAAAAGAGGCTCACCGAAGCACCTCTTCTTGCTTTACCGGATTTCACAAAAACTTTTGAGATAGAGTGTGATGCTAGTGGTACTGGCATTGGAGGATTCCTTATGCAAAACGGACGTCCTATAGCCTACCATAGCGAGAAACTTGATGGTGCTCGCCTTAACTATCCGATTTATGACAAAGAGCTTTTTGCCTTAGTTCGTGTCCTTCAAGTTTGGCAACACTACCTATGGCCCAAGGAATTTATCATACATTCCGACCACGAGTCGTTGAAATATCTCAAAGGCCAAGCTAACTTGAGCAAGAGACGCGCTAAGTGGGCTGAGTTCATGGAGTCTTTTCCGTACATTGTCAAGTATAAGAAGGGCAAAGATTATGTAGTTGCAGACGCATTGTCTCGCAAAGATACAAACCTTCTTACGAGACTTGAAATCAACGTGTTGGGTCTTGAGGAAATAAAATCTTTGTATGCTTCTGATCCGCTCTTTGAACCAATTTTCGCAAAGTGCTCCAATGACAAAGGAGTTGATGATTTCTATTTGCATAAGGGCTTTCTATTTAAACAAAATAAGCTATGCATTCCAAAGTCCTCGCTTCAACTCTTGCTTCTCCAAGAATCTCATGGTGGAGGCCTCAGGGGTCACTTCGGCCGTAACAAGACATTGGACATGCTCTCCACTCACTACTTTTGGCCCAAGATGAAGCACGACGTGGAGCGCTACGTTCAACGATGCACGACATGTGTTCAAGCTAAGTCGCAAGCTAATCCCTATGGTCTTTATATGCCATTGCCTATTCCTCATACACCTTGGTCCGACATTAACATGGATTTCGTGTTAGGATTACCTAGATCTAAGTATGGTCATGATTCTATATTTGTTGTTATGGATCGCTTTTCCAAAATGGCACACTTCATACCGTTCTATAAGACTGACGATGCTTCACATGTTGCAAATCTGTTTTAGGGAAATCGTGCGTCTACATGGTGTGCCACGAACAATCGTCTCCAACCGCGACATCAAATTCATGAGCTACTTATGGAAGACCCTCATGGCCAAGCTTGGCGTCAAGCTCTACTTTTCATCCGCGTCGCATCCTCAAACCGATGGACAAACCGAGGTTGTCAACCGAAGCCTCGGAACTCTCCTACTTGTGTTGATCAAGGAAAACTTGAAGGATTGGGAGGAATGCATTCCCCATGCCGAGTTCGCGTACAACCGAGCAAAGCACTCAACAACCAAGATGAGTCCATTCGTCATCGTCTATGGTTTCGAGCCCCTCACCGCGCTCGACATCCTACCACTACCTCTCCATGAGCGCACGAACATGGACGTAGAGAAGAGTGCACAAGCTATGAAGACGCTTCATGAAGAAACAACAAGTCCTTTGCCAAGACGTCAAGATCTCACCGAGTCTCCCATCTCGCCGTGCCGGTTCGAGAGAGAGTCCTCCGCCCGACGCCGATCCTAGGGATTACGCCGGACCGGTCACCGCCGGCGTGAGCTATTGGTGTGTATCGTGGTTTTGTGTGTGTGTGTTCGTCGTTTCTTTGTGCGTGAGTTTGTCGTGTTCATCCTCCCCTCCTCTCCCTGCACTCCATCCTCAATTTGAAAAGGAATCGTGAAAGATCGGGCCACCCTAGAGGTTTGCCCTCAACATATTGGAATCGTGAAAGATCACCATTGTCATGGATGAACAAGACTTTCTTGTTACCCAAGTGCACTTTTGCTAAAGACAAGTTGATTTTTCTTGGATTTGTCTTTTTCTTCAAAGGGAATTGAGTTGATGTTTCCAAGGTAAAGGACATACGTGATTGGCCGATCCCAACAAATGTGAGTGAACTCCGAAGTTTTCATGGGTTGGCCGGTTTCTATCGTCGCTTTGTGAAAGACTTTTCAACCATTGCTTGTCCCCTAAATGAATTGACCAAAAAGAATGTCACCTTCGTGTGGGGCAAAGCACAACAAGAAGCTTTTGATGAACTTAAAAAGAGGCCCACCGAAGCACCTCTCCTTGCGTTACCAGATTTCACAATAACTTTTCAGATAGAGTGTGATGCTAGTGGTATTGGCATTGGAGGAGTCCTTATGCAAAACGGACGTCTTATAGCCTACCATAGCGAGAAACTTGATGGTGCTCGCCTTAACTATTGGATTTATGACAAAGAGCTTTTTGCCTTAGTTCGTGTCCTTCAAGTTTGGCAACACTACCTTTGGCCCAAGGAATTTATCATACATTCCGACCACGAGTCGTTGAAATATCTCAAAGGCCAAGCTAACTTGAGCAAGAGACACGCTAAGTGGGTTGAGTTCATGGAGTCTTTTCCATACATTGTCAACTATAAGAAGGGAAAGATAATGTAGTTGCGGACGCTTTGTCTCGCAAACACACAAGCCTTCTTACGAGACTTGAAATCAACGTGTTGGGTCTTGAGGAAATAAAATATTTGTATGCTTCCGACCCGTTCTTTGAACCAATTTTCACAAAGTGCTCCAATGACAAAGGAGTTGATGATTTCTATTTGCATAAGGGCTTTCTTTTTAAACAAACAAGCTATGCATTCCGAAGTCGTCGCTTCAACTCTTGCTTCTCCAAGAATCTCATGGTGGAGGCCTTATGGGTCACTTTGGTCGCGACAAGACATTGGACATGCTCTCCAATCACTACTTTTGGCCCAAGATGAAACGTGACGTGGAGCGCCACGTTCAACGGTGCACGACATGTGTTCAAGCTAAGTCGCAAGCTAATCCCTATGGTCTTTATATGCCACTGCCTATTCCTCATACACCTTGGTCCGACATTAGCATGGATTTCGTGTTAGGATTGCCTAGATCTAAGCATGGTCATGATTCTATATTTGTTGTTGTGGATCGCTTTTCCAAAATGGCACACTTCATACCGTGCCACAAGACGGACGATGCTTCACATGTTGCAAATCTGTTTTTTAGGGAAATCATCCGTCTACATGGTGTGCCACGAACAATCGTCTCCCACCGCGACGTCAAATTCATGAGCTACTTATGCAAGACCCTCATGGCCAAGCTCGGCGTCAAGCTACTCTTTTCATCCGCATCGCATCCCCAAACCGATGGTCAAACCAAAGTTGTCAACCGAAGCCTCGGGACTCTCCTTCGTGTGTTGATCAAGAAGAACTTGAAGGATTGGGAGGAATGCATCCCACACGCCGAATTCGCCTACAATCGAGCCAAGCACTCAACAACCAAGATGAGTCCATTGATGATCGTCTATGGTTTCGAGCCCCTCACCGCGCTCGACATCCTACCTCTACCTCTCCATGAGCGCACGAACATGGACATCGAGAAACACGCACAAGCTATGAAGAAACTTCATGAAGAAACAAGAGCTACTATCGAACAACAAGTCCTTCGCCAAGCTTCAAGGTTAAACAAGGACAAGAAGCAGATGATCTTTGAAGAAGGTGACCTTGTGTGGATACACCTAAGCAAAGACCGCTTCCCCAAGGAACGTGACTCCAAGCTCAAGCCAAGAGGAGATGGTCCCTTCAAGGTCATAAAAAGAATCAACAAAAACGCCTACATCATCGACATACCGACCTCCAAGTACCTTGCAAGCAATACATTCAATGTCAAAGATCTCTCACCCTACCATGGAGATGCTCAAGATGATAACCATGAAGAGTCGAGGACGAATCTTTCCCAAGGGGGGGGAGCTGATGCGGCCCGTCCTACGAACGCTCCTACATCTACACCAACAAGTCCCCCAAGTGGACCCATGACTCGTGCCCGAGCCAAACTCCTACAAGCTAAGGTGAACTCGCTCCTCTCCTCGTGCCAATTTGATACCTCCTTGGATGGTATGCTCCTTCATGCAACTACCCTATGCATCATCAGGTATGAAGCTTTGACACATCACCAAGCACCCAAGGATGGAGAACAAGGAGCAGAGCATGAAGATGGAGCTGCTCAGACCGGAGTCTCCGGTCTGCACACACCGGAGTCTCCGGTCCACCAAAGTCTCTGGCCTGAAGACACCGGAGTCTCCGGCCCCACCTCTGGTCTGCCCCTAGAACAGGGCCCTGGGACTATCTGAAGGCCCCTTCGGAGCCTGGTCCGGAGACCGACCGGAATCTCCGGTCCAGACCAGAGTCTCCAGTCCACCACACCGGAGTCTCCGGTCCGACTGTCGCCAGGCATGAAAAGGCCTTTGGGCCTGTGGCCCATGTACCCCTTAGTCCGTCCAGAACTTGTCTTTTATTCCTAAAGTACCCCTGTTTAAGTGGCTGGCCTATATATAGTCCCCCACCTCCATTGTAAACCCTAGGAATGATATTGGAATTAGTGGAAACCCCTTTGTGGATCTATCTAATTCTTGCCTCATGCTCCTTGACCAAGGAGCACCAATATCCCCAAACCTCGTTGGAGTTTGCATCGTGCCTCCACGTTGTACATGGCCTTGGCATCGGTGTCCCTTTCCCAAGACGTCAAGATCTCACCGAGTCTCCCATCTCACCGTGCCGGCTCGAGAGAGAGTCCTCCGCCTGACGCCGATCCTAGGGATTACGCCGGACCGGTCACCGCCGGTGTGAGCTATTGGTGTGTAT
The DNA here is from genome assembly GCA_916181665.1 of Avena sativa. Taxonomy (NCBI): domain Eukaryota; kingdom Viridiplantae; phylum Streptophyta; class Magnoliopsida; order Poales; family Poaceae; genus Avena; species Avena sativa. The sequence continues at coordinate 235,368,592 of OV702287.1, forward strand.
CGTGGTTTTTTGTGTGTGTTCATCGCGTTCTTCATGCGTGCGTTCATCGTGTTCATCCTCCCCTTCTCTTCCCGCACTCCATCCTCGATTTGAAAGGGAATCGTGAAAGATCGGGCCACCCTAGAGGTTTGCCCTCAACAGGACCGGAGACTCCGGTCTGAGCAGCTCCAGCGGCTCCAGCTTCATGCTCTGCTCCTTGTTCTCCATCCTTGGGTGCTTGGTGATGTGTCGAATCTTCGTACCTGATGATGCATAGGGTAGTTGCATGAAGTAGCATACCATCCAAGAAGGTATCAAATTGGCACGAGGAGAGGAGCGAGTTCACCTTAGCTTGTAGGAGTTTGGCTTGGGCACGAGTCATGGGTCCACTTGGGGGACTTGTTGGTGTAGATGTAGGAGCGTCCGTAAGACGGGCCGCATCAGAAGCTGTACTAATGGAATTAGCAAGTCAATGGTGGCAGCGTTGGGGTTGTCCACATGGCGTATTCCTGAACCTAAGCATATACAGTGGTTAAATAGCTGTCGTATGCTGAAGGTAACTCATAAGGTATGTGTGCCATTTACAGTTGGTGATTATATTGATGAGATTGAGTGCGATGTGTTTCCATTGGAGGTATGTGGGCTATTACTTGGTCGTCCATGGTAGTATGATCGCAACGTTACACCTCCTGGAAGAGAAAATACATATTCTTTTGTGCATGGTGGCAAACAACAGACTTTGAAGCCTATGCAGGATGATCACATAAAGTCTGATGTAGAGCTGGTGGTACATAAGGAGAAGGTGCGCAAGGCTAAGCCAAAATTAGGGCTAGCTAAGGTGTAGGATGGAGAGCATGATGCACAGTGCAACAATGTTGATATTGCTTCAGTTATGCCTGTAGATGACAAGACAGTGGAACTTGTTAGTGACAAGCCAGTTGAAGTGCATCCTCTTATGCTGAGAGGAAGGATGTTGCAGCATGTGTTTAGAAGGTTGTTTGTGTTGACACATGTGTTCAAACGGATGATAGTTGTGCTCCTGATGTTCTAGTGCATGTGGTGCAGCTGGGTAACAAGAGCAGTTTTGTTAGCACACCTGTGAAGCGTTTTGTTGGGACAGTTGTGCGATGCATAGAGGCAAGGATGGACATGTTCGTCAGTTGTCTGGACTAGGCATTACTCATCTTATGCTAGGTCATGCAAAGAAGGTCCATGTTCAGCAACCACGGGTTCCAACAAGAGTTGAGAAGAAGAAGACAGTGGTGCCTAGGTCCAAGCTCGTATGGAGACGCAAGGAGGTGCAGGCGCCAAGGGCTGTTTCAAGTCAAGCAAGCCAAGAGGGAGGATACGGAGTGGAAGGCAAGCAAGACTTAAAGATGGTGAAGATGCGTGAAGCGATTTTTCATATCACGCCACCTTTCTGACCCGACCCGCAAGTTTTGGGGACAACGCTTGTAGAAGGGGGGATGATGATATGGGCATGAAGGAGGAGGTGAAGCCTAATTTTAGGACTCCACCAAGTTAGGTGATGCGGGTGCATCCCATTGATGATTGCCATGCTAGGACGACCTACGATATGTAATGATAAGTCTAAGGTCGTATCAAATATTATTGCTTGTTATTGAGTCCGAGTCTAGGTTAGGTTCGAGTCCGTTTGTGTGTTCGGTTTGGGTCTATCCAACCGACTAGTTGCAGGCCTCCTATATAAAGGAGCCATCCACCTAGGGTTTAGGGGAGTTCAGTTGTTTAGTCTAAAAACTATATTGTGCTCCACCATGTATCATCCCTCCGGGGAAGGCGATACTGTTTATCATATTATTGCTGCGGAGATTCTTGTCTTCATCAAGGATTGTCGCGCTCAGGTTTGAGGCGTGGTGATCTTCATCATGTTACTTGCTGGATTCGTTCCTCTTCTTCAGGTGACGTTCATCGGCGTTATTGGAAGAATCATCTATCTAGTTGACTCGCTGTGAAAGATCGGGACAAAACTCAAGGATCATCGGCTTGATCCGTATCAAAAAGAACACACATGCAATGACACAAGTGGTGGTTTAGGAAAAGAACACACATGGAAAGACATGCAATGACACAGGTGGATCCATGTGGTTTAGGAAAGGAACACACATGCAATGACACTGGTGGTGGTTAATGAAAAGAACACACATGCAAATGACTCTGGTGGATCCATGTGGTTTATGGAAAGAACACACATGCAATGAATCTAGTGGTGGTTTAGGAAAATAACAAACATGCAAGGACACTGGTGGATCCATGTGGTTTATGAAAAGAACAAACATGCAATGACTCTAGTTGTGGTTTATGAAAAGTACACACATGCAATGACTCTAGTGGTGGTTTAGGAAAAGAACAGACATGCAATGACACTGGTGGATCCATGTGGTTTAGTAAAATTACACACATGCAATGACACTAGTGGTGGTTTAGGAAAAGAACACACATGCAATGTATCTACTTGTGTTTTAGTAAAAGAACAAACATGCAATGACTCTAGTGGTGGTTTATGAAAAGGACACACATGCATTAACACTAGTGGATCCATGTGGTTTAGTAAAATAACACACATGCTATGACACTAGTGGTGGTTTAGGAAAAGAACACACATGCAAAGACATGCAATGACACTGGTGGATCCATGTGGTTTAAGAAAGAACACACATGCAATGATACTGGTGGTGGTTAATGAAAAAAACACACATGCAATTACACTAGTGGTGGTTAATGAAAATAACACACATGCAAATGACTCTAGTGGATCCTTGTGGTTTATGGAAAGAACACACATGTAATGAATCTAGCGGTGGTCTATGAAAAGAACACACATGCAATGACACTGGTGGATCCAAGTAGTTTATGAAAAGAACAAACATGCAATGACTATAGTTATGGTTTATGAAAAGTACACACATGCAATGACTCTAGTGGTTGTTTAGGAAAATAACACACATGCAATGACATGCAATGACACAGGTGGATCCATGTGGTTTAGAAAAGGAACACACATGCAATGACACTGGTGGTGGTTTATGAAAAGAACACACATGCAAAAGACACCGATGGATCCATGTGGTTTAGTAAAATAAAACACATGCAATGACACTAGTGGTGGTTTAGGAAAAGAACACACATGCAATGTCTCGAGTTGTGGTTTAGGAAAAGAACAAACATGCAATGACTCTAGTAGTGGTTTATGAAAACGACACACATGCATTAACACTGGTGGATCCATGTGGTTTAGTAAAATAACACACATGCAATGACACTATTGGTGGTTTAGGAAAAGAACACACATGCAAAGACACGCAATGACACTGGTGGATCCATGTAGTTTAGGAAAGGAACACACGTGCAATGACACTGGTGGTGGTTAAAGAAAAGAACATACATGCAAATGACTCTGGTGGATCCATGTGGTTTATGGAAAGAACACACACGCAATGAATCTAGTGGTGGTTTATGGAAAGAAAAACACATGCAATGACACTGGTGGATCCAAGTGGTTTATGAAAAGAACAAACATGCAATGACTCTAGTTGTGGTTTAGAAAAGGAACACACATGCAATGACACTGGTGGTGGTTTATGAAAAGAACACGCATGTGAATGAAACTCGTGGATCCATGTGGTTCAGTAAAATAACACACATGCAATGAGACTAGTGGTGGTTTAGGAAAAGAACACACATGCAATGTCTCTAGTTGTGGTTTAGGAAAAGAACAAACATGCAATGACTCTAGTGGTGGTTTATGAAAAGGACATGCATGCATTTACACTGGTGGATCCATGTGGTTTAGTAAAATAACACACATGCAATGACACTAGTGGTGGTTTAGGAAAAGAACACACATGAAAATACACGCAATGACACTGGTGGATCTATGTGGTTTAGGAAAGGAACAAACATGCAATGACACTGGTGGTTAATGAAAAGAACATACATGCAAATGACTCTGGTGGATCCATGTGGTTTATGGAAAGAACACACACACAATGAATCTAGTGGTGGTTTATGAAAAGAACACACATGCAACGACACTGGTGGATCCAAGTGGTTTATGAAAAGAACAAACATGCAATGACTCTAGTTGTGGTTTAGGAAAGGAACACACATGTAATAAAACTGGTGGTGGTTTATGAAAAGAACACACATGCGAATGACACTCGTGGATCCATGTGGTTTAGTAAAATAACACACATGCAATGAGACTAGTGGTGGGTTTAGGAAAAGAACGCACGTGCAATGTCTCTAGTTGTGGTTTAGGAAAAGAATAAACATGCAATGACTCTAGTGGTGGTTTATGAAAAGGACACACATGCATTGACACTGGTGGATCCATGTGGTTTAATAAAATAAGACACATGCAATGACACTAGTGGGATTTAGGAAAAGAACACACATGCAAAGACATGCAATGATGTTGGTGGATCGATGTGGTTTAGGAATGGAACACACACGTTGGTGGATCCGGCTTTTTGGGTGCAACGTTGTAGGTCTCCTATTGTACAGGGCCTCCGATATGTGCCTTCAAAATTCTAAAAAAACATGCTTTGCATGTCATACCAGTTGTGGATGGTGTTTTCTGGAAGTTCATTGAGCCAGGATCGTGTCGTCTTCCTCAACATAAGTTGGAGATACCGAGTCACGACCAAGCTATTTTTGACTTTGGCGATGCAGCAAGCCTGGAAAAAATCCTGAAGCCAAGTATCTGGTCGGGCCACACTATCGTAGGCTTGGATGTGTCTTGAGATAGAAAATCCTTCCGGGAAGTGTGTTTGTCGAATTCATGGTCCGAAGCATTTTGGACCCATGAAAATATCATTGTTCTCATAGCGCCACGCCTCTATGTTAGAGTTTATTCGGTGCCTTGCGCCACTTGGTGATAGAGAACGCCATCTTGGTTGTTTGCTGTGGCTGCGGTGCCTTGTAGCCGGACTTCTACTTCTGCCACCACCTCCTCTGCCATGATGCCCTCCTTGGCCTCCTCGAGAGCCGGTGTGATGGTTACTTGGTGGAGAGGGTGGTGTAGGTGGATTGTTTCTGGCTGAATGCCGGCCTCCATCCGGAGCGTCATTATTCCGGTTCCGGAGAGGGTCTTGATTATGACGAGCCCCCTGCCGGCTTGACTCGGCACGGTGTCCATCGTTCCTTCATCCGCTGTTTCCCCCATTGTGGTGAGATTCAGCCGGACGGCTTGTATGTCTAGGAGGTGGCATCCTTTGTCGGTCCTCTTCCCGACGTTGCTCTTTTTTGTCTTCCCTGCGATTGTTCGACTCTCCCTGGGGCGGTTGTCTCGGAACCAATGCTGCAACTATGTCTCGCTCCGTGGCGGGGGCAAGGTTACTCTAGTCACGTGCAGCTCTGTGCCGTTGCCCTGAAGATCCGGTTCTTGAGTAGTTGTCTTCCCAACGGTCGGGACGGTGATGCTATGCCAGGTCCTGTCGGGGCCTAATGTCATCCCAAGCCGGATCCATGTGACATTGGTCAGATTTGGAGACCAGTTTTCTGCTTCCGGATTTTGCGGCCTTCAGTTGCTCCAGACCCTTGGTAAGTAGTTTTACACCCAACCAGACTTGAGCTGTGTTTGGATTGTTCGCCAGGATATCTCGAGCTGCAGTGGTGTTTTCCACTAACCTTCCATACACCAGGTCTCCCTTGCTATCCAGCCAAGGTTCTCCTTTGATGGTGTGATCTCCCTCAAAGAGGGTTTTGCGGACTTCCGGATTTTTGTTAACCCACACGGGGACGTTCCGGGTCTTCTGATGCTATAGGGAGTTGAATTGCCCCGCAGATGCAATGTGCTTCTTCTCTTCCATAACATTATTAGCCTCATCCAGGAGTACTTGACGACGCGATACTAGGGCTTGGTCCCTTTCTTCCAATTCTGTAGGTGTAAGCTCTGCAGCGGTAGGGATAGGCATAGTTAGCGTAGCATCGATGAGTTTACGGGCACCAGCGGTAACCACGTATCCATCCACCGGAGTTTCCTTTGGCTCGTCTAGGATTAGGGTTCCATCCGAGTCTTCTTCGTATTCTGGCAACTACTTCCTCCGCAGGAGGGTCTTTTGCAGGAGTCTTCTTCTTGTTCCTCTTCTTTGCCTTCTTGGCAGCGCCGGTAGCAAAGATGGCTTTGGGTCTGTTTCTCGGAGTCAAGCTCTGATCGGTACTTTCAGAAATCTGGACATCGGGATTATCTTCGAGATCCATGTCATCCTGCGCTTTGGGAGAGTTTTCTCCGGATCCTTCGTCCATGGCTTCTCCTTCTACAGCTTTGGAGTTGAACTTCTCTTCATATTCCATGGAGAACTTTCAGAAGTCCGCTGATGTCATTGAATCATCCAAAGATGCCAGTAAGCCGGTATTTGTTCCGATCGCCTCTAGCAGCGAGTCCTTGTTGTCTCCAGCATCGGCGGAGTCGGATCTGGATCCAACATATCCGATGAAGTGGGACATGTGCATCCTGAGGTAGTTGCGGCTTTCCTTGTGGGCTTCCTCCAAACATCTGATGGTCTCGAGAATTTCATCCATGCTAGCGTCTTGCAGCATCATACGCCTCAACGTGTACCTCAGGAAGGGTTGATCCTTTCTAGCTTTGATAGAGCTAGAACCAAAGTTGTTGTCTTGCTCCTCCTGGATTTCCACCTTGATGGGCAGATCAATCTAGGATTTGGCCTCCCTAGGGAGATCCACTCCATATTCGACTTGCATCGCTAGATCTGCTTTAGGCTCAGCTTTCTCCACTATCTCCGCGATAGGTGCAGGCTGGGTGGGATTAGGGTTTTCCGAGTTCGGGAACTCTGCCGCCTCCATGGACAAAGTGGACTCCGAAACTTCTTTTGCCTCAATCATCACCGATGGGGTGGGTGGGGTAGTTTCAGCGAAACCGATGTAAACATCGATCTCATCAAAAGACATGATGGTGTAGGCAATCACGGCCTCCCTAGCCGGGATCCAGGTCTCGTCGATAACGATGAGAGGGACATCGCTGGCGCAGAGGACGCGACCGACGGAGATTGTCTCACCGATTCCGATTCTTGAAGATTCCGCTCAAAACGCAGATCTGAAGCTCACTTGCCCCACGGTGGGCACCAACTATCGTTGGATTGGACGAGTACGCCATGAGGGGGTCCTCGAGGCGTGCGAACGAGAGGGGTGTGAGACATACGGTATTTTGGGGACAGTGAGCACACAAGCTTACCCAGGTTCGAATCCGCCGGCTTTGGACAGATCCTACTCCTACTAGCAATCCAGTAATACGGCAGAGCCAGAATAACGGTTACAAGGGTTTCGCCTGTGCGAGTTGAGATTGTAGACTATTGTGGAGTGCCCTAAAGGCTGGTCCTTAGGACGGCTTATATAAATATCCAGCCTAGGGTTTACAAGAGAGACCTATCCGGCTACGACTAAGAGTCGGTTACAAAGTACATGTTGAACTACAAGTAACACTACAAGACTATGTCGGTAAGTCTTCTGGGCCTTCCCGTAGCCGGACTGGACTCCGTCTCTTCTCCCTGATTGGGCTGCCCGTGAAGCCAAGCTCTATCCCAAAGTGGGCCACCCTCGTTAGTCAGGCACAGTGAGGATACCTGAAAAGTATATCCCCAACAGTGGCACAACGTATTCTAGACTCATAAATATCCCGTGCGTGCCTGTCGACGTGGAGTTCAACGTGTGTTCAATCGACGTGTAGTTCGGCGTGCCAACATGATCGTGCAACTCTTGTTTGTGTCATTGCGCCATCAACACGTGACACACACACGTGGGACGTGCACGCCGATGCCCGTGATTACCACCCTACCCCACTCATTTTTAAGGGTAAGATCGCACTCCTTTTATTATATACTAGATTTTATGCGGCGCCGAAGACCATTGAACTGTCCATCGCCATAAACACAAGTCCCATTGATTCCCTATCCTTGGCTTCTTTGAGAAGGTAGACCATACACGGTTGTCAGGGGGATGACCTCCGGATACCCCAACCGGACAAGAACTATGGCAGTCGGTTCGCATCCGGCCAGCTGAGCGCAACCGGACACGAGCGGATCATACCGACTACTTTACGGTAGCCGGAACCACGAGGTGCAGCAAGGCACATGACTGGCTACATCAGCGTAGCCGGACTCAATCAGGAGGACAGAGCGACGTGCTGCAAAGTGCGCGGTACTCCCTGGTATGATGACAAGACCCGCAACCACACGGCCATACCGAAGACTTTGCTGGGTGACGCGGGAATAGTGGCCAGATGCTGACGATAGGCTCGCACGGCATTCACTGTACCCACAACGACCCTACCGCCTGTACCTCAATGTGATGTAAGTGTACTGGATATTGTAGATGACTAGCTGACTGGGACCCGCCTGTGGGGCCCGCCAGCCGGACTGGCCAGTGAGACCGTTGCCTCTCGGCCTATATAAGGAGAGGCAAGGCTCTCGTAGTAAGGGTTGGTCTCAGTGCATTTAAGGAGGTAGATAGAAGATACAGCTCGAGGAGCAATTGTAGCCCGTATACCACTCATAGTCAGATCGGCAGGAGTAGGAGCTTTACCTCACCACGAGGGCTCCGAACCTGGGTGCTTCTTGTGTCTCGCCGCACTTGCTCGTATCCAATCCCGCCCGGGGACACCGTCGAGAGCTTCCTTGCTAGTCCCCACACCTCTATCTAACCTGTTTAGGTACTGCCGTTCCCAATACAACGACAGTTGGTGCCCACCATGGGGCCTGATGGCTTCGACCGGAGTCACGTTCCGCACGGGACCCTGCACTTCAGCCGGTGAGCGTGTGGCCTTCGGCCTAGTGCTTACGCTCGGCAAGTTTGACTGCGTCATCGACAACGCTTCGTGTTTCGCCGGAGCCACGTTTCCGGCAAATGGCTCTATTCTGCTTTTTAGTGACCTCCCCGTCTACGTCACCACCGTGCCAAAGCGTTTCCCTACGGAGATCTTCTCCATCATGGAACCGCTGCACCTCGACAGTGGTGCCTCCGTCGCTCCTTGCAGCGTCGTGGTGATGATGGCTGGCTCTAGCTCTCAGCCCCGCCAGCCGCGGGAGTAGGGCGCGGACGAGGTCAGAACTTCCGCCCCGCTGCAGCCTAGGAACCTGGTGGAAGAGGCCATCGATCGGCTCCTCACGCCAGTTAACCTCGGGGATAACCTAGAGGAGGCGGAAGTCAACTTCGCCATGGAGAGGCATCTTCTCCTGTAGGAGGCCATGGAGTTGGCTGCGACCCGGAAGCAGATCGAGATCACCCAGCGCGAGTACGACCGCGCGCACAGCCACACTCCGGCTACCGCGGAGCCGAGCCGGTGCGGACAGGTACGACGCCGGGGCGGCGAGCTAGGCGGAAGGTTGGAAAGGGATGGCGAGTCGGATGCGCCACCTGCCCTCATCCGGCCTGCCTACAGCACACCCATCAAGAACCTAAGTGCGGCACAAGCCACGGCAGATGAACTGCCTAACTTGGAGGGCGAGGAGCAAGACCGGCAACACACCCGGGTGCAGGAGCTCCTCCGGATTGCGGATGAGCAGGCTGATGCCATCCGGCATATGCACGAGGACCTAGCTACTCCAGGGGAAGCAAGCCGCCAAGCAACAGCAATGGCGCAACCCGCGAGACCCAGCAGGCGTCCTCCCCTCCGGCTATGGCCCGCAGCAAGCGCTGCCGCTCTAGCAACAAGGGCTAGCCATGCCAGGAGCAAACGGGGAACAGCAACCCACTGCCTCCCCCTCCACCAACCGGAGCGCCACGAACTGCCAGTTCCTGTCTCTCGGGCCGGGTAGGAGCGCCCAACCCGGACCGTCCAGATGCCCATGAACGCATCGAGCTCCTCGGTCAAGCGCGCGTCACGGAAGAAGAAGATTCCACTAGACTGGTTTGTTTTGGACCCTGCATCCGGAACGAGCTGTTTCTGTATAAGTTCACCCTGCCCAGGGATACCCCCAAGTACGACAGCAACATGAAGCCGGAAGATTGGCTGACCGACTACGCCACGACAGTCGGCATCGCCCATGGGAACAAGCGCACAACTGTGCACTACGTCCCCCTCATGCTAACCGGGTCAGCGAGGACATGTCTCAACAGCCTCACGCCCAACAACATCAACGCCTGGCCAGATTTTGAGGAGGTGTTTGTTCACAACTTCAACGGCACGTACAAGCACCTCCCCCCCGCGACCTGGCCTTGTGCATCCAGGGCGACCGTGAGTCAGACCGCGAGTACCTCGCCAGGTGAACGGAGCTGCACAACACCTGCGAGGACATCCTGGAGAGCCAGGCAATCATGTTCTTCGTTGAGGGGTGCCGAGAAGGCACGATGCTTCGCCACCGGCTACTGTGTGATGAGCCGAAAACCATGGCAGAGCTCATGACGGTTGTGGAACAGTACACCACGGCGGATGCCGCAATGAAGAAACCTCTCCAGGTGAGCGCTAACGGGCGTCCGACTCCCTTGGAGCTGGTTCGCGACTGGCCACGGCAATGACAATCTGTCCCACGAGGACCGCCAAGCCGGACAGCAGAAGCCTCGCTACCACGCGCGGCAGGTCAATGTTGTGGAGGGCGCGCCTGACGCACCGGCTAATGACACGAGAAGGCAGAAGCCACAGCTCACCTTCGACCAAATCTTTGACGGCTCGTGCAAGTGGCATAGCGGTCCCTTCAAACTAGCTACGGACACCACCCAGAACTGCAGCTAGACCCGCCACCTAAAGGACCAAGGCAACCAGCAACGGCTACCCCCGCCCCCTCCCGGTGGACCCCCACCACTGGCTAGAGGAGCCGGCAATGAGGGTAACGGCAACAACAGCGGAAACAACAACAACGGCTACCCCTAGCCGCACGCCGCCTATCACATCTTTGAGATCGAGCTGGACAACAAGCACAGCCGCATGCGGCGCTCCAAGGAGGTCAACGCCATCGTCTCCCTAGTCCCCCAGTACTTGAACTAGTCAGAGACCCCCATCACCTGGAGCCGGGAGGATCAACCAGATCAGCTTCGGTATCCCGGGGGCTACGCCATGGTGCTTGACCCCCTCATCGTCTCCAACGAGTGCACCTGCCGCTTTTTGCGCGTCCTTATCGACAGGGGCAGCAGCCTCAACCTGCTTTACCGGTCATCGCTGGAGAAGCTTGGCATCCGCGAGTGCGGCCTGCGCCCGACTACCACGACATTCCACGGTGTACTGCCGGGGCCGGATTGTGCTCCGCTGGGTAAAATCCAGCTGAATGTCATCTTCGGGACCAAGGAGAACTTCCGGCGCGAGCCTGTATGGTTCGAGGTGGTGAACTTGTCGAGCTCCTACCATGCTATCCTTGGGCGGCCCGCCCTCGCCAAGTTCATGGCCATCCCCCACTACGTGTATCTCAAGACGAAGATGCCGGGGCCAAACGGCGTGATTACCATCGCCGACTACTTCAGGCGGTCGATGGAGTGTGCCTTAGCCGACTCCAAGCTGGCCGAGGCCCTCATCATAGCCGAGGAGAAGCGCGAGATCATGCGCAATATGGCCATGGCCCAGCAAGAAGTGCCGGCTAGCAGGAAGCCGGCTGGGGGTGCAGCTTTCCAGCCGGCCAGGGAGACGAGGAAGATTCTGCTCGACCCCTCCGACCCGACCAAGTTCGTCACCATTGGTGCTAACTTGGACAACAAATAGGAAGACGCGCTCGTTGACTTCCTCTGTGAGAATCGGGACATCTTCGCATGGTCACCCAAGGACATGCCAGGTGTGCCGAGGGAGTTCGCCGAGCACTCGCTTCATGTGCAGCCGGATGCCAAGCCGGTCAAGTAGCCTCTGCACCGGTTCGTAGAGGAGAAGAGAAAGATCATTGGTGATGAGATCAGCCGGGTTCATTATGGAGGTGTACCACCCGGACTGGCTAGCCAACCCAGTCCTGGTGTTGAAGAAGAACAATACCTGCACATGTGTATCGACTACACCATCCTGAACAAAGCGTGCCCGAAAGGCCCCTTCGCTTTGCCCCATATCGATCAAGTTATCGATTCCACGGCCAGCTACGATTTGTTGTCCTTTTTGGATTGTTACTCAGGTTACAATCAGATCCAGCTAAACCCGACTGACCAGATAAAGACATCGTTTATCACCTCGTACAGGGCTTTCTGCTATGTAACCATGCCTTTCGGTCTAAAAAATGCAGGCGCTACCTATCAGCGCTCTATGCAGAAATGCTTGTACTCGCAGATCGACCGAAATGTGCATGCCTATGTGGACGATGTCGTCATCAAGACAAAGGAGAAGCGCACCCTCCTCGAGGAGTTGGGGGAAACATTCGGCAACCTCCGTTGGTACCAAATGAAGCTGAACCCGGAGAAGTGCGTCTTCGGTGTCCCACCCGACCAACTACTCGATTTCCTCGTTTCACAACGAGGGATCAAGGAAAACCCGGAGAAGATTGCGGGTATCGAGAGGATGCAGCCGCCCAAGAGCCTGCTTGGAGTCCAGAAATTCACCGGATGCTTGGCCTCCCTCAGCCGCTTCGTCAGCCGATTGGGGGAGAAAGCACTTCCATTGTACCAGCTAATGAAGAAGACATACAAGTTCTCCTGGACCTTGCAGGCCGATGCGCCTTTCATGACCTCAAGCGCATGCTATCCACAACACCGGTTCTAGCCATGCCGGCTAGCAAGGAGCCGATGTTGCTCTATATAGCAGCCATCAGCCGGGTCGTCAGCGTTGTCCTGGTGGTGGAGCGCCCCGAGGAAGGCAAGGCTTAGCCGGTTCAGCGACCCGTCTACTACCTCAGCGAGGTTCTCTCCCTCTCCAAGCAGAACTACCCCCACTACCAGAAGATGTGCTACAGCGTGTACCCGGCGTGTAAGAAGCTCAAGCACTACTTCTAGGAGGATCCGATTAAGGTCGTGTGCACCGAACCCCTTCCGGAAATCATCGGCAATAAGGACGCCACCGGCCGAGTCGCCAAGTGGGCCATCGAGCTCGCCGCCTACTCCATCCAGTATGAGCCAAGGCTCACGATCAAGTCACAGGCTCTGGCGGACTTCCTCGTCAACTGGGATGAAACCCAATACCTCCCTCCAGTTCCTGACTTGGACCACTGGAGGATGCACTTCGACGGCTCGATGATGCTCGGGGGCTTGGGAGCCGGCATCGTCCTCACCTCGCCCAAAGGAGACCGGCTGGAGTATGTTCTACAGATACACTTCAAGGCCTCCAACAACGTTGCGGAGTACGAGGCGCTGGTACATGGCCTCCAGCTGGCCAAGGAGATTGGCGTCAACCAGATCCTTTGCTTCGGCGACTCGGATATGGTGGTGCAGCATGTATCTGGAGAATGGGACGCCCACGATGCAAACATGGCTATCTACTGGTTCCACGTACAGAAGCTCAGCGCCTGCTTCGACAGATGTGAGTTCCATCACATCCCTCGCGTCAACAATGAGGCAGCCGATTTGCTCGCCCGAATCGGATCCACCAGGCAGGCGATCCCACCAGGGGTCTCCTTGGAGCATCTGCGCAAGCCCTCCATCAACCCGTCTTCCGAGTCGGATTCCATTATCTAGGCGGGAAGCATTCCGGTTGATGGCATGGCAGAAGCGGAACCAGCAGAACCCGCAAAGAAGAAGGCTCGCACCAAATCTGGCACATCCGCACCCTCTGGTTCGTGAGACTCGGGGGATGCTGACTCATCAAGCGGCTCGGGGGCTGCCATTCTAGGTACCTCATCCGGACGGCCCCCCGACGCCCCTCAACCGGAGAGTGGAAGCGTCCTCACTATCCAGGAGATACCATCCTGGGCACAACCCTTCATGAACTACATCGCCAATGGAGAACTTCCGAATGACGAGGTGGAGGCCAGGAAAATCCGGCGACACGCGCACATGTACACCATCATCAACAAGGAGTTGTACAAGCGCAGTGTATCCGACATCTTCTAGTTGTGTGTCGATGTGGACACAGGCTACCGGCTACTCAAGGACATCCACCAGGGCGAGTGCGGATATCTCGCTTCATCCAGGGCAATAGTAGCCAAGGCGTTTCGCCACAACTTCTATTGGCCCACCACCCTCGAGGATGCCGAGCAGCTAGTCCGCGCGTGCAACGGGTGCTAGCGCTTTGGGCAGCTCAGGCACATGCTGGCTACGGTACTCAAGACTATACCGATCACCTGGCCCTCTGCTGTCTGGGGCCTCGACATGGTCGGTCCCTTCAAGCGGGCACGCGCTGGCGTGACCCACCTACTGGTGGCGGTAAACAAGTTCACTAAGTGGATAGAGGCCAAGCCTATCCGGAAGTTGGATGGGGCAATGGTTGTCACCTTATTCACGGACATCATCAACTGGTTTGGCTACCCCAACAGCATCATCACCGACAATGGCACGAACTTCGCCAAGGGGGCCTTTACCCGGTTCTGCAGCAACAAGGGCATCCGGCTAGACCTCGCTTCCGTCACGTACCCGCAATCCAACGGGGAAGTCGAAAGGGCAAATGGCCTAGTGCTAGTCGGCATCAAGCCACGCCTCATCGAGCCCTTGGAGCGATCGCCTGGATGCTGGATCGAGGAACTTCCGGCTGTGATGTGGAGCCTCCGCACCACGCCGAATAGGTCAACCGGCTTCACCCTGTTCTTCCTTGTCTACGGCTCGGAAGCCGTCCTCTCCGTGGATATCGAGTTCGACTCACCGCGCAAGCTCCTCTATGATGAAAAGGCCAACAAGGAAGCGCGGGAGGATGGCGTGGACATCCTTGAGGAAACCCGCGAGCTGGCAGTGTCCAGGTCGGCCCTGTACCAACAATGCCTATGCCACTACCATTCGAGCCGGATCCAGCCCATCACGTTTCGTGAGGGCGATCTGGTTCTCCGGCTGGTGCAAGACACGAAGGGCATGCACAAGCTGTCACCGCCTTGGGAGGGCCCCTTCATCATCAGTCAGGCGCTGCACAACAACTCCTACTACCTCATCAACGCGCAACAGCCTCGCAAGAACAAGATGGATAAATCCATTGAAGAGACAGAACGCCCCTGGAACGCGGCCCTGCTCCGCCCATTTTACACCTATTCATCGGACATTGTATGTATCCCGCGAACTCTATGAATGAAAATGCAGACCCCCGCGAGATACTCGGGGGCTCCTTGCTAGAAGTTTGTGTGTATTCATTTCTGGTTCAGTTTTTCCGGCTCCGGCAAACCCTACCTGGGGGCTCGCCGGCTGGCCCGACCTGCTAAATCAACAAACCGGCTGAGTAGTGTGCGATGATGTCAGAGGCCCACTCTTTGTCTCAGCTACAAACTGTAACCCGGCTATCCTGCTAGCAAGAGCAAAAGCCCGAGGCATCCCACATGTAAGATGAGGAGGAGATGCAACAGATCGGGCGTCCTGGCCTTGCACCTAGTTTGAGGTTATCTGGCTACTAAGCCCTTAGTACCGTGCACAATGTATTGTCAGCTCCCTTCGATTCCCGCTGCAGATCGCAACCCGGCTGCCCCGCAAGGACACAACATAAACAACAAAGCACACGGGAAAGCGACTAAGTGTCCAGAGAAGCACAAGCTAGTTTTCAAAAAACTAAAGCTATCCTCCGGTTAATAAGCAATACCTTAACCGACTAACCTATTAACAAGTGAGCCTGTATGTGTATTTGTGTTTGTACGACTACATCGAGTCAGATTTCAAGGAGAGGGAAGATTGAAAGTCCTTGCCTTCACCAAGCGCTCTGAATCTCGGGGGCTACACCCACTAGGTGCACTCGCGTGCCCCCAGTGGAACCATGTAGTTCCGACCGACTAAAGGGAGTTTAGCCGGATATTTGGAGCCCAGGTGAGGGCAAGGGCAGGAAAAGAAAGAGGAAGATTTGAAGCACATGGCTATGCCAGCTACTCCGAATCTCGGGGGCTACACCTAGTGGGTGCGCTGGCACGCCCCCACTGGAGTGGAGGATCCCTCGGCTAAAGGCGTTCAGCCAGATATCTCCCGGTTGTGTTAGCCGGCTAGAGGCATCTAGCCGGACGATGCTAAGGACTTGTGTCGAGGGCAAACCTTTAGGGTGGCCCGATCTTTCATGAATCCCACTCAAATCGAGGATGGAGTGCGGGGGAAGAAGGGAAGGATGAACACGACGAACTCACGCACGAGGAACATGATGAACACACACAAGCAAAACCACGATACACACCAATAGCTCACGCCGACGGTGAACGGTCCGGCGCAATCCCTCGGATCGGCGTCGGGCGGAGGACTCTCTCTCAAATCGGCACGGCAAGATGGGAGACTCGGTGAGATCTTGACGTCTAGGCAAAGGGACTCTGATTCCTAGGCCTTGTACAACACGGAGGCACGATGCAAACTCCAACGAGGTTTGGGATATTTGGTGCTCCGTTGTCAAAGGAGCAAGAGGCAAGAACTAGATAGATCCACAAGGGGTTTCCAATAATTCCAAATATCATGCCTAGGGTTTACAATGGAGGTGGGGGACTATATATAGGCCAACCACAAGTTCAGGGGTAATTCGGGCATTAAAGTAGAGTTCTGGGCGAAGTAGAGGGGTACATGGGCCACAGGGCCCAGCTAGGCTCACAGGCCCATCTTCAGGCTGGACAGTCTGGGTCGAGTTGACCGGACAGTCCGGGGTGGCCGGACACTCCGGGTAGTGTCCGAACTAGCCTGCTGAATGTCCATGCTAGGTTGGGGCTGGGACTGGCCGGACACTCCGGTTGATTTGCGCCAGACACTCCGGCTGTGCCGGACACTCCGGCTCAGGAAGCTTCAGGGCTCGTGGGTCGACACAGCGGGGGTTTGTACCTGATGATGCATAGAGTAGTGGTCTGAAGTAGCAAGCCATCCAGGTGTATGTCAAAGTCACATGATGAGAGAAGCGAATTCACCTTAGCTTGAAGGAGCTTGGCTCGGGCATGGGTTATCAGTCCACTTGGGGGACTCAGTGGTGTAGATGTAGGAGCGTCCGTAGGACGGGCTGCATTAACTCGAAGAAAAGAAAGAAGAAGATTCGAAGCACCTGGCTGCGCCAGCTACTCCGAATCTCGGGGGATACACCCAATGGGTGCGCTGGCGCGCCCCCACTGGATATGGAGTTCATCCGACTAAAGGCGTTTAGTCGGGCAAAGGTAGCCGGATAAGTTCAACCGGAAAAATATCAAAACTTCGAAGCATACAGAAAATCACAAGGAAGATGGAAGCAAGCCAAATAGTACGATGAGATAAAAAAGGGAGACAAAGCTCCCATAAGTTCACCCGGCGTCAGAGACAGCCGGCACAGACAACAAGGTTCAATAAAACGAAATAACTACAAGTTCACCTGGCATTCCAGGGATCATATCTAGGCGACGGGGCCCTTGCCGTGAGGGGCTAGAGGTGGTCTCGAGAGGCGGAGGAGGCGTGCTGGCAGTTCTAGCTCTGACGTCCCCACCAATCGGCTGCGACGAGGCATCGGCTCCTGCATCCGGCATCCCAGCAAACTCCGAGTCAGTGAGGACCTCGTCGACGTCCGCGTAGTCGGCAATCTTGATGGCGGAGGCATGGAGTTCCGGATGGGCTTGTCGGATGGTGGCGAGGTTGGCGCCGACGCGGAAGCCCCCGTAAATCTTCTCGACGTGGGTGTCCTTGTACCAAGAGAGCATCAAGGTCAGGGCCATCTCTGCTCCGCCTCGCGCCGCGAAGTCCCGCAGACGGTCGATGGCAGCCGGCACCTCCGCCACCTTGGTCGCCAGCTGCGCCATCATCTCTGGAACCACCGCGTCCGGCCATAGGAACTTGAAGACCGCCTGAGCCGCTTGGCGGAGCTTAGTAGCCTCCTCACCAAGGAGGACGACCAGCTCCTGGGCAGTCGGCTGCTCCCCTGGCTAGTTCTCTTGCAGTTGGTTGTACGCCAGCAGGTCTATGCCAGGATAAAACGCTATCAGAAAAAAGGTTGTCAGATCCGGCTACAAGATCCGGAAAGATGAAGATAGTCGGAGAAAAACTTACCCTTGGCGGTGTGCCCAACCTACATCAGCTCCTCCACCAGAGCCTTCTCCCGAACCGTCAGTCGTTTGACCTCCTTCTCTTGGTTCTTGCTCTAGGCGTCGAGGAGGTCAAAGGCCTAGGCCCGGCTGGCGAGGGCGGCGTCACGCTCCTTGATGGTGGCCTCCAGGGCATCCGTCTTGGCGTGCCAGTCCTTATTTTGCAGCCAGAGCGTAGAATTCGACTTACTCAGCCGATCATTCACCTTCTTCAGATGATTGATCTCCCGCTCAGCGCACACCATGATGGCTACGAAAACCGACTATCAGCAAAAAAAGGGTGGAAGAGGAGAAAGATGAAAGTATCCGGCAACAGAATCCGGTTGAAAGGACTTACTCTGGGAGGTCCCATTGCCAGCCACGAGCTTCTGCTCCAGGGTCCGGTTGCCGCCGGCGGTGGCGTCAAGCAGCCGGATCTCCTTCACCGCCAACTCGAGGGTGGCAGCAAGATCCGCTAGTGAGGCGGCAGAGGAGGCGTCATCGTCAACGACGTTGGCGACCAGCGACTCCTTCGCCTCCAGCATTGTCGTCCTCCACTCCTCCCCTGGCTCGTCGTCGGAGTTGTCATTGGTGACAACCATGAGTTCCTTGCCGGTGGAGGCCCTACATGCTGCTGGGGGGAACTACCTCCACTTTATGGGGCTACCGTTTCCGGCTGCACCACCGTGGTCGGTGGGGCGCCCCTGCCCCGGCTGCGTTAGCCGGATCAGCCTTAGGTGGGGGCGGAGACAGTGCCCTGGGCGAAGGAAGGGGAGCAGGAGCAGCCGGAGGTGGCGCGGTGTCCGGTGCACGGGGCGGCGAGCCAGTGGGTGCCTGCACTAGGTTCACGGCACCAAAGAAGACCAGCGCGCTGGACAACAAAAGACAAGAGAAAATCAAAAACAGGTAAGGCAAAAGACAGGAAAGATCATCTGAAAGCAAGAATAAGAAAAGGCGTAAAAGACAGCAAATGACTTACCCCGGCACCACGGGGATGGCCCCTTCTTGTGGCCAAGACGGCTGGGGGGGAAGGGTGCCGGCACGGCTCCTCTTGGTGGCCGACTCCTCCACAGCAGGCCGACTGGCCCCGTCTCCTCCTCCGCTGGACCATCTGGAGCCCCTCTCACCGGCACCGGACCGGCTCGAGCTGCTCCCACCGGTGCTCGACTGTCTGGAGTCGCCGTCCGTTGCGCGGCACCGAGTCGGTTCAGGAGACGGCGCAGCCTCCTCCTTGTCATCAACCTCCGTGTGGGGGTCGTGAGCCGGCTCATCGTTCCGGCTGGGGAAGACATCGCTATCCCCATCCGATTCCTCGCTGGACCGGCGAGCGCGTGGCTCGGGAAGGTTAGGCGTGAAGTTTTGGAGGGGTGTCTCGCCCTCCTCTCGGATGATGTAGGGGAAGGTCTATGAAAGAAGGAAGACAAGGATCAACCGAATAAAACGACAGAACAAGAAAACAAAACCGGCCGGCGAGACTTACCCAGGGTGCGCGGTTGTCGCGGCTGTAAGGAGCCAGCCCGAACTTCCAGTGCTCCGGCAGCTGCTACTTCGTGATCTTCCACACCCACTCCTTCAGGTTGTGGTAGCGGGGATCGCGGCGGGATAGCCAGGTCAGGTCCAGCCGGCCGGAGTAGTAGGACATCTTGTGTGCGCGCTGCAGCAGCAGCATCATCAGCCAGGACATCCAACTAAGTGTGATGTCTAGGCCGGTCAAGCCGGCGGTGATGAGGGAGCGCATCCACTGCAGCATCGCATCCGACTCCTCCTTCTAGCCATGGATTTTCAGGTCCCAATTCTGCCGGCTAGATTCCATGTCCTGGAAAGCCGGCAGATTGATCCGGTCCATGTCGGTGAGGTTGCAGACGTAGAAGTATGACTGCTGCCACAGTCGCACTGTGTCCTACAGCCGGAACTTGGGGTAGCCAGTCTGCGTGCGGGGGTAGATGGAGGCGCCGCCGCACGTCACCAGCGACCCTTGGGTAAACTGGACCTGCGGACGGACGCGAAATAGCCGGCAGAAGAGCCCGAGATCCGGCTGGATCCTGAGGTAGCTCTCGCAGAACACCACGTAGTGCGCCAGCATGCCGATGGTGTTGGCGCCGAGGTGGTGGAGGCAGAGGTTGAAGAAGGCGAGGAAGGTGAAGAAGAAGGGGTGCACCGGCAGCGCGAAGCTGTGTGCGAGGTGCAACAGGAAGATAACCCGCTCCCCCTCCGCCGGGTACGGCGATTCCTCTCCCGCCGGCGCCTGCCACACCTCCACCTCCGTCTCCGGCGGCAGTTCGCGGGTGGCGTGGTATTTCTCTATGTGCTCCTCTGTCACAGAGGAGCCGCACCAGGCTTCGCACTCGGCAGCCATCTCCGGCTCACTGGGCGTCGCACCGGCTGTGGAGTGGCAGTGGCCCGTTCTCCAGCAACGCTAAACAGGCGGCGCAACGGGCTCCAGCGATAGGAGCAGGCGAGGCAGGGCGAGAAGGAAAAAGCACGGGGATGCAATGGGGAAGGCAATGAGCGGAAGAAGGAACTGCCCTCCCCCGGGCGACCTTTTAAAGGCCCAGAAGCGCAACCGTCTGCGGTGCCACGCGGCTCCCATCGAGCCGCGCCACGCTCCCTCCACCGCACAATATCCTTTGTGCAGGTGCCGGATGCGCAAACTGAAGAGCCAAATGGCAGTTTCCCGAGGCGATGTGTGAGGGGATGTTACATTGTGCGCCGCAATGCAATGAGGGCGCGTGCATGCGTGGCCGGCGTCAGCACTAATGTCACGGGTCGTGCAACCGCCAGACGTAGCCGGCCAGAAATTTCAAAGTTGGGGAGAAGCACATGCACATTTCACGTAAGGGCGAAATCTAACGCGCTCGGGGGCTACTATCGGGGGATGACCTCCGGATACCCCAACCAGACAAGAACTACGACAGCCGGTTCACATCCGGCTGGCTGAGTGTAGCCGGACATGAGCGGATCATACTGGCTACTTTATGGTAGCCGGAACCACGAGGAGTAGCAAGGCACATGACCGACTACATCAGCATAGCCAGACTCAATCAGGAGGACAGAGCGACGTGCTGCACAGTGCGCGATACACCCTGGTATGATGACAAGACCCACAACCACACAGCCATACCAAAGACTTTGCGGGTGATGCGGGAACAGTGGCCAGATGCTGACGACAAGCTTGAACGGCGTTCACTGTACCCATGACGACCCTACCACATGTACCTCGATGGGATGTAAGTGTACCGGATACTGTAGATGACCAGCCGGCTGGGGCTCACCTTTCGGGCCCGCCAGCCGGACTGGCTAGTGAGACCGTTTCCTCTCTACCTATATAAGGAGAGGCAAGGCTCTCGTAGCAAGGGTTGGTCTTAGTGCATTTAAGGAGGTAGATAGAAGATACAGTGCGAGGAGCGATTGTAGCCCGTATACCACTCATAGTCAGATCGGCAGGAGTAGGAGCTTTACCTCTCCACGAGGGCTCTGAACCTGGGTATGATGACCCACAAGTATAGGGGGTGTATCACAGTATTTTCGATAAGTCAGTGTGTCGAACCCAACGAGGAGCAGAAGGTGCTGGCTAGTGGTATGGATCAGGAATTCTCTGCAAATACTTAGCAAACGGATTTTTAGGGGTTTTTGATAAAGCAAGTAAACAAAGTACGAGTAAACAAAAGACAGTAGGAATAAATGCAGCAAGTGGCCCAATCCTTTATGTAGCAAAAGACAAGCCAGTTGTATTACTTAAGATGACCAAACGTTCTCGAGGACACATGGGAAGACTGTCAAGTGCTTTCGCTTCATATAGTTGATTAATCTTCTTTAGCTTGCTAAGTGTTGTGTGGGTGAACCTGTGCTAATGTATCGACCTTCCTAGGACTAATACATACTTGTGATTATACCCCTTGCAAACATCCATAAGTACAAGAAAGTAATTAAGGTAGAAACCTAACCATAGCTTTAAACTCTAAGACCCTTACATCCCTTGTGCAATGGTTTCCTAACGGGGGTTCAGGTTTCTGTCACTCCGGCAACCCCTACGATTAGTAGCCATATACACAATGCATTCCCCTAGGCCCATATAGGTGAAGTGTCATGTAGTCAACGTTCACATGACACCACTAGAAGAAGTACACCACAACTTAAATATCAAACTATTGAATCTTTCTCAACGCAACTCCACTACTAACAACATGACTTCTCCCATGTCCTCAAGAACAAAACGAACTACTCACAAGACATCATATGGATCATGATCAGAGATGGAATAATGATGTATAACAATCTGAACATAAACAATAATTCAATGGTTCACTCAATAGCATCAACTACAAAGAGTAATCAACACCGGGAAAGTTTCCCCTATGAACTATGCAAGATTCAACCCAATTGTTACAGCAATATGGAGATGGTGATGAGGGTGCTGATGGTGATGGTGGTGGTGATGATGATCCCGATGAAGTCCAGCTTGATGGTGGTGTTGATGGCGATGATCTCCCCTCTCCGGGAAGGAATTCCCCCGGCAGAAATCTGTCTGCCGGAGAGATCTTTCTCTCTTTTTGTTTTCTGCCCCACAGAGGTGGCAGAATCTTTCTGTGGTCGCTCCCCGAGTCTTAGGGTTTCGGGAGGATAATATACGCCAGAGGGGAGTGTCAGGGGTGGACCAGGGCGGCCACACCACCTGGTGGCGCGGCCTAGGCTGGCCCGCGCCAGGGGGTGGTGTGGGCCCCCTGTGGCCCATCTCCAGCCCCCCTTCTGGCTTCCTTCGTCTTCTGGAAAAATATGATTTTCCTTATATTTTCCCAGATTTTCTGATCTTCGCGAATTTTGCCTCCAAACAGCACCTTTTCCATCAGAATCCTGACTGTAGCGGTCCATGCTCCAAAAGTCATCCACCATGCAAAAAGAGATGAAATAACATAAGTATCATCTCTTAATATGAAATATATCAATGAATAACAGTGAATTATGATATAGAATAGTGATGCAAAATGGACGTATCAACTCCCCCCAAGCTTAGACTTCGCTTGTCCCCAAGCGAAACTAAGCTCAATAAACATGACCTCAGGTTTATGGAGTGAAGAGTCGATAAAAGAATACGGACAAGAAGCATCACATTCATCAATACATAGATCATAATAGAAGACAACTCACTATTATATAACTTACTTGCAATAAGTAAAGGAAACACAATGAAGATACATAAAGTAAATCATAATTGGTAATGGCAAACTTAGCTCTTGGTCGAAGAATAGTTGATAATTTGCTAGAGTTCACAAATAACTGGTTTTTCAATGATAGCTTTCAAAGTAGTAAACATCAAGATAAGAGCAATGTGCAAAACAAGGAACATAAGAAACATGAGTGAATAAATCATCATATGAATGAATGAAACACAACAACTCAAAATACATGCTGAGATAGAGAGGAATAGGTATACTGACTCAACTAAAAAGTAAAAGAAAGGCCCTTCGCAGAGGGAAGCAGGGATTGCAAGTCTCATAAAGAGCTCCCAAAAATTATGATACTTACTAGCTTTCAGCTGTCATTACCCCTATCATAGGCATCTTTTGGTGATTAAGGTTAAAGTGACACAACTAAGAGGATATGCTTGACAAGTTATAAGTTGAAATCTCATGCCCCTTACTTATGAGTACCGAACCTCATGCTACTCAACTTCAGTCACACGTAAGCTCTTGTCATTGTAAATATACGTGTATCATTGAGAACCGCCAACGGGGTACCCCTTGCACATGACACAAGAGCTATCCCATAATCAAAATGACTAGGCAAGCAGACAGTGAGCATCTCAGTGATCTTTTTATTTGCTATTTGCATAGGTTTTTTATTGAGGATGCTTCATAGAATGCTCACTATAGTTATGCTGGAAGTTTCCACCATGATTAGGCATGGCTTAGGCAAGCGGCCCAGGCGTTTCTGTAACACACATATAAACTCCATGATCTTATAAGTTCCACTTTTATTTCACACCGCCCGGATCCATAAGGAAAAGAACATGATATCAACTAGGTACAAAGTACCAATGCAGTGTTGAAAGCGGTCCCCATGATACATGGTTCTGCTAACTTCAACTCATAAAGCACAAGCATATACGCAACAAAGAAGGACCCAATGGTTCAAGTTTATTAAAAGCAAGAAAGTAAAGTGTGCCATCAAGTTTGTGAGAGCTTTAATCACTAATTTTCACATAACAAGTTTAATTTGGGAGGTAGATAAAACAAGAATTTACTTGGAATAGCAATAATGCTACTGGGTAGGTATGGTGGACTCAAATGGCATGGGTTTGGTTTAAAGGAAGTGGATGCACGAGAAGAATTCCCTCTCAGTACAGGTTTTTGGCTAGCAAGGCTGGGTAGCAAGTATAAGAGTTGAAGGAAACAAACAAACATACAAGTGATAAAAACAAACATGAAATCTTCCTTGGAAGCACAAAAGATCTTAACTAGATAATACTAGACTCATGAGTAAATCAAGAAAGAAAGACGATGAAATTATTTTTCTTTAGATGTACTTTTATCTTTTTCATTCAACTCTCAAAAATAGTGTTGCTACTGACCAAGCCAGGTTTGCCAAAACCAACTAGATTAACTCAATGATCCCAAAGTGATACCAATACTAACAACAAGATCAATCATATAACCACGAATTGAAAACTAATATAAGCTATGAAAAAAGTGAATGATAGAACTTCTCATTAATATTTCATAACGACAACTCACGCCAAGGGATACATATCTAACGAGAGAGGGGACACTTCCATAATGCAAACCATCCTACATAATAACTCCTCTATTCATGATATGACTCTACTAATAAGGCAAAAAGATAGAAGATAGTGATGTGATACCGCGACACTCCCCCAAGCTTGGAACAAACAAGGGGGATGCCAAACCTAATGACGAATTACTCCTTTGGTGGTGGTGGTATCCTCTCATCTTCGTCCGACTTCCAGGGTAAGGGCTTCCCATCAACAAAGGACATCGTGGTCTCCAGCATCCTGAAACTTGCAGCAGCACTTATGCGTTTAAATATAACTCCGTACTCACAGTTTTGATTTTGAACATCGTAGAGCTGTGCTTGCAGTTCATTGGTTGTTTGGCGGAGTGAGAGGACTTCATACTTGAGTTCAGCAATCTCCTTTTGGTGCTCGGCGATGAGTTCGGAACAAATCTTATGGATGATATCCACTTCGCGCTCCGCCATCTTCTTGTACCTAAAGACTTCTTGCTCCAGTGCTTCCATCCTGTCCTCCAGACTTCCTTCACCTTTAGGGCATCGAACCTCTTTTAACCGGAGTTCCCCATCTTCAAGCAACAACTCCTTGGGATGAATCTTCAACTCTCTCATGTATGGGTTGATGATATCCTCTAAAGAATCTTCCTTGGCTGGTCCAGAGGAAGACATTGTAGCTCCAAATCTGGGACTCTTCCTGTCAGAAATAGATCAAAACGAAAACACGACGAAAACACGATATACGAACCTCGGGAGATCCGGGGGATTATATATTACGAAATTTCAAAACAAAAGGAAGGTACTGGGAGAAAACGAGTCGGAGGCGGAGTCTGGGGTGGACTCACCACCTGGTGGCCCGGCCAGGGGGCTCGGGCCATAGGGTGGTGTGAGCCACCCAGGCTCCATTTCTGTCCCTCTTTCGCTTCGTAGCTTTCCTTATTGACTGACAACTGCAAAAATATAGCTGGATAGTATTTTCGCGGAACTTTTCTTACTAGAACCGTTACCTATTTGAAAACAGACTCTGCAGGTCTCTGAATTTGGTATCTAGTAGATTCTTCCGGAATCATTACTTGGATAACATCAATATCTTCATCTTCATACTCTTATTACTTGAGTCATAAAACCTTTCTCTTCCTTATTACACCATTATCTCCACTACCTGGAAATTTCTTTCACACAAAACTTCACACAGTTCTCATTAGCAACATTAGTATAAGTGAAGTGATAAAACCTTTTGAGTCCAACTTCAACTGAAAACCATCAAAACATAAGCTACTGAAGCAACTCCTTCCGAAAACCCAAAAAGAATTCAAAAAGGAAATCGAATAAAGAAGCAAATGCAAGAGTGGCAAAATCTGTCAAAACAGAGCAGCAGGTAAAGATCATTTGTTTCGAAAATCTTCTGTTGCTCAAATCAAAAAGTGCAAAACTAACGAAAGTTAAATAACAACCTGGGGCAGAAGCACAAAAAATTTCAGCTCAATCCGACATACAGATATCTCTCACGATTTTTTACGGTGAAGCACAAAAATCTGTTTCGGGACAGCAACTTCCCCAAATATTACATCTCTTCTCATTAGAGGTTGATCTTGACACAAAAACCAAACAAAAAGGATAAGAAGCGGTTATTACCGAAGTAATGACTTCCAAGACTCAAAGAAACAAAAACAAACTGAAAGCAAAAACAAATTGGGTTGTCTCCCAAAGAGCTCTTTCTTTATAGCCATTAAGATGGGCATGATAATTTTGGAGATGCTCACATAAGAATATGAATTGAGGTGAAAGGAAGCATTAAGAAGAAAAAATACACACATTTAAGTCTAACCCACTTCCTATGCAAGGGAATTTTGTAAACAAACAAGTTGTTGAAACCAGAGGCTACTAGCATAGGAAGGAAAAAGAAGTGCAACGAAAAAACTTTCAGCATAAAACGAGGAAACTTGATGTTATTGAGATGCATAAGAACGCTTTCCCCTCTTTCATAGTAACTTTCAGTATCATGCATAAACTTAACAATATAACTATCACAAGGGCCATCATAGCAATGATCTCTTATTCTAATAGAAAACACAGGAATACTAGCTCTCATAACACTACTTTGTGAAACAATATTAGAGGTATCCTTACCAAGGATAGTGTGTCCCTCTTCTTCATATTTAGTAACAAAGTCTTTCACATTTTCTATTATAGGTTCATCAACCATTTGTTTATCAGGTTCAACAGCTTCATTCATACTTTCATCAACCATACTAGCAATCATAGAATGTTCCTTTATCTTAATTGGGAAAGGCATTTTCTCAATGTAAGGTTTAGGTAGAACATGATTAGCAGTATAAACTTTAGTATTTCTTGAAGGAACACTCTTAGCAACATCTTTATAAGGTTCATGATACTTATTCCACTTCTTTTTAGGCACTTCAATATAGGAAGCAAAAGCCTTAAAATAAGAAGCAATAGCTTGAGAGTCTAGACCATAAGCATTTTTAATATTTTGAAAGTCATCAGTTCCCATAAAAGATTCAATGCATTCATAATCATAATTTATACCTGACTTTCTACCTTTGTCATTCTCCCAAGCTTCAGCATTGTCTTGAATACGGTCCAGAAGATCCCATTTAGCTTCTTCTTCCATGCGAGTGAATGATCCAACACAAGAAGCATCCAATAAATCCTTATCATGTAGAGGGAGCCTTACATAAAAGTTATTGATAATAATATTATTGGGGAGCTCATGAATGGGACATTTGAGCATTATCAACTTCAATATCCCCCAAGCTTGAGTTGTACTCTCTCCATCAATAGGCCAAAAGTTGTATATTTGATTTTGATCTTTATGAATCTCACTAGGAGGATAAACCTTTGAATAAAAGAGAGGCACTATTTCCTCCCATTCCAGAGCTTGACCATTCTTCAGCAGCTTATACCATTCCTCAGCTCTTCCTTTCAGTGATAATGAGAATAACTTCTTCTTAACTTGATCTGTAGTAGCACCTGCACACTTGAATAGCCTGCATAATTTGTGTATAAAGAGTAAATGATCACCGGGATGGACAGTTCCATCCCCAACATAGTAGTTATCCATAACACGATCAATAATTCTTGTAGGTACTTTGAAAGCATCATTCTCAGCAGGTGGTGGCTTATCTACTACCTTAGCAGTGGTAGTAGCATTACCAAATAAGAAACTCAGTGAATTATCCATAACGAAAATAAAGCAACTAACAGAAATAAACAATACTCACAGTAGAAGTTTCCTTTACCAGTTCCACTCTCCAATAGCACTTCACTCCCCAGCAACAGCGCCAGAAAATAGTCTTGATGACCCACAAGTATAGGGGGTGTATCGCAGTATTTTCGATAAGTAAGAGTGTCGAACCCAACAAGGAGCAGAAGGTGCTCGCTAGTGGTATGGATCAGGAAATTCTCTGCAAATACTTAGAAAACGGATTTTTAGGGGTTTTTGATAAAGCAAGTAAACAAAGTACGAGTAAACAAAAGACAGTAGGAATAAATGCAGCAAGTGGCCCAATCCATTATGCAGCAAAGGACAAGCCAGTTGTATTACTTAAGATGACCAAACGTTCTCGAGGACACATGGGAAGACTATCAAGTGCTTTCGCTTCATATAGTTGATTAATCTTCTTTAGCTTGCTAAGTGTTGTGTGGGTGAACATGTGCTAACGTACCGACCTTCCAAGGACTAATACATACTTGTGATTATACTCCTTGCAAACATCTGTAAGTACAAGAAAGTAATTAAGGTAGAAACCTAACCACAACTTTAAACTCTAAGACCCTTACATCCCTTGTGCAATGGTTTCCTAACGGGGGTTCAGGTTTCTGTCACTCCGGCAACCCTACGATTAGTAGCCATATACACAATGCATTCCCCTAGGCCCATATAGGTGAAGTGTCATGTACTCGACGTTCACATGACACCACTAGAAGAGGTATACCACAACTTAAATATCAAACTATTGAATCTTTCTCAACACAACTCCACTACTAACAACATCACTTCTCCCATGTCCTCAAGAACAAAACGAACTACTTACAAGACATCATATGGATCATGATCAGAGATGGAATAATGATGTATAACAATCTGAACATAAACAATAATTCAATGGTTCACTCAATAGCATCAACTACAAAGAGTAATCAACACCGGGAAAGTTTCCCCTATGAACTATGCAAGATTCAACCCAAATGTTACAGCAATATGGAGATGGTGATGAGGGTGCTGATGGTGATGATGGTGGTGATGATGATGATCCTGATGAAGTCCAGCTTGATGGTGGTGTTGATGGCGACGATCTCCCCTCTCCGGAAAGGAATTCCCCCGGCAGAAATCTGTCTGCTGGAGAGATCTTTCTCTCTCGGTGTTTTCCGCCCCGTAGAGGCGGCGTGATATGGGGTGGCCCGATCTTCTCAGTAAGCGGATGGCGGTGATGATGGTGGATGATAGATAACTAGCCTGTAGCTATGAACTCTCCCGCTCGATCCCTGATGCCAATGCAAGAACTCTCGAACCTTGTAGGATATTGACAACACCACGCTCTTGCGCACACAGCCGTGACCATGAACGGTGGTATGCAATCTACTAATTCCCAATGGAACAACAGATCACACTCAATTATAGTTGGTAGATTCGAACACAGGGTAATTTTAGAGGTTCTATGAAAGAAACAACTCCAAAATATTTTAACGTGGTCTAAACCCTAACTTGTGACGGCTACGGAGGTTTATATAAGGGTTGGGGCGTCCCCCCCTAAATGGGCCTAAAAACAGCAATAACATGGCCCAAACTGACTCGGTTTGACTCAAACTGATACATACCGACCCATATATGGGTTCGGCCTTATTGGCACGCAGTCCAAACGTCGTGGAACACCTCAAACATGTAATTCTGGGTGCGCCATCTCTCTCTCTTGCTCATACGTGATTTCCTCATTGCCTCCTAGTGCGCATGCCTCCCGCTCCTCCCTCGCGCACTTGTTGATATTGGAAATCAGCGCTTGTCCTTCTTGCTGCAACTCTCCTCCTCCTCACGCAACGCTTTTGTTATCAATAAAACTGATCATACAAAGATGCATAGACTTAGGTAGTATAAAGTTCCCATTAAGTAAAACATCAGGTTCAATTAAGAGTGAATTCACCTGTTGCTCAATTAGCTTTGCACGAGCTCTTGTAATGGGTCCAATCCTGATTTCATTGGACTTGTTCTTTGCAGCAACATCTTCATTGTGAATAGGAGTAGGAGATAGTGGAATAGTATGGATGTCCTCATCATCTCCCACCCCCTTCAAAAGGCGTCAACCTCGACGCTCCAAGGTCTTCTCCAGCATATGGTGATAAATCATCAATGTTGAAGCTGTTGCTAGCACCACCAAACTCCTCAATAGGTATATCAACTGAGTAGGCATTATCATTAATTTTGGCTAGTACTTTGTAAGGACTAGCACCACGTGGCTTCAACTTGGACTTGCAAAGTAGTGGAAATCTGTCCTTGCGTAGATGCACCCAAACCATATCTCCAGGCTTGAACAACACATCTTTTCTTGCTTGATTCCTTGCAGCAGCAATGTTCTTGCCTTTCTTCTCAATAGCCTCTCGAGTCTTCTCATGTATTTTCTTCACATAATCAGCACGTTTTGATGCCTCCATATCAACTCTCTCATGTAATGGCAGAGGCAACATATCAAGTGGCGTCAATGGCTTGAAGCCATACACCACCTCAAAAGGACAAAGATGAGTAGTTGAATGGACAACCCTGTTGTAAGCGAACTCAACATGTGGCAAACACTCTTCCCACTCCCGCAGATTCTTTTTAATCATGGTCCTTAGCAGCTGTGACAATGTTCTATTCACCACCTCCGTTTGACCATCTGTTTGGGGGTGACATGTAGTACTGAACATCAACTTCGTTCCTAGCTTCCCCCATAAGGTCTTCCAAAAGTAGCTCATGAACTTCACATTACGGTCAGAAACAATCGTCTTTGGTACGCCATGTAATCTCACGATGTCCCTGAAAAATAGGTTAGCAACATGCGATGCATCGTTGCTTTTGTGGCAGGCAATTAAATGAGCCATATTAGAGAACCTATCCACTACCACAAATATAGAATCATGACCTCTCTGAGTTTTAGGTAGACCTAGCACGAAATCCATACTAATGTCTTCCCATGGAGTAGTAGGTGCATAGAGAGGTGTATACAAACCATGAGGCTTCAGCTTGGATTTCGACTTGTGGCAAGTAATACATCTGCTCACAAATCTGTGCACATCACGCCTCATCTTGGGCCAATAAAAATGATCAGCAAGCATGAGCAATGTCTTCTCACGCCCAAAGTGACCCATCAAACCACCAGCATGTGATTCCTGCACTAAGAACAAACGCAACGACGATTCTGGAATACATAGTTTGTTAGCTCGAAACAAATATCCATCATGTATATGATACTTATCCCATGCGTTTCTAAGAGCAAATAAACGATATGGTTCAGCAAAATCATGTTCAGTTGCATAAAGTGCACAAATAGCTTCTAATCCAGGAATTTTAACATCAATATTGGTTAATAGCATGTTCTTCCTAGATAGAGCATCAGCAACAACATTCTCTTTTCCCTTCGTATAATTAATGATGTAAAGGAAAGACTCAATGAACTCAACTCATTTAGCTAATCTTCTATGCAAGTTTAATTGAGCTTTCAAGTATTTCAATGCTTCATGATCAGAAAGTATGATGAATTCCTTTGGCCACAAATAATGTTGCCAAACTTCAAGTACTCTCACAAGTGCATACAATTCTTTATCATAGATTGAATAATTCAAACGAGCACCAGTCAATTTCTCAGAAAAATAAGCTATAGGCCGACCCTCTTGCATCAAAACGCCACCTATGCCTATACCACTAGCATCACATTCAACTTCAAATTGCTTCGAAAAATTAGGTAATGCAAGCAATGGTGCAGAAGTAAGCAAACGTTTCAATGTATCAAAAGCAATGTCTTGGGCCGTGCCCCATAAAAAAGGAACACCTTTCTTTGTCAAATCATTTAATGGTGCAGCAATGGTGCTAAAATCTTTCACAAAGCGCCTATAGAGACCAGCGAGACCGTGGAAACTACACACTTGACTTACATTCATTGGAGTATGCCAATTCTGAATTGATTCAATTTTGGATTGATCTACCTCTACTCCATGCTTAGAAACAACAAATCCTAGGAATATGACCTTATCTTTTACAAATGTACACTTCTCAAGATTAGCATACCGTTTATTATCACGTAACACTTGCAAAACTTGTCTAATATGAGTGCAATGTTCAGATTCGGTGTGGCTGTATATGAGTATATCATCAAAGTAAACAACCACAAAATGACCAATAAACTCTCTCAAAACATGATTCATCAAACGCATGAAAGTACTAGGTGCATTAGTAAGACCAAACGGCATGACTAACCACTCATACAAGCCGAATTTAGTTTTGAAAGCAGTTTTCCATTCATCCCCTTCTTTCATCCTAATTTGATGATAACCACTACGCAAGTCAATTTTAGAGAAAACAGCAGCACCACTCAATTCATCTAGCATATCCTCTAAGCGTGGAATAGGATGACGATATCGAATAGTGATGTTATTAATCGCTCTACAGTCAACACACATACGCCATGTACCATCTTTCTTAGGAACTAAAATAACAGGAACAACACAAGGGCTAAGAGAAACACGAATATACCCTTTATCTAGCAACGCTTGTACTTGCTTCTGAATTTCCTTAGTTTCTTTGGGATTAGTCATGTAGGGTGCACGGTTGGGAAGTGTGGTGTCAGGAATCAAGTCCACTTGATGTTCTATACCACGCAATGGAGGTAAGCCTGCAGGTACATCTTCTGGAAACACATCCCCAAAGTCCTACAAAACAGATGAGACACCAAGAGAAATAGGGGTCATGTCGTTAGAAACCAATACCTCGCCCTTATACATGAGCACAAGTGGCATGGCTGTAGGATCCTCACGAAATTCTCTCATATCTTCCTTGGTGGCTAATATGAATAAACCAGGCACTCTCTCACTTTTCGTTATATCACTCAATTTAGGATCAATTACATCAGGAACAGCTGTCACGCAATCTCGCCGAGTGGTAGTATCTTCCTTCAAATTCACCTCTATCTTCTAGCGAGAATCATTCACAATTTCTTGTGGTGTCATTGGCTGCATAGTAATCTTCTTTCCTTTGAATTCCAAGTGATATGTATTGGCGCGGCCATTGTGTTACACATGGCGATCATAGAGCCAAGGCCGACCCAATAGTAGGTGACAAACAGTCATAGGAACCACATCAAAATCAATAGAATCTTTGTATGGCCCTATTTGAAAGTTCACTCGTACCATATGATTTACCTTCATCTCACCATTGTTGCTCAACCATTGTATGTAGTATGGCTTGGGATGAGGTAAGTATGTCAAATTCAGTTTGGCACATAGTTCCTTACTTGCAAGATTTTTGCAGCTACCTCCATCAATAATGACCTTGCAAGCTTTATTTGGTCCAACTAGAGCTTTTGTTTGGAACAAGTTGCAACGCTGGGATTCCTCGACCGG
Organism: Avena sativa; assembly: GCA_916181665.1. Classification (NCBI taxonomy): domain Eukaryota; kingdom Viridiplantae; phylum Streptophyta; class Magnoliopsida; order Poales; family Poaceae; genus Avena; species Avena sativa. The sequence goes on from OV702287.1 coordinate 235,401,903, forward strand.
TTGCACACTAAGTACACGTGAAGACATGACAATAGTTGGTGCACGCTCAGCATATGCATCAGCACCAACCTCGCCATCATCAATATCATCATCAGAAGCTTCATCTCCACTTTCTACTTCACCTTGTTCATTAACAAACATAACCTTGCTGTTTGGACAATCCTTCTTGTAGTGACCTCTACATCCACAAGTATGGCACACCACATCACGAGTACGTGCAGTAGACATGTTGGAACCCGATCTAGCAGCAGGAGCAGCGGGTTTCCGAGCATTAGAACCAAACGAAGGTGTACTTGCTGGTTTGGCCGATGGTGTAAATGGAACAACAGCTGGTGGCGTGACTGTAGGAGGAATAGATCTGGCCGAAAATCTGCTGGAGGATGGAAAACGAGCGCGTGACTTCGCCTCTTCCGCCAACTAGGATTCGGCCTCTCTAGCATGGTGCAATAGCTCATTCATGGTCTCATACTTGTGATGACGCACTATGCGCTTGATTGGCAACTTCAAATTGTTTAGGAATCGCTGCATGGTCATCTCAATGGACTCGCGAACTCGAGCACGCTGCATAAGTAGCTCCATCTCCATGTAGTACTCATCTACTGTCATTGTGCCTTGCTTCAATTGCGTCAATTTATCAAAAACTGATCGCAAGTAGTTGGTTGGAACAAAACGAGCCTTCATGATTTGCTTCATCTCGCGCCAATCCATCACAAGAAGTTCATTATCCTCCCTCCTATGTTGCACAAGAGCATCCCACCAACGCAAAGCATAACCATCAAATTCAGATGCTGCAAGCTTGACCTTCTTGTCTTCTGGATAGTCAAATAAGCGCCAGAGTTTCTCAATCTTCAACTCCCATGTGAGGTAATCTTCAGGATCAATGGAACCATCAAACTTGGGGATTGAAAACTTTGGCTTGCCCAAACCATCATCAGCAGCTTGGTTGTGAACACGTTGAGCATGCCCAAGAGGGGCAAACCCACGGCCATGAGCAGGTGCATGGGTAGGGGGAATAGCATGGCCCCTGCCAACATGTGGAGTAGCATCCACAGCGCTACCCTCATCGAAATCATCAAAGGCATCATCATGTTGAGGATCTTCCCTTCTATGTAAAGCGGCTGTTAAACCCTCAATGGAACGCTGCAAAGTGGTGACATTAACATTGAGCGTAGCCACTTGCGTTTGAATAGTATCAACCATTCCAACATGCTGATCCAATCTCATATTCATATCCTGGAGATTCTTGTCAATGGCATCTGTCGTGTTAGTAAACACACGTGTCAAGTGGGACTTCAAAGCCTCATATTCACGCCAATTAACAAGCTCCTCATCCTTCTTTTTCTGCATCACAACATCATCATCACTAGAAGACATGACTAGTAGGTTAGTGCAAAAATCAAAATCTGTATGGTGGAACTCTCACAGCTAACTCACAACTAATAAGAAAGGAGATCTTACCGTTCCAAAGTGAATAGATATTCTCTACCAAACGAAATCAAAAACTAATGCACTGATGTGATGAAGTGAATATCAAAGGTATAGAGAATGATCATAGGGCACACAGGGTATTTATGGTGGAGATGTAGGTATGGTATCCTAACTACACCATAAAAAAGTCCTAGTGCTGATCGTATGACAAAGACCCACGGAAACACACATGGTGGAGATAAATGGGGCAATTGCAACTATGAAAATGAGCTCAATAAAGTAAGGTATGTCGGAGGAATGCTCGTGTTGCAACGCACAAGGAGAGACGCTATCAATGTCTCAACGAAACGGGCACAAGATTGCTAAATTGAGCAGCCCGCAGAGCACTAAGCACGCTAGTCTCGTAGGATAGTTTTAGACACAAAGAAAGGTAAGGTTTATTAAGGCTCACAAGGATAGGTACGCTATGTGGACTCAGTAAAAAAAATAAACAAAAAAAGAAAAAAATTTGACCTGAGAATTGGTCTCTGCCACGGCAGAAAAACGGCCTAAAATCCTGCCGCGGCAGGATGGCGGCAGAATTTTTTTTCTCGTACTAGCACAGACTGGTCTGTGGTGCAGCGAGGGCTGATTTTTTTTCGGATTTGTTTTTTACGTGAGGTAGCTCACACAAGGGCTGAGACTCGTCTGTGCTAAAGCGAGGCAGGCGATTTTTTTTCTTTCTCACGTACAACTCTAGCAGCTAGATAGAGATCGGTTTTGTCTCTTTTTTTTCTTTACTTCAACGTGAAGCAAGCTCACGTATAGCTACAGATCCGATCGGTTTGGTTTTTTTTTCTCCTCCTTTTAAACAGATCTACAACCTCGGACTAAAAGAGAACAGATCTAATAGATCTAAGACTCAAGAACACGACAAACAGTCTAGAAATAGTCTAGGGACTCCGACAATTGATCAAAACAGACGAAAACTAGACAAAACATGACGACCCAGATTTAGAAAAAAGGCTACACAAAAGGATTACGATTAGCAACTAGAACTCAAGAATAATGTTATCTAGGCTATGACAATGAACTATGAACCCTAATATTTTTGTGTGGCTTTTTTTGTATAGGACAAAAACAACTAATCTATAGATGGATTTGTGGATGCTTACGGAGGCAACACTGGAAATCTGATACCAAGATGATATGGGGTGGCCCGATCTTCTTAGTAAGCGGATGGCGGTGATGATGGTGGATGATAGATAACTAGCCTGTAACTATGAACTCTCCCGCTCGATCCCTGATGCCAATGCAACAACTCTCGAACCTTGTAGGATATTCACAACACCACGCTCTTGCGCACGCAGCCGTGACCACGAACGGTAGTATGCAATCTACTAATTCCCAATGGAACAACAGATCACACTCAATTAGAGTTGGTAGATTCGAACACAGGGTAATTTCAGAGGTTCTACGAAAGAAACAACTCCAAAATATTTTAACGTGGTCTAAACCCAAACTTGTGACGGCTACGGAGGTTTATATGAGGGCTGGGGCGTCCTCCCCTCTAAACGGGCCTAAAAACAGCCATAACTTGGCCCAAACTGACTCGGTTCGACTCAAACTGATACATACCGACCCATATATGGGTTCGGCCTTATTGGCACGCAGTCCAAACGTCGTGGAACACCTTAAACATGTAATTCTGGGTGCGCCATCTCTCTCTCTTGCTCATACATGATTTCCTCATTGCCTCCTAGTGCGCATGCCACCCGCTCCTCCCTCGCGCACTTGTTGATATTGGAAATCAGTGCTTGTCCTTCTTGCTGCAACTCTCCTCCTCCTCGCGCAACGCTTGTGTTATCAATAAACCTGATCATACAAAGATGCATAGACTTAGGTAGTATAAAGTTCTCATTAAGTAAAACATCAGGTTCAATTAAGAGTGAATTCACCTGTTGCTCAATTAGCTTTGCACGAGCTCTTGTAATGGGTCCAATCCTGATTTCATTGGACTTGTTCTTTGTAGCAACATCTTCATTCTGAAAAGGAGTAGGAGATAGTGGAATAGTATGGATGTCCTCATCACGGCAGAATCTTTCTATGGTCACTCCCCGACTCTTAGGGTTGCGGGAGGATAATATACGCCAGAGGGGAGTGCTAGGGGTGGACCAGGGCGGCCACACCACCTGGTGGCGCGACCTAGGCTAGCTCGCGCCGGGGGTGGTGTGGGTCCCCTGTGGTCCATCTCCAGCCCCCCTTCTGGCTTCCTCCGTCTTCTGGAAAAATAGGATTTTCCGTATATTTTCCTGGATTTTCTGATCTTCGCGAATTTTGCCTCCAAACAACACCTTTTCCATCAGAATCCTGACTACAGCGGTCTATGCTGCAAAAGTCATCAACCATGCAAAAACAGATGAAATAACATAAGTATCATCTCTTAATATGAAATATATCAATGAATAACAGTGAATTATGACATAGAATAGTGATGCAAAATGGACGTATCAGGGTACTTCTTGTGTCTCTCCGCACTTGCTTGTATCCAATCTGGCCTGCAGACGCCATCGAGAGCTTCCCTACTAGTCCCTACACCCCTATCTAACCTGTTTAGGTACTGCTGTTCCCAATACAACGACAACGGTGGTCTTGTATAATAGTAGTAGTACTACTGGGCCACAGCATGTACTCATTGACTCTACACCCACACTAATCACTATCTTCTTCCTCCTGCCGCCACCTCCCTCCCCCTGCAAGCCATGGATCCCCTGAGAAGAGGTCGATCGACTTTCCTCGCGGAGAAAAAGGAGAGAGGTTACCACCGGGCAGTTCTTTCTCTACCAGCCCCTCAAGCCCCCTGATGAGTGCATATTTGCATCATGTTTTATATTATTATTTTGCATTGTAGATGTAGGATTTGGGTATTTTATGGCGATAGCGCGCATATTTTATGTCTGTTTTCACCAAGATCAGGACAGATGATGGACCCAATGGATATATTTATTGAAGCAGTTGTACTGTGGAGAAAAGGACTAAAAAACAACGTAAATCGCTTATTTGGGAAATATTAATAATACCAGAAGAAAACCAGAAGCGAACAAAGGAGGTAGAGATCATAACGACCAACTATACGGCGGGAGAATTTTCTCCGCCCATATAGCTCCCACCGTATAGCTAGCGTCGCCTATGCCTCATCAAATAGTTTCACCCCGTGCAATTGGTTTGGGGAGACGACATACAGAACACCCAAAAATCGCAGAAACCTCACCTCCAGAATGCATCTGGAGGGGGAACTCATCCACCGGGGATCCACCTTCGCCTGTGAAGATCCAGGAGGCTAAGGCATCGATCTTCATCATCCACCATTGCATCACCACCATCTTCATCCATTCCACCTACATCTTGTCTAGATCTTCTTGTAATTCCTATACTCGTTGTGGATTTATACAAGTACTATTCATCTATGATTGTTTCCATTATCATTGCCATGATGTTGATTGCCTCCATGTCTGAGTAGATCATTAGTGATATGGGCACGAAGGAGGAGGTGGAGCCTCATTTCAGGACTCCACCAAGCTAGGTGATGCAGGGCGCATCCCATTGATGATTGGCATGCCAGGACGGCCTACGATATGTAATGATAAGTCTAAGGTTGTGTCAAATATTGTTTCTATGTTATTGAGTCCGAGTCCAAGTTAGGTTCGAGTCCGTTTGTGTGTTCGGTTTGGGTCTGTCCAACCGACTAGTTGCAGGCCTCCTATATAAAGGACCTAGCCGCCTAGGGTTTAGGGAAGTTCAGTTGTTTAGTCTAAAAACTATATTGTGCTCCACCACGTATCATCCCTCCGGGGACGGCGACACCGTTTATCATATTAGTGCTACGGAGGTTCTTGTGTTCATCAAGGATTGTCGTGCGCATGTTTGAGGCGTGGTGATCTTCATCATGTTACTTGCTGGATTGATTCCACTTCTTCCGGTGACGTTCATCGTGTTATTGGGAGATCATCTATCTGGTTGACTCGCTGTGAAAGATCGGGACAACAATCAAGGATCATCGGCTTGATCCACATCAATTAGTTCTTGGGGAGATGGACAAAACCCTAGTATATGATTGAAATAAGATAAAGTCTATCATGATATTCATCGCTGTGACCATGTGTTAGATTCTCTACATCTTGATGTTGAGAGAAGTCGACCTCTCAATATTTGCCTCTCGTGGGGACTTGATGGAGGGAACTACTTGTTGGTAGGCGGGGGCGTGCTAGCACTTACAGTGACTATAAAGCTGTTAGCAATCCTTACATATCAACTTGGGAAATCGAGGAAACTCATGAAACACTATCCATTCCATGGGATACGTCCTATGGGATTACGTCTCTTAATAGCGCAGTAATTCAATTGATGTCGATTGCTGACTGTTGTGGTTATGAGGATGATGTGAGCAACAGTTGTTGCCTATTCGTCCATATTCAGAGTTCCTCCCACACATACATAGTTGAGAATGTTCATGATGATAATCTTTATCTTAGATCTTTACAATACTAGTGGTGTATCTGCTACTCCCTGAGAACACTTTTTCCCTACTGCAGTTCCAATCTTTCTTACATACGCGATACTTAGTTTCTATATTAAGTTACTTTGCTTTACTTTATTTTTGCTCTTATACCCAAAACCCAAAAACACCTTTTTACACATCACTCGCATTTTATCTTGTTACTTAGAACTCTATCTAGCATTTCTATCACAATATTTATCTCAAGAATTATTAGACTTCAGACTCCTTCTCCCTGTGGGATCGATATCTTTATTTCGAAACTAGCTACAAATGATCTATGCACTTGCAGTCATCAAGCTATTTTCTGGCGCCGTTCCGGGGAGCTAAGCACTGTGGTCTTTTAGTTTTTCCTTATTTATTTTTGTCTTGCTAAATTTAGTTTTGAGTTACAGGTTTCCACCAATACGATGGAGTTTGAGCATATGATTAGTGCTAACCCACTCAACTACTTTGGGAAGCCCTATGATATTTATGAAAGAGACAACTCCAATGAGAAGACAAGGGGGTTTAAAATAAATCCTCTACTACTTAGTATTCTACATAAGAAGCAATTTACTGGAGATGAAAAAGATCCTGATCCATATGAGCATATTGCATGTTTTAAAGATATATGTGGCACTTTTCTATTGACGGGATATACTACCGATGAGGTAAGGGTTAAACTTTTTAGTCAAACTTTGACAAGTACAGCTCTCTCATGGTATATATCTCTACCACCTGAAGCCACTACTACTTGGGATAATTTAGCTTGTGAATTTCTATCAAAATATTATCCATTATCAAAATATTTTGGAATCAGGCGTCTTATAATGACTTGGAAGAATCGTTCTAATGAAGGACTAGTAAGAGCTTATATTAGATTTAAAGATTTACTACGACTATGTCCTCATTACGATTTGCGTGAATGGTATTTACTACATATCTTTTATGGCAGTTTAATTGAACCTAATAAAATTGAACTAGACTCTTTCACGGAAGGAGCCTTATGAATCTTCCTATACCTAAAGCTTGGGCTTTACTTAATAGAATTTGTGACCATAGAGTTTCATGGAATTTTTGTCTAGGAAGTGAAGGAGGCGTAGAAATAGAGCATGATTGTATTCATGATTATAACAAAAAAGGCCATGTGAAAGAATTGTCTAAAGAACTTTATCTAGATTCAGATCTTGTGTTGCAAGTTGTTAAAGCTTTTACAGAACATATTAAAGCTCCAAAGGAGGGTCCAGTCAAGTATGATCCACCACCTGAACCAGAGAAGAAAAGAGAAGATAAAGAAACACTTGCCTCCGTAGAACCAACATATGGAGTGCCTTTCCCTAACACTACACAAAAGCATATTTTTGAATATGAACAGGTCAAAGAAGTACAGGAAAAGAGGGAAGAGGAAAGTGTGCCGGAAGCCAAGGAACATCTGAAGGAAAACAAAGATGAAGAGGTAACCAAGGAAGCAATTATGGCTATGTACTCACACTATAACATAGTTGAACTTGATGTAGAGACTTCCATATTGCATGAAGGTAAAACAAAGGTAAAAGATGTGGGTAGGCCTATTCTTCCCTGCATATTTAAAGAAACCTCTCATTACGGTTTATGTGATCTTGGCACCGAATTTAATGTTATATCTTATGATTTCTACCTAGAAATAAAAGAAGAAATAGAACCGGCTACAATTGAGAATACTGATATAACAATTATGTTAGCCAATAAAAATCTTGGAATTCCAATGGGAGTAGTTGACAATGCAACTGTCACAACTGGCCTCAAAATATTTCCTATCAATTTTGTAGTTGTTGGTACGCCAACTAACACTTTTTGCCCTATTATATTTGGAAGAACCTTTTTGGGTGATATAGGTGCCTACGTTAACTTCAATAAGGAGATTATGACTCTTAAGCTTGGGGGAATGGAAAATTGATTCCATTTTCCAAATTTAAAGACAAGCCCCCACAAGCACAAGAAGAAGAAGAAGAAGAAGAAGAAGAAGAAGAGAGAACTATTGAGGAAATGGCAACTCTTTTCTTTGGTAATGGAGAAGAAGAAATAAATGAATATCCAAATTATGAAGAAATAGTTATGGAGGACAAGTCCTTAGAAGAACTAGAAGATGAATATGATTCACTTCCTATTTTGGGACCTCCAACTGATGAGGCTTTTGAAGAGCTAGAAAAGAGAGGGGATGAAGAACTACCACCCCCGAAGTTGAAGACTCTACCAAATAATCTCAAATATAGGTTTTTAGATGATACCAATAAATTTCATGTTATTATTAGTGCTAATATTTCAGGAGAAGAAGAAGAACTCATGAGGATACTTAAGGAGCATCGCCAAGCCTTTGGGTACTCAATGGATGACTTGAAGGGTATTAGTCCCATGATAGCCATCCATCGAATATTTATGGAAGAAGGTGATGAGGATATATACAGGGATTATGATGATTCTGACTGCTTGAACTGGAAGGAAATATTGAGTCAAATCAATAATGACTATCAGGTGAATTCATTCCTAGTTGACCATGATGCTTTCATTTATAAGAACTTTATACTACCTAAGTCTATGCATTTATGTATGATCAAGTTCGTTGGAGAAACAAGCATGGCGCGAGGAGGAGAAGGGCTACAAGAGGAGCTCAGCATGATGATCGCCGGAGGATGCACGAGGGATGAGCGGGAGGAAGGCGCAAGACAAGATCATCAAAATAAAGGCGACCGAGAGTTAGAAGGCGAACAACACGGAAGGTTCAATTCGGACAGACAGAAGTTCTGAAATTGAAACAGACGTGGTTTCCACATACCAACTCCGAATTAAGCACATAAGTATTTCTTGGAAAGATAATTCCGAGATCTTTCCAACGGGTACTTGCACGTCTCCTAGTTCATTACAAGCTGTGTGCAGCAACCAAAACAAGTCGACATACGTTTTCTGTCAGTTTACAAATAGAGTCCTTTTAAATTAGGAAAGTTAGAGATATGTTTGGTTTTGACTCCAACTCTATGTTGGACGTCCAGCAACCTTTATATAGGCATGTAAATCATGGTTTTTACGTTTTTAGACCACGTTAAAATATTTTGGAGTTGTTTCTTTCATAGAACCTCTGGAATTACCCTATGTTCGAATCTACAAATTATAATTAAGTGTGATCTCTTGTTCCACTGGGAATTAGTAGATTGCATACTACCGTTCGTGGTCACGGCTGTGTGCGCAAGAGCGTGGTGTTGTGAATATCTTACAAGGTTCGAGAGCTGTTGCAATTGCATCAGGGATCGAGCGGGAGAGTTCATAATTACAGGCTAGGTATCTATCATCCACCATCATCACCGCCATCCGCTTACTAAGAAGATCGGGCCACCCATATCATCTTGGTATTAGATTTCCAGTGTTGCCTCGATAAGCATCCTCAAATTCATCCATAGATTAGTTGTTTTTGTCCTATATAGAAAAAGCCACATAAAAAATATTAGGGTTCATAGTTCATTGCCATAGCCTAGATAACACTGTTCGTGAGTTCTAGTTGCTGATCATAATCGTTTTATGTAGCCTTTCTTCTAAATCCGAGTCGTAGTCTTTGTCTAGTTTTCGTCTGTTTTTGATCCGTTGTCGGAGTCCCTAAACTATTTCTAGACTGTTCGTCGTGTTCTTGAGTCTTAGATCTATTAGATCTGTTTTCTTTTAGTCTGGAGTAGTAGATCCGTTTGAAACAAGGATAAAAAAACGATCTAGCCAGATCAATCCTAACTCCGTACATGAAAAAAGTAAAAGTCCAGATCGTAGCTGACTTGGTGTATGTGAGCCTTCACGTGAAGCAGGAAAAAAAATCGGCTCGCTGCCTCACGCCTGACCGCAGACGACTTCTGTGCTCCAGCGTGAAAGCAAAGCAAAAAAAAAAATTCGGCTCGCTGCCTCACGCCTGACCGCAGACGACTTCTATGCTCCAGCGTGAAAGCAAAAAAAAAATCGGCCGCACGCCAGACCTCAGACTGGTTTGTGGTCGTATGTGAATTTTTTGTGTCTGCCGACATCCTGCTGCGGCAGGATTTCGGGCCTTTTTTCTGCCGTGGCAGAGACCAATTCTCAGGTCCAAATTTTTTTTTGTTTATTTTTTATTGAGTCCACATAGCGTACCTATCCTTGTGAGCCTTAGTAAGCCTTTCTTTGTGTCTAAAACTAACCTACGAGACTAGCGTGCTTAGTGCTCTGCGGGCTGCTCAGTTTAGCAATCTTGTGCCCGTTTCGTTGAGACATTGCTAGCGTCTCTCCTTGTGCATTGCAACACGAGCGTTCCTCCGACATTCCACAATTTATTGATCTTATTTTCATAGTTGCAATTGTCCCATTTATCTCCACCGTGTGTGTTTCCGTGGTTTTTGTCATACGATCAACACTAGGACTTGTTTGCGGTGTAGTTAGGATACCATACCTACAACTCCACCATAAATAACCTGATATGGGGTGGCCCGATCTTCTCAGTAAGCGGATGGCGATGATGATGGTGGATGATAGATAACTAGCCTGTAGCTATGAACTCTCCCGCTCGATCCCTGATGCCAATGCAACAGCTCTCGAACCTTGTAGGATATTCACAACACCACGCTCTTGCGCACGCAGCCGTGACCACGAACGGTAGTCTGCAATCTACTAATTCCCAATGGAACAATAAATCACACTCAATTATAGTTGGTAGATTCGAACACAGGGTAATTCCAGAGGTTCTATGAAAGAAACAACTCCAAAATATTTTAACGTGGTCTTAACCCTAACTTGTGATGGCTACGGAGGTTTATATGAGGGCTGGGGCGTCCTCCCCTCTAAACGGGCCTAAAAACAGCCATAACTTGGCCCAAACTGACTCGGTTCGACTCAAACTGATACATACCGACCCATATATGGGTTCGGCCTTATTGGCACGCAGTCCAAACGTCGTGGAACACCTCAAACGTGTAATTCTTGGTGCGCCATCTCTCTCTCTCTTGCACATACGTGATTCCTTCATTGCCTCCTAGTGCGCATGCCTCCCGCTCCTCCCTCGCGCACTTGTTGATATTGGAAATCAGCGCTTGTCCTTCTTGCTGCAACTCTCCTCCTCCTCGCGCAACGCTTGTGTTATCAATAAACCTGATCATACAAAGATGCATAGACTTAGGTAGTATAAAGTTCTTATTAAGTAAAACATCAGGTTCAATTAAGAATGAATTCACCTGATAGTCATTATTGATTTGACTCAATATTTCCTTCTAGTTCAGGCAGTCAGAATCATCATAATCCCTGTATATATCCTCATCATCCTCCCTTTCTTCATGAAAAGCCGTCCTCAGCTTTAGGTAAGCTGAAAGTGGGAGAAACAAAAAGAACAACGTGTACGCAAAGTATATGTATATATAACATGTTGTATTATTGTTGTTCACATGAAAAGTATGTCCAGTATACATCAAGCAACTTAAATTGCAGGTATAAGTGAAGTACAAAGAATCATGATCATGGTGAAAAACAACTAAATAGATAGTCTTGTTCTTCAATATTAAATTCAGTTTTCTTAAAGAAGATCTATGATCAAATTTGTGGACAAGATCTAACCAATTCAATATGTGTGAAAACCAAATTGATTCACACCATGCTTCAACTGCGCTACTCTGATTAATATAAACATGATCATGTTGTCCAGTATGGAAGATACAACTCAATTTGCAAATATAAGTGAAGTATAGATTAGTAGCATAGCTAGACAAAGACTTTTGGGACAAACACAAAGGATATGAAAACTTGGGTTCTATTCTAGCAAGATTACAACGATCCAACATAGGTAAAATTACTTGTGTTGGCTGTATTATATCAACTAGATCTGACTTTAGTTTCATACTATCACAAATTTCAACATATGTCCCACAACAAGTCATCGACACACAATAAGTATGGCTGAAAACAGCATGTTTCAGTTCAGCGATTCTATCACAAGTAATGCATATGTGATCCACAAGAAAAATTTCATGCATGCTATATTCACCAATTAGATTGAAAGTGAAACAAGGAGAATATGTGCTAGAATTTAGACATGAAATTTCAGAAATCTTGTCCATAGCACTACTCATACTCATAAGTTCATTTAGCATGATGGAAAACACAATATCAGCAGGTGGTATTCGAGCAAGTATTTCTTTATGTGTAATCAGTACCACATGATCAAAATTGGAATTTGGTAAACTATCACATGGTGCTGAAACAATAGTGTAAGGCAAATCACAAGGAGGCTTCAGTAAAGGAATAAACTCACAATATGTGGCACATGTTGGCTGAAGCTCCAAATTAGTACCAATGTCATCAACAATCTTCTCAGCAGTAGTAGGTACTACGGCATCCTCCTCAAGTGACAATACCAGATCGTGTGATGCAGGTTGTAAAATAGGCGGCTCCCTTTCTTCAAAAGCAACCTGTACATCACAAGATACAACACTAGGAGTATACATGATTACGTTAGTAGACAACTCACATGTCTCATTAGTGTCCACTCTCAAAATTTCTGGAATAGGCCATTTGTAGTTGTTCAAAAACATAGAACGTAGAAATTGCTTGAAATCTTCCCAAAGGATTTTTTTACCCATGACACCATACACAATCCTTGCGTCCTTCCACCAACGAGCTACCTCTTCATCCACACGTCGGTGAGCAAGAATGTATTCTATATGGCCATTAAACTTGCTATCGAAAGTACGACATCTCGCAAAACCAAATCCCATATCAATTTCCCAAATCTGATATTCTGCGGGTGTGGCGGAACTTTCCAATCGCCACTTGATTGTAGTTGGATGATATGCCATGCCAACCACAATAGCTAAATAGTCATGGTAAACATCATCTGATTTCTACATCACATCAACACTAGTAGAAGTCATGATTAGTACATTAGTGCAAAAACACAAAATTGTTTTGGTGGCACACTCACAACTCACTCAAAAACTGACAAGAAAGCAGATCTTACCGTTCCAAAGTGAATAGTGATGCTTACCAATTCGAAATCAAAGACTGATGCACTGATGTGATGAAGTGAATACCAAAGGTATAGAGAACAATCGCAAGGCACACAGGTTATTTATGGTGGAGCTGTAGGTATGGTATCCTAACTACACCGCAAACAAGTCCTAGTGCTGATCGTATGACAAAGACCCACGGAAACACACGCGGTGGAGATAAATGGGGAAATTGCAACTATGAAAATGAGCTCAATAAAGTAAGGTATGTCGGAGGAATGCTCGTGTTGCAATGCACAAGGAGAGACGCTAGCAATGTCTCAACGAAACGGGCACAAGATTGCTAAACTGAGCAGCCCGCAGAGCACTAAGCACGCTAGTCTCGTAGGATAGTTTTAGACACAAAGAAAGGTTTACTAAGGCTCACAAGAATAGGTACGCTATGTGGACTCAGTAAAAAAAATAAACAAAAAAAAGGAAAAAAATTTGACCTGAGAATTGGTCTCTGCCACGGCAGAAAAACGGCCTAAAATCCTGCCGCGGCAGGATGGCGGCAGAATTTTTTTTTGCTCGTATGAGGGCAGACCGGTCTGTGGTGAGGCGACGGTCAATTTTTTTTCCACGCCGGAGCACAGACCTGTCTGCGGTCAGGCGTGAGGCAGCGAGCCATTTTTTTTATTCCGACTTGCCAAGCAGTACGCAACTAGGACTCTTTACTTGGTCGGATCTGACTTGATGGTAGCGGAAAAAGATGGTGGAAAACAACTAGAACAACTAGAAAACCAATCTACGAAGAACAAATCTAAATCTAATCGAAAAGAGGAACTCGACCAGCAACTATTACTCGATTACGATGTAATCTAGGCTATGGCAACTCGTTTTGTGGGGCTTTTTCTGTATAGGTTAAAAACACTCTCGAATCTATGGATGGATTATGGATTGCTTACCGAGGCAACGAGAAAATCTGATACCAAGATGATATGGGGTGGCCCGATCTTCTCAGTAAGCGGATGGCGAATGATGGTGGATGATAGATAACTAGCCTGTAGCTATGAACTCTCCCGCTCGATCCCTGATGCCAATGTAACAGCTCTCGAACCTTGTAGGATATTCACAACACCACGCTCTTGCGCACGTAGCCGTGACCACGAACGGTAGTCTGCAATCTACTAATTCCCAATGGAACAACAGATCACACTCAATTATAGTTGGTAGATTCGAACACAGGGTAATTCCAGAGGTTCTATGAAAGAAACAACTCCAACATATTTTAACGTGGTCTTAACCCTAACTTGTGACGGCTACGGAGGTTTATATGAGGGCTGGGGCGTCCTCCCCTCTAAACGGGCCTAAAAACAGCCATAACTTGGCCCAAACTGACTCGGTTCGACTCAAACTGATACATACCGACCCATATATGGCTTCGGCCTTATTGGCACGCAGTCCAAACGTCGTGGAACACCTCAAACGTGTAATTCTTGGTGTGCCATCTCTCTCTCTCTTGCATATACGTGATTCCTTCATTGCCTCCTAGTGCGCATGCCTCCCGCTCCTCCCTCGCGCACTTGTTGATATTGGAAATCAGCGCTTGTCCTTCTTGCTGCAACTCTCCTCCTCCTCGTGCAACGCTTGTGTTATCAATAAACCTGATCATACAAAGATGCATAGACTTAGGTAGTATAAAGTTCTTATTAAGTAAAACATCAGGTTCAATTAAGAATGAATTCACCTGATAGTCATTATTGATTTGACTCAATATTTCCTTCCAGTTCAGGCAGTCAGAATCATCATAATCCCTGTATATATCCTCATAATAACCTATGTGCCCTGCGATCGCTCTCTATACCTTTGGTATTCACTTATCACATCAGTGCATCAGTCCTTGATTTCGAATTGGTAAGCATCACTAGTCATTTTGGAACGGTAAGATCTGCTTTCTTGTCAGTTTTTGAGTGAGTTGTGAGTGTGCCACCAAAACAGTTTTGTGTTTTTGCACTAATGTACTAATCATGACTTCTACTAGTGTTGATGTGATGCAGAAACCAGATGATGTTTATCATGACTATTTAGCTATTGTGGTTGACATGGCATATGATCCAACTACAATCAAGTGGCGATTGGAAAGTTCCGCCACACCCGCAGAATATCAGATTTGGGAAATTGATATGGGATTTGGTTTTGCGTGATGTCGTACTTTCGATAGCAAGTTTAATGGCCATATAGAATACATTCTTGCTCACTGACGTGTGGATGAAGAGGTAGCTCGTTGGTGGAAAGACGCAAGGATTGTGTATGGTGTCATGGGTAAAAAAATCCTTTGGGAAGATTTCAAGCAATTTCTACGTTCTATGTTTTTGAACAACTACAAATGGCCTATTCCAGAAATTTTGAGAGTGGACACTAATGAGACATGTGAGTTGTCTACTAACATAATCATGTCTACTCCTAGTGTTGTATCTTGTGATGTACATGTTGCTTTTGAAGAAAGGGAGCCGCCTATTTTACAACCTGCATCACATGATCTGGTATTGACACTTGAGGAGGATGTCATAGTACCTACTACAGCTGAGAAGATTGTTGATGACATTAGTACGGTTTTGGCGATTCAGCCAACATGTGCGACATATTGTGAGTTCATTCCTTTACTGAAGCCTCCTTGTGACTTGCCTTGCACTAATGTTACAGCACCATGTGATAGTTTACCAAATTCGAATTTTGATCATGTGGTACTGATTACACATAAGGAAATACTTGCTCGAATACCTCCTACTGATATTGTGTATTCCATCATGCTAAATGAACCTATGAATATGAGTAGTGTTGTGGATAAGATTTCTGAAATTTCATTTCTGAATTCTAGCACATATTCTCCTTGTTTCACTTTCAATCTGACTGGTTAATATAGCATGCATGAAAATTTTCTTGTGGATCACATATGCATTACTTGTGATAGAATCGCTGAATTGAAACATGCTATTTTCAGCCATACATGTTGTGTGTCGACGACTTTGTGTTGTGGGATATATGCTAAAATTTGTGATCATATGAAACTAATGTCAGATCTAGTTGATATAATGCATCCAACACAAGTAATTTTACCTATGTTGGATCGTTGTAATCTTGCTAGAATAGAACCCAAGTTTTCATATTCGTTGTGTTTGTCCCAAAATTCGTTGTCTAGTTGTGCTAATGCTTTATACTTCACTTATATTTGCAAATTGAGTTGCATTTTACATACTGAACAACATGATCATGTTCATAATAATCAGAGTAGCACAGTTAAAGCATGGCATGAATCAATTTGGTCTTCAGACATATTGAATTGGTTTAATCTTGTTCACAAATTTGAGCATAGATCTTCTTTGAGAAAACTGAATTTAATATTGAAGAACAAGACTATCTATTTAGTTGTTTTTCACCATGATCATGATTCTTTGTACTTCACTTATACCTGCAATTTAAGTTGCTTGATGTATACTGGACATACTTTTCATGTGAACAACAATAATACAACATGTTATATATATACTTTGTGTACACGTTGTTCTTTCTGTTTCTCCCACTTTCAGCTAACTAAAGCCGAGGACGGCTTTTCATGAAGAAAGGGAGGATGATGAGGATATATACAGGGATTATGATGATTCTGACTGCTTGAACTGGAAGGAAATATTGAGTCAAATCAATAATGACTATCAGGTGAATTCATTCCTAGTTGACCATGATGCTTTAATTTATAAGAACTTTATACTACCTAAGTCTATGCATTTATGTATGATCAGGTTCGTTGGAGAAACAAGCATGGCGCGAGGAGGAGAAGGGCTACAAGAGGATCCCAGCATGATGATCGCCCGAGGATGCGCGAGGGAGGAGCAGGAGGAAGGCGCAAGAGAAGATCATCAAAATAAAGGCGACCGAGAGTTAGAAGGCGAACAACAAGGAAGGTTCAATTCGGACAGACAGAAGTTCTGAAATTGAAAAGGAAGTGGTTTCCACATACCAACTCCGAATTAAGCACATAAGTACTTGTTGGAAAGATAATTCCGAGATCTTTCCAACGGGTACTTGCACGTATCCTAGTTCGTTATGAGCTGTGCGCAGAAATCAAAACAAGTCGACAGACGTTTTTTGTCAGTTTATAAATAGAGTCTTTTTAAGTCAGGAAAGTTAGAGATATGTTTGGTTTTGACCCCAACTCTATGTTGGACGTCCAGCAGCCTTTATATAGGCCTGTAAATCATGGTTTTTAGGTTTTTAGACCACGTTAAAATATTTTGGAGTTGTTTCTTTCATAGAACCTCTAGAATTACCCTGTGTTCGAATCTACCAACTATAATTGAGTGTGATCTGTTGTTCCACTAAGAATTAGTAGATTGCATACTACCGTTCGTGGTCATGGCTGCGTGCACAAGAGCGTGTTGTTGTGAATATCCTACAAGGTTCAAGAGCTGTTGCATTGGCATCAGGGATCGAGCGGGAGAGTTCATAGCTACAGGCTAGTTATCTATCATCCACCATCATCACCGCCATCCGCTTACTGAGAAGATCGGGCCACCCCATATCAGAAGGTGCTAAACCGGTTGTGGGATTTAAAATAAATTGTACGCCTGCTGGACGCAGGTATAATTTATCCTATTAAAGAGAGTGATTGGGTAAGTCCAGTTCATTGTGTTCCTAAGAAAGGCGGTTTTACTGTTGTTCCTAATGAAAACAATGAACTAATACCTCCTAGAACTATTGTTGGGCACAGGATGTGCATAGATTTCAGGAAACTGAATAAAGAAACTAGGAAAGATCACTATCCGTTACCTTTCATAGATCAAACTTTACAAAGGTTAGCAAACCATACTCATTTTTGTTACTTGGACGGATATTCTGGTTTCTCTCAAATAGCTGTTCATCCGGATGACCAACTTAAAATAACTTTCATAAGTCCTTACGGTTTACATGCTTACCGACATATGCCTTTTGGTCTATGTAATGCCCTAGCTACTTTTCAACGATGTATGACTGCTATTTTTGCTGATTTCATATAACTTATAATGGAAGTATTTATGGATGACTTTTATGTCTATGGAACTTCATTTACTAGTTGCTTGGATAATCTCAAGAAAGTTTTGCAGCATTGTGAAGAAAGTAATCTTGTTCTAAACTGGGAGAAGTGCCACTTTATGGTCAAATAAGGTATAGTCCTTGGACACAAAGTATCGGGTAAGGGAATTGAAGTGGATAGAGCTAAGGTTGAAGCAATAGAGAGAATGCCACCACCTAAGGATATTAAGGTATAAGAAGTTTTCTTGGTCATGTGGGTTTTTATAGAAGGTTCATTAGAATTTTTTTAGGGATATCTAAACCTTTGACTAACCTCTTGCAAAAGGGAATGAGATTCAATTTTGATGATAAGTCCCTTGAAGCTTTTGATAAACTTAAAAATGCTTTAACTCGTGCTCCCACCATAAAACCACCTATCTGGGATACAACCTTTGACTTAATATGTGAAGCTAATGCTAGTTCTAGTAGGAGTAACTCTTGGACAACATATTGGTCGAAGATTTAATATTATACATCATGCTAGTAGAACTCTCAATGGTGCCCAAAAGAATTACCCTAAGGAAGAAAGGGAATTGTTTGCTGTATTTTTCTCTTGTGATAAATTTCATTCTTATACAGTTGATGCAAAGGTGAGAGTTCATACGGATCGTGATGGCTTAAAAGAACTCCTTGAGAGGAAAGAACATAAGCCAAGACTGATCCATTGGATTCTTTCACTTCAAGAATTTGAGTTGCAGATTATGCAGAGGCAAGAAATGAAGATGTTAGATGCACTGTCCATGCTTGCCCAGGAGGACACTAATCTTATTGAGAGGAACTTTAGTCCTGGTGATTTTCATTTACGAGAATTATTTGATGAACTAAAGTCAATTCCTCCAAGAGAGAAGGAGTCCTTGCTATGGGAGGAACTTTTCACCCCCTATTAAGTAAGTGGTAAGTGCAAGGTAAGTGTTCTTACCCAAATAAGTGATTTATTTTAACAATTTTTAATCTTGAAATTTCTATTTTTGAATTCCTTGTGCTTTTCTGAAGTTTTAGAGGGGTTTTACCAACTATACAGGCGGAGCTATACGACCGAAGCGGGAGCTCCCGCCATATAGTTGGTCGTTAAACTCTTTGTATCATCTTCGTGAAATTATTTTCGATATCTGAGCCTATCCAGTCGCAACTATACGACCGGAGCAAAAATTCCGTCCGTATAGTTGGTCGTTAAACTCTCAGATGGTTTTGCTTTTTGGTGCCGATATCTATACGGTTGCAACTATACGACCGGAGCAAAATTTCCGGCCGTATAGTTGGTCGTTAAACTCCCACGCACTTTTGACTTTCGGTGTTTGCAACTATACGGTCGCAACTATATGACCAGAACAAAAATTTCGACCGTACAGTTGGTCGTTAAACTCTCAGACACTTTTCGTTCGATCTTTCTATTCATCAAAAAAACTTTATTGTCGGTTCTGAGTTATGATTTAATCGACCTGGACTCGAGATATTTGGAAATATTTGCCCGGAAACAACTATACGGCCAGACCTATACGGGCCGCGCCCGTATAGTTGGTCGTTACGCGACAGGTTATATCCAAATTCATGATTTCTTTTTCTGTTCCATTTGGATTCTTTTCTTAGACGACAATTTGGTGTTTCTCGCGAGTTTTACCAACCTCTTACCCCTCTTATATACTGCCATTATCTATCTCTCTAATCGCAATCTATAGAAATCAATCTACCTCTTATTTTGCAAGAGGGCTCTCAACCAAGGGATAGAAGTCAAGAAGAAGGGCTCCTATGGAGATCGGGAGGAACCGCGACCAAGGAAAGTAAATCGAGACCATCCCTATAGAGTTCCTCGACACCGACCATGGATGTCGGAAAAGGGACTTGAAGGCCCTGGAGCTGAAAATTGAGGAATTGGACAAGGAGAAGCCAGGGACACCCAAACACCTTCAATTGCTGTGACTTTATCTTGATAAACTTGATGAAGATATCAAGCGGACAACCGAAGCGGGTTTCGCCATAAGTCTTAAGGCGCTACAAACTCTCCAAGATAACAATGAGTTCATTAAGGAACAAGTGAAAGTGCTGGAGAGGAATAATCTTTTCTATAAGCTGCGTGTTAAGGAATTAGAAGCTGTCAATCAATCCCTCTGCCTCAGGCTGTCCCATGAGGAGAAGATACCACGTGTCATGGTGCCCCAATGATCTACAACAATCACGGTATCAAATAATCGCAAGGGATTATTTGATCCCGCTTGGCTTGATTCCAATCTCGAGGAGATCTTTAAGACCTTGTAATCTATCTTATAAGTTTTTATTATTCCTGCATTAGTTCAAACTTGAAATAAAGTTTGCATCATTAGAATTCCCTTCAGGAATAGTCGATCCCTTTTACTAAATTCCGAGTTTATTATTATATATGGAGCAATATTGAGTTTGTGTTTGCTTTATGGTTATATGAATGGCTTGAGTATGATTTTACTTGCACTTGAGCATAGCAATAGGAGTATTCCACACCATTGGTATTAATGGAACACATAAAGATAATTTGGTCAATATGTGTAAGATTACGGTTTGATTCAAAAAGATAAATTATCTATACAATAAGTTGAAAAAGAAAGACTTTGAACAAAGGAAAATGAAGTGTTATCTAAATAGAGTGAGAACAAGTCGTGGTAGAATCTCAAGTCATAAGAATGCTTCATATACAATTGGAATTTGATAATTGAGATCGTTGAACTTTGAATTCCTACATGAAGTGGAATATATGGCTAGCTCCATTACACAGCACTTAAAACAAAAGTGTGAGCATATATGCAAAAGGAAAGAAAAAAGAAAAGAAGAAAAAGAGCGAATGTGCGAAGAGCGAATAGGCACATGCCACTGTATTGTAGTATGACAAAGAGACACTTTTGAGATTTTGAATCCCAAGTGAATATGTTGATCCTAAAACACTTGGCACTACCTCGTTAAATCATTGGGTTGAACCGGATTCTTTTACATTATGTTGAGATTCATCTTTTATGAACTATTGATAACTAAGGTGTGGAAGCCTTCCCATACTATTCAGATGGTTCGAGTAAGGTACTATTCATGAACTTATTCCCCTGTATCGTACATGATAAACACATGCTACAATTGTATCTTTTATTTTATCGACTCGGAAACGAGCAAGAGTCTAAGCTTAGGGAAGTTGATGAGTGCATATTTGCATCATGTTTAACATTATTATTTTGCATTGTAGATGTAGGATTTTGGTATTTTACGGCGTTCGCACGCATATTTTATGTTTGTTTTCACCAGGATCAGGATAGATGATGGACCCAATGGATACAATTATTGAAGAAGTTGTACTGTGGAGAAAAGGAGTAAAAAACAATTTAAATCGCTTATTTGGGAAATATTAATAATACCAGAAGAAAACCAGAAGCGAAGAAAGGAGGCAAAGAGCATAACAACCAACTATACGGCAGGAGAATTTTCTCCACCCATATAGCTCCGGCCGTATAGCTGGAGCCGCCTCCGCCTCGTCAAATAGTTTCACAACGTGCAATTGGTTCGGGGACATGACATACAGAACACCCAGAAATCGCAGAAACCTCACCTCTAGAAGGCATCTGGAGGGAAACTCATCCGCCATGGATCCACCTTCGCCCTGCGCAGATCCGGGAGGCTAAGGCATCGATCTTCATCATCCACCGTTGCATCACCACCATCTTCATCCATCCCACCTACATCTTGTCTAGATCTTGTTGTAATTCCTATACTCGTTGTGGATTTATACAAGTACTATTCATCTATGATTGTTTCCATTATCATTGCCATGATGTTGATTGCCTCCATGTCTGAGTAGATCATTAGTTCTTGGGGAGATGGAGAAACCCTAGTATGAGATTGAAATAAGATAATGTCTATTATGATATTCATCGCTGTGACCATGTGTTAGATTCTCTACATCTTGATGTTGAGAGAAGTCGACCTCTCAATATTTGCCTCTCGTGGGGACTTGATGGAGGGAACTACTTGTTGGTAGACGGGGGCATGCTAGCACTTATAGTGACTATAAAGTTGTTACCAATCCTTACGTATCAACTTGGGAAATCAAGGAAACTCACGGAACACTATCCATGCCATGGGATACATCCTACGGGATTACATCCCTTAATAGCGCAGTAATTCGATTGATGTCAATTGATGACGGTTATGGTTATGAGGATGATGTGAGCAGCGGTTGTTGCCTATTCGTCCATATACAGAGTTCCTCCCACACATACATAGTTTAGAATGTTCATGATGATAATATTTATCTTAGATCTTTACAATACTAGTGGTGTGTCCGCTACTCCCTAAGAACACCTTTTCCCTACTGTAGTTCCAATCTTTCTTACATACGCGATACTTACTTTCTATATTAAGTTACTTTGCTTTACTTTATTATTACTCTTATACCCAAAACCCAAAAACATCTTTTTACACATCACTCGCATTTTATCTTGTTACTTTGAACTCTATCTAGCATTTCTATCGCAATATTTATCTCAAGAATTATTAGACTTCAGACTCTTGCTTCCTGTGGGATCGATATCTTTATTTCGAAACTAGCTACAAACGATCTGTGCACTCGCAGTCATCACCCCCCCTCTCACTGAGGCCCAATCTCCCCCGACAATGGCGTCGAATGTTATAGCAGGCGAGGGATCCTCCTGGTACGGTCTTCTTGTTCTACTTCTTCTCCATCTCCTTCTCCATCATGATCTTATTCTGCTTCTTCTTGTGTTTTCTTCTTCTTGCTCTTCCTCTTCTACGTATTACATGCTGGTTGTGGAGCTAGAATCCACCACGACAGAGGCATTGCAGGACCCGTTCGGTCCTGTTCCACGTCTCAGCGAGGTAGCAAATCTCCACACTGTTATTTCTCTGAGTTGTAATGTGGATTTCTTAGATCGTGTCCGCCCCGCATTGGTGTTTTCCGAGTTGTATTAGTTTTCATGATTATGACTGGATCTCTTGGTCTTTCCTTAATACCGTTGTTCATAGATTCAATGGGGATTTTCTGATTAGGATTAGTTTATCATGATTATGACTGGATCTCTAGGTCCATTTTTAATACTGTTGTCCATAGATTCAATGTGGGTTTTTTGATTTGTATTAGTATTCACCTAGAGCCTGGAGTGTAATTATAGAATTTCTATTTCAATTAACATGAACGATGCAACGATCGAAGGCCGAGTACCATGACAAGGTGGCCGCGATTAGTGCCAAGATTGACAACAACAAGAGCTTGCATGCTCCCTCACCTAAGCTAATGAGAGCCTACTCAAGAGATTATCTATGAAGAAGGAGATCTCGCTAGATTTTGCACGTGACATCGTGAGGCTGCAGAAAGTGCTCGACCGTAACTTGAACAGGCAAGAACAGGCCATCAAGATAATCAACGAGCTCATGTAGAAGAATAATCTCAAGAAATGGTGCACCTTCCTGCAGGATGAAGTCACCGAGGCACTCAGAGGACGTGTCGAGGAAACCAAGGCTGCCATTCGAGCCTACCATGACAGAAACCTTTGCCTAGATGTAGTGAAAGAGATGAAGGAGGACATGAGCAGAGGGATCACCGTACTCGAGGGTGTTCAGAAAGAGAACGAGGATCTAAGGGCTTGTCTAGAGGCGTATCAGAGCAATGCCTAAGTCTGATTCCCATTAGAGGGGGCACGAATATCAGTTTGTGCTCCACTCTTTTTGTAATATTTAGGGCTCAGGGAGCAATGCCCAAGTCTGATTCCCATTATAGGGTGCAAAAAGAGAGAATCCTAGGGCAACTCCTTATCTATCTAGACATGTGTAGGTGTTCATGTTCATGAATGGACACCATGAGCTCTTTCCATTCTGTATTTGTACATGGGTTTCTGCATTATGAGTTTGCCACTCCTATTTGGTGACATGGGAAAAACCCATAGCACACTAAACTGCAGATAAACCTTACTTGTCTTTGAATTTGAAATTATGATAGTGCCACTAGTCGATTCATAAAATGTTGATTAGTCCTAGATTGCTTATTCCTTGAAATTATGTCAGTGCCACTAGTCGATTCAGTTAATTATGGAAACTAACCACCTTGCCTTGTGAACTGAACAAACCATACTATATATTTTTGTTGTAGGGAAAGAGGCAAAAGTTCAACCAGGACCTAGTGACCTAACTAAATGACAAGATAACCATGCAAAGGGAGAAGCAGAATTCCCAGAAGCCGGCCTTTGACCACCTACACGCTAAAGTCGTGGTCCTTTTTGACAAGTGCCAGAAACTGAAGGAGGTAAACACATGTTGGGAGAAACTTCACAGGGAAGAAGGTCGCACCTCGGCTAGTAAGCAGACGGAGATCATGAAAGGGATCATGAAGGAAAATCGTATAGTTATAGATCAAATTCTCGAATCCCCGACGGAGCGCTAGAACCTGTGGCAGGTGTACGACAAAGTACTGAAGGAGCTGGCTGATCTTAGGGAGGAAAACAAGCAGCTCTGGGCTAGAATCGCTTGAACCCAACATATGTCTATTTAGTACTGAAGTGCCTGTTTTATCCTCTGAAGTGGTGATTTTGTAAACGTGAACTTAACTCTATGCACGATGTGTTTGTTCATCTGAAATTAATTTGCTCGAGGATTGAGTTTGGCTTAGTTAAGAAAGTGCAACTGCAAGTCTTACAGTTAACTAGTTTCAGGCATTGACACAACATAAATTATTTATCACTAATTTCCTTTATCTCTGTAGTATGTCCTTGTTCACCCTCGCGCGCCTTCTTCAGTTCCTTCAACAAATCCGCAATACAGTACTCTAGCTTCTTCTTGTCTTCTCTGAGCTGAGCCCTCTCCTTTTCTGCATTATGAATCAGCAACATGTGACTATCCTGAAGCTTCTTTGCAGTTCCAACAACTAAGCTCCCATTGATTCTGTCACTTAGTTCTGAATGCATATTCTCGATTTATTGTTCTAGTTCCTTATTTCATACGGACAACATGTAATTTTTTTCAGCTGCATCAGAAGCATCAATAAATCTCCCCGACCTTTCCAACTCATACATCTCCCATAACTCGGCCAAACATTTCTTAAGTGCATCTGGACACTCAAGATCCACCCACTCTACTGCTTTACACACTGGGCCAACCTAAAAAACACACACTATCGTGTTATGGACACACACGATACATTTTTCTTCATGTCACCGTTGCACATAATGTAAACAAACCTGATTTGTACAGCCCAAAACCTTCACCTAGTGTTACTGCCTTCGAATATAACATATCTTCTCAGTTTTAGCCCATGGTCACATGGTACTTGTCCATCGAGATCTAGGCCTTCCCATTCGGAGTCATAGATCATTCGTGGTACCTATAAGTAAATGCAAAGCTGGAATTGAACATGATTGCATGCACATATGGAGCTCAGATCGAGGGATTTACCAATGCCTAACCTAGCCTGAGAAAACAGAGGAACTCACATCATGCAAGGAATACTCGATGTCGGAGAGAAGACTATCGCTGCTCGACTGGTCGTCCTCGTCGTTCCAGGACAGCATGGCGAATGCATCGTTGTCGGCGATGGTGTTGGCATAAGTGAGTAGAGAGAGAGAGAGAGTTTGTGTGTGAGAGAGAAAGAGTGTCAAAAGTGAAGTGCGTCACCGCTGCAACAATGACTAAATTGGCATGTTACAATAGTTTAATGGATATCATGCCCTTTCCCTGGATTACTGTCTCCTGTCTAATAGGGTTTCTCTTCATACATTCTTATTTCAAATATTAAACCTGTACTCCCTCCATCCCAATTTCATTGCCTAAGGAAAACATACCAGTATATTACATCATCTAAAGAAACAAAATCATGTCAACTACAAGGTACTTATGCATCACTTGTTCAGTCATGGTTTCACAAAACATTACATTACAATATCTCAACAAACATAATCATAGAAACAAGTATATTACATCAACTCAAGAAACAAAATCATGTCAACTACAAGGTACTTACGCATCACTTGTCCAGTCATGGTTTCACAAAACATTACATTACAATGTTTCAACAAACAAAATAACAGAAACAAGTACAGTATATCATCTCAAGAAACATAATCATGTCAACTACAATGTATTTATGCATCACTTCTACAGTCATGGTTTCACAAAACATTACATTACAATCTCCCAACAAACATAATAACAGAAACAAGTATAGTACGTCATCTCCAGAAACATAATCATCTCAACTACAATGTACTTATGTCTTATTACAACAACGATGGTTTTAGTGAGTGACATGTCCGAAAATATCAACAGCTCGCACAATATTATATCGCAATCTCTCAACAAACATGATCACAGAAACACGGACTAAATGCAACAACAGTCAATGTTACAAATATAGGCAGGGGAACCCCGCGGTCCATATGACAAGCCTAGGGTAGCAGCTCTCATCAGATCTCATCAACGTCGACCACCTCATTATGTTCAGCCACTACAGGGGCCTCTACATCCACTATAACCTGTTCAACAACATTAGAAATGGTACCAAGGAAGAACACCTTCCTAGTTCACTTCTTTCGTCACATAATCTGCATAAGATCTTCAGTATCCAAAACCTCTATGAATTCCTGCTTCTTATGATGACACCACCGGATTTGTGTCATCTGCTTAGGGCCAATATTAACTCCCTCATCAAGTTTTGCCATGTATGAATCCACCTCTAAGTGTATACTGAACTTATCTAGATCAGCATCTATTGGTCCGTAGTCTCTAGAAGCCGAAGCTCAGCCAGCAAGATCTCCAACATCTGCATACATATCATCAATCATCGCTTCAACTTTCACCTCAGCTGCACAACTCTCCCAAACCATCTGAAGCTCATGGGAGTGCTCAATTTGCATATAGGTATCATTCATGTTGCGCCACACCAATTTTTTCCTATGGCTAGAACCCTAGAGAATCCTAGCATGAAGCATATCTACCAGCTGCGAAACAGACACAACCTCTTTGCAATTCACAAGCAGATGCACATCTTGCCTGAACATAACCCTTTCACAACCAAAATCTAGTTTGAAGTGTACTGGCGAACATGAACTGTGAACTCATATAGGTCCCTTGTATCAAAGCTATGCCTAATTTGATTAAAAGGGGAACTTTTCAGTTCATTTGATTCTATTATGCTGTAACTAATCTACTTCTAAGATAAAGCACATATAAGAAAAATTCACCTCTCGCTCTTCTCCGGGGTTTTTTTCTTCGAGATCTAGGTGCTGCATCTGCCCACCGGAGCCGAACAATCTGCCATTGTCCTTGCTTTTCTCTTGAACCCACTACTCGTAGGTACCTTGGGAGCAGAATCCTTGCTGACCTCCTCGCTAACCAGGGTTGAAGACCTCGCCGCTACTTCGTGTTGAGGGGCTCCGTGTTGAGCCCCAGACTCTGGCCCTGATGGACCCGAATTAGTTGGCGATGTAGCTACAACCTTTGCCTTGCAAGACATGCTGCGCCGCCGCTGTCAGATTTAGTGTCGGGGGAGGGAGAAAAAAGGACCTCCGCCGCTGGCAGATTCAGGGTCGAGGAAGGGAAGAAAAAGGACCACCGCCACCACAGCCAGATTTAGTCTTGGGAGTTAGGAAAGTACAATAATGGATTTGCCCCTACGACACATGTAGGGTGGCTAAGAAGAGAGACCTGCGAAGAAGGGGCACATCAAGAACTAGTGTAACGGAATATCCTAACTTAATAGGCGCGATTTGAAAATATTGGGTTTGGCCATCATTCACTCGAAACACCCGTCTCAGCAATTGGCGCCCCAACTTTTCGAATCGCGGTGATTAAAATCAACTCGGGTACCGTGATGCACTAGTGTCTCAACTTTCGGGCCGCAAAATGATATTCTCCAACTGTGGGCCACCCGGGTTAGCCGGATTAGAGACATGCTATGGTGATACCCATTTAGCATATCCCCAACAGGCGGATAACCAATAGTTATTGGCCTGAGTGCTCCAAAGAACTAATAGTAGAACTTGATAGTGTAGCCCCCGAGCGTCTAGGTGAGACTAAAAAAAGTTCTGGCTAGATGCTCTAAGAGTAGCATACTTGTCTTTGAAATTTAATCTTGTAGCCCCCGAGCGTGTAGTTGAAACTAGATAGTTCTGACTAGATGCTCTAGAGGGACTAAGCATGTTTCTTCTTTGCAAAATGAGAATAGATAAAGGATAGCCGCCAATGAGAGGTTTGCTGCCATGCGGAAGGAACTGGACCTTGAACAGGGTAAAACAGCCTTCCCGAAGCAACATAACAAAAATAGCCAGAGTTTGTTTCTTTTAACAGCTCCTTACTTTTCCTCATGGATTCATTTCTTCCAGCTTCTCATAGTGCTTTCCTTTTTCTGTCTTATAGAGGCCATTTCCAAAGCCAAGAGCATCTTCGAGCAATCCAAGCATATTCAAGAGCTTGACGATGAAAATAAGATTTTGAAGAAAGACCTGGCTGATGATGTCATGGGCCATGAGGAGGCGATGAAGGCTATGCAAGAGTTTGCTAATGCCCAGATGCAGCGCTTAAAAGAAGAAATTGACTGCCTCAAGGAGAAAAATCAAGCTGCCCAAGAGCAAAACTCTCGGAGCCTTGAGGCGTACAAGAAGCTTCAGGACGAGCATGACATCTTGGCTGAGACATGCCAGCAAGCTGAATCCAGCATCTTCGGTACGTTTCTTCCGTCTTGGTAAATTCTGTACCTTGGACCATCATGGCAACTCTGGTGTCGTAGCCAACATGGGTGAAGGTGCTCCGAATCCCAAGGAATGCATGATTCTTGTCGGCAACTTCATCAGCACCGCCATCGTTCAGGACAAGGAGATAGTCCAGCCTTTAGGGATAAACATCAAGGCGGCAGACTCGGCGGCCAAGTACTCGGAAATCCTACGCCGAGCCCCCCAGAAAGTCAAGGACTAGAAAGCCTCTTGCGTCCGGGATGGTGCAAGGATGACCCTATCCTTGGTCAAAGCACACTACGACAACACCGACATCGATTTGGTGACCTCCGGCATGCCCAAGCTGGATGAGGAAGGGAAAGAGATCGATAGCGATGCTATTTGGAACTCCCTCGCCGGCTACGACACCAAAGTTGCCAAGATGGTCAAGGCGGACGTCTTCGTTCCTTCCGAGATTCTTGATGATGACATGGCTTCTTCTGAGTCTAGCCCCTCTCCTTCCAAGTTTGATGAGCTATCCCGACCTGGCTCTCCAATTGCTGATGATGCTACCATGAAGCCCCCTGTAGCAGAGCCATAAAACAATATTTGTATTAAATGTGTCTCTGCAATGTGTATGCGGAAAAAACTGATGAATTTGTAAGGCGGGAAAACCTTGTACTCAAGTTTCCTGCTACTTATCTGTTTCCAACATGTATGTATTTTTTAAGCAAGTGCTGGCTTATCCATTATTCTGGTTCTTATGCTTGACCTTCCGTGAGACGGAAGACTCGCAACATAGAACTGTGCTCCCAGGTGATGATGCTTAATAGCACCTTCAAGAACGCAAGAGCAAAATCGTCGGCTTTGAGTGCCAAGAAGTCACTACTCCTGAATCCACATAAAAACTTCAGAAAACGTGTAGACCAGAAAACTTAAGCTAACGCCCATAGGCGGAATTTTCACAAGTGCTAATTCAAACTTGCGCATAAAGGGTTTATATGATCCAAAAAGGAACAACTAAAGAAGGTAAAAGACTCAGAGAATATGAGTGAACCAAATGCTTTATTTCATTGATCATAAAAGAAACTTATTACATAATATAAAATATGCTAAGTGTAAAAGGGACGTAGCTATGCTATGTTCCATGGATGATCTGTCTCCAGGTAATCATCTTCGGAGTCACGTTGTTGCGCTTGCGATTTTTAGTCCTATCTTTCAACTCGCGAATATCAATGAGGTAATAGGAACCATTTAGCAATGCTTTGCTTATGACGAACGGTCCTTCCCTAGGCGGGGATAACTTGTGTGATTTCTCCTGCTTGAGTCTAAGCACTAGAATCCCTTCCTTAAACAAGTGATGCTTAACACGACAACTATGGTAGCCACGCAGCTTTTGCTGGTAGATGGCGGATCTCTGGCATGCTAACACATGCTCTTGGTGCATCATGGAGGATGTCGGATGGTAGGATGGCTTCTGCTCCATAAACCATGAAGAAAGGAGTCAAGCCGGTAGATCTGTTGAGTGTTGTTCTTAAACTCCACAATACAGATGGTAATTCCTCCGCCTAGGCTCCACCTGCTCTGTGTAGCGGTGCCTCTAAGCGTGGCTTGATTCCGTGCAGAATTAGTCCATTGGCTCGTTCAACTTGTCCATTAGACTGTGGATGTGCCACATGTGTTATGTCAAGGTGGATGCCTTTTTTGTGACAGTACTCCTCAACTTCTCACAGAGACAAATTTCTGCCATTGTCGGTGATGATGCTATGTGGGAGACCAAATCTCACCACTAGATCTCGGACAAATGTTAGGGTTGTTGCCCCATCAAGCTTTCTAATGGGTTTAGCTTCAATCCATTTTGTGAACTTATCCACTGCTACTCGCAAGTGTGTAAATCCACAAGGTGTTGTCTGCAAAGGTCCCACCATGTCTAGCCCCCAGACTGCAAACAAGCAAGTTATTGGTATGGTTTGCAATTCTTCAGCTGGAACATTTGGTTGTGTTGCATATAACTAACACCCAAGACATGTTTGTACCAACTTGTCGGTGTCCTCCTTGGTAGTTAACCAGTAGAGTACTTGTCGAAAGGCCTTAGCCACCAATGATCGGGGAGCAGCGTGGTGCCCGCAATCTTCGAGATGTATCTCTCTAAGGATGTCAATACCTTGCTGCTGGGAGACGCATCGAAGGAAAACTCATGTGGTACTTCTTTTGTATAGCTGGCCATCAATAATGACGTAGCCTTTTTCTCTACGTACTATTTGCCGGCTTTCGACTTTGTCAGCGAGCAAACTTCTCTCTTGTAGATATTCCATGAACGGTTTCGTCCAAGCCGGAGAGGTCACTATTACTACGTTAATGAATGAGTCCACTCTATCTAGGTTGTCGCGGTCCGCTCCCTTCACGGATGGGGTCCATAAATGCTCCAGGAGAACACCTGGCGGAACTGGTCGACGAGTTGATCCAAGCTTTGACAGCAGATCTGCCGCCTCATTATCCTCCCTTTTGATGTACTTTACTTCGTAGCCATCAAAGCACTTGGTGATCTCGTCTACTTCGTCTCGATATGCCACCATCATAGGGTTCTGCGTGTTCCAGGTGCCAGCTACCTGTTGGGCAACCAAGTCGAAATCTCAGCAAACTATGCGCTTGATGCCAATATCCTTGGCTACTCGTAGTCCGTGAATGAGGGCCTCATACTCCGCCATGTTGTTGGTAGCGTTGCAGTGGATCTGCATGACGTATTGCAACTTTTCCTGTTGGTGATTGTAGTAATACACAAGGCCCTGAGCCATTGAGTAGCTTTGATCCTTCAAAGTAAATGGCCCAATATTCTAGCTCTAGCACAGGAGTATCTTCTGGCAGTTCTGTCCAATCTGCAATAAAATCCGCCAATGCTTGTGACTTGATAGTGTCGTGTCTCTTGTAGGTGATTTCAAAGGCGGCAAGTTCAATGCCCCATTTTGCCATCCTTCATGTAGCGTCGCTATGGTTGATGATGTCGGACAGTGGAGCTTTGCTCACTACTTTGATGGGGTGCTCTTGGAAGTAATTCCTTAGCTTCCCTGAAGTAAGGAATACTCCGTAAGCTATCTTCTGGTAGTGCGGGTAACACTGCTTGGATTCCCTCAAGACCTCGCTTACGTAGTAAACTGGCCGTTGAACCCTGTATTCGTGCGTTGGCTCCTTGCGCTCCACCATGATGACGATGCTAATTACTCGGTTGGTTAGCACCATGTAAACTAACATGGGCTCCCTTGATGTCGGCGCTGCAAGTATTGGCGCGAAGGAGAGTATTCTCTTCAACTCCTGACGTGTTGCGTCAGCTTCATTTGTCCATACGAATTTGTCCGCCTTCTTGAGAAACTTGTAGAGCGGCATAGCCTTCTCTCCATGTCGGCTGATGAACCGGCTTACTACTGCTACGCAACCTGTGAGCCTCTGTATGTCCTTGATTTTCTCCGGGTTGACCTCTATTTCGTGGTGCGAAACAATGAAGCCCAATAACTTGCCGGATGACACCCCGAAGACGCACTTCTTGGGGTTAAGCATCATGTTGTATTTCTAGAGATTATCGAAGGTTTCCTGCAAGTTGGTGAAGGTCGTTTGATTTCTTTGACATTACCACGATGTTACCCACGGAAGTGTGTATGTTGCGACCTATTTTGTCGTGTAAGCAACGTTGCATTGTCCGCTGGTACGTATGATGAGGACATCCTTACAGTTACACCTACCCCAATTGATATGGGCACGAAGGAGGAGGTGAAGCCTAATTTCAGGACTCCACCAACCTAGGTGATGCGGGGCGCATCCCATTGATGATTGGCACGCCAGGACGACCTACGATATGTAATGATAAGTCTAAGATTGTGTTAAATATTGTTTCTATGTTATTGAGTACGAGTCCAAGTTAGGTTCCAGTCCATTTGTGTGTTCGGTTTGGGTCTGTCCAACCGACTAGTTATAGGCCTCCTATATAAAGGAGCCAGACACCTAGGGTTTAGGGGAGTTCACTTGTTTAGTCTACAAACTATATTGTGATCCACCGTGTATCATCCCTTCGGGGACGGCGATACTGTTTATCATATTATTGTTGCGGAGGTTCTTGTGTTCATCAAGGATTGTCGTGCTCAGGTTTGAGGCGTGGTGATCTTCATCATGTTACTTGCTGGATTGAGTCCTCTTCTTCAGGTGACGTTCATCGGTGTTATTGGAAGGATTATTATTCGGGTTACTCGCTGTGAAAGATCGGGACAAATCTCAAGGATCATTGGCTCTGATACCACCTAATATGGAGCACGCCAATGATCCTTGAGATTTGTCCCGATCTTTCACAGCGAGTAACCCGGATAATAATCCTTCCAATAACGCCGATGAACGTCACCTAAAGAAGAGGAATCAATCTAGCAAGTAACGTGATGAAGATCACCACACCTCAAACTTGAGCACGACAATCCTTGATGAACACAAGAACCTCCATAGCAATAATATGATAAACGGTATCGCCGTCCCTGGAGGGATGATACACGGTGGAGCACAATATAGTTTGTAGACTAAACAACTGAACTCCCCTAAACCCTAGGTGGCTGGCTCCTTTATATAGGAGGCCTACAACTAGTCGGTTGGATAGACCCAAACCGAACACACAAATGGACTCGAACCTAACTTGGACTCGGACTCAATAACATAGAAATAATATTTAACACAACCTTAGACTTATCATTACATATCATAGGTCGTCTTGGCGTGCCAATCATCAATGGGATGAGCCCTGCATCACCTAGGTTTGTGGAGTCCTGTAATTAGGCTTCACCTCCTCCTTCGTGCCCATATCACCAATTGATAATGAAGATGTTCCAATTGTAAAGAAGGATCAATCCAATGATATAAGGATTGGACCAATCACATGAGCTCGTGCTAAGCTACTAACAACAGGTGAACTTGTTTCTTAATGAACCTGGTGTTTTAATCAATGATAATTTTATACTACCTAAGTCTTTCAACTATTGCATGATCAGGTACTTAGGAGAAGAAGGCATAGCAAGGAGCGAGGAGCAAATGGAACAAGGCATGTTGATCAATGAAGAATGCACGAGGGAGGAGAGGGAGGAAGCGCAAGGATCTGTTCAAGACAAAGATCAACAAGAGGAGAGAGTTCTCTGCCGCGGCAAAGAACATACCCGTTTCTCTGCCACGGCAGGCTGCCGCAGAAGGAAAACCGAGTCCGGCTTTGCCACGACTGGCTGCCGCGACAGAGAATCAGCGTGAAAGTCTGCCACGACAGAACTTGTGGCCGAGCGACTTTGTGGCTGGTTTGTATCCAGTTGGGGTGGACCCAACTCGGGTTCCACCATAGGCTGCCACCCCCTGAACTCATAAATAGATGGGGGCACCATAGATTAGGATTTTTAGACCACATTAAAATATTTTGGAGTTGTTTCTTTCATAGAACCTCTGGAATTACCCTGTGTTCGAATCTACCAACTATAATTGAGTGTGATCTGTTGTTCCATTGGGAATTAGTAGATTGCATACTACCTGTCATGGTCTCGGCTGCGTGCGCAAGAGCGTGGTGTTGTGAATATCCTACAAGGTTCGATAGCTATTGCATTGGCATCAAGGATCGAGCGGGAGAGTTCATAGCTACAGGCTAGTTGTCTATCATCCACCATCACCATCGACAAGTGCTTGCTGAGAAGATCGGGCCACCCCATATCATCTTGGTATCAGATTTCCTCGTTGCCTCGGTAAGCAATCCACAAATCCATCCATAGATTAGAGAGTGTTTTCGTCCTATACAGAAAATAGACCCACAAAAAGATTCGCCATAGCCTAGATTACATCATAGCCGAGTAATAGTTGCTGGTCGTTTTCATCAATTAGTCTAGATCTAGTTTTCTTTCATTGTTTCCTTCTTTCTAGTCGTGTTCATCACCTGTTCTTCCGCGCCATCTAGCAGATCCGATCTAGGTTTAGAGTCCTTGTGTTTTACTCTAGGCCGAGTCGGTTTACCATAATTAAAAAAAGTTATTACCGATTCTACCGCGGCCCGGAAACGACCACTTTCCCTGCCGCGAAACCGAGTCCGCCAGTGACTCTGCCACGACACACATTTCTGCCGCATGCTGCCGCCGCTCTGCCGCGGTACGTTTTCCGCGCAATTCTCTGTTGCGCTGCATCTGTTCTGTGTGGCACGATTTCCGCCTGTTTTGCTGCCGCCGCTCTGCCACGGCAGGATTTCTGCTTCATTTTCTGCCACGGCAGGATTTGTTCTGCCACGACAAGATTTTGAGCTATTTTTCTGCCATGACACCATAATTGCAAAGTGTGATCAATTTGCACTTTTCCTGTTGAGGGCAAACCTCTAGGGTGGCCCGATCTTTCATGAATCCCACTCAAATCGAGGGTGGAGTGCGGGGGAAGGAGGGAAGGATGAATATGATGAACCCACGCACGAAGAACACGATGAACACACATACGCAAAACCACGATACACACCAATAGCTCACGCCGGTGGTGACCGGTCCGGCGCAATCCCTAGGATCGGCGTCGGGCGGAGAACTCTCTCTCAAACCGGCATGGCGAGATGGGAGACTCGGTGAGATCTTGACGTCTTGGCAAAGGGACACCGATGCCAAGGCCTTATACAACGCGGAGGCACGATGCAAACTCCAACAAGGTTTGGGATATTTGGTGCTCCTTTGTTAAAGGAGCATGAGGCAAGAACTAGATAGATCCATAAGGGGTTTCCACTAATTCCAAATATCATGCCTAGGGTTTACAATGGAGGTGGGGGACTATATATAGGCCAACCACAAGTTCAGGGGTAATTCAGGCATTAAAGTAGAGTTCTGGGCGAAGTAGAAGGGTACATGGGCCACAGGGCCCAACTAGGCTCGCGGGCCCATCACTTGGGCTGGACAGTCCGGTTTGGAGTGACCAGACAGTCCAGGGTAGCCGTACACTCCGGGTAGTGTCCGGGTAGTGCCCGAACTGGCCTTCTGAATGT
Organism: Avena sativa; assembly: GCA_916181665.1. Taxonomy (NCBI): domain Eukaryota; kingdom Viridiplantae; phylum Streptophyta; class Magnoliopsida; order Poales; family Poaceae; genus Avena; species Avena sativa. Next base: position 235,437,582 of record OV702287.1, read on the forward strand.
CCACGCCAGGTTGGGGCTAGGGGCAGGCCGGACACTCCGGCCGAGTCGTGCCGGACACTCCGGCTGGTTCCGGGCGGACACTCCGGCTCAGTCAGCTTCAGGGTAGGTGCAGCTTCAGGGCTCGTGGGTCGACGCGGCGGGGGTTCGTACCTGATGATGAACAGAGTAGTGGTATGAAGTAGCAAGCCATCCAGGTGTATGTCAAAGTCACATGATGAGAGGAGCGAATTCACCTTATCTTGAAGGACTTGGCTCGGCCACTGGTCATCGGTCCACTTGGGGGACTTGGTGGTGTAGATGTAGGAGCGTCCGTAGGACGGGCCGCATCAGCTCCCCCCCTTGGGAAAGAGTCGTCCTCGACTCCTCATGGTTGTCATCTGGAACATCTCCATGGTAGGGTGAGAGATCCTTGACATTGAATGTATTGCTTGCAAGGTAGTTGGAGGTCGGTATGTCGATGATGTAGGCGTTGTTGTTGATTCTTTTTAGGACCTTGAAGGGACCATCTCCTCTTGGATTGAGCTTGGAGTGACATTGCTTGGGGAAGTGGTCTTTGCTTAGTGTATCCACACAAGGTCACCTTCCTCAAAGATCATCTCCTTTTTGTCCTTGTTTAACCCTGAAGCTTGGCAAAGGACTTGTTGTTCGATAGTAGCTCTTGTTTCTTCATGAAGCTTCTTCATAGCTTGTGCGTGCTTCTCGACGTCCATAGACGATCATGGAGAGGTAATGGTAGGATGTCGAGCGCGGTGAGGGGATCGAAACCATAGACGATCATGAATGGACTCATCTTGGTTACTGAGTGCTTTGCTCGGTTGTAGGCGAACTCGGCGTGGGGAATGCATCCTCCCAATCCTTTAGGTTTTTCTTGATCAACATAGGTAGTAGAGTTCCGAGGCTTCGGCTAACAACTTCGGTTTGTCCATCGGTTTGAGGATGTGACGCGGATGAAAAGAGGAGCTTGACGCCGAGCTTGGCCATGAGGGTCTTCCATAAGTAGCTCATGAATTTGACATCGCGGTCGGAGACGATTGTTCGTGGCACACCGTGAAGACGGACAATTTCCCTGAAAAACAGATTGGCAACATGTGAAGCATCGTCGGTCTTATGGCACGGTATGAAGTGTGCCATTTTGGAAAAGTGATCCACAACTACATATATAGAATCATGACCATGCTTAGATCTAGGAAATCCTAACATGAAATCCATGCTAATGTCGGACCAAGGTGTATGAGGAATAGGCAATGGCATATAAAGAGCATAGGGATTAGCTTGCGACTTAGCTTGGACACATGTTGTGCATCGTTGAACGTAGCGCTCAACGTCGCGCTTCATCTTGGGCCAAAAGTAGTGAGTGGAGAGCATGTCCAATGTCTTGTTACGACCAAAGTGACCCATGAGGCCTCCACCATGAGATTCTTGGAGAAGCAAAAGTTGGAGCGAGGATTTCGGAATGCAAAGCTTGTTTTGTTTAAAAAGAAAGCCCTTATGCAAATAGAAATCATCAAATCCTTTGTCAATGGAGCACTTTGCGAAAATTGGTTCAAAGAACGGGTCGGAAGCATACAAAGATTTTATTTCCTCCAGACCCAACACGTTGATTTCAAGTCTCGTAAGAAGGATTGTATGTTTGCGACACAAAGCGTCCGCAACTACATTATCTTTGCCCTTCTTATACTTGACAATGTACGGAAAAGACTCCATAAATTCAACCCACTTAGCGTGTCTCTTACTCAAGTTGGCTTGGCCTTTGAGATATTTCAGCGACTCATGGTCGGAATGTATGAAAAATTCCTTGGGCGATAGGTAGTGTTGCCAAACTTGAAGAACACGAACTAAGGCAAAAAGCTCTTTGTCATAAATTGGATAGTTAAGGTGAGCACCATCGAGTTTCTCGCTATTGTAGGCTATAGGACGTCCGTTTTGTATAAGGACTCCTCCAATGCCAATACCACTAGCATCACACTCTATCTCAAAAGTTTTTGTGAAATCTGGTAATGCAAGGAGAGGTGCTTCGGTGAGCCTCTTTTTAAGTTCATCAAAAGCTTTTTGTTGTGCTTCTCCCCACACGAAGGTGACATTCTTTTTCGTCAACTCGTTGAGAGGACAAGCAATAGTGGAAAAGTCTTTCACAAAGCGACGATAGAAACCGGCTAACCCATGAAAACTTCGGAGTTCACTCACATTTGTTGGGATGGGCCAATCTCGTATGTCCTTTACCTTGGAAACATCAACTTCAATTCCCTTAGAAGAAACAACAAATCCAAGAAAAATCAACTTGTCTTTAGCAAAAGTGCACTTGGGAAGATTAGCATAAAGCTTTTCATGTCGAAGGATTTGCAAAACGTCCTTGACATGTGTTATATGGTCCTCAAGTGACTTGCTATAAACAAGAATATCATCGAAATAGACAACGACACTTTTTCCAATGAGAGAACGCAAGATATGATTCATGAGACGCATGAAGGTGGATGGGGCATTAGATAAACCAAAGGGAATAACCAACCATTCATAGAGACCTAGTTTGGTCTTGAAGGCGGTTTTCCACTCATCACCTTCAGCCATGCGTATTTGATGGTAACCACTACGAGGATCAATTTTCGAATAAATAGTGGCTCCACACAACTTATCAAGCATGTCATCGAGACGTGGTATGGGATGTCGATAACGCACGGTGATAGAATTGATTGGACGGCAGTCCATGCATAACCGTATTGTATCATCCATTTTTGGAACAAGTATCACGGGTACGGCACTTGGACTAGTGCTAACTTGGATCAAACCTTTGGAGACGAGTTGGTTGATTTGACGTTCAATCTCCTTTGTCTCCTCCAGGTTCGTGCGGTAAGCGGCACGATTGGAAAGTGGTGCACCGGGGATGAGGTCAATGCGATGTTCGATGCCGCGAAGAGGAGGTAGTCCATGTGGAAGCTCTTCGGGGAACACATCCTTGAATTCCTGCAAAACATTCATCAAAGATGGAGGAACATTGGTTAATTCATTAGTTCCTTGCGCTAGTCCCTTGCAAAGGAGGACATAGTGCAAGATGGATGTGTTGTTCTGAACATCTCTCATATCACTTTTGGTGGCAAGGAGAACACTCTTAGTTTTTCCACTCGAGTTTGGCTTGTGGCTCTCACTCACTATGAGGTGGTTCTCTCTCTCACCGCTCTTCTCACAAGTAGGTGTTGTGCTTTGCGCCCTCGCTAAAGCCTTTGCATTGTCCACAATTATTTGGCTAGGAGTCATCGGTTGCATAACACAAGTTTTGTTGAGCCATTTGAAGGTGTAAACATTGGTGCGACCATCATGTTGAGCAGCCTTGTCAAATTGCCATGGTCGACCAAGAAGCACGTGGTAAACTGTCATAGGAACCACATCACACTCCACCGTATCTTTGTAAGGACATATGGCGAAGGACACCATACGGTATGCTTGATCTTCACGGACCCTTGGTCACTTAGCCATTCCACGTGGTAGGGGTACTTGTGTGGATGGAGGGTGAGGTTGAGTTTCTCACACAACTCGGTGCTAGCAAGGTTGTGGCAACTCCCTCCGTTAATGATCACCTTGATAGATTTGCCATTGATGTCGGCTCGTGTTTGGAAGATATTAGAGCATTGGTCTTCATGCTCTTGTGCTTCAGTGGTCAAGATCCTTGTGACGACAAGCGATGGACTTGCGTCATGTTCACACATGAGAAGTTCTTGGTCATCTTCCACTCGTTGCCTTGCCATTGCTTCCTTGACTCGGGCATCAAATTCATCTTCACTCAAGTACTCTTCATCACCATTGTCATGGATGAACAAGACTTTCTTGTTTCCACATTCGGCCGACTTGTGTCCTTTACCTCCACACTTGTAACATTCACCATTGAAGGGTGTAACACTCTTTGCTTGTTTGCCACTTGGGGGCAGTTTTCCTTGAGGAAGTGTGGGCTTGAAGGAAGACTTGGAGGTACTTGAGGAGCTTCCATTGAAAGTTGTTGGCATAGCGGTTGAAGCCTGCTTGTAGGTGAAATAGGTCTTGGGCTTGTTGTACTTGATGTCCTCTTGCACTTGACGTTTAGCCTTTGTTGCGATGTGCACAAGCTCAACCATGGTGTTGTATGTTTGGAACTCAACGATGAGCTTGATTGGGTGATTCAAGCCAATAAGGAAACGTGCCATTGTTTGCTCCATGTGTTCATCAATATTGGCACGAATCAAGTTGAGTTCCATTTCCTTGAAGTACTCTTCCACGGTCTTTGTCCCTTGACAAAGAGCTTGAAGGTTGTTGAAGAGGTCACGCGTGTAGTGCGCGGGGACAAAGCGGGATCTCATATGAGCCTTCATGTCATGCCAAGTTGTGATTGGCGGCTCTTGTCTCGCATCACGAGAAACTTGAACTTGTTCCCACCAAAGGTTGGCGTAATCATCAAAATCAAGCGAAGCCATGGTGACCATATTCTCATTGCTATAGTTGTGCATGCGGAAGATCTTGTCAACCTTGAGTGCCCATGAGAGGTATTCTTCGGGGTCATTGGATCCAGTGAACTTGGGCATTGTGAACTTGAGCTTGCCAAATGTTTCTTCCTCATTGCGGTCACGGTAGCGATTGTTGCCATGTTGGTGATGGTCTTCATCTTCCATGCGATCATTGTGATGAGCTTGTTGACGATCTTGTGGTTGAGGAGGTGGAACTTGGTTCTCGTGACCTTGTTGCGGAGCTTGCTCTTGATATTGTTGTGGAGGAGCTTGCTCTTGCTCTTGGCGCGGTTGTTGGTGGTGTTGAGGCGCTTGGGCCTCATGGTGGCGAGGGGGTGGAGCCTCTTGACGTGGTTGATGATGAAGGGGAGGCTCGTTCCTCGGTTGGTGACGCTGGTTAGGCACATGGGCCTCACGGTGAAGATCATGGACGTGAGCCTCTTGACGTGGTGGGCATCGCTCAACTTGTATCACTTGACGCTCCAAGTTTTGTTGAGGTGGAGGAGGCGCCTCGTGATGACCATGGTGTCGGTGTGGACGTTCATGACGTTGATGACGAGGAGGAGGACTTGGAGAGCTTCACGTCGATGACAAGCTTGATTCTCCAAATTGGAGTCATCACTTGTTGTGTCAAGTATGTGTCGCGGTCGATGGTGGCAGACATGCGGTTGCACTTGTGGTTGCACTTGCGGTTGCTCTTGTGGTTGCTCTTGTTGGAGCACTAATGCCCTTGCGTGATGACGGTGTGCTTCTTGCCTTGCTCTTGGCCTTGAAGAGAAATCACCATCATAGCTTGACGCTGCGGCGTGTCATGGGGAAGGTACATAGTTCGAAGAACTTCCATCTTCAACCACGGGGGCATCATTGCGTCTTCGAGCACTTGGATGTAGATCTTGTTGAGGAGGTGCATGATGACGCAAAGAACTTGAAGAGCTTGATGCGCGTGAATGTGGCCTTGCCATTCCGTCGATGTGGCGTCAAAGATTGTCATTTGTTTCGGCGACGGAGCGTTGGAGCGCCTCATTTTGGTGGCCGAAGTTGTGATGCATTGCATGCATTTGTCGTTCGAGGCCATCGAAGCAGTTGTCGATGTTCTTGAACTCGGCTTGTGTCTCGCCAAATTGTTCATCTTGTCGCGTCTCAAAGACTTGGCAACGTTCACGGAACTCTTGTCGAACGATGAAGTGACTTGCGCGCGTCATGTACGGTCCTTGATCCTCTTCTTGGGGAGGTGGTTGGCTCGACTCACCGTGCCTATCCATCATGCAAAACACACAAGTATTGTATATGGAAGTGCAATATGGTGGTGTTAGCCTTGTACCTCACGTTGGGGATTGCACCAAACTAGAAACCACAAGTGAGAGCTATAAGCGTGCAAAGTGGAATTGCAAAGAAAACTCAGACTAAAGAAAGAACTAACTCTCAAAAGCTTGTTGGTGGTAGGTTAGGATTGTGGAATGCCAAAGAACCAACCAAAAGAAAAGGGATAGTCAAAAGTGGGTAAAATCCAACAAAACTCAAGTCAAAGGCGAAGGTCAACAACTCAAAGGGGTGAAGGGAATCTACGACTATATACACACACATGGAGATAGTTGGGATTGACACGACTATGAAAATGAGCAAACAAAAAGTCCTAACAAAGACTAAGCTCGTTGTCGTGCCAATGCAAGGAGAGACCGTGGCTTGTTTGCAAAGAATAAAAGTGAGCAACGGATTTGTGCACTTTCCTTGGGCGCTCTTCTTTCTCTCTTGCTTACAAGCTTTGAGTCTCTTTTTGGCAATGGGAGACTATTTTTCTTTTGCTTTTTCTTTGTATCTCTCTTTTTTTCTTTTTTTTGCTCTCCCTTGATGCTACCTAGTCACACTTGATATTGCTCTTGCACTCTCACTATCCAAGGACAAATGCACAATGCTCAAGCAAACACAAGATGAGCCACTCTCATGGGATAGGTACACACAAAGGAAGATAGGGGTTAACAAGGTGATGCAAGTTATACCTTCGTTGGTGATGATGAACTTGGCGTCGGTGGTGCGGGATGATGTTCGTAGGCCGTGGTGTCGATGAGCGCGGAAGTTGTTGATGCAGAGCTTGCTGTTAGTTGACGACATGCACACGGGTACAAACAAACAAGTGGAAATTAGCCAATGCAAGATTAGAGGCAAAACTGTCAAAATCAGGCATTATAGTCGGACACTCCGGTCTGTCTGGGCCAGACACTCCGGTCAGATTCGGCCGGACACTCCGGTCAAATCGGTCCGGACACTCCGGCGCGTGTTTCCTGCTCGTGTTCTTGAGCGGAAATCCTCGCCTTAAGGCCTCAAATCCGTGAAAAACTGGCAAAGTTGGGCTGGGAAAACGCAGGATAAATCTGGACCAACTCCTAAGACAAGGTTTGGTCGGATCAAAACCACAAATAACACTCCAAATCAAGAGATCGATCCAAAGGCAAATATGGGTCTCTTTTTTTGGGGATTTTCGAATTTTTGGTGGATAGAAGAAAAATTTGTGGGGGAATTCGTGAGCAACGAAGCTCTTGATGCCAATATGTTGAGGGAAAACCTCTAGGGTGGCCCGATCTTTCACGAATCCCACTCAAATCAAGGGTGGAGTGTGGGGGAAGGAGGGAAGGATGATCACGATGAACCCACGTACGAAGAACACGATGAACACACACACGCAAAACCACGATACACACCAATAGCTCACGTTGGCGGTGACCTGTCTGGCGCAATCCCTAGGATCAGCGTCGGGCGGAGAACTCTCTCTCGAACCGGCACGACAAGATGGGAGACTCGGTGAGATCTTGACGTCTTGGCAAAGGGACACTGATGCCAGGGCCTTGTACAATGCGGAGGCACGATGCAAACTCCAACGAGGTTTGGGATATTTGGTGCGCCTTTGTCAAAGGGGCATGAGGAAAGAACTAGATAGATCCACAAGGGGTTTCCACTAATTCCAAATATCATGCCTAGGGTTTACAATGGAGGTGGGGGACTATATATAGGCCAACCACAAGTTCAGGGGTAATTTAGGCATTAAAGTAGAGTTCTGGGCGAAGTAGAAGGGTACATGGGCCACAGGGCCCAACTAGGCTCGCAGGCCCATCACTTGGGCCGGGCAGTCCGGGTTGGATTGACTGGACAGTCCGGGGTAGCCGGACACTCCAGGTAGTGTCCGGGTAGTGTCCGAACTGGCCTTCTGAATGTCCACGCCAGGTTGGGGCTGGGGCAGGCCAGACACTCCGGCCGAGTCGCGCCGGACACTCTGGCTGGTTCCGGGCGGACACTCTGGCTCAGTCAGCTTCAGGGCAGGTGCAGCTTTAGGGCTCGTGGGTCGACGCGGCGGGGGTTCGTACCTGATGATGCACAGAGTAGTGGTATGAAGTAGCAAGCCATCCAGGTGTATGTCAAAGTCACATGATGAGAGGAGCGAATTCACCTTACCTTGAAGGGGCTTTGCTCGGGCACGGGTCATCGGTCCACTTGGGGGACTCGGTGGTGTAGATGTAGGAGCGTCCGTAGGACGGGTCGCATCATTTCCAAAACCCTTAGCCACAGCCAATCTACTACATAGGTGTAGGAACTTGCCTATTGAGACTAGTTTCCGCTCCTACAGGCTGCTCTTAGGAATTTGGTGTTGTACTTTGTAATTGGCCGTGTGTTATCTATAAAATCAAAAAAAAGAAGAGAAAAAGCAATATAGCAAAAGAAAAAGTATATAAAAAAAGAAGCTATACAAAAGAAAGAGAAAAAAGAAAAGGAGAATTGAGCAAGAGGCCTAGTGATATCTTTGTGCACCGGTTGATTGAGAAATCTTGTGCCTGTTTACTTTGAGCTTTGCTAGTGTCTCTCCAGCGTAGTGCAACACCTTTCATAGTTGCATTGCCACGTTTATCTCTACATGTGCGTTTCTTGGGTTGTTGTACGATCAACACTAGGACTTGTTTGCGGTGTATATAGGATACCATACCTATAGCTCCACCATAAATAACCTGTGTGCCATGCGATCGTTCTCTATACCTTTGATATTCACTTCATCACTTCAGTGCATCAGTCATTGATCTTGTTTGGTAGAGTATCTCTATTCACTTTGGAACGGTAAGATCTCCTTTCTTATTAGTTGTGAGTGAGTTGTCAGAGTTTTCCACCATACAAATTTTGATTTTTGCAGTAACCTACTAATCATGTCTACTAGTGATGGTGATGTTGTGTCGCAGAAAAAGAAGGATGAGGAGCTTGTCAATTGGCGTGAGTATGAGGCTTTGAGATCTCATTTGACACTTGTGTTTACTAACACCACAGATGGCATTGACAAGAATATCCAAGACATAAATATGAGGCTGGATCAGAATATTGGAGCAGTAGATACTATCCAAACACAAGTGGCTGCACTTAATGCTACTGTCGCCACTTTGCAGCATTCCATTGAGGGCTTGACAACCGCCATACATAGAAGGCACGAACCACAACCGGATGAGGCCTTTGATGATTTTGATGAGGGTAGCGTTGTGGATGCTACCCATGCACCTGCTCATGGCCGTGGGCTTGCCCCTCTTGGGCGTGCTCAGCGTGTGCTCAACCAACCTGCTCATGCTCGTTTCCATCCTCCAGCAGATTTTCGTCCAGATCTACTCCTCTTACAGCCGTGCCACCAGTTGTTGCTCCGTTTACACCATCGGCCAAACCAGCAAGTACACCTTCGTTTGGTTCTAATGCTCGGAAACCCGCTGCTCCTGCTGCTAGCTCGGGTTCCAACATGTCTACGGCACGTACTCGTGATGTGGTGTGCCATACTTGTGGAGGTAGAGGTCACTACGAGAAGGATTGTCCAAACAGCAAGGTTATGTTTGTTAACAAACAAGGAGAAGTAGAGAGTGGAGATGAAGCTTCTAACACTGATATTGATGACGGCGAGGATGGTGACGATGCATATGCTGAGCGTGCACCAACTATTGTCGTATCTTCACGTGTACTTAGTGTGCAACCGGTTGAGGAGTCCCAGCGTTGCAACTTGTTCCAAACAAAAGCTCTAGTTGGACCTAACAAAGCTTGCAAGGTAATTATTGATGGAGTTAGCTGCAGAAATCTTGCAAGTAAGGAACTATGTGCCAAACTGAATTTGACATACTTACCTCATCCCAAGTCATACAACATACAATGGTTGAGCAACAATGGTGAGATGAAGGTAAATCATATGGTACGTGTGAATTTTCAAATAGGGCCATACAAAGATTCTAATGATTTTGATGTGGTTCCTATGACTGCTTGTCACCTACTATTGGGTCGGCCTTGGCTTTATGATCGCCATGTGCAACACAATGGCCGAGCCAATACATATCACTTGGAATTCAAAGGGAAGAAGATTACTATGTAGCCAATGACACCACAAGATATTGTGAATGATTCTCACCAGATGATAGAGGTGAACTTGAAGGACGATTCTACCATATGACTTGTGTAGTGGTTATCATCAAATTAGGATGAAAGAAGGGGATGAATGGAAAACTGCTTTCAAAACTAAATTCGGCTTGTATGAGTGGTTAGTCATGCCATTTGGTCTTACTAATGCACCTAGTACTTTCATGCGTTTGATGAATCATGTTCTGAGGGAGTTTATTGGTCGTTTTATGGTTGTTTACTTTGATGATATACTCATATACAGCCACACCGAATCTGAACATTGCACTCATATTAGACAAGTTTTGCAAGTGTTATGTGATAATAAACTGTATGCTAATCTTGAGAAGTGTACATTTGCAAAAGATAAGGTCATATTCCTACGATTTGTTGTTTCTAAGCATGGAGTAGAGGTAGATCAATCTAAAATTGTATCAATTCAGAATTGGCCTACTCCAATGAATGTAAGTCAAGTGCGTAGTTTCCACGGTCTCGCTGGTTTCTATAGGCACTTTGTGAAAGATTTTTGCACCATTGCTGCACCATTAAATGATTTGACAAAGAAAGGTGTTCCTTTTGTATGGGGCGCGACCCAAGACATTGCTTTTGATACATTGAAACGTTTGCTTACTTCTGCACCATTACTTGCATTACCTGATTTTTCGAAGCACTTTGAAGTTGAATGTGATGCTAGTGGTATAGGCATAGGTGGCGTTTTGATGCAAGAGGGTCGGCCTATAGCTTATTTTTCTGAGAAATTGACTGGTGCTCGTTTGAATTATTCAATCTATGATAAAGAATTGTATGCACTTGTTAGAGTACTTGAGGTTTGGCAACATTATTTGTGGCCAAAGGAATTCATCAAGCATTCTGATCATGAAGCATTGAAATACTTGAAAGCTCAATCAACTTGCATAGAAGATTAGCTAAATGGGTTGAGTTCATTGAGTCTTTTCCTTGCATCATTAACTATAAGAAGGGAAAAGAGAATGTTGTTGCTGATGCTCTATCTAGGAAGAATATGCTATTAACCAATCTTGATGTTAAAATTCCTGGATTAGAAGCTATTTGTGCACTTTATGCATCTGTCCATGATTTTGCTAAACCATATCGTTTGTGTGCTCTTAGAAACGCAAGGGATAAGTATCATATACATGATGGCTATTTGTTTCGAGCTAACAAACTATGTATTCCAGAATCATCGTTGCGTTTGTTCTTAGTGCAGGAATCACATGCTGGTGGTTTGATGGGTCACTTTGGGCATGAGAAGACAATGCTCATGCTCGCTGATCACTTCAACTAGCCTAAGATGAGGCGTGATGTGTACAGATTTGTGAGCCGATGCATTACTTGCCACAAGTCGAAATCAAAGCTGAAGCCTCACGGTTTGTGTACACCTCTCTCTGCACCTACTACTCCATGGGAAGACATTAGTATGGATTTTGTGCTAGGTCTACCTAAAACTCAGAGAGGTCATGATTCTATATTTGTGGTAGTGGATAGGTTCTCTAAGATGGCTCATTTTATTGCCTGCCACAAAAGCGAAGATGCGTCGCATGTTGCTAACCTATTTTTCAGGGACATCGTGAGACTACATGGAGTACCAAAGACGATTGTTTATGACCGTGATGTGAAGTTCATGAGCTACTTTTGGAAGACCTTATGGGGGAAGCTAGGAAAGAAGCTGCTGTTCAGTACTACATGTCATCCCCAAACAGATGGTCAAACGGAGGTGGTGAATAGAACATTGTCACAGCTGCTAAGGACCATGATCAAAAAGAATCTGCGGGAGTTGGAAGAGTGTTTTCCACATGTTGAGTTCGCTTACAACAGGGTTTTGCATTCAACTACTCAGCTTTGTCCTTTTGAGGTGGTGTATGGCTTCAAGCCATTGACGCCACTTGATATGTTGCCTCTGCCATTACATGAGAGAGTTGATATGGAGGCATCAAAACGTGCTGATTACGTGAAGAAAATACATGAGAAGACTAGAGAGGCAATTGAGAAGAAAGGCAAGAACATTGCTGCTGCAAGAAATCAAGCAAGGAAGGAAGTGTTGTTCGAGCCTGGAGATATGGTTTGGGTGCATCTGCGCAAGGACAAATTTCCACTACTTCGCAAGTCCAAATTGAAGCCACGTGGTGCTGGTCCTTACAAGGTGCTAGCCAAAATTAATGATAATGCCTACTTAGTTGATATACCTATTGAGGAGTTTGGTGGCGCTAGCAATAGCTTCAACGTTGCTGATTTGTCACCATATGCTCGACAAGACCTTGGAGCGTCGAGGTTGACGCCTTTTGAAGGGGGGAGATGATGAGGATATCCCTACAGTTACACCTACCCCAATTGATAATGAAGATGTTCCAATTGCAAAGAAGGATCAATCCAATGAGATAAGGATTGGACCAATCACAAGAGCTCGTGCTAAGCTACTAGAACAACTGGTGAACTTGTTTCTTAATGAACCTGGTGTTTTAATCAATGAGAATTTTATACTACCTAAGTCTTTCAACTATTGCATGATCATGTACTTAGGAGAAGAAGGCATAGCAAGGAGCGAGGAGAAAATGGAACGAGGCGTGTTTATCAATGAAGAATGCGCAAGGGAGGAGAGGGAGGAAGAGCAAGGAGCTGTTCAAGACAAGGATCAACAAGAGGAGGGAGTTCTCTGCCGTGGTAGAGAACATGCTCGTTTCTCTACCACGACAAGCTGTCGCGGCAAGAAAACCGAGTCCGGCTCTGCCAAGGCAGGCTGCCGCGATAGAGTCAGCGTGAAAGTATGCCATGGCAGAACTTGTGTCCGGTTTGTATCCAGTAGGGGTGGACCCAACTCGGGTTCCACCATAGGCTGCCACCCCGTGAACTCATAAATAGATGGGGGCGCCGTAGATTAGGGTTTTTAGACCATGTTAAAATATTTTGGAGTTGTTTCTTTCATAGAACCTCTGGAATTACCCTGTGTTCGAATGTACCAACTATAATTGAGTGTGATCTGTTGTTCCATTAGGAATTAGTAGATTGCATACTACCGCTCGTGGTCTCGGCTGCGTGCGTAAGAGCGTGGTGTTGTGAATATCCTACAAGGTTCGAGAGCTATTGCATTGGCATCAGGGATCGAGCGGGAGAGTTCATAGCTATAGGCTAGTTATCTATCATCCACCATCACCATCGACAAGTGCTTGCTGAGAAGATCGGGCCACCCCATATCAACGTAGCACCAGCGTTTTTCAGCCCAAAGAGCATCATGACATAGCAATACGTGCCATATGGTGTGGTGAATGAAGTGGCCAATTCGTCCGACTTTCGCATCCGGATTTGGTGGTAACCTGTGTAGGCATCAAGAAAACACAGAAGTTCCGAGCCAGCCGTCGAATCAATGACTTGGTCAATGCGAGGCAAAGCAACCAGATCTTTGGACATGCTTTGTTCAAGCCGTTGTAATCAACGCACATTCTTAATTCATTGGTTCCCTTTTTGGGGACAAGTACAAGTTTTGCCACCCATCGCGTGTGAATAACTTCTCGGATAAATCCAGCCTTAAGTAATGATGCAGCCCGTCCTACAGACGTTCCTACATCTACACCACCAAGTCCCCCAAGTGGACCGATGACCTGTGCTCGAGCCAAGCTCTTTCAACATAAGGTGAACTCACTCCTTGCCTCATGTGATTTCGATACATTCTTGGATGGCTTGCTACTTCATTCCTACACTCTATGCATGCTCATGTATGAACCACATGAAGAAACACAAAGAGAAGGAGCCAAGCCAACCCAAGATAAAGTCCCAGGTCAAACTGACGCCAGGCTCGGCGGACCGGAACTCTCGCCGGAAATCCCGGCGCACCAACCAGTGGACCGGACCAACGACCGGAACTTCCGGCGCACACCGAAATGGACCGGCACCGAACGAAACATGTCTCCACCCGCAGTTTCGGTAGCCGACCGGAATTATCGGCGCGGACCGCAATTTCCGGCGCCTAGTCCGGCGCGACCGGACTTATTGCCGGAATGCCCAGTCTCAAAGTCAACATGGGTTTGATGCCCGAGAATATTCATGTTTCGTCCAGTTTTTACCCTTTATTACCTAAAGTACCCCTGACTAGTGGCTGGCCTATATATAGTCCCCCCACCTACATTGTAAACCCTAGGCATGATATTTGGAATTAGTGGAAACCCCTTGTGGATCTATCTAGTTCTTGCCTCATGCTCCTTTGACAAAGGAGCACCAAATATCCCAAACCTCGTTGGAGTTTGCATCGTGCCTCCGTGTTGTACAAGGCCTTGGCATCGGTGTCCCTTTGCCAAGATGTCAAGATCTCACCGAGTCTCCCATCTTGTCGTGCCGGTTCGAGAGAGGGTCCTCCGCCCGACGCCGATCCTAGGGATTGCGCCGGACCGGTCACCACCGGCGTGAGCTATTGGTGTGTATCGTGGTTTTGCGTGTGTGTGTTCATCGCGTTCTTCATGCGTGAGTTCGTCGTGTTCATCCTCCCCTCCTTTCCCCGCACTCCATCCTCGATTTGAGAGGGATTCGTGAAAGATCGGGCCACCCTAGAGGTTGCCCTCAACGTATTGGTATTAAGAGCTTAGTTGCTCACGAATTCCCCCACAAATTTTTCTTCTATCCACCAAAAAATTGAAAATCCCCAAAAAGAGCCCCAAATTTGCCTTCAGATCAATCTCTGGATTTGGTGCATTTTTCGTGGTTTTGTTCCACAGATATGTTGCTTTGGGTACCGATCTACCTTCCTAGAACCTTTTCCCAGACCAATTTGGACAAATTTTCCGAAAATTTTGACCGATTTGACTTTTGGAGTTCGTCATGAACTCAAACTGGCACCAGGCTCGGCAGACCGGCCCAGCCGTCAGAAATTTCGGCGATAGTTCCGGCATACCAGAATAGCCACCAGAATTACCGCGCCAGGCTCGACACCACCGGTTTGGCCGCCGAAATTTCTGTTTCGCCCATTTGTGTCCGTTCTTCCTCTTGTGTTGTTCGTGCTTTGTGTGCGTGTCGCCAAACTAACTTCAAGCTTCGCAACAATATTCACATACCACGCTCATCGACACCGCGATACCGAACATCATCCCCAACACCGGTAACAAGTCATCATACCAAAGGTATAACTTGTTTCACCTTGTTAACCCTTCTTCCTTGAGTGTATCTATCCTATGAGAGCAACTCATCTTGTGTTGGCCTAAGCATTGTGCACTTGTCCTTGGAAAGTGAGAGTGTGAGAGAAAATTCAAGAGTTAACATAGTAGTATAGAAAGAGAGAAAAAGAATAAAAAAAGCAAAAGAAACATAGAAAGAAACATAGTCTCCCAATACAAAGAGAGTCTCAAGCTTGTAAGCAAAGAGAGAAAAAGAGCACGACCGAGGCAAGTGCACAAATCCGTTGCTTATTTCTCTTTTGGCGAACGACTTGTGGTCTCTCCTTGCGTTGGCACGACACCGAGCGTAGTCTTCGTTAGGACCTTTTGTGCTCATTTTCATAGTCGTGTTAACCACATCCATCTCCACGTGTGTGTATCCTAGTGTTTTGTAGATCGCCTCCTATTTGCTTTTGATCTTTTGGTTCTCTACCACGTTTGACAATAACCTTTTCTTTGGATCGTTTCATTTGGTTTTCCACAACCCTAACCTTCCACCCACAGATTTTGAGAGTTAGTTCCTTCTTTAGTGTGAGTTTTCTTTGCGATTCCACTTTGCACGCTTATAGCTCTCACTTGTGGTTTCTAATTCGGTGCAATTCCCAAGGTGAGGTACAAGGCTAACACCACCATATTCCACTTCCATAAACAATCCTTGTGTGTTTTGCATAATGGATAGGCACGGTGAGTCGAGCCAACCACCTCCCCAAGAAGAAGAATAAGGACCGTACATGACACGCGCAAGTCACTTCATCGTCCGACAAGAGTTCTGTGAATGTTGCCAAGCCCTTGAGACACGACAAGATGAACAATTTGGCGAGACGCAAGCCGAGTTCAAGAACATCGATAACCGCTTCGATGGCCTTGAGAGACAAATGCACGCAATGCATCACAATTTTGGCCATCAAAATGAAGCGCTCCAACGCTCCATCACCGAAACAAATGACAATCTTCGACGCCTCATTGACGGAATGGCAAGGCCACGCTCAAGCTCTTCAAGTTCTTCCTGTCGTCATGTTCCTATCCAACAAGATCTCCATCCAAGTGCTCCGAGACGCAATGATGCCCCCGTGGTTGAAGATGGAAGTTCTTCCAACTACGTACCTTCTCCACAGCACGCCGCAACGTCAAGCTATGACGGTGATTTCTCTTCAAGGCCACAAGTAAGGCAAGAAGCATACTGTCATCACGCAAGGGCATTGGTGATCCAACAAGAGCAACCACAAGAAGAACCACAAGTCTACCACCATCTCCAGCGACACATAGTTGACACAACAAGTGATGACTCCAATTTGGAGAATCAAGCTCGTCATCGACGTGAAGCCCTCCAAGATCCTCCTCCTCGTCATCATCTTCATGAACATCCGCACCGACACCATGGTCATCATGAGGCGCCTCCTCCACCTCAACAAAACTTGGAGCGTCAAGTGATACAAGTTGACCAACGCCCACCACGTCAAGAGGCTCATGACCATGATATTCGCCGTGAGGCCCATGTGCCTAACCAACATCACCAACCGCAGAACAAGCCTCCCCTTCATCGTCAACCACGTCAACATGCCCCACACCCTCGCCACCATGAGGCCCAAGCGCCTCAACTACGTCAACAACCACGCGAAGCGCAAGAGCAAGCTCCACAACAACAACATCATGAGCAAGCTCCGAAACAAGATTACGAGAACCAAGTTCCACCTCCTCAACCACAAGATCATCAACAAGGTCACCAAGCTCGTCGCAATGACCGCAACGAGAAAGAAACTTTCGGCAAGTTCAAGTTCACAATGCCCAAGTTCACCGGATCCAATGACCCCGAAGAATACCTCTCGTGGGCACTCAAAGTCGACAAGATATTCTGCATGCACAACTATAGCAACGATAAGATGGTCGCCATGGCTTCGCTTGAGTTTGATGATTACACCAACCTTTGGTGGGAACAAGTCCAAGTTGCTCGTGATGCAAGACAAGAACTGCCAATCACAACTTGGCATGACATGAAGGCTCATATGAGATCCCGCTTTGTCCCCGCGCATTACACGCGTGACCTCTTCAACAACCTTCAATCGCTTCGTCAAGGGACAAAGACCATAGAAGAGCACTTCAAGGAAATGAAACTCAACTAGATTCGTGCCAACATTGATGAGTGCATGGAGCAAACAATGGCACGTTTCCTTATTGGATTGAATCACCCAATCAAGCGCATCGTCGAGTTCCAAACAAACAACACCATGGTTGAGCTTGTGCACATCGCAACAAAGGCTGAACGTCAAGTGCAAGAGGATATCAAGTACAACAAGCCCAAGATGTACTTCACCTACAAGCAAGCTTCAACCGCTACACCAACAACTTTCAATGGAAGCTCCTAAAGTACCTCCAAGCCTTCCTTCAAGCCCACACTTCCTCAAGGAAAACTGCCCCCAAGTGGCAAACAAGCAAAGAGTGACACACCTTTCAACGGTGAGTGCTACAAGTGTGGAGGCAAAGGACACAAGTCAGCCGAATGTGGAAACAAGAAAGTATTGTTCATCCACGACAATGGCGAAGAAGAGTACTTGAGTGAAGATGAATTTGATGCCCGAGTCAAGGAAGCAATGGCAAAGCGACGAGTGGAAGATGATCAAGAACTCCTCATCTATGAACATGACGCAAGTCCATCACTTGTCGTCACAAGGATCTTGACCACTCAAGCATAAGAGCATGAAGATCAACACTCAAATATCTTCCAAACACGAGCCGGCATCAATGGCAAATATATCAAGGTGATCATCGACGGTGGGAGTTTCCACAACCTTGCTAGAACCAAGTTATGTGAGAAAGCTCAACCTCACCGTCCATCCGCACAAGCACCCCTACCACGTGCAAAGTGACCAAGGGTCCGTAAAGATCAAGCACACTGTATCGGTCTCCTTCTCCATTGGTCCTTACAAAGATACGGTGGAGTGCGATGTGGTTCCTATGACAGTTTGTCACATGCTTCTTGGTCGACCGTGGCAATTTGACAAGGCTGCTCAACATGATGGTCGCACCAATGTATACACCTTCAAATGGCTCAACAAAACATGTGTTTTGCAACCAATGACTCCTAGCCAAATAATTGTGGATAATGAAAAGGCTTTAGCGAGGGCGCAAAGCACAACATCTACTTGTGAGAAGAGAGGAGAGAGAGAGAACTACCTCATAGTGAGTGAGAGCCACAAGCCAAACTCGAGCGGAAAAACTAAGAGTGTTCTCCTTGCCACTAAAAGTGAGATGAGAGAAGTGTGGAAGAACCCATCGATCTTGCCACCAAAAGGTAAAGGACATACGAGATTGGCCCATCCCAACAAATGTGAGTGAACTCCGAAGTTTTCATGGGTTAGCCGGTTTCTATCGTTGCTTTGTGAAAGACTTTTCAACCATTGTGTGCCCTCTCAATGAGTTGATGAAAAAGAATGTCACCTTCGTGTGGGGCAAAGCACAACAAAAAGCTTTTGATGAACTCAAAAAGAGGCTCACCGAAGCACCTCTCCTTGCGTTACCGGATTTCACAAAACCTTTGAGATAGAGTGTGATGCTAGTGGTATTGGCATTGGAGGAGTCCTTATGCAAAACAGATTTCCTATAGCCTACCATAGCGAGAAACTCGATGGTGCTCACCTTAATTATCCAATTTATGACAAAGAGCTTTTTCCTTAGTTCGTGTTCTTCAAGTTTGGTAACACTACCTATGGCCCAAAGAATTTATCATACATTCCGACCATGAGTCGTTGAAATATCTCAAAGGCCAAGCCAACTTGATTAAGAGACACGCTAAGTGGGTTGAGTTCATGGAGTCTTTTCCGTACATTGTCAAGTATAAGAAGGGCAAAGATAATGTAGTTGCGGACGCTTTGTCTCGCAAGCACACAAGACTTCTTACGAGACTTGAAATCAACGTGTTGGGTCTTGAGGAAATAAAATCTTTGTATGCCTCCGACCTATTCTTTGAACCAATTTTTGCAAAGTGCTCCATGGACAAAGGGTTTGATGATTTCTATTTGCATAAGGGCTTTCTCTTTAAACAAAACAAGCTTTGCATTCTGAAATCGTCGCTCCAACTTTTGCTTCTCCAAGAATCTCATGGTGGAGGCCTTATGGGTCACTTTGACCGTGACAAGACATTGGACATGCTCTCCACTCACTACTTTTGGCCCAAGATGAAGCGCGACGTGGAGCGCTACGTTCAACGATGCAACACATGTGTTCAAGCTAAGTCGCAACGTAATCCCTATGGTCTTTATATGCCATTGCCTATTCCTCATACACCTTGGTCCGACATTAGCATGGATTTCATGTTAGGATTGCTTAGATCTAAGCATGGTCATGACTATATTTGTTGTCGTGGATCGCTTTTCCAAAATGGCACACTTCATACCGTTCCATAAGACCGACTATGCTTCACATGTTGCAAATCTAATTTTTAGGGAAATCGTTCGTCTTCATGGTGTGCCACGAACAATCGTCTCTGACCGCGACGTCAAATTCATGAGCTACTTATGGAAGACCCTCATGGCCAAGCTTGGCGTCAAGCTCCTCTTTTCATCCGCGTCGCATCCTCAAATCGATGGACAAACCGAGGTTGTCAACCGAAGCCTCGGAACCCTTCTACGTGTGTTGACCAAGAAAAACTTGAAGGATTGGGAGGAATGCATCCCCCACGCCGAGTTTGCCTACAACCAAGCCAAGCACTCAACAACCAAGATGAGTCCATTCATGATCGTCTATGGTTTCGAGCCCCTCACCGCGCTCGACATCCTACCACTACCTCTCCATGAGCGCACGAACATGGACGTCGAGAAGCGCGCACAAGCTATGAAGAAGCTTCATGAAGAAAAAAGAGATACTATCGAACAACAAGTCCTTTGCCAAGCTTCAAGATTAAACAAGGACAAGAAGGAGATGATCTTTGAAGAAGGTGACCATGTGTGGATACACCTAAGCAAAGACCACTTCCCCAAGGAACATGACTCCAAGCTAAAGCCAAGAGGAGATGGTCCCTTAAAGGTCCTCAAAAGAATCAACAACAACGCCTACATCATCGACATACCGACCTCCAAATACCTTCCAAGCAATACATTCAATGTCAAGGATCTCTCACCCTACCATGGAGATGTTCAAGATGATAACCATGAAGAGTCGAGGATGACTCTTTCCCAAGGGGGGGGGGAGCTGATGCAGCCCGTCCCACGGAAGCTCCTACATCTACACCAACAGATCCCCCAAGTGGACCCATGACTCGTGCCCGAGCCAAACTCCTACAAGCTGAGGTGAACTCGCTCCTCTCCTCGTGCCAATTTGATACCTCCTTGGATGGTGTGCTACTTCATGCAACTAATCTATGCATCATCAGGTACGAAGCCTCAACACATTACCAAACACCCAAGGATGGAGAACAAGGAGCAGAGCGTGAAGCAGAATTCACTAGAGCTGCTCAGACCGGAGTCTCCAGTCTGCGCACACCGGAGTCTCCGGCCTGCCAAAGTCTCCAGTATGAAGACACCGGAGACTCCGGCCCTACCTCCGGTCCGACCCCCTACATCCGGCTCCGGGACAATCTGAAGGCCCCTCTGGAGCCTAGTCCGGAGGCTACACCGGATTCTCCGGCCTAGACCGGAGTCTCCGACCTGCACACCAGAGTCTCCGGTCCGACAGACTCCAGGCATGAAAAGGCCTTTGGGCCTGTGGCCCATGTACCCCTTAGTCCGTCCAGAACTTGTCTTTTATTCCTAAAGTACCCCGGTTTAAATGGCTGGCCTATATATAGTCCCCCACTTCCATTGTAAACCCTAGGCATGATATTTGGGATTAGTGGAAACCCCTTGTGGATCTATCTAGTTCTTGCCTCATGCTCCTTTGATAAAGGAGCACCAAATATCCCAAACCTCGTTGGAGTTTGCATCGTGCCTCCGCGTTGTACAAGGCCTTGGCATCGGTGTCCCTTTGCCAAGACGTCAAGATCTCACCGAGTCTCCCATCTCGCCGTGCCGGTTCGAGAGAGAGTCCTCCGCCCGACACCGATCCTAGGAATTGCACCGGACCGGTCACCGCTGGCATGAGCTATTGGTGTGTATCATGGGTTTGTGTGTGTGTGTTCATCGCGTTCTTCGTGCGTGAGTTCATCGTGGTCATCCTCCTCTCCTTCCCCCGTACTCCATCCTTGATTTGAGCAGGATTCATGAAAGATCAGACCACCCTAGAAGTTTGCCCTCAACAGACATGCTCTCCACTCACTACTTTTGGCCCAAGATGAAGCGCGACGTGGAGCGCTACGTTCACCGATGCACGACATGTGTTCAAGCTAAGTCGCAAGCTAACCCTTATGGTCTTTATATGTCATTGCCTATTCCTCATACACCTTGGTCCGATATTAGCATGGATTTTGTGTTAGGATTTCCTAGATCTGAGCATGGTCATGATTCTATCTTTGTTGTCGTGGATCGCTTTTCCAAAATGGCACACTTCATACCTAGCCATAAGACCGACGATGCTTCACATGTTGCCAATTTGTTTTTCAGGGAAATCGTCCGTCTTCATGGTGTGCCACGAACAATTGTCTCCGACCGCGGTGTCAAATTCATGAGCTACTTATGGAAGACCCTCATGGCCAAGCTCCACGTCAAGCTCCTCTTTTCATCCACGTCGCATCCTCAAACCGATGGACAAACCGAGGTTGTCAACCGAAGCCTCGGAACCGTTCTACGTGTGTTGATCAAGAAAAACTTGAAGGATTGGGAGGAATGCATCCCCCACGCCGAGTTTGCCTACAACCGAGCCAAGCACTCAACAACCAAGATGAGTCCCTTCATGATCATCTATGGTTTCGAGCCCTGACCGCGCTCGACATCCTACCACTACCTCTCCATGAGCGCACGAACATGGACGTCGAGAAGTGCGCACAAGCTATGAAGAAGCTTCATGAATAAACAAGAGCTACTATTGAACAACAAGTCCTTCACCAAGCTTCAAGATTAAACAAGTTCAAGAAGGAGATGATCTTTGAAGAAGGTGACCTTGTGTGGATACACCTAAGCAAAGACCGCTTCCCCAAGGAATGTGACTCCAAGCTAAAGCCAAGAGGAGATGGTCCCTTCAAGGTCCTCATAAGAATCAACAACAACGCCTACATCATCGACATACTGACCTCCAAATACCTTGCAAGCAATACATTCAATGTCAAGGATCTCTCACCCTACCATGGAGATGTTCAAGATGATAACCATGAAGAGTCGAGGACGACTCTTTCCCAAGGGGGAGCTGATGCAGCCCGTCCTACGGACGCTCCTACATCTACACCAACAAGTCCCCCAAGTGGACCCATGACTCGTGCCCGAGCCAAACTCCTACAAGCTAAGGTGAACTCACTCCTCTCCTCGTGCCAATTTGATACCTCCTTGGATGGTGTGCTACTTCATGCAACTACTCTATGCATCATCAGGCACGAAGCCTCAACACATCACCAAGCACCCAAGGATGGAGAAGAAGGAGCAGAGCGTGAAGCAGAAGTCGTTGGAGCTGCTCAGACCGGATTCTCCGGTCTGCACACACCGGAGTCTCTGGCCTGCCAAAGTCTCCGGCCGGAAGACACCAAAGACTCTGGCCCTACCTCCAGTCTGACACCCTACACCCGGCTCCGGGATAATCTGAAGGCCCCTCCGGAGGCTGGTCCGAAGGCTATACCGGATTCTCCGGCCTAGACCGGAGTCTCCGGTCCGACCGACTCCAGGCATGAAAAGGCCTTTGGGCCTGCGACCCATGTACCCCTTAGTCCATCCAGAACTTGTCTTTTATTCCTAAAGTACCCCTGTTTAAGTGGCTAGCCTATATATAGTCCCCCACCTCCATTGTAAACCCCAGGCATGATATTTGGAATTAGTGGAAACCCCTTGTGGATCTATCTAGTTCTTGCCTCATGCTCCTTTGATAAAGGAGCACCAAATATCCCAAACCTTGTTGGAGTTTGCATCGTTCCTTCGTGTTGTACAAGGCCTTGGCATCGGTGTCCCTTTGCCAAGACGTCAAGATCTCACCGGCGTCCAAGTACCTCGACATACCGGCGTCCAAGTACCTCGCAAGCAATACGTTCAACGTCAAAGATCTCTCACCCTATCATGGAGATGTTCAAGATGACAACCATGAAGAGTCGAGGACGACTCTTTCCCAAGGGGTGGAGCTGATGCAGCCCATCCTACGGACGCTCCTACATCTACACCACCAACTCCCCCAAGTGGACCGATGACCCGTGCCCGAGCCAAGCTCTTTCAACATAAGGTGAACTCACTCCTTGCCTCATGTGATTTCGATACATCCTTGGATGGCTTGCTACCTCATTCCTACACTCTATGCATTCTAAGGTATGAACCACAGGAAAAAACACCAAGAGAAGGAGCCAAGCCACCCCAAGACGAAGTCCCAGGTCAAACCGGCGCTAGGCTCGGCGGACCGGAACACTCACCGGAAATCCCGGCGCACCAACCGGCAGACCAGACCACCGACCAGAACTTCCGGCGCACACCAAAATGGACCGGCACTGACCGAAACACGTCTTTGCCTGCAGTTCCGGTAGCCGACCGAAATTTCCGGCACGGACCGGAATTTCCGGCGCCCAGTCCGGCACGACCGGACTTATTGCCAGAATGCCCAGTCTCAAAGTCAACATGGGTTTGATGCCCAAGAATATTCCTGTTTCATCCAGTTTTTACCCTTTATTGCCTAAAGTACCCCTGAACTAGTGGCTGGCCTATATATAGTACCCCCACCTCCATTGTAAACCCTAGGCATGATATTTGGAATTAGTGGAAACCCCTTGTGGATCTATCTATTTCTTGCCTCATGCTCCTTTGACAAAGGAGCACCAAATATCCCAAACCTCGTTGGAGTTTGCATCGTGCCTCCGTGTTGTACAAGGCCTTGGCATCGGTGTCCCTTTGCCAAGACGTCAAGATCTCACCGAGTCTCCCATCTCACCATGCTGGTTCGAGAGAGAGTCCTCCGCCCGACGCCGATCCTAGGGATTGCGTCGGACCGGTCACCGTCGGCGTGAGCTATTAGTGTGTATTGTGGTTTTGCGTGTGTGTGTTCATTGCGTTCTTCGTGCGTGAGTTCATCGTGTTCATCGTCGCCTCCTTTCCTCGCACTCCATCCTTGATTTGAGAGGGATTCATGAAAGATCAGGCCACCCTAGAGGTTTGCCCTCAACAAGTAACCTAAGAATTTCTTTGCCTATAGTCATTCGTCTTTCGTCACCAAAGCGTCGTAGAGGTTGTTTCACCAGTTTGGCATTAGGATCAATATTCAAGTTGTGCTCGGCAAGTTCCCTAGGTACACCTTTCATGTCGGTAGGTTCCAGGCAAAGATGTCCCTATTCTCACGGAGGAACTCGACGAGTTCTCTTTCCTATTGGGGATCCAGGTCCATGCCAATGGCGATGGTCTTGGAGGAATATCCTTCAACAAGCTCCACCTGCTTGGTCTTGATGGCGGCCTTGAATGCGGGTTCGGCGGCAGTGATCTTCTTCTTCGAAGCTCGCATCTCCGAGGCTTCGACCTGGCTCTGGATCTCCTTGAACTCCTCACCATAGAGGACCGCTTCAGCGAAGGTGGCTTCGTTGAGCTCGCACTCCTGTCCCTTGGTGAAGCTTCCATCAACTGTGATGATGCCATTTGGTCTGGGTATCTTGAGTTTGTTGTAAACAAAGCATGGCCTTGCAAGGAAGGAGTGGAAGATGTCGCGTCCGAAGATGACATGGTACACACTCTTGAAAGGCACCAATTCGAAGGACATGCATTCTTGGCAGTATTTGTTAGCATCACCAAAAGTGACAAGAAGGGTGATGCAGCCCATGGGATTAGCTTGTCGGCTAGGGACAACGCCATGGAACATTATGTTGCTCTTCCTTAGATGGGTCTCTGTTAAGTTCATCTTGTGCAGTGTATCCAGGTACATGATGTTGATGTTGCTTCCACTGTCCACAAGGCACTTGGTGAACTCTGCGTCGTCAATCAAAGGGTTGATGACCATGGCATACTAGTTCTCTATTGGGATAAGATCTGGGTGATCCTTTCTATCCCAAGTGATTGGAATCTCCGACCACCTGATGTACTAGGGAACCGGAGGGAGGGTAGCCATGTGTATCCTCAGAGAGGTTTTCTAGGCTCGGATGGTAGGTGTGCCAAGGAAAGTGTGGTAGACTGGAGCCTTCTTCTCAAAGGGGTTTTTCCCTTTACCCTCGCCCTTGTCGGCGGATTTGGGTTCCACGTCTTCATCCATATCACTTGAATCCTTGGATTCCTCCTCCTTCTTCTTCCCTTTGCCCTTTCCATGGGGTATATTCTTCCGACTTCGCTTATAGCCGGACTCAGGGTCTTCCTTGAGTTCATTCACAAATTTGCATTGGCGGTTGGTGTGGGTGGCTTTGCCATTTGGGTCGAGGTGGACAAAACATGGCATATCATGGTACTCCTCGTACGTTTGGGGAACGCGAGGCACTGAGGGTGTAGAATCACTCCTCTGCTGCCCATGGCTAGCCCCCCGGCCACGACCACACTGTCCGCCTCCTCCGCTGCTAGTGAATGTTGTGGCAACCATGTCGACTGTTTGCTTCTCTTCGGGCGGAGTCTTCCACTTGTTATTATTGTTTTTCCTGGCCAGGGTAGGGATTGCTATTGCCGGCAATGATCCACGCATGTCGTCATCAACAGCGGCGAACTCTCTAGCAATGGAGATCATTGTGTTGAGGTTGAGCTCATTGTTGTCTTGCTTGCGCTTCAATGTATGCTGGAGCAAAGTTCCTATCTCCAAACCATCGATGAAGGCGGCCATAGCGGTTTGTTCGTGCACCCTTGCGCAGGAATTTTCATATCTAGCCAGCGAGAGAGGTAGGCACAAGAGGTTTAATCCTTTTCTTGTACGCACCGCTGTAGGTCTCCGACAGTGCAGGGACGTTTGTACGTACCCTCTAAGTTCTTGGTGAATTGGTGAGGGCAAACCTCTAGGATGGCCCAATCTTTCACGATTCCCTTTCAAATCGAGGATGGAGTGCGGGGAGAGGAGGGGAGGATGAACATGACGAACGCACGCACGAAGAACACGATGAACACACACACACACACAAAACCATGATACACACCAATAGCTCACGTCGGCGGTGACCGGTCCGGCGCAATCCCTAGGATCGGTGTCGGGCAGAGGACTCTCTCTCGAACCGGCACGACGAGATGGGAGACTCAGTGAGATCTTGTTGTCTTGGCAAAGGGACACCGATGCCAAGGCCTTGTACAACACGGAGGCACGATGCAAACTCCAACGAGGTTTGGGATATTTGGTGCTCCTTGCTCAAGGATCATGAGGCAAGAATTAGATAGATCCACAAAGGGGTTTCCACTAATTCCAATATCATGCCTAGGGTTTACAATGGGGGTGGGGGACTATATATAGGCCAGCCACTTAAACAGGGGTACTTTAGGAATAAAAGACAAGTTCTGGACAGACTAAGGGGTACATGGGTCGCAGGCCCAGTGGCCTTTTCATGCCTGGCGACGGTCGGACCGGAGACTCCGGTGTGGTGGACTGGAGGCTCCAGTTTGGACCAGAGATTCCGGTCGGTCTCCGGACCGGCCTCTGGAGGGGTGTTTAGATTGTCCTAGGGCTCGGTTCTGGGGGCAGACCGGAGGTGGGACCGGAGACTCTGGTGTCTTCAGGCCGGAGACTATGGTGGACCGGAGACTCCAGTGTGCGCAGACCAGAGACTCCGGTCTGAGCAGCTCCAGCATCTTCTACTTCACGATCTGCTCCTTGTTCTCCATCCTTGCGTGCTTGGTGATGAGTCGAGGCTTCGTACCTGATGATGCATAGTGTAGTTGCATGAAGTAGCACACCATCCAAGGAGGTATCAAATTGGCACGAGGAGAGGAGCGAGTTCACCTTAGCTTATAGGATTTTGGCTCGGGCACGAGTCATGGGTCCACTTGGGAGACTTGTTGGTGTAGATGTAGGAGCATTCGTAGGACGGGCTGCATCAGCTCCCCCCTTGGGAAAGAGTCGTCCTCGACTCTTCATGGATATCATCTTGACCATCTCCATGGTAGGGTGAGAGATCCTTGACATTGAATGTATTGCTTGCAAGTTACTTGGAGGTTGGTATGTCGGTGATGTAGGCATTGTTATTGATTCTTTTGAGGACCTTGAAGGGACCATCTCCTCTTGGCTTGAGCTTGGAGTCACGTTCCTTGGGGAAGCGGTCTTTGCTTAGGTGTATCCACAGAAGGTCACCTTCTTCAAAGATCATCTCCTTCTTGTCCTTGTTTAACCTTGAAGCTTGGCAAAGGACTTGTTGTTCGATAGCCGCTCTTGTTTCTTCATGAAGTTTCTTCATAGCTTGTGCGCGTTTCTCGACGTCCATGTTCGTTCGCTCATGGAGAGGTAGTGGTAGGATGTCGAGTGCGGTGAGGGGCTCGAAACCATAGACGATCATGAATGGACTCATCTTGGTTGTTGAGTGCTTGGCTCGATTGTAGGCGAACTCGGGGTGTGGAATGCATTCCTCCAAATCCTTCAGGTTTTTATTGATCAACACACGAAGGAGAGTTCCGAGGCTTCGGTTGACAACTTCGGTTTGGTCATCAGTTTGAGGATGCGATGCAGATGAAAAGAGGAGCTTGACGCCGAGCTTGGCCATGAGTGTCTTCCATAAGTAGCTCATGAATTTGACGTCACGATCGGTGGTGGTAGACTTGCGGTTGCACTTGTGGTTGCACTTGCGGCTGCTCATGTGGTTGCTCTTATTGGAGCACTAATGCCCTTGCATGATGATGGTGTGATTCTTGCCTTTCTCTTGGCCTTGAAGAGAAATCACCATCATATCTTGACGTTGCGGCATGCCGTGGTGAAGGTACATAGTTCGAAGAGGTTCCATCTTCAACCACGGGGGCATCATTGCGTCTTGGAGCACTTGGATGTAGATCTTGTGTAAGAGGTGCATGACGACGCGAAGAACTTGAAGAGCTTGATGCGCGTGAACGTGGTCTTGCCATACCGTCAGTGAGGCGTCGAAGATTGTCATTTGTTTCGGCGACGGAGCGTTGAAGCGCTTCATTTTAGTGTCCGAAGTTGTGATGCATTGCATGCATTTGTCGTTCGAGGCCGTCGAAGCGGTTGTCGATGTTCTTGAACATGGCTTGCTTCTCGCCAAATTGTTCATCTTGTTGCGTCTCAAGGGCTTGGAAACATTCACGGAACTCTTGGCGGACGATGAAGTGACTTGCGCTCGTCATGTACGGTCCTTGATCTTCTTCTTGGGGAGGTGGTTGGCTTGACTCACCGTGCCTATCCATCATGCAATACACACAAGTATTGTATATGGAAGTGGAATATGGTGGTCTTAGGCTTGGATCTCACCTTGGGGATTGCACCAAACTAGAAACCACAAGTGAGATCTATAAGCGTGCAGAGTGGAAATGCAAAGAAAACTCACACTAAAGAAAGAACTAACTCTCAAAAGCTTGTTGGTGGTAGGTTAGGATTGTGGAATGCCAAAGAACCAACCAAAATAAAAGGGATAGTCAAAAGTGGGTAAAATCCAACAAAACTCAAGTCAAAGGCGAAGGTCAACAACTCAAAAGGGTGAAGGGAACCTACGACTATATACACACACACGTGGAGAAAGTTGGGATTGACACGACTATGAAAATGAGCAAACAAAAAGTCCTAACAAAGACTAAGCTCGTTGTCGCGCCAATGCAAGGAGAGACCATGGCTCGTTTGCAAAGAGGGAAAATGAGCAACGGATTTGTGCACTTGCCTTGGGCGCTCTTCTTTCTCTCTTGCTTACAAGCTTTGAGAATCTCTTTGGCAATGGGAGACTATTTTTCTTCTGCTTTTTCTTTGTATCTTTTTCTTTCTTTTGTTTTTTTTGCTCTCCCTCGATGCTACCTAGTCACACTTGATATTTCTCTTGCACTCTCACTATCCAAGGACAAATGCACAGTGCTCAAGCAAACACAAGATGAGCCACTCTCATAGGATAGGTACACACAAAGGAAGATAGGGGTTAACAAGGTGATGCAAGTTATACCTTCGTTGGTGATGATGAACTTGGTGTCAGTGGTGCGGGATGATGTTCGTGGGCCATGGTGTCGGTGAGCGCGGGGGTTATCGATGCGGAAGCTTGTTGTTAGTTGACGACACGCACACGGGCACAAACAAACAAGAGGAAATTAGCCAATGCAAGATTAGAGGCAAAACTGTCAAAATCAGGCATCAGGCCGGAGATTCCGGTGTTTGAGGCCGGAAACTCCGGTGTAGGCCGGAGAATCCGGTGTGGGTAGGCCGGAGACTCCGGTGTAGGTCGGAGACTCCGGTCTGGAGTCAGATCGCGAGCTGCTCGTGTTCTTGAGCGGAAATCCACGCCTTGGGTCCTCAAATCCGCGAAAAATTTGCCAAATTGGGCTGGAAAAACGCAGGATAAAGCTGGACCAACACCTAAGACAAGGTTTGGTCGGATCAAAACCACAAATAACACTGCAAATCAGGAGATCGATCCAAAGCCAAATTTGGGATGTTTTTGGGGGATTTTCGAATTTTTGGTGGGTAGAAGAAAATTTTGTGGGGGAAATCGTGAGCAACGAAGCTCTTGATACCAATATGTTGAGGGCAAACCTCTAGGGTGGCCCGATCTTTCATGATTCCCTTTCAAATCGAGGATGGAGTGCGGGGAGAGGAGGGGAGGATGAACACGACGAACGCACGCACGAAGAAAGCGATGAACACACACACACAAAACCACGATACACACCAATAGCTCACACCAGCGGTGACGGTCCGGCGCAATCCCTTGGATCGGCGTCGGGCGGAGGACTCTCTCTCGAACCGACACGGCAAGATGGGAGACTCGGTGAGATCTTGTCGTCTTGGCAAAGGGACACCGATGCCAAGGCCTTGT
The DNA here is from genome assembly GCA_916181665.1 of Avena sativa. NCBI lineage: Eukaryota > Viridiplantae > Streptophyta > Magnoliopsida > Poales > Poaceae > Avena > Avena sativa. Next base: position 235,467,548 of record OV702287.1, read on the forward strand.
ACAACGCGGAGGCACGATGCAAACTCCAACGAGGTTTGGGATATTTGGTGCTCCTTGCTCAAGGAGCATGAGGCAAGAATTAGATAGATCCACAAAGGGGTTTCCACTAATTCCAATATCATGCCTAGGGTTTACAATGGGGGTGGGGGACTATATATAGGCTAGCCACTTAAACAGGGGTACTTTAGGAATAAAAGTCAAGTTCTGGATGGATTAAGGGGTACATGGGACGCAGGCCCAAAGGCCTTTTCATGCCTGGCGACGGTCGGACCGGAGACTCCGATCTGGACCGGAGATTCCGGTCGGTCTCTGGACCGGCCTCCAGAGGGATCTTCAGATTGTCCCAGGGCCTGGTTCTTGGGGAAGACCGGAGACTCCGGTGTCTTCAGGCCGAAGACTGTGGTGGACCGAAGACTCCGGTGTGCACAGACCGGAGACTCCAGTCTGAGCAGCTCCAACACCTTCTGCTTCACGAACTGCTCCTTGTTCTCCATCCTTGGGTGCTTGGTGATGAGTCGAGGCTTCGTACCTGATGATGCATAGTGTAGTTGCATGAAGTAGCACACCATCCAAGGAGGTATCAAATTGGCACGAGGAGAGGAGCGAGTTCACCTTAGCTTGTAGCAGTTTGGCTCGGGCACGAGTCATGGGTCCACTTCGGGGACTTGTTGGTGTAGATGTAGGAGCATTTGTAGGATGGGTTGCATCAGCTCCCCCCCTTGGGAAAGAGTCGTCCTCGCATCTTCATGGATATCATCTTGAACATCTCCATGGTAGGGTGAGAGATCCTTGACATTGAATGTATTGCTTGCAAGGTACTTGGCGGTCGGTATGTCGATGATGTAGGCGTTGTTGTTGATTCTTTTGAGGACCTTGAAGGGACCATCTCCTCTTGGCTTGAGCTTGGAGTCACGTTCCTTGGGGAAGCGGTCTTTGCTTAGGTGTATCCACAAAAGGTCACCTTCTTCAAAGATCATCTCCTTCTTGTCCTTGTTTAACCTTGAAGCTTGGCAAAGGACATGTTGTTCGATAGTCGCTCTTGTTTCTTCATGAAGTTTCTTCATAGCTTGTGCGTGTTTCCCGACGTCCATGTTCGTTCGCTCATGGAGAGGTAGTGGTAGGATGTCGAGTGCGGTGAGGGGCTCGAAACCATAGACGATCATGAATGGACTCATCTTGGTTGTTGAGTGCTTGGCTCGATTGTAGGCGAACTCGGGGTGTGGAATGCATTCCTCCAAATCCTTCAGGTTTTTATTGATCAACACACGAAGGAGAGTTCCGAGGCTTCGGTTGACAACTTCGGTTTGGCCATCAGTTTGAGGATGCGATGCGGATGAAAAGAGGAGCTTGACGCCGAGCTTGGCTATGAGGGTCTTCCATAAGTAGCTCATGAATTTGACGTCGCGGTCGGTGGGGGTAGACTTGCAGTTGCACTTGTGGTTTCACTTGCGGTTGCTCATGTGGTTGCTCTTGTTGGAGCACTAATGCCCTTGCATGATGACGGTGTGCTTCTTGCCTTTCTCTTGGCCTTGAAGATAAATCACCATCATAGCTTGACGTTGCGGCGTGCCGTGGTGAAGGAACATAGTTCAAAGAGGTTCCATCTTCAACCACGGGGGCATCATTGCGTCTTGGAGCACTTGGATGTAGATCTTCTAGAAGAGGTGCATGACGACATGAAGAACTTGAAGAGCTTGATGCGCGTGAAAGTGGTCTTGCCATACCGTCAATGAGGCATCGAAGATTGTCATTTGTTTCAGCGACGGAGCGTTGAAGCGCTTCTTTTTAGTGGCCGAAGTTGTGATGCATTGCATGCATTTGTCGTTCGAGGCCGTCGAAGCGGTTGTCGATGTTCTTGAACTTGGCTTGCATCTCGCCAAATTGTTCATCTTGTCCCGTCTCAAGGGCTTGGCAATGTTCACGGAACTCTTGGCGGACAATGAAGTGACTTGCGCGCGTCATGTACGGTCGTTGATCTTCTTCTTGGGGAGGTGGTTGGCTTGACTCACCGTGCCTATCCATCATGCAAGACACACAAGTATTGTATATGGAAGTGGAATATGGTGGTGTTAGCCTTGTATCTCACCTTGGGGATTGCACCAAACTAGAAACCACAAGTGAGATCTATAAGCGTGCAGAGTGGAAATGCAAAGAAAACTCACACTAAAGAAAGAACTAACTCTCAAAAGCTTGTTGGTGGTAGGTTAGGATTGTGGAATGCCAAAGAACCAACCAAAATAAAAGGGATAGTCAAAAGTGGGTAAAATCCAACAAAACTCAAGTCAAAGGCGAAGGTCAACAACTCAAAAGGGTGAAGGGAACCTACGACTATATACACACACACGTGGAGAAAGTTGGGATTGACACGACTATGAAAATGAGCAAACAAAAAGTTCTAACGAAGACTAAGCTTGTTGTCGTGCCAATGCAAGGAGAGACCGTGGCTCGTTTGCAAAGAGGGAAAATGAGCAAGGGATTTGTGCACTTGCCTTGGGCGCTCTTCTTTCTCTCTTGCTTACAAGCTTTGAGACTCTCCTTGGCAATGGGAGACTATTTTTCTTTTGTGTTTTCTTTGTATCTTTTTCTTTCTTTTGTTTTTTGTTTTGCTCTCCCTTGATGCTACCTAGTCACACTTGATATTGCTCTTGCACTCTCACTATCCAAGGACAAATGCACAATGCTCAAGCAAACACAAGATGAGCCACTCTCATAGGATAGGTACACATAAAGGAAGATAGGGGTTAACAAGGTGACACAAGTTATACCTTCGTTGGTGATGATGAACTTGGTGTCAGTGGTGCGGGATGATGTTCGTGGGCCGTGGTGTCGGTGAGCGCGGGGGTTGTCGATGCGGAAGCTTGTTGTTAGTTGACGACACGCACACGGGCACCAACAAACAAGAGGAAATTAGCCAATGCAAGATTAGAGGCAAAACTATCAAAATCAGGCATTAGGCCAGAGATTCCAGTGTTTGAGGCCGGAAACTCTGGTGTAGGCCGGAGACTCCGGTGTGGGTAGGCCGAAGACTCCAGTGTAGGCTGGAGACTCCGGTCTGAAGTCAGATCGCGAGCTGCTCGTGTTCTTGAGCAGAAATCCACGCCTTGAGTCCTCAAATCCGTGAAAAATTGGCCAAATTAGGCTGGAAAAACGCAGGATAAAGCTGGACCAACACCTAAGACAAGGTTTGGTCGGATCAAAACCACAAATAACACTCCAAATCAAGAGATCAATCCAAAGGCAAATTTGGGCTGTTTTTTGGGGATTTTTTGAATTTTTTGTGGGTAGAAGAAAAATTTGTGGGGGAAATCGTGAGCAACGAAGCTCTTGATAGCAATATGTTGAGGGCAAACCTCTAGGGTGGCCCGATATTTCATGATTTCCTTTCAAATCGAGGATGGAGTGCGGGGAGAGGAGGGGAGGATGAACACGACGAATGCACGCACGAAGAACGCGATGAACACACACACACAAAACCACGATACACACCAATAGCTCACGCCGGCGGTGACCGGTCCGGCGCAATCCCTAGGATCAGCGTCGGGCGGAGGACTCTCTCTCGAACCGACACGGCAACATGGGAGACTCGGTGAGATCTTGTCGCCTTGGCAAAGGGACACCGATGCCAAGGCCTTGCACAACGTAGAGGCACGATGCAAACTCCAACGAGGTTTGGGATATTTGGTGCTCCTTGGTCAAGGAGCATGAGGCAATAATTAGATAGATCCACAAAGGGGTTTCCACTAATTCTAATATCATGGCTAGGGTTTACAATGGGGGTGGGGGACTATATATAGGCCAGCCACTTAAACAGGGGTACTTTAGGAATAAAAGACAAGTTCTGGACGGATTAAGGGGTACATGGGCCGCAGGCCCAAAGGCCTTTTCATGCCTGGCGACGGTCGGACCGGAGACTCCGCTGTGGTGGACCGGAGACTCCGATCTGGACCGGAGATTCCGGTCGGTCTCCGGACCGGCCTCCAGAGGGGTCTTTAGATTTTCCTAGGGCCCAGTTCTGTGGGCAGACCGGAGGTGGGACCGGAGACTCCGGTGTCTTCAGGCCAAAGACTGTGGTGGACCGGAGACTCCGGTGTGCACAGACCGGAGACTCCGGTCTGAGCAGCTCCAGCGTCTTCTGCTTCACGATCTGCTCCTTGTTCTCCATCCTTGGGTGCTTGGTGATGAGTCGAGGCTTCGTACCTGATGATGCATAGTGTAGTTGCATGAAGTAGCACACCATCCAAGGAGGTATCAAATTGGCACGAGGAGAGGAGCGAGTTCACCTTAGCTTGTAGGAGTTTGTCTCGGGCACGAGTCATAGGTCCACTTGGGGGACTTGTTGGTGTAGATGTAGGAGCGTCCATAGGACGGGCTGCATCATGAATGCTTCATGCATGTCCAACCAATTGGATATTGATTTCTCTGGCAAGTCATTGATCCATTACCGGGCGGTGCCGGTTAGCATGAGTGGAAGGTACTTGATGGCAATATTAGGTTTCCCCCTGTGATGTGAATCACTTCGCTATAGTCTTGCAACCACGCGGCTGGCGTGGCAGTGCCGTCATAGGGCTTGATGGTCTTGTCTATCCGGAGACCCTTGGGGTAAGTTGTGGCCCAAATTACTGGTCCAAAACAACGTGGCCCAAGGTATGGGAGCTCCCGAGCTTCTTGGATCTTGTCCAGCCGTGAACATGCATCGTACGGCTCTGGTTGCTTCCCTTTTCCGTCATGGGGAGGGGAGCTGCGGTGCAATTTATGAGATCCACCGTGTCCTACACCATGATGGCTTCTAGGTGGCTATGGTGGCGGTGGAGGTGGTGGGTTGGCTTTCTTATTGTTTGCCTCCCGCGACTCCTCATGCCTATCATAGTTACTTGTCGGACGTGGCGCTTCCTTGTAGAATTTGCTCCTGTGTCCGTCAATGCGGCTGCGCTCTCCGGCATGCCGAGGCTGTTTGCCCTGGTCGCGTATAATGATACCGACCTGGGGACGCCTAGGTGGTGGCCAGCTTGTATGATGGCGCGACTGTGGCTCCTTGTGACGCTGGGATGGTGGTGGAGGCGGCAACCGACGAGGGCGAGCCTTTTCTCCATGATCGGAGGATATGGGTATGGCATCAGCCCTGTTGGACACCTCCCTCCGCCTTTCGCTCCATAGATCATGTGTGGGATCCTTCGTCACGGGGAGATCGTGGCCTTCTAAGGCTGTTCCAGGTTGACTGGCAAAGCTCCGGGTTGGACTCAAGCCTCTGCGAGGTGGCCTTCTCCTGTTGCTTGCATGCCTTGGCAACAAGGTCGTATACCTTAGCAACTGCTTCTAGCGACCTATCCTGCTCCTGAGGGTCTTGGCGATGACAATGTTGAGGGCGGGTGTTATAGGGTAACCCCGTGGGTGGCCCGATCTTCACGGATCTCGTGGTTAAATCGATGGGAAAGCGAGGGGAAAGGGAGAAGGTAGCAGAAGCGGATGCACACCTCGCGAAGAACACGATGAACACACACAAAAGACACACGATACAAGGCCGATTGCTCTCACCGGTGGCCACCGGTCCGATAGAATCCTCGCAAGGAATGATCAATCAATGTGCTCCCTCAATCCCACGTGGAGAGGGAAGAATACCTTGGAGAGGGTCTTGACATCTTGGCAAAGGGACACCGATGCCAAGGCCTTGTACAACGAGGGAGGCGCGATGCAAACTCCAACAAGGTGGTGACGATAGTCGATCCCCTTTGGTAGAAGGGGATGAGGCAAAACTAGAGATTCCACAAAGGGGGTTTTCTTTAGTCTATCATTTATGCCTCAGGGATACATGAGGGGTGGGGGCTCTATTTATAGGCCAGCCACTTACATAGGGGTAGTTTGGGCATAATACTAGGGTGCAACATAATAAGGGGGTACATGGGCTGTGGCCCAGCTATTGAGGCGTGCAGGCCCAGTCTTGACCGGTAGTACCGGTCCTCGCGTCCGGTAGTACCGGACCGAAACAGTAGCGGCTTCAGGGAGCGATAGCTCCAGGCTTCAGCTATCGTCAAGCTCCAGGTCCGGTAGTACCGGTTGGGAAACCGGTAGTACCGCTTGGGGGCAGTAGTACCGCAAGCCGATACCGGGGCGTCCAGAGGCGATGGCGCGGGCTTCAGTCATGGCCGGTAGTACCGCTGAGGCTGAGCAGCAGTACCGGGCCACGGTAGGACCGCTGTTGGGCGCGGTAGTACCGCTCGCGTCTGTCTTCTTGGGTGACTTGGGGACAAGCTTGGACTTGGCGTTGTAGCTGTAGTAGCGTCCGTAGGATGGGCTGCATCAGCACCCCCCCTTCAAAAAGTGTCGTCCTCGACTCTAGACGCTCGTCATGTAGAGGTGGTCAAGAGACATTCTTGATCCTGGGGTTTGCCATGTAGTCATCCTCGAGTAGCTTGATGTGGCAGCTCTTCAATGTTCCTTCACTTTCCATGTAGCCTACAAAGCTCACAACAAAAGCGAAGCAACACTCACAAAGTAGCCAATTCACGAAGATTATAGCATGAGTCCTCAAGTAGAGTGAAGTCACCTTATGATGTAGAGATAGCTCGTTGAGGGGTAGCCATAGGTAACTCTCTACGGTTTGTCTTGTCAACTTATGGTCCATAGAGTTTGACGCGTAAACACTTGTACCTTCACATAACAAATACCAAGCAACATATGTTTGTGTGTGATAGGGGAGCATGTCATTTGTGGCATGTCCATTCTTGTTCACAACACTATTAGTACAACTCAAGTATCGCAAACAAATTGCGTATGCAAGGTCAAAGTGCATGGAAGTTAATTGAACATCATCCAAATGTGGGAACTCGAAAACTCCATATAACGTCTTAGTGTGGAACTCAAAGCAATGGACTAAAATATTGGTCAACATCTTTGATGCAAGGATAGGAGAATTCGGCAAAAACACATGAGGAAAGATATCCAAAACAACATCATTATGTGTGCAAACCAACCATTGGAAAGAACAATTGTTCAATATGTTGGATGCCATACACATATCATCAAAAGCCAAAATCATGGGGGTATGAGTATCGCAAGCGGAAGCAAAAGAAACGTGTTTGCAAACAAACCATATGAAAGAGCAAGTGGTCCTTATGTTTATTGCAACAACAATACGAGAGACTTGGAAGCTCTCATGACAATACATGCTCAAAATGGCATTATGGTTGCACACAAAACATCGGAAGAGAAATTGTTCAACATTTTTGTGGCACCACACAAAGCATCAATATTCAATGGCAATGAAACATGATTGTCACAAGGTGAAAGAATACCATTAACATGCTTGCAAGCAAACCATAGGAAAGAGCAATTTGTCAACATGAAAGATGCAAAGCATGCAAATGGTATCAGAGTTGGGTTCGATCTTGAACTCACTTTGGGGATGCTCTCTAGAGCTCTGTTTGTCAACTCGTGCTCAACCAAGGTTGACATTCTTGTGCGGGTACCTACACACATCAAACACAAAAGGAAGAACGTGTGTGCATGGTAGAGAAACACATCATCCATCATGACGTATCTCTTCTTGTGCACATCACCATTAATGTCAATCAAGTATGAAAAATATGCATGGTGAGTATGCAAGTGGGGAACATGCTTATCATGGCAATCATCAAAATCTCCAACATTTGAGAAAGCTATGGGGCCATCTCAATATAAACCATATGAGAATTATTGTTGCAAGCAAAACAAGTGAAAGAGCAATTATTCAACTTATTGCAAGCAACGGGAGAAATTGTGAAACACTCATGACAAAGTATGGTTCGAGGGGTACCATTGGTAACATCATTGCAAGCAAAACATTGGAAAGAGCAATTGTTCAACAAAGTGCAAGCAATGATATCATCAACGTCACGTTTAGAGAATGGCATGTCTATGGCAACATCATCACAATCAAATGACTTCACATGCTCAACTTTATGCAAAGGCAAAGTATCACATGGAAATACCAATGAGTCATATGTGATATCACAAACATCATCCATAGCATGCCAATCATCACAAGTCATCATGTCCACTAGTGGGATCATGGCATCATCAACACCCATATTGTTACCTTGTTCATACCTCTCATATGAAGTGGGTGTTGTGGTAGTATTGGCCTCCATGTGGGAAACTTCTTCATCATGTATGGGGATGGCATCATTTTCATCCACCATGTACATCTTCTTGGTTGGAGGCATCATCATCTCCAAGCTTGGCGCTTCTTGATCCATGGAACCTAGCACAACATGAGGAAACACACTAGAGGTAGAGGGTAAGTCGTTAGAAATCAAAGTGGTCTCAGATTACCTATCAACTACCACTCTCAACTCACTAGGTGTATCACTCATGCCCTCCAAGTGGAAGCACTCAATCTCACATATGGTGGAGTCACTCATCTCACTCTTGTTTTCACTCAAGTGGGCTAAGTGGCTCTCATACTCACATGGGATTGGTACCACATCATCACTCAAGCATATGGGGGTAGGCTCGGTTCTCTCAACTCCTTGTGCTTCCTTTGGTGAAGGGAAGTCCCATGCTCACCATTCTTGACCTTGTCATCGCCATCTTTCACCTTGGCTTGTGTAGTCCTCTTGACGTACTCGTCCAACTTGGCGAAGTAGAGGTCTTCGTCCTTCTCATCCATGAGGTTGCATGCGTCATCTAGGACGTCAAGTCGTGGCATTGAAGCTTGATGGCGTGGAGGAGAGCTTGCTCTTGGTTCCATTTTGATGGTGGCACGAGTAGTTGAAGGTGCCTTATGATGGTGTCGACGGAGGTCATTGGCGTGCCTTGCCAAAGGTTGATGTAGATGGCGCACTTGGTCATCCACATGACGCTCGCAATGATGTTCCTTGTCCTTGGCACTCTTCTTTTTATGGTGGTGCCTTCTTGAGCTTGTTGAGCATTATGGATGGTGCTCAACATATATTCTCCGTCTTCATGGCAAAGATGCCTTGAACGACGTCTTGTATCCTCTTGATGTTGGCGATGATCTCTAGAGGATGTATGTCGATGAAGATTCTTGCTTCGTGGCGCCTCTTTTGGAAGATGATGTTGGGGCGCCACTCTTCTTGTAGGCGGTGGCACTTGTTGCCTTGGAGGTTGTTGCACTTGACGCCTTCGAGGTTGTGGTGCTTGGCGCCTTGGAGATGGTGGTGCTTGGTGCCTTAGAGGTGGTGGTGCTTGACGGCTTGGAGGTGATGGCGCTCGTCGCCTTGGAGATGGTGGCGCATGACGCCATGTAGGAGTCCACGCTTGATGCCTTGGAGGTGGATCATCAAAGTAGGTGGTTCCCTTTGGTGTGGCATGCTTGGCCTTGAAGGTCATGGTTTCTTGATGATGCCTCTCTGCTAGCTTGGCGTAGTAGTCCTCCATCTCCAAGCGGTGGAGGTATTCTTCATGGCTCATGGAAGATCCCTCGAAGTGGGTGAAGCTCGCCATGTCCTCCATGCTTGGTGATGCATCGTCGTTGTAGCACTCGAAGTCGTCTATTCTTGGGGAGTCGTTGTTGATGTAGAACTCCATATCACCCAAGCATGTGGAGCCATTGTCGGTGTAGAGCTCCAATTCCTCCATGCTTGAGGAGCCATAGTTGATGACGTCCTCCATGTCTTCCATGCATGTGGAGCCGTCATAGGTGTAGTGCTCCGGGTCCTCAAAGCATGCGGAGCCGTTGTCGGTGTAGTGCTCCATCATGTCCTCTATACTTGTGGAGTCGTAGTCGTGGTGGCTCATCATAGATAGCATCCTCGGTTCTGGAGTCCCTAGAAAAGATTCACAAGACCAAGTGGTGTATATGGAAGTGGTAGGGGCCTTAGGGATGCAACGTCAAACCTTACTTTACCTTGGAAGATAGTATCATACAAGTGGCAACACTTGAGAGCAATCAAAACCAAGAAAAGTGAAGTTCACATGGAACACCAAAACCAACTAACCGCTAAAACACACACACACAGCTTATGGTGGATAGGTATGGAAGGTGGCGTGTCTAAGAACAATCCGAACTCAAGATGTTGTAATGGCAAGTAAAGAACCACGATGATCACAAAGCAAAACAAGTCAATCCACAAGATAGGAATATATATAAGGAAACACACACAGTGGGATAAATGGGACTTGTACGATGGATAAAGTGAGCTAAGAACCAAATGATTACCTAGCGAATACTATAAGTTCATGTCACACAAGTGCAAGGAGAGGCGCTAGTTCGATTGCAATAAAATTGGTGGGCTACAATATATGCACAATAAGTACCACCTATTGATGTTCATCGAGCTTGCACTTCCTATTCTATGAGGCACTTGTTTCTTTCTTTTTCTTCTTTTTCTCTTTTTTCTCTTTTTCTTTTCTTTTTTCACTTGCCTCTTCCTTGTGCCAACAACTATATAAGATAACTATATGAGATAGCACGCTCACAACTTTTGCTCAGAATTCTACAAGGTATCAAATGTGCATAGCCCAAGCAATCATAGGAGGAACTAGTCTCAATAGGTGTTTGTTGTTTGCAAAGATTGTGTGGCTCACAAAGGGATGCAAGTGGGGAGAAGTGGCGGAATGTTTATACCTTTCGTCACCGATCTTCACCTTTTATTGGTGGATTCTTCCTTGCTCACGGAATTTTGATAGATTATATAGCATAAACCACACAGATGATGATTTAGAGCTCTTTCTCCTCTTCAAAACGAGCTAAAGAACACCAAAATCCGAGTTCGTATGCAAAAGTTATGCTCAAAACGGTGAGAGACTGAAATGTGGGAATTCTGCTGCTTTTTCTCTATACCGGGCGGTAGTACCGGGTTTCTGAGCGGTAGTACTAGTCTTCCGGGGGGCCGATAGTACCTTTTAGGTACCGGGGATGTGTGGTAGTACCGGGTTTTGACCCCCCGGTAGTACCGGATGTCGCAGAAACACCTAGTTTTGACGCGTTTTCGCGATTTTGGGGCGATTTGGGCGGAAAATCTTCAAGAAAAACACCAAATTGGAGGGGTAAATGATGGAATTAGGCCATGGAAACGCAGAGGAAGATAGATCAACAAGTTTAGCAAGTAATCCATGGATCAAAACCTACCAAAACGCACTCAAATCACAGATCGGTCCAAAACACGAATTGGGGATATTTTTGGTGGAATTTTCGAATTTATGGGGAAAAGACCAAATCGAGGAGAAATCCGTGGCAACCAAAAGCTTCTGATTCCATATGTTATGGGGTAACCCCGTGGGTGGCCTGATCTTCAAGGATCTCATGGTCATATCGATGGGAAAGCGAGGCGAAAGGGAGAAGGTAGCGGAAGCGGACGCACACCTCGCGAAGAACACGATGAACACACGCAAAACACACATGATACAAGGCCGTTTGCTCTCACCAGTGGCCACCGGTCCAATAGAATCCTTGCAAGGAAAGATCGTCCAACATGCTCCCTCGATCCCACGAGGAGAGGGAAGAACACCTTGGAGAGGGTCTTGACGTCTTGGCAAAGGGACAACGATGCCAAGGCCTTGTACAACGAGGGAGGCGCGATGCAAACTCCAACGAGGTGGTGACGATAATCGATCCCCTTTGGTAGAAGGGGATGAGGCAAAACTAGAGATTCCACAAAGGGGGTTTTGTTTAGTCTATCATCTATGCCTAAGGGATACATGAGGGGTGGGGGCTCTATTTATAGGCCAGCCACTTACATAGGGGTAGTTTGGGCATAATACTAGGGTTGCAACATAATAAGGGGTACATGGGTTGTGGCCCAGCTGTTGAGGCGCGCAGGCTCAGTCTTGACCGGTAGTACCAGTCCTCGGGTCCGGTAGTACCGGACCGAAACGGTAGAGGCTTCAGGGAGCGGTAGCTCCGGGCTTCAGTTGGCATCGAGCTTCAGGTCCGGTAGTACCGGTTGGGCAACCGGTAATACCGCTTGGGGCGGTAGTACCGCAAGCCGATACCGGGGCATCCAGAGGCGATGGCGTGGGCTTCAGTCATGGCCGGTAGTACCGCTGAGGCTGAGCGGTAGTACCGGGCCATGGTAGGACCGCTGTTGGGAGCGGTAGTACCGCTCGCGTCTGTCTTCTTGGGTGACTTGGGGACGAGCTTGGACTTGGCGTTGTAGATGTAGTAGCGTCCATAGGACGGGCTGCATCAGCGGGAGTTGGCATTGCTTGCCTCCTCTCTAAATCAATGTATGTAGTGGCTTTTGCTAGCTTGGATCCGCCATATCCTAACTTGAGCCGAACATCGAGGTCTTTGATGACATGAGATGGTGCTTTCTTTGCTTTGTGTTTTAATAGCAACTGCTGGTATTCATCCTCCATGGCCCTTGCCGCCTTGATAGATTGATGCGCCTTGGCCATGTCTTTGTCCAGCTTAGCGCCCTGCTCCATGATACATTTGGCCTCCACTAGGATTTCTACACGCTTCTCATCAAGCTTTGTAATACTCCGGATATGGGCGGCGGTAATAGGCTCAACAAGGAGTGCACCGTCGATCGCCTTGTCGGCAGGAGTGACCAATGGGTTGCCAGCTGCAGACGTTGACGGTGGCATTGGCGGATGATTTGACTGCTTGGCAGTACTGGGGGTCATGGTGAGTTCTTGCGCCTGCTGCAGGCGGATAACCGGAGGGGGCATGGCCTTGGCTAGAACCGGAGGCTCAGCGGCTTTCTTGGCTGCTGCCGCTCTGGTTACCGCGGGCGTTGGCGGAGCTCTCTCATGTTCTGGTTCCTGTCCATCTTCTTCCAGCACGCTCCCAATGGCGACTAGCACCTGGTGGGATGTGTTGGCCTTCTCAGTGCACTCCTCCTTCTCGATCTCCTGCTCGATCTCCCTCATAATAGAATCGTATTCCTCCGAATTAGCGTCTGAGCCACCACCATCCATATTGATGTTAGCGTACAGTGCGTCAAGGACGGATTCAGAGTTGGCTTTAGTGTTGACGATGGATGTGGAGGGTGATGGAGGCAGGCCGTTGTTGTTGTTTCCTCCGGCTTCAGGCCTAGGCATGGCTTGGGTGTTCTCCTTGGTGTCCGTGTATTCATAGACAATTGCGACCATCTGGCCGAGGGTGAGAGGTCCTATAGCCTGCCATCTTCGGAGGGTATGCCAGAGGAGTGTTCCGGGCATGAGCCCTTCCACAAAGTGGTAGACGAGTTTGTCGGCACGATCACCCTCTAGGGTTTCCTCACCCTCATCCATCTGGCGAGGTATTCGCAGGGAGGTTCTCCGTCTCTTTGAACGCATCTAGCTAGATCAAAGATTGTGACGACACCGACAAAGTGTGACCTTCGCATCTCTGATGCTCGGGGAAGCCAAGCGGATTTGCGAGGTCCTTCCACCTTTATATCCTGCATAGGGGCGGTTTGGGTGGGGCTTGAATTTTCCAGATCTGAGTCGCCATACTCTAGAGAGAGGTATGACCCAGAATCTTCCATGAAGGTATCCTGCCCATAGGCGGTCCGTGCGGGTCTTGACGAGTTTCCGACTTCCTGGGAGCTAGGACCCGAGTCAGTTTTGCTGATGAAGATGTGGATGTCTCTGAAGGGGATGACAGAACAGCGCGTAGGGTTCGTCTTCACCGGCACCTAGAACTCATCTAGGGGGACGTCGGGATGTTGCTGGAGAAGAGAACGTGGCTGATGGCTGTGGTGCCGCCGAGTCTCGTGAAGAGCTTGGACCTCGCCCGTTGTAGAGCTCGAAGCGCCTCTTGCCCCACAATGGGTGCCAACTGTCGTGGTATTGCCGACGAGTACACTATGAAGGGGAGGATATCATTTTGTGGCCCAAAAGTTGAGGCGCCCAAGCAATGCAGTACCCAAGTTGCTTGTAATCAGCTGCGTTGACCACAGTTGGCGTGCCAAATACTCAGAGGGTCTTTTTCGGCACGAATTCAACTTTACGTTCAATACAAAATATCAGGCTACCGCCCGTCAAGTTGGGGCCCCTATCAGTTTTTGCCGTTATGTCACTCCTGTCGCTTAGGCGTGGTGGCTGTCACATAGGCTTGCAGTGCTGCCACAGTGGATTGGACAACATGGCCAGCCCAGTGTATTGACGCGACAAAACAGGGCACATATATCCTTGTTATTATTATTTTTTGTTTACTCAGAAGCTAGAACGGCTACCGCCACACGTCTCTCCATTGTACTTCCGTCCCCGTCGTTAACCACTACCTTTGAAACGTATTGACGGTTCCACCGTTCCCCTATCTCGCAGAAACCACTCTTCTTCTTCATGTCATATGTCTTCTTTCCGTCTTGTCCTTGCCGCCATGGAAGGTTGTCGCACTCTAGAGACAAGCTTCATTGCCCATGACAATAAGAAGATAGACGTCATCTACACCAACGAGGACGAGACAGTGGTGCGAGTCCTGAGGATGTACGTGGGTTGGCTTGAGATAGACGAGGACAAATTTGTGGTATTGGACCTCGAGTACACCCCAGAGGACCCATATGTCGAGAATGAAGTCGCCGTCATTCAACTAGCCATGAGGAAACATGTCCTCATCTACCACTTCTCCCGGTTTGTAGATTTGCTCTCTATAGTTAACCGCTTGTAGGGTTTTCTCCTCTTGTTCTTTATCCATTTGCTCATCTTGCAACTACTGAATTTTATTAGGACCAAATAAATTATGACAAGCCAATGTTGAGATTTTTGATCTTGCATTTACTAAAAAAATTAAAATTATATTCATATGATGATCTTGCATTGACAAAACATTTGTAGTTACAAATTTTGGTGATGACAAACTACATACTTTTAGGACTGACAAGAAGTCTCCGGCGATGCGCTAGTTCCTTGTAGAAAAAGGAATTGTTTTCTACACTGTCGATAATAGTACTGATTTTTGGAAATTTTATGAAGAGGGAATTACAATTCCTTCGCACAAGTGGATCGATATTCAGAGTCTTGTCAAGATCATAGGAGGCTCGAGGAAGGACGGAATGGCTACACTCGCAACTAGAATCCTCGATGAGTCGTACGACACAATGAAGGCAGATTTCCCTACGGATAGGCATGATTTCTGGGAGGAGTGGCCGTTGTCTGCGATAAACCTGAAGTATGCAGCCATAGATGCTTACGTGACCTATCATCTGTACAAGAAGATCTATTTCTTTCTATGTTTCCTCGTGTTTTGCCCAGTCGCAAGAGGGAAGACGAGCTTAGGGGAGCCCTTTGTAGAAAATGCAGTATAGATGAGTTTGACGCTGCATATGCAAAGAAAATGGCTACATCTGAAGCAGCTAACAGAGAGGCTGCATCTGAAGCAGCTAACAGAGAGGCTGCAGCTGAAGCAGCAAACAGAGAGGCATCATCTTCCAGCGGCAACAATCAGGCCTATGACGCACCGCTAATTATGCCATAGGATGCTCAAGATAGGGAAGCCAAGGCAGATTCCAGGTGGGACGAACTTTGTGACTTGTGGAGGGCCAATAATGTAAAAGACCCCTAGAATGATGGCAGTTGGTCGCCTAGGAATGATGGCAAGCGCCTCAAGTGGTCTGATGAGAAGTGAATTAAATTTTACTCCTTTGTGTTATGTTTCTGTTTTGTGGAACTCAATTAGCTTGTCAAGATGGCTAGCGCCTCAAGTGAGAGTAGTAAAATAATTTTTACTTCTTTGTGTTATGTTTCTATATGTGTCTGGTAGCTTGTCAAGATGGCAGCTCGTTAAATGGCAGTTTGAAAGAGTACCTTTTTCCTCTCTTGCTAAACAGATATGTTTCATTTTGGCCAAATTGGTGGCAAATCTAGAGTAGCTTCTCTCTTCGATTATTCTTTCCCTTCTGGCCCTCTTTTTGGCCCGATCTGGTAGCAAATCTAGAGCAGCAAATCACACCAGGCAGAATACATTCATTCAGAAAACAAAACAAATGTAGATATAGCTGTGTGTAGCTAAATAGGATATAGGGATAGAAAGTAGGTTGCTTAACGAGGTTTGATACATTAGCTGCTTAGCAGCCATCAGACGCAAAATACACGAAATCAAAATAAGTTGCTTAGAAGCAGCATCAGACACGTTCAACCCCTCCTTGCATGCGCATGCGCATGCGCCTCCTCCCTCTAGCGCTTCCTCTACTTCTTGCTGCCTAGTCCCTTGATATTGGGGGCCTTGGGCTTGATCGGAGGCATGCGACCCTCTTCGATGGCCACCTGCTGGAGGTTTTGGAGCTGAATGCCGAGAGCCTGGTGTTCAGTGATGTAGGCATTAAGGTTCACGGTATGGATGACTTTGGGGGTGCCAGAGCACGAGCCCTCTGCATGCATCACGACGCAGTTGAAGTTGGTGCCGGCAAGTCTCTTCCTATAGAAGGGGCAACTATAGACGCCGCCAGCAAAGAAGGCGTCGTACTTGCCGGCCTACATCCTCCTCAGCACCTAACGAGTCTTGGTGTGCTTGGACTCGTCATCGCTGCAGACGTCGTTGCCGTAAACCTATTGGAAGAAAAGAAAAAGGGAGGATTAGATGATGTAAGAAGATCGAGCAATCAAAATGCGAACAAGCGAACCCTAATAAACCAAGATCTAGCATCCAACAATGGGAACGGGAGAAGAACCAGGTAAGAGGAGCAAATCCTAGTTACCTCCGACCATGGGTCATCGATTCCAGTGTCTTAGGGTTTCACCGGAGAGATGTACTCCTCTAGATCATAGGGGTCCTAGAAGATCTGGATCTTCTCGTGACCGGCGGGGGGCTCCTCGCCGGCGGCTACGTCGGTAGCAGGGACGGGGGCCTGGATGGGAATGGCGGCTGCCATCGATGCCTCGACGGGGGCCTAGACGGGGATGGCGGATGCTTTCAACGTGTTGAGGGGGACCGGGACCGATACGGGGCCTCCTCGTCGGCGGCCTTGGAGGCGACGATGGCCACCGCATCCTCCTCCTCCATCGCCAGCACAGATAAGGTTTTCTCGAGAGTTTGTAGAAGCTGATGGGACAGTGGAAAGGGTTGCGTGAGAGTGAGCGAGAGTGAGACTGGGTATGCGAAGAGGGTCTCTATAGTTAAGGTGAATGGAAGCAAGGCACATTTTGTTGCACCACCGTGTAACGCGTCGCATAGGCTACTGCACCGTGCACCACGACACGCGCACGGTACATAATGTTTTTTCCCAGGCCATGCATGGCAGTTTTGTATTCAGCTGCATGCAAAGGGTGTAGACACAATTTCTATGTACGAAGTTTGACACGGCCATAAAATTGGCGATAATTAAAAGGGAAAATGTAGAGGAGAAGGTAGGTGTCTGTACGGCGAGATTTGTGGGGTTGTGCTAGATCGGGTAGAGGGATGTGTGGATGACTGCGAGGGACTCGATGAAGGAGGAGACATTAGGTCTCCTCGAGGGCCCCCCTTCTCGAGATCCATTTCTCAGCTCTTCGGCCTCCGTCTAACGCGTGGAAGTTTCTTACGGTGGGGCCCAGTTGGAAGTGAGATTTAGAGCCGCTGCGTAAAAATGGGATATGTCATATTAAAATCAAGTGGCAATAAACTACAACTGGCCGTCAATGACCGTGCACTCGATGACGCATGTGTTATGGCGTAGTAGAAGCATTAGTAGGCTTTTCAGACTTGATTAAACATGACATGACCACTCGATGACTTTTTCCATGGACGGCTCCGTGTTCCTTCTTGTAGAAGTCTCGCTAAGGGAGACGTCTGTGCTGTCTCACGCTGTACTGTGAAGGGCACGACGTGTGCAACGATCCTCGTTGGATCACACAAGATCAACAATTGTTCCGCCCGATCCACATGACAACTGTGACAACCAATCAGGGCGTAGCAGATAGAGTGAGCACAGGTTTGGCCTTCTACGAGAGAGAGAGAGAGAGAGAGAGAGAGAGAGCAAAACTGAGTAGTATAAAAAAACAAAGGGCAAAACTGAGTATTATAAAAATGGAAAGTGAGTGTCTTCTACAATGAAATACATCATGGCATACATAAAATTATGCCAAGATGGATCCACTAGAATTCATTGGATGTGTGTTCTTCTCATAAACCACATGGATCCACTAGAGTTCATTGCATGTGTGTTATTCTCATAAACCACATTGATCCACTAGAGTTCATTGCATGTGTGTTATTCTCATAAACCACATGGATCCACTAGAGTTCATTGCATGTGTGTTATTGTCATAAACCACATGGATCCACTAGAGTTCATTGGATGTGTGTTATTGTCATAAACCACATGGATCCACTAGAGTTCATTGGATGTGTGTTCTTCTCACAAACCACATGGATCCACTAGAGTCATTGCATGTGTGTTCTTTTCATTAGCCACAGCTAGAGTCATTGCATGTCTGTTCTTTTCATAAACCACATGGATCCACTAGAGTCATTGCATGTGTGTTCTTTTTACAAACCACATATGGATACACTAGAGTCATTGCATGTGTGTTCTTATCCTGAACCAGCACTAGAGTCATTGCTTGTGTGTTCTTTTCATTAACCATAGCTAGAGTCATTGCATGTGTGTTCTTTCAATAAACCACGTGGATCCACTATAGTCATTGCATTTGTGTTCTTATCCTAAACCAGCACTAGAGTGATTGCATGTGTGTTCTTTTCATAAACACAGCTAGAGTCATTGCATGTCTATTCTTTTCATAAACCACATGGATCCACCAGAGTCATTGCATGTGTGTTCTTTTCACAAACCACATGAATCCACCAGTGTCATTGGATGTGTGTTCTCATTCTAAACCACAACTAGAGTCATTGCATGTGTGTTCTTTTCACAAACCACAGATGTATCCACTAGAGTCATTGCATGTCTTTTTTTTTCATAAACCACATATGGATCCACCATAGTCATTGCATGTGTATTATTTTCATGAACCACATGGATCCACCAGTGTCATTGCATGTGTGTTCTTTTCATGAACCACAACTATAGTCATTGCATGTCTGTTCTTTTCACAAACCACATATGGATCCACCAGAGTCGTTGCATGTCTGTTCTTTTCATAAACCACATGGATCCACCAGTGTCATTGAATATGTGTTCTTTTCACAAACCACATATGGATCCACCAGTTTCATTGCATGTGTGTTCTTTTCATTAACCACATATGGATCCCCTAGTGTCATTGCATGTGTGTCCTTTCATTAACCACAACTAGAGTCATTGCATGTTTGTTCTTTTCATAAACTACATGGATCCACTAGAGTCATTGCATGTGTGTTCTTTTCATAAACCACATGGATCCACCAGTGTAATTGCATGTGTGTTATTTTCATAACCACAACTAGAGTCATCGGATATGTGTTATTGATGAGGACATCCCTACAGTTACACCTACCACAATTGCTAATGAAGATGTTCCAATTGCAAAGAAGGATCAATCTAATGAGATAAAGATTGGACCAATCACAAGAGCTCGTGCTAAGCTACTAGAACAACAGGTGAACTTGTTTCTTAATGAACCTGGTGTTTTAATTAATGAGAATTTTATACTACCTAAGTCTTTAAATTATTGCATGCTCAGGTACTTAGGAGAAGAAGGTGTAGCACGGAGCGAGGAGCTAATGGAACAAGGCGTGTTGATCAATGAAGAATGCGCGAGGGAGGAGAGGGAGGAAGCGCAACGAACTGTCCAAGACGAAGATCAACAAGAGGAAGGAGTCTCTGCCGCGGTAGAGAAAAGCCTCGTTTCTCTGCCACGACAGGCTACCGCGGCAGGAAAACCGAGTCCTTCTCTGCCACGGCAGGCTGTTGCGATAGAGAAAGTGGCTAGGACTCTTCCACGGCAGAGCCAGCTTGGCCGAGCCACTTTGTGGCCAGTTTGTATCCAGGTTGGGTGGAACCAACTCGGGTTCCCCCATAGCCGCCGCCCCCTGAACCCATAAATAGATGGGGCGCCGTAGTTAGGGTTTTTTAGACCACATTAAAATATTTTGGAGTTGATTCTTTCATAGAACCTCTAAAATTACCCTGTGTTCGAATTCTACAACTATAATTGAGTATGATCTGTTGTTCCATTAGGAATTAGTAGATTGCATACTACCATTCGTGGTCACGGCTGTGTGCGCAAGAGTGTGGTGTTGTGAATATCCTACAAGGTTCGAGAGCTGTTGCATTGGCATCAGGGATCGAGCGGGAGAGTTCATAGCTACAGGCTAGTTATCTATCATCCACCATCACCACCGATAATGCTTGCTGAGAAGATCGGGCCACCCCATATCATCTTGGTATCATATTTCCTCGTTGCCTCGGTAAGCAATCCACAATCCATCCATAGATTAGACAGTGTTTTCGTCCTATACAGAAAATAGCCCCACAAAAAGATTCGACATAGCCTAGATTACATCGTAGACGAGTAATAGTTGATGGTCGTGTTCATCCATTAGTCTAGATCTAGTTTTTCTTTCATCGTTTTCTTCTTTCTAGTCGTGTTCATCACATGTTCTTCCGTGCCTCTAGCAGATGACTGAATTAGTCCTGCCGCGACACGTTTTCTCTGCCGCGACACGCGCCTGCCTGCCGCTGCTCTACCGCGGCATGGTTTCCGCCTATTTTGCTACTCCCACTCTGCCACGGCAGGATTTCTGCCCAGTTTTCTACCACGGCAAGATTTGTTCTGCCACGACAGGATTTTGAGCTGTTTCTCTGCCACGACACCATAATTAGAAAGTGTGATCAATTTGCACTTTTCCATAAACCTTAGCTACAGCCAATCTACTACATAGGTGTAGGAACTTGCCCATTGAGACTAGTGATGAGGATATTTTCTATGAATATGATGATTCTAATTGTCTCAACTGGAAGGAAATATTAAGTCTAACCAGTAATTTATATAAGGTTAATTCTTTCCTAGTTGGAATTAATGTTTGTGATAATCGGAATTTTATACTTCCTAAGTTATTGCACTGTGTGTGATTACTAGGTTTGTTGATAACACAAGCATTGCGCGAGGAGGAGAAGAGATGCATCAAGGGGAACTAGGCGTGTTGATCACCAATGTGTGCGCGAGGGAGGAGAGGGAGGCAGGTGCACTGGAGGAGATCAAGCAACGTTGAGGAAGTCATGTGGCATGCCAGTACACGTTTGAGGTGCACCATGATGTTTGGCCTGCGTGCCAAGTAGGCCGAACCCATCTATGGGTCGGTATGTATCAGTTTGAGTCGAACCGGGTCAGTTTGGGCCAAAATAAGGCTGGTTTTAGGCCTGGTTTGTGGGGAGCTCGCCCCAACCTCTATAAGTATTCCCACGGCCGCCGCAATTAGGGTTAGACCATCTTTAGATTAAACCAATACTTATTTTGTTGAACTGCTGCAAGCATTCATCTGAAATTATATGTTCCGCTTTGATTTGATTAGGAATATCTACCATACCTCCACTTTGATTCGATCTGGAGTTTTCTACTGAAAGTTCTCGTGTTTTTTACTGTTCCATTGGGAATTGGTAAATTGCAAACCGCTCCGTGGTCGGACGCTACGTGCACAAGTGTGTGAAGTTGCGAATACCATCTGGGTTGAGATCTGTTGCATTGGCAACGGGGGAACAGCCGGTGATTCACAGCATCCCACAAGTTATCCCCATTATATCCACCATCATCTACGACGTGCTCAACGAGAAGATCGGTCCACCCCTTATCATCTTGGTATCAGAGCCCAGCGTTTACTCGGTGAGCATCCACAAATCCATCCGCGGATTAGTTCTTGTTTTTGTCCTATACAGAAAAATCCACACAAAAAGATTAGGGTTCATAGTTCTTTGCCATAGCCTAGATAACACTGTTCGTGAGTTTTTGTTGTTGATCATAGTCCTTTTGTGTAGCCTTTCTTCTAAATCTGAGTCGTAGTTTTTGTTCCTTTGTCGGAGTCCATAGACTGTTTTTAGACTGTTTCTCCTGTTCTTGAGGCTATTCGCCGTGTTCTTGGATTTTAGATCTACTAGATCTATTCTCTAGTTGTTTGATTTAGGGTTGTAGATCCGTTTAGAAAGAAAGAAAAAAAGCAATCTAATCGCAATCTATACGTGAGTCTCTTCACGTTTCCAACAAGTAAAAAAAAGATCGCTAGCCTCGCTTGACCACAGACGAGTCTCAGCCTTTGCCTGAGCTGCCTCATGTTAAAAAAATAATAATAATAAATCCATCGTTGTGTCCATGCCTGGGGACAGACCAGTCTGTGCTAGTACGAGAAAAAAAATTCTGCCGCCATCCTGCCGCGGCAGGATTTTAGGCCGTTTTTCTGCCGTGGCAGAGACCAATTCTGAGGTCAATTTTTTTTCTTTTTTTTTATTATTTTTACTGAGTCCACATAGCGTACCTATACTTGTGAACCTTAGTAATCCTTTCTTGGTGTCTAAAACTATCCTAGGAGACTAGCATGCTTAGTGCTCTATGGGCTGCCCAGTTTAGCAATCTTGTGCCCGTTTCATTGAGACATTGCTAGCGTCTCTCCTTGTACATTGCAACATGAGCATTAATCCGACATATATCAATTTTTGAGGTCTTTTTTATAGTTGCAATTGCCCCATTTATCTCCATCGTGTGTGTTTTCATGGGTCTGTGTCATACGATCAGCACTAGGATTTCTGAATTGGTGTTGTTAGGTATCCATACCAAGCTCCACCGTATACCCCTGGTTCTCGTGTGATAGCTTTTGCCCTCAGTATTCGCTTCGTCACATCCATGTACGCGCTGCTCATACAAGTTGGTAAGCTATCCTAATTCATTTTGGAACGGTAAGATCCACATTCTTTTCAGTTTTGAGTGAGTTGAGAGTTGCCATCATTTATATGCTTTGCTACCACCTTATTTGTATTAACTAACAATGGAAACTGATTCTTTGAGGTTTCCATTACCATTGAAGTTTCTTTGCAGTAACTCTTTTTGGGAGGAGGATGCTGGAGTGGCACCTACTTCGGGTTTGTTCCACTTCACGGCAGACATCAATGGTAGACATGGTGCTATTACCATTGATAATTGTTCGTTAATGAACTTGGTTAGTGTTGAGGTTGTTGAAAAGCTACAGTTGCATACATATTCAACAACTTTTCCATATTTGCTAGCCACTTCTAATCATGCACTACAAGTTAGTCGGGACACACTGCTTCCTCTCACCATTTATGGCCATACTGAATATATTCGGTGTGATGTAGTTCCTATAGCGTTTAATTCCTGCCATCTTATGCTGGGAAAACATTGGTGTGATCAATTTCAGGTTGTTTTTTATAGTGGTTATTCTGATCCTCCCATATTTTAGAATAGGAAGCACACGTGGTTAGCACCTAGTACCATTAAGCAATTTTAGGAGATTAGGTGTCAAAAATTACGTCCACCAACAACCACCATAATAAAACTCCATGTTGATCCAGAAAAACTAAGAGTGGGAGTTGATGAGACTTATGAGGTTTCTACTAACATGATCATCTCTACTCCTAGTGTTGTGTCTTGTGATATGCAGGTTGCTTTTGAAGAAAGGGAGCAGCAAGTGGTACAACCTACATCATCATTTGAGAAAGAGGTTCCAGTACCTACTATATCTGAGGAGGATGACATTGATAATGGTACTGATTTGGGTATGCAACCAGCCAATGAGGCATTCGGTCAGTCTATTCCTTTGCTAGTTGATTCTTGTGACTTGACAAGCACAAAAATTTCAGCACCATGTGATGCTTTGCAAAATCTGAATTTTAAGCATGTAGTAGTGATTACACATAAGGAAGTGCTTGCTTGTATTCCACCTTATGATATTTTATATTCTATTATGCTAAATGAACCTATTAGATTACATTGTGCTTTGAATAAGATTTCTGAAATTTCATATCTGAATTCTAGCACCTATGTTTCTTATTTCACTTTTCATCTAAGTGGTGAATATAGCATGAATGATTGTTTTCTGGTGGATCACATATGCTTGCTAATTTCGATCTTAATGTTTCGATCTTAATGTTTTAGTCAAGTATGCAATGTGCGAATTTCTGATTGCTTTGGGACAGTATCTCATGTTCCTGATAGTATAAATATACATTCTGCTCTAGTTGATATTGAGCAACCAACAAAAGTAACTTTACCTATGTTGGTTGGTTCGGTTTTTCCTAGAATTGGATGTGATTTATCATATTCTTGTTGTCTGTCCCATGCATTGATGCCTAGCTGTACTGAGTTTTGCTTCACTTATATTTGCAAAATAAGTTGCTTCTTATATACTGGGTATAATACTGAACATAAAACTGATTGTACCACTATTTTGTTATCTACTTGTTATACATATCAGAGTAGTGCAGTTGAAGCATGGTATCCACTTTCTAATGATTTGCATTTTCTGGGTTGGGTTGATTTGGCTACCATGAAATTTGATCATAGATCATCTGTGAGAACACTAGAGTTGATACTGAACAATAAGAATCTATACATATGTGTTTTTCTTTGTGATCCTGACTATATGAACTTCACTTATATGTGCAATTATGGTTACTCTTTGATGCAATGGTCACTTCTTCCAAATATCAAGTTGTGTTACATGTTTGCATATTGTAATTTGGGAATATTCATTGTGTTTTCTAAAACTGATATCACGGGTTATAAATACATCTATTCTGTGTACACGTTGTTCTTTTTGTTTCTTCCATTTTCAGCTTATCCAACGCCGAGGACGGCTTTTCATGAAGAAAGGGAGAATGATGAGGATATAATCTATGAATATGATGATTCTAATTGTCTCAGCAGGAAGGAAATATTAAGTCTAACCAGTAATTTATATAAGGTTAATTCTTTCCTAGTTGGAATTAATGTTTGTGATAATCGGAATTTTATACTACCAAAGTTATTGCACCGTGTGTGATTACTAGGTTTATTTATAACACAAGCATTGCATGAGGAGGAGAAGAGATGCATCATGGGGAACCAGGTGTCTTGATCACCAATGTGTGCGCGAGGGAGGAGAGGGAGGCAGGCGCACTAGAGGAGATCAAGCAACGTTGAGGAAGTCACGTGGCGTGCCAGTACACGTTTGAGGTGCACCATGATGTTTGTCCTGCGTGCCAAGTAGGCCGAACCCATCTATGGGTCGGTATGTATCAGTTTGAGTCGAACCGGGTCAGTTTGGGCCAAAATAAGGCTGGTTTTAGGCCTGGTTTGTGGGGAGCTCGCCCCAACCTCTATAAGTATTCCCACAGCTGCCGCAATTAGGGTTAGACCAAGTTTAGATTAAACCAATACTTGTTTCATTGAACTGTTGCAAGCATTCATCTGAAATTATATGTTCCTCTTTGATTCGATCAGGAATATCTACCATACCTCCACTTTGATTCGGTCTGGAGTTTTCTACTGAAAGTTCTCGTGTTTTCTGTTGTTCCATTGGGAATTGGTAGATTGCAAACCGCTTCGTGGTCGGCCACTACATGCGCAAGTGTGTGAAGTTGCGAATACCATCTGGGTTGAGATCTGTTGCATTAGCAACAGGGGAATAGCCGATGATTCACAGCATCCCACAAGTTATCCCCCATTACATCCACCATCATCTACGACGTGCTCAAAGAGAAGATCGGGCCATCCCTTATCAACTAGTTTCCGCTCCTACAGGCTGCTCTTAGGAGTTTGGTGATGTACTTTGTAATTGGTCGTGTTTGTTCTATAAAATCAAAAAAAAAGAGAAAAAGCAATATATCAAAAGGAAAGGCCAAAAGAGCTGTACAAAAGAAAAAGAAAAATTGTGGAAAAAGAGAATTTGAGCAAGAGGCCTAGTGATATCTTTGTGCACCGGTAGATTGAGCAATCTTGTGCCTGGTTACTTTGAGCTTTGCTAGTGTCTCTCGAGAGTAGTGCAACACCCTTCATAGTTGCATTGCCACGTCTTTCTCCACGTGTGTGTTTCTTGGGTATTTGTACGATCAGCACTAGGACTTGTTTGCGGTGTAGATAGGATACCATACCTATAGCTCCACCATAAATAACCTGTGTGCCCTGCGATCGTTCTCTATAGTTTTGATATTCACTTCATCACATCAAGTGCATCAGTCTTTGATTTCTTTTGGTAGATGATACATTGCAAATGTATCTATAATTTTTGATGTTCCATGCTTGGTTTTATCCACTTTCTTGTGTTTTGTTCCAACTTTGGAGTACTTTTATTATGATTTCTTGGACTAACCTATTAACAAGAGCCACAGTGCCAGTTGCCTGTTTTCTGCTGTTTTTGGTTCCAGGAAAGTCAGAAAATGAATATTCTCGGAATTGGACGGGACAAAGCCAAAGTGCCTATTTTTCCGGAAGGGATCAAGTGCCAGAATATGAGATGGAGAAGGGCTGGGGGCCGGCCACACCACCTGGCCGCGCGGCCAGGCCTGGCCCACACCAGGGGGTGGTCTGGACGACCCCAACACCCCCTCGGCCTCTCCTTCCGCCTATAAGATGCCCTCGGGACGAAAACCCTAAGTACCCGATCAAAAATCCACGAAAGAGTCTATAGCCGCCGTCATCTCCATCCCTAGATCGGGAGGGATCTGAAGATCTTTCCGGCACCCTGCCGGAGAGGGGAATTCACCCTGGAGGCCTTCTTCATCACCATGCAAGCCTCCGGTGTGATGCATGAGTAGTTCATCCTTGGACTATGGATCCATGTAGTAGCTAGATGGCTGGTTTCTCCTCCTTGGTGCTTTCATGTTTAGATCTTGTGAGCTCCGTTCATGATCAAGATCATCTATTTGTAATCCATACATGTTGTGTTTGCGGGGATCCGATGGATATTCAGATGCTATTTTCAGATTGATTATTGATTATATCATGTCTTTGTTATTTGAGATCTTGCATGCTTTCCATTGTTAGTAGCTATCTTGGCCAAGTAGATGCTAGCAACTCCAAGAGTTAGTATTTATGCTCGATAGTGGGTTCATGCCTCTGGTAATCTGGGGAAGTGACAGAAATCTCTAATGTACTAGATGTGATGTTGCTACTAGGGAGAAAACAACAATCCTTTGTTCATAGAACAATCGTATTGTTTACCTTACACGCAGTTCGTAAACCAATAATCTGTTGCTTGCAACTTAATACTGTAGGGGGTTCGGATGATAACCTGAAGGTGGATTAGTAGTCATAGATGCAGTTGGATGGCAGTCTATGTATTATGTTGTAATTCCCAATCAAGTCTCAAAGGAGTCAAGATGATTAGTATATGCATGTATTGCTTTCTCGGTGTTTGTCAATTGCCCCGCTGTAATTTGTTCACCCAGTATGTTATCTATCTAAGGAGAGCCACCTCTAGTGAACTATGGATCCTGGTCCTTCTTCTTTACATACAATCTACAACTGTTTACTGCTTTGTGTTTACTTTCTGCAAACTTTTACTTCTTTCCATTCGATACGTTTAATCCTTTGTTTTCCGCAAAACACGGTGAGATTGACAACCTCATCGCAAGTTGGGGACAAAGTTCTGTGGTTGTGTTGTGCAGGTCTCCATGTTGCTACTAGCACTGGTAGTGCGCCCTGCCAAAGCTCAGCTAGTAACACCTTTGGGGTGTTTCCTTGCTCTACTGGTTCGATTAAACCTTGGTTTCATAACTGAGGGAAAACTTGCTGCTATGCTCATCATACCTTCCTCTTGGGGTTCCCAACGAGCTCTACGTCGATCGTCGAGCGCATCAAGCTATTTTCTGGCGCCGTTGCCGGGGAGTCAAGGACATCTTCACAAGGGAGTCCCTCATAACCAATCTCTTTACTTTGTTGTTTTTTTGTTTTGCTTAGTTTCTTTTTCCTTTGTTTGCTTGTTTTGTTCTTCGAAAACACAAAAATAGTTTTACTAGTTTGCTTTCTTATTTCAAAAACACAAAAAAATTAGTTCCTTTCTTAAGTTGGCTTTATGACTAGCTCTGCTCCAATCACTATTCATTATGGATAGCTCACTCAGTTTCCTATTTGGGAACAGTATTATGACTGCTAAGGTAATAGATGAACCACCGCCTGCTAGAACCTCCATGGAAGAAGAAATTGCTGAACCTGAAAGCTCATTAGATGAAAAAGAGGAGGAGAGTGATGGACAAAAGTGTTGGGTCCGCAGCATAGAAAACAAAAAATTTCCTACGGTGTGAACTACACGCCAAGATCTATCTACTAGGTACAAAGCAACGGGTGGACATACATCCAACGAGAACTTACCCTCGTAGACAACGAGCTTTGTTAATGAGTAGGAACTCATGGTTGATGTAGTTGTACACTTGCCGATCTCAAGATCGTGATGAAGTCCAGCAGGTCCGGCTCCAGCACGTCCATCAGATCCAGCTCCGGCACCACCAAGTCCAGCACCGCAAAGCAGCGGTGCATCCGTGATCGCACACACGTCCGGTACCCCGACAACCTCCATCCCTCGCTCCAGCAAAGCAGTAGAAGCAGCAACTCCTTCCTAGATAAAGCCACCGGGAACATGTATCTCGCTAATCCGAGACCATGGGGGAATAATACTAGAGGGGGAGAGAGATCCTTCACAAGGAGGTGTGTGTGAGAAGTGAGGAGAGGGGGGCCTTTTATAGGAGGAGGGGAGGGTACCCCTCCCATGGCCGGCGCCCCATGGAGGTGACCCTTCACCTCCCCCATTCATGTGGTGGTAACCCCCTCCACATAAATTTGCCTCTTCACATTCTCTATTAAAGTCTCCACTTTAAATGCATTAAATTTCTCCAAATTTAATGCTCTCTCATTTAATAAAACTCTTTTATTAGTTTTATTCAGAATTTTGTTAATTACTTTAATTAACAAACATTCACATAAAACCCCCTGCAACATTTCAATATTACATGCAGAACCAATTTCAGCAATTTCACCCGAAACAGTTTTGGTGTCTATTGAAATAATTCCAGCGCTTTCTTAAATCTTTATCTAAAACATATTGCTCCAAATGGTGTCGGTATCCCTTAAGTGTGTCACCCTATGGTTCGCGAATAATGCAGACATGATCGAGACCCCTCTCAGATCAATAATCAGAAGCGGGACCTGGAGATCCATACTGACTCCTACACATTCAACGATGACTTCTGTGATCGTGAGAACCTTTAACGCTAGTAACTAAATCCCTTTGTCTCGCGATATATTACATGTCCAAGATTCAATCATCGGTATCTCCATACCTAGTTGGATCTCGTTACCGACATGCACTCTTTTCTCGTTCCCGTGATATAACATTCTAGTGATCACATCACTTGCTTGCAAGCTATCTTAATGTGATATCACCGAGAGGGCCCAGAGTATATCTATCCATCATCGGGATGGACAAATCCCACTCTTGATCCATGAGCCTCAACATAACACCTTTGTAGCACTGAACCCACCTTTATAGTCACCATGTTACGGTGTGACGTTTGATGTTATCAAGACACTCTTCTGGTGTTAACAATTAACATGATCTCATGGTCTAAGGACTAAGATTACTTCGATGTTATAGCAATATAAACATAATGACTTTGATCGTAATGCTATACTTCGGATGAATGTTCATCACATCATTCCACCAATGTTGTGACCTCGTTATTAACAACATCCAATGTCCATGATCAGGAAACCTTGATCATCTTGTTAATCAACGAGCTAGTTTATATGAGAGGCATTACTAGGAACGTTGTATTTTGTTTATTAGACACACATGTATTAAAGTTTCCAATTAATACAATTATAGCATGTAAAATAAACATTTATCATAAACATGGAATAAGATAATAACCACTTTATTATTGCCTCTCGGGCATATTCCCTTCAAAAAGGAGGAAGAATGGATCTACCCATGCCTACCTTCTAATGAGAGTAACTCTTTATCCCTTACATTATTTGATTGTCCCCCATGCTTATCAAAGGAGGGTGAATGTTATGTTCCCGAGGATTCTTTTGCAAATGTTTATAATAAAGCTCTAGTGCTTGTAGATCAAGAAAAGCATGCCTTATGTGATAGTTATATTGTTGAGTTTATTCATGAGGCTACTGAAAATTATTATGAGAGAGGAAAATATGGTTGTAGAAGTTTTTATGGTAATGAAACACCTCTCTATGTGCTGAAAGTTTTGAAGATACTTTTGTTTTATCTTCCTATGCTTGTCACTTTGTTCTTTGTGCATTTATTTGCATACACGATTCCTATGCATAGGAAGTGGGTTAGACTTAAATGTGTTTTGAATTTGCTTCTTGATGCTCTCTTTTACTTCAATTCATATTTCCTATGAGAGCATCTTCTCAAATTTTCATGCCTAACTTAAAGGCGTTAAAGAAAAGTACTTGTTGGAAGATAACCCAAGAGTTTTAGATGAGTCTTGGAAGTTACTACTTCAGTAATAACCTCTCCTTATCCTTTTTATTTGCTTTTTGTGCCAAGAGTAACCTCTAATGAGAGTGAAGTAATGATTGGGAAAGTTGCTGTCCCGAAACAGATTTCTGTGCTTCACCATAAAAATTCCTGAGAGAGCTCTGTATGTCGGATTGAGCTGTAATGTTTTGTGCTTCTGCCCCACGTTGTTATGTAACTTTCGTTAGTTCAACACTTTTTGATTTGAGCAACAGAAGGTCTTCGAAAAAATTCGTCTTTACCTGCTGGTCTGTTTTGAAATATTTCTGCCATTTTCTGCATTTGCTTCTTGTTAGTTCCTTCTTGAGTTCCTTTGGGGAATTAAGCTTTTTGAGGGAAGTGCTACAGTAGCTAGTGTTCTAATGGAAGTTTATTTGGTGTTAGAACTGAACCTTGAGACTTATTTATCTTAAGTGCACTAATGTTGCTAATGAGATTGTGTGAAGTTTTGTATGAAGGGAAATTTTCAGGTGTATGGAAGGAATGAGTAACGAGATGAAGGGTGGACTAAAGCTCAAGCTTGGGGATGCCACGCGTGTCACCCCAAGAAATATCCAAGAAGTACAAGCATCAAAGCTTGGGGATGCCCAAGGCATCCCCTTCTTCATCAATAAAAATTCCAGGTTTCTTCCAAACGCTTCATTTTTATTGTTTCATGCACAATTGTGTTTTTCTTGGAGCATCTTTTTTTTCGTTTTCGTTTTTTTTTTAGTTTGCTTGGTTTGTTTAGTTTTCTAAATAAGTTGGTTGGACCCCCTCTTTCATACTTTGGTTTGCAAATAGTTTGGTTTGGTTTGGAAAAGAGTAGGAAAGTGCATACTTCTGTGGTAAAAAGAGCTCGTTTTTGACTGTGGTTATGCTTTGTCATGCCATGCTTGATATTGTTTTGGCTTTATGCATAGTATTCTTTGCTATAGAATGACTTGTTATAAACAATTGAGATTGCTTAATGTGCCTTGGATGAATCATGCATTGTTTTAGCATATTAAAGCATAGTATAGTGGTATTCTCCTTTGATGCTTTATTTGGGTTGACTTGGCACATGCTCACACCATGTTATGACTGTCACAAGTCACCATAGCCTTTATGATCCTTTAGTTTTCAACTTGTAGTATCACTTTATGCTTTGATCAATGATGTTTTGTCGCTCTTCATGATTATGGCCATTATTGCTCTCTTAGTTTGTCGCTCCTAGTCTTTTGCTAGCCTCCACAACAAAGTATGAGTTCCACTCATGCATCCAACTCCCTAAACCAAGTTATTCCAAAGAGTCCACCATACCTACCTACTAGCTTATGTTATTCCAAGTATATTCATGCTTTTGTCTACCTTTCAGTTGTTATGAGAAAACTAGTGATTAAAGCTCTCACGAACTTGATGGCACACTTTACTTTTTTTCCTCTAATAAACTTGAACCATTGGGTCCTTCTTTGTTGCGTATATGCTTGCGCTTTATAAGTTGAAATTAGCAGAACCATGTTTCATGGGGAACGCTTTCAACATTGCACTTGTACTTTGTACCCTGTTGGCGGTTCTTAATGATACACATATACTTACAATGACAAGAGCTTACTCGTGACTGAAGTTGAGTAGCATGAGGATCGGTCTTCGTAAGTAAGGGGCATGAGGTTTCGGTTTATAACTTGTCAAGCATATCCTTTAGTTGTGTCACTTTAACCTTAATCACCTTCAAGATGCTTATGATAGGGGCAATGAGAGCTGAAAGCTACGAGTACCATAATTTTTGGAAGCTCTTTATGAGACTTGAATCCCTACTTCCTTTTACAAAGGCCTTTCTTCCACCATTATATTGAGTCTCCACCTTCTATCTTTATGCACTTACTTTGAGAGCATAGTGGCCATTCTTAGTTCTATGTGCATTGTCCCAAGACTAGTTGATTGATGCATAACTTGTTATTGCTTGTTTGAAACTATTGTATCTAGTCACTCTTATGAACTTTGAAGGTGTCCCATGCATTTATATTTGCTACTCTATTGAGGGACAAGCTGAATACTTTTATGCTATGTTTTCTTTATGTGAAACAAACAAACGTCTTGCAAAGCATGTTATTCATGAATCTTTTGTTTGTGCCTTTTCATGTTGCATCATAGTCTCTTTGATTATTGTTAGAACTTTGTCTTTCATGTTATGATTGAAGTACTATGATCCTAGCTTTGAATGTTTTGCAAATACTTTGATCAAGTCTTTGATGGTGCATGTCACCTCAAAAATTATTCTTTTTATCACTTACCTACTCGAGGACGAGCAGGAGTTAAGCTTGGGGATGTTGATACATTGCAAATGTATCTATAATTTTTGATGTTCCATGCTTGGTTTTATCCACTTTCTTGTGTTTTGTTCTAACTTTGGAGTACTTTTATTATGATTTCTTGTACTAACCTATTAACAAGAGCCACAGTGCCAGCTGCCTGTTTTCTACTGTTTTTGGTTCCAGGAAAGTCAGAAAATGAATATTCTCGGAATTAGACGGGACAAAAGCCAAAGTGCCTATTTTTCCGAAAGGGATCAAGTGCCAGAATACGAGACGGAGAAGGGTTAGGGGCCGTCCACACCACCTGGCCCCGCGGCCAGGCCTGACCCGCACCAGGGGGTGGTCTGGCCGACCCCAGCACCCCCTCGGCCTCTCCTTCCGCCTATAAGATGCCCTCGGGACGAAAACCCTAAGTACCCGATCAAAAATCCACGAAAGAGTCTGTAGCCGCCATCATATCCATCCCTAGATCGGGAGGGATCTAAAGCTCTTCCCGGCACCCTGCCGGAGAGGGGAACTCACCTTGGAGGCCTTCTTCATCACCATGCAAGCCTCCGGTGTGATGCGTGAGTAGTTCATCCTTGGACCATGGATCCATGTAGTAGCTAGATGGCTGGTTTCTCCTCCTTGGTACTTTCATGTTTAGATCTTGTGAGCTCCGTTCATGATCAAGATCATCTATTTGTAATCCATACATGTTGTGTTTGCGGGGATCCGATGGATATTGAGATGCTATTTCAGATTGATTATTGATTCTATCATGTCTTTGTTATTTGAGATCTTGCATGCTTTCGTTATTAGTAGCTATCTTGGCCAAGTAGATGCTAGCAACTCCAAGAGTTAGTATTTGTGCTCGATAGTGGGTTCATGCCTCTGGTAATCTGGGGAAGTGACAGAAATCTCTAAGGTACTAGATGTGCTGTTGCTACTAGGAAGAAAACAACAATCCTTTGTTCATAGAGCAATCGTATTGTTTACCTTACACGCAGTTCGTAAAGCAATAATCTGTTGCTTGCAACTTAATACTGGAGGGGGTTCAGATGATAACTTGAAGGTGGATTATTAGTCATAGATGCAGTTGGATGGCGGTCTATGTATTATGTTGTAATGCCCAATCAAGTCTCAAAGGAGTCAAGATGATTAGTATATGCATGTATTGCTTTCTCGGTGTTTGTCAATTGCCCCGCTATAATTTGTTCACCCAGCATGTTATCTATCTAAGGAGAGCCACCTCTAGTGAACTATGGATCCCGGTCCTTCTTCTTTACATACAATCTACAACTGTTTACTGCTTTGTGTTTACTTTCTGCAAACTTTTACTTCTTTCCATTCGATACGTTTAATCCTTTGTTTTCCGCAAAACACAGTGATATTGACAACCTCATCGCAAGTTGGGGACAAAGTTCTGTGGTTGTGTTGTGCAGGTCTCCACGTTGCTACTAGCACCGGTAGTGCGCCCTGCCAAAGCTCAGCTAGTAACACCTTTGGGGTGTTTCCTTGCTCCTACTGGTTCGATTAAACCTTGGTTTCATAACTGAGGGAAAACTTGCTGCTGTGCTCATCATACCTTCCTCTTGGGGTTCCCAACGAGCTCTACGTCGATCGTCGAGCGCATCAGTAGAGCATCTCTATTCACTTTGGAACGGCAAGATCTCCTTTCTTATTAGTTATTGAGTGAGCTATGAGAGTTTCCATCATTCAGATTTTGATTTTTGCACTAACTTACTAATCATGTCTTCTAGTGATGATATTGTGTCGCAGAAAAAGAAGGATGAGGAGCTTGTTAATTGGCGTGAATATGAGGCTTTGAAGTCACACTTGACACGTGTGTTTACTCACACGACAGATGTCATTGACAAGAATCTACAGGATATGAATATGAGATTGGATCAGCATGTTGGCATGGTTGATACTATCCAAACGCAAGTGGCTACACTCAATGTCGATGCCACCACTTTGCAGTGTTCCATTGAGGGTTTGACAGCCGCCGTACATAGAAGGCAGGATCCTCAACATGATGATGCCTTTGATGATTTTGATGAGGGTAGTGCTGTTGATGCTGCTCCACATGTTGGCAGGGGACATGCTATTCCCCCTGTCCATGCCCCTGCTCATGGCTGTGGGCTTGCCCCTCTTGGGCGTGCTCAGCGTGTGCTCAACCAAGCTGCTGATGATGGTTTGGGCAAGCCAAAATTCTCAATTCCCAAGTTTGATGGTTCCATTGATCCTGAAGATTATCTCACATGGGAGTTGAAGATTGAGAAACTCTGGGAGTTGAAGATTGAGCATCTGAATTTGATGGTTATGCTTTGCATTGGTGGGATGCTCTTGTGCAACATAGGAGGGACGACAATGAACTTCATGTGATGGATTGGCGCGAGATGAAGCAAATCATGAAGGCTTGTTTTGTACCAACCAACTACTTGCGATCAGTTTTTGATAAATTAACGCAATTGAAGCAAGGCACAATGATAGTTGATGAGTACTACATGGAGATGGAGATGCTTATGCAGCATGCTAGAATGTGTGAGTCCATTGAGATGACCATGCAGCGATTCCTCAACAATCTGAAGTTACCAATCAAGATCATAGTTCGTCATCACAAGTATGAGACCATGAATGAGCTATTGCACCATGCTAGAGAGGCTGAATCCCAGTTGGAAGAAGAGGCGAAGTCACGTGCTCGTTTTTCGTCCTCTAGCAGATTTTCGGCTAGATCTACTCCTCCTACAGTCACAACACCAGCTGCTGCTCCTTTTACACCATTGGTCAAACCAACAAGTACTCCTTTGTTTGGTGGTTCTAATGCTCGGAAACCCGCTACTCCTGTTGCTGGCTTGGGTTCCAACATGTCTACGACACATACTCGTGATGTGGTGTGCCATACTTCTGGAGGTAGAGGGCACTACAAGAAAGATTGTCCAGACATCAAGGTTATGTTTGTTAACGAACAAGGCAAAGTAGAGAGTGGAGATGAAGCTTCTGATGATGATGTTGATGATGCCGAGGATGGTGCTGATGTGCATCCTGAGCGTGCTCCAACTATTGTCCTATCTTCACGTATACTTAGTGTGCAACCGGTTGAGGAATCCCAGCATTGCAACTTGTTCCAAACAAAAGCTCTAGTTGGACCCAACAAGGCTTGCAAGGTCATTATTGATGGAGGTAGCTGCAGAAATCTTGCAAGTAAGGAACTATGTGCCAAACTAAATTTGACATACTTACCTCATCCGAAGCCATACTACATACAATGGTTGAGCAACAATGGTGAGATGAAGGTAAATCATATGGTACGTGTGAATTTTCAAATAGGGCCATACAAAGATTCTATTGATTTTGATGTGGTTCCTATGACCATTTGTCACCTACTATTGGGTCAGCCTTGGGTTTATGATCGCCATGTGCAACACAATGTCCGAGCCAATACATATCACTTGGAATTCAAAGGGAAGAAGATTACTATACAGCCAATGACACCACAAGATATTGTGAATGATTCTCGCCAGAAAAATAGAGGTGAATTTGAAGGAAGATCCTACAGCCCGGCGAGATTGTGTGACAGTTGTTCTTGATGTAATTGAGCCTAACTTGAGTGATATAACGAAAAGTGAGAGAGTGCCTGGTTTATTGATACTAGCCACCAAGGAAGATATGAGAGAATTTTGTGAGGATCCTACAGCCATGCCACTTGTGCTCATGTATAAGGGCGAGGTATTGGTTTCTAACGACATGACCCCTATTTCTCTTGGTGTCTCTTCTGTTTTGCAAGACTTTGGGGATGTGTTTCCAGAAAATGTACCCGCAGGCTTACCTCCATTGCGTGGTATAGAACATCAAGTGGACCTGATTCCTGGTGCCACACTTCCCAACCGTGCAACCTACAGGACTAATCCCGAAGAAACTAAGGAAATTCATAAGCAAGTACAAGCGTTGCTGGATAAATGGTACATTCGTGTTTCTCTTGGCCCTTGTGTTGTTCCTGTTATTTTAGTTCCCAAGAAAGATGGTACCTGATGCATGTGTGTTGATTGTAGAGCGATTAATAACATCACTATTCGATATCGTCATCCTATTCCACGCTTAGAGGATATGCTAGATGAATTGAGTGGTGTTGATGTTTTCTCTAAAATTGACTTGCGTAGTGGTTATCATCAAATTAGGATGAAAGAAGGGGATGAGTGGAAAACTTCTTTCAAAACTAAATTCGGTTTCTATGTGTTGAGGGCAAACCTCTAGGGTGGCCCGATCTTTCACGAATCCCACTCAAATCGAGGGTGGAGTGTGGGGGAAGAAGGGAAGGATGAACACGACGGACGCATGCATGAAGAACACGATGAACACACACACGCAAAACCATGATAAACACCAATAGCTCACGCCGGCGGTGACCGGTCCGGTGCAATCCCTAGGGTCGGCATGGGGAGGAGGACTCTCTCTCGAACTAGCACGGCAAGATGGGAGACTCGGTGAGATCTTGACGTCTTGGCAAAGGGACACCGATGCCAAGTCCTTGTACAACGTGGAGGCACGATGCAAACTCCAACGAGGTTTGGGATATTTGGTGCTCCTCTATCAAAGGAGGATGAGGCAAGAATTAGATAAATCCACTAGGGGTTTCCACTAATTCCAAATATCATGCCTAGGGTTTACAATGGAGGTGGGGGACTATATATAGGCCAACCACAAGTTCAGGGGTAATTCAGGCATTAAAGTAGAGTTCTGGGCGAAGCAGAGGGGTACATGGGCCATAGGGCCTAGCTAGGCTCGCAGGCCCATCTTTAGGCCGGACAGTCCGGGTCGAGTTGACCGGACAGTCCGGGGTGGTCGGACACTCCAGGCAGTGTCCGGGTAGTGTCCGAACTGGCCTTCTGAATGTCCACGCCAGGTTGGGGTTGGGGCAGGCCGGACACTCCGTCTGAGTCGCGCCGGACACTCCGGCTGGTTCCGAGTGGACACTCCGGCTTAGGCAGCTTCAGGACAGGTGCAGCTTCAGGGCTCGTGGGCCGACGCGGCGGGGGTTCGTACCTGATGATGCACAGAGTAGTGGTATGAAGTAGCAAGCCATCCAGGTGTATGTCAAAGTCACATGATGAGAGGAGCGAATTCACCTTATCTTGAAGGAGCTTGGCTCGGGCACAGGTCATCGGTCCACTTGGGGGGCTCGGTGGTGTAGATGTAGGAGCGTCCGTAGGACGAGGTGCATCAGCTCCCCCCCTTGGGAAAGAGTCGTCCTCGACTCTTCATGGTTGACATCTTGAACATTTCCATGGTAGGGTGAGAGATCCTTAACATTGAATGTATTGCTTGCAAGGTACTTGGATGTTGGTATGTCGATGATGTAGGCGTTGTTGTTGATTCGTTTGAGGACCTTGAAGGGACCATCTCCTCTTGGCATTAGCTTGGAGTCACGTTCCTTAGGGAAGCGGCCTTTGCTTAGGTGTATCCACACTAGATCACCTTCTTCAAATATCATCTCCTTCTTGTCCTTGTTTAACCTTGAAGCTTGGCGAAGGACTTGTTGCTCGATAGTAGCTCTTGTTTCTTCATGAAGTTTCTTCATAGCTTGTGCGCGCTTCTCGACGTCCATGTTGGTGCGCTCATGAAGAGGTAGTGGTAGGATGTCAAGCGCGGTGAGGGGCTCGAAACCATAGACGACCATGAAGGGACTCATATTGGTTGTTGAGTGCTTTGCTCGGTTGTAGGCGAACTCAGCGTGGGGAATGCATTCCTCCCAATCCTTCAAGTTTTTCTTGATCAACACACATATGAGAGTTCCGAGGCTTTGTTGACAACCTCGGTTTGTCCATCGGTTTGAGGATGCGACGCTGATGAAAAGAGGAGCTTGATGCCGAGCTTGGCCATGACGGTCTTCCATAAGTAGCTCATGAATTTGACGTCACGGTCGGAGACGATTGTTCGTGGCACACCGTGAAGACGGACAATTTCCCTAAAAAACAAATTGGCAACATGTGAAGCATCATCGGTCTTATGGCACGTTATGAAGTGTGCCATTTTGGAAAAGCGATCCACGACAACAAAGATAGAATCATGACCATGCTTAGATCTTGATGAGGGCAAACCTCTAGGGTAGCCCGATCTTCACGGATCTCGTGGTCAAATCGATGGGAAAGCGAGGGGAAAGGGAGAAGGTAGC
Organism: Avena sativa; assembly: GCA_916181665.1. Lineage (NCBI taxonomy): Eukaryota > Viridiplantae > Streptophyta > Magnoliopsida > Poales > Poaceae > Avena > Avena sativa. The sequence goes on from OV702287.1 coordinate 235,506,219, forward strand.
GGAAGCGGACGCACACCTCGCGAAGAACACGATGAACACACGCAAAACACACACGATACAAGGCCGATTGCTCTCACCGGTGGCCACCGGTCCGATAGAATCCTCGTCAGGAAAGATCGGTCAACGTGCTCCCGTCAATCCCCAGCGGAGAGGGAAGAACACCTTGGAGAGGGTCTTGGCAAAGTGACACCGATGCCAAGGCCTTGTACAACGAGGGAGGCGCGGTGCAAACTCCAACGAAGTGGTGACGATAGTCGATCCCCTTTGGTAGAAGGGGATGAGGCAAAACTAGAGAGTCCGCAAAGGGTGTTGTCTTTAGTCTATCATCTATGCCTAAGGGATACATGAGGGGGTGGGGGCTCTACTTATAGTCCAACCACAAGTTCAGGGGTAGTTTGGGCATAAAACTAGGGTTTGGTGCTAAATAGAGGGGTACATGGGCCAAGGGCCCAGCTATTGGCTCGCAGGCCCATCACTTGGGCCGGACAGTCCGGGTCGGAGTGACCGGACAGTCCGGGTCGGAGTGATCGGACAGTCCGGGGTAGCCGAACACTCCGGGTAGTGTCCGAACTGGCCTTCTAAATGTCCACGCCAGGTTGGGGCTGGGGCAGGCCGGACACTCCGGCCGAGTCGCGCCGGACACTCCGGCTGGATTTGGGCAGATTCTCTGGGGCGATGACGGCGGAGACTCTCGTTCTGGAGCTGGCTGCTCCTGGTCCATCTTCTTGGTTGACTTGGGGACGATCTTGGGGACTTGGCGTTGTGGATGCAGTAGCGTCCACAGGACGGGCTGCATCAGCCCCCCCTTCAAAAAGAGTCGTCCTCGACTCTTCATGCTCATCCTAAGAAGATGACGTCGAGAGACCTTCTTGATCCTGGGGTTCACCATATAGTCGTCCTTGAGAAGCTTGATGTGGCAACTCTTCAATGTTCCTTTACCTTCGATGAAGCCTACAAAGCTCACAACAAAAGCGAATCAACAGTCAAAGAGTAGCCGATTCATGAAGATTATAGCATGAGTCCTCAAGTAGAAGGAAGTCACCTTATGATATAGAGATAGCTCATTGAAGGATAGCCCTAGGTAACTCCCTTCGATTCGTCTTGTCAACTCTTTGTCCATAGAGGTTGACACGTATGCAATTGTACCTTCACACAACAAAGACCAAGCAACATATGTTTGTGTGTGATAGAGGAGCATGTCATTTGTGGCATGTCCATTCTTGTTCACAACACTATTAGCACAACTCAAGTATCGCAAACGAAATGCGTATGCAAGGTGAAAGTGCATGGAATTTAATTGAACATCATCCAAATGTGGGAACTCAAAAACTCCATATAACATCTTAGTGTGGCACTCAAAGCAAGTGACTAAAATCTTGATCAACATCTTTGATGCAAAGCTAGGACAATTCGACAAAAACACATGAGGAAGAATATCCAAAGCAACATCATTATGTGTGCAAACCAACCATTGGAAAGAACAATTGTTTAATATGTTGGATGCCATACACATATCATCAAAAGCCAAAATCATGGGGGTATGAGTATCACAGGCGGTAGCAAAAACAACATGTTTGCAAACAAACCATATGAAAGAGAAAGTGGTCCTTATGTTTGTTGCAACAACAATACGAGAGACTTGGAAGCTCTCATGACAATACATGCTCAAAATGGCATTATGGTTGCACACAAAACATTGGAAAGAGAAATTGTTCAACATTTTTGTGGCAACACACAAAGTATCAATATCCAAAAGCAACAAGACATGATTGTCACAAGGTGAAAGAATACCATCAACATGCTTGCAATCAAACCATAGGAAAGAGCAATTTGTCAACATGAAAGATGCGAAGCATGCAAAAGGTATCAGAGCTGGGTTCGATCTTGAACTCACTTGGGGGATGCTCTCTAGAGCTATTTTTGTCAACTCGTGCTCAACCGAGGTTGACATTCTTGTGCGGGTACCTACACACATCATAGATAAAAGGAAGAATGTGTGTGCATGGTAGAGAAATACATCATCCATCATGACATATCTCTTCTTGTGCACATCACCATTAGTGTCAAGCAAGTGTAACATAGGTGCATGGTGAGTATGCAAGCGGTGAACATGCTTATCATGGCAATCATAAAAATCTCCAAAATTTGAGAAAGCTATGGGGGCCATCTCAATATAAACCATATGAGAATTATTGTTGCAAGCAAAACAAGTGAAAGGGCAATTATTCAATTTATTGCAAGCAACGGGAGAGATTGTAAAACATTCATGACAAAGCATGGTTCGAGGGGACCATTGGTAACATCATTGCAAGCAAAACATTGGAAAGAGCAATTGTTCAACAAAGTGCAAGCAATGATATCATCAACGTAACGTTTAGAGCATGGCATGTCTATGGCAACATCATCATAATCAAATAATTTCACATGCTCAACATTATGCAAAGGCAAAGTATCACATGGAAATACCAATGAGTCATATGCGATATCACAAACATCAGCCATAGCATGCCAATCATCACAAGTCATCATGTCCACTAGTGGGATCATGACATCATCAACACCCTTCTTTTTACCTTGTTCATACCTCTCATATGAAGTGGGTGTTGTGATAGCATTGGCCTCCATGTGGGCGACTTCTTCATCATGTATGGGGATGACATCATCTTCATCCACCATGTTCATCTTCTTGGTCGGAGGCATCATCATCTTCAAACTTGGTGCTTCTT